>OU612059.1:87402803-88002803 GCA_914767635.1 Melanostoma mellinum | reverse complement strand
CGTGTAGATATCGTCAGTAGCCAGTAGGTACAAGACGGCAAAACAAGTTTCCGCACTTCTCAAAAGCAACGGTGTCGGCGGCCATTTCTACACACATATCTGACAATGGCGGCTGAAACAAGAGGACAAAGTAATGTTGGCTGGCATGGATATGCGCTGTACAGTGTATACGAAAGAGTTTTGTCAAAGAGAATGAACATGAAAAAAGATCGACAACTGCAACAGCAGCTCTGTATTATTGGAGTGGAAGCGTGTACCGTATAAACGAAAGGACCTCTTCAATTACCCGTCGTGTACCTACTCACGCACGTAAAAGCATATAGGGGCTAAGCACTGAGACAGCGATGTGTAGGTATACCTTACTCGTTTTTAGAAGGCGAATTGGTTGGTTTTCGTTCCCTTTTTTAAATGGAACAACAAGAAATGCAAGGCACAAAGTAACCTTTGTATAAAAGAGAACCCATGTTCAAGCAAAGCATTCATCTTAATGTGATGCAATATGGCTGGTATGGTGGTCGGTACATGTCCATCGTTCGTATATACGAGGCATGGCTGCAAATGCAATTAGCATTCAAGAAAAAAAAAAGAAGAAAGAAAGAAAATGAGAACAGGGTAGTGGCTATATGGTTTTGCGTAACACATTTGTGTCATGCCCAGAAGAATCTATTAGTGGTTTACGCCTCTTCTTTTATGAACATTGAAATTGAATATCAAAAACTTGAACTAGCCAATTTTTGTATGCTTTGCCCCTGAGCTTGCTTCACGATTGACCTTACGTCCGACCTAATTTAAGATATGGGGAGAAGGTATGTAAGTCATTTTGTAAGTAGCCAGCATAAGTATTAAGGTGAATAATGCAATTTTGAATTGTGTTTAGGAACAAAGCTTTTGAACGCATTCTATAGTGCTGTGTGCTGTCACCCAGCAAATATCTGTAGTTAATAAGTGGTACCCGGGGCTTGATGGTTAGTATGCTTACCAACAGGTTCGTAGTTCGAAATCCAAAATAGGCAAAAATGTTTTTCCACGGCTATTGCCTTTTGGGAGAAATTGGCAAGTCCTCCGTTTGTAAATTCATTTCCATGAAAAGCGCTTTATCCATTAAGCGTTCGGAACCGGCAGAAAATTATAGGTCCCTCCCATTCCCCCTAAGGCATGTTTGTGAGAAATGCGCTAGGCCCTGGCCCCTGGGGCTCTTCGCTCTGTTGCGCCACCCTATTTATTTATTTATTTTATTAATATAAGTGTCTAACAGACGCAGGACGTGCGTATATATTTATGTTAATAACTTAGAATTTATGGTGATGATATAAGAAAATAAATGACTGATTTGAAATTTAGTGCAACAATTGAGCCCCAAGGTTAGGACGAAGGTGTTCTCACTCACTCGTATCGCAAAGGATCCGGATAGGTGGGTAGGGAGGTGAGATGAGGAGCCTCACTGAACTATTTGAAGCCCTGTATGAATTTTAGGATGTTGTTCAGGGGAAGGTTTTTCTTCTAGAACTTTTTTAGTGTTGTAGGCAAAGCTTGGGCACTCAGAAAAAATTAAATGACCCTTTATCTGCTTCCTCGTCTTTACATTCGCTACATAAGTTGGATAGATGCTAATACCCAATATCTTTTGAGTTGTGACTCGTGAGAATGCCATTTAACGAAGAAAACAGCCAAAATATTTGGCTTAAAAGCCGTTCCAGGGTCTTTGAATATAGGAGATGGTACTGGAACATTGCAAACGAAAATAAGTCCCTTAACAGACCACGTGAGGCCGGAGAACTATAGTGAAGGAAATAGACTGCTGGAAAGAAGACACAACCGCCATCCAAGGTGATGAGAACAGAAACAGCGCTTGTTTAGACTCCAGTTTGGTAAAGACTCTGTGATAAGGTTATCAGCCGATATCCGTTTGATAAGCGCATTATGACAATCTACATCAGGGCTTAATTGTTACTTACGAAAGAGAGCGGGGTATAACTATAGGACGGGCCAGTGCTGCTTGAATATTGGCCCGCAAGAAACTTTTAGTTTAAAAATGGCAGCGATCAAAATAATTAATGGCAATCCAATGTAGCCCAAATTTGTGACGCTAGTTCCTTTGCGGACGATAATTTTTCCGTCCATCATATTATATTAATGGTTATCACATTCAACATATTTTGATACTAAGAGCATAACATTTGAACCCATTAGGAATAGGTGCTATTTGTTTTACTTTGAATACCTAGATTATATTTAAAAGCTGAAAGGATCTCTTTATGAATCAAGTTGCTTTAATTCAAAACAATCAAATGTACGCACTTACCTGAATTCTATCCTCAGCGAGTCCTGTTTTCATTGAAAGCAACTCTCTGGCACTCACATCAGGGTAGTGTGCTTCTTTGAATGCTTTCTCCAACTCCTCTAATTGATTGCTGGTAAATATCGTCCTTCCATGACGTCTTTTGTTCTTCTTCTTGCCACTGCTATTGCCACCAAGGCCTCCGGGTCCAGAGACTCCACTATTGCCACCATTCCCATATCCACCATCATGATGATGATGCGGGTGGTGATGATGGTGATGGTGATGATGACCAGCCGCTGCAACAGCAGCAGCATGATGTGCCCCAACTAAAGCAGCCGCTGCTGCGGCCGGAGAATGTTCCACCGGTGATATACCCCCACCTGTGTGTAGTCTTAGAGCAGTATTCGATGTGTTTGATCCAGTGCCACTGCTGCAGTGTTCGTCGTTGCCATTTAAACTGTTGTGGTAATCGTTGCGGGTTTGCTCTGTTGAAAAATCAGAAACAAAATATGAAAAAAGGGAATTCAGTAATAAAAGAATAAAGATAAAAGACAAGCAGATAAAAAATACTTTAGAAGAGTAATCCTTTTTCTACATCGTTCTCGTATCAAATATCAATTCAAGTCTAACACCTTTCGATTGTATATTCATTGAGAGAGAGAGGGAGAGAGAGTATCTTCCTAATGCCACAATTGAACATTTCTTAAAAACTCAAAAAGCAGGAAAATCCATTCTTCATAATCTGTACCAAATCAATAAAGCTGAAGAAAGGACATGTGCTACACGACAACAATTCAAATTTTGAGGAAAGTATTTACTATTCTTAACCCTTAATTCTATCAATGGAAAATAGGATCAAATAAAAAAGAAAAGTGGGTACGGTGTATTGTGACAACAGAATGAATACCTACACAAAGGCAAACCATATAATTTAAGCAAATTCGTTTATGGTGAATTGAGTCCGGATAAAATGTTTGTGCACAATATGAGTGAACATAATGTAGAAGAGTGTTGTGTAGAGAATGACAATTCATGTAAAAAGAAGTGGGCGTTTTGTTGCTTGCATTTCTGGCTTTTGTCATGAAAATTTCTTGGTTCTTATTGATGGATTTAAATTGTAAGCATCTATGGCGAGTGCTGAAGTATCGAAAAGTGTTAATTGATACCCAATTTTGTTCGTGGTGATTGAATGTCATAGTAAAAGGGTAAAGGGACTTATGCAGGTATTTACATACCTAATTCCAAGTATAATTGCCTTACAATGAGTGAATTGGTTTGTTGTAAGAAGAAATGATTTATATGTTTCAGATGTCACTACACTTGTTTCATATTGCTTAAGTATAGAAGATCGTCATAGCTCACGGCCAACTCTGTAAACACTTCGGTTTGGAAGCTAACGATGTGGATCGCTATAGTAATTGTATACCAAGGGGCATTTTTTATCTTTGTTTTCGAGCTTAAGGGTGAGTTCAACATTTGTTTTCATAGTTGGAAGCCATATGTCCAAACGGTAGGTACATTTTTCTATCCAATATCCATAGCCAGAACCATTCCAGGTTAGTTAACAGTAAGTACTGGAGTGGGGTGCAACTATTCTGCTTATAAAACTTGGAACATTGTTTATGCTTCGATTTTGTTTCGTTGTTCAATCGGTTTTGAGCAGAATCACTAGCTTCATCGACTGAATTTCGCATTTTTTATGTAACCTTTATAACGGATTTATATGGCACCAGTAATGCAGTATCATCAACTGATAGCGTTGTTGTGCACTGATGAAAGATCTTTTGTATATATAAGATACAGGGTTGACCCAAAAATACTTCCTTGTGATACACCGGCTTCAATTTCCTTAAGCTTGGAGTAGTTTTAGCCTAACCGAACTGTAAAGAGTAAGTTCGTATAACGTAGGATTGCGCAGTATTTCTAAGTACTGCCTGGGAAAGTCCCTCTGCAGTGTGTGCTCAAGTCCCAAGCCTTGAGTAATATCTAAGCGAACTTTCATAGCTAAAGTTCTAAAGTATAGGCTGTCGGAGGATATGTAATTTCAAATTCAAGCGTATGGCTCAAACCTGATCTTCTGTCTTCTATATCATTTTTCATAGTCTTTTAAGTAGAAGTTTCCGAAGATTACTGCATGATTGGTATAAACGCTGTGGGTCAGCAAGACGTCACTTCTGTTAATGGCTCACCTTGTGTTAGGTATAACAATGACTTCTGTAATTTTCAAAGGATGTGGTGCATATCTTACCTTAAATCATGAGTTTACTATAAATTGGGCTCATATTTCTTTCATAGGAGGCTATTAGAACGTACACTGGTGATTTTTATTATAAAAATTATGTTAAAAAATGCTTTTTACATTATGGAGCGGGACAAGAAGAGTTTTCATATTCGTCGTTTCTATCAAGAAACTGTAAGGTATCGACAGCTGATGTATTTTCTTAAAGATGCACTTTGTTTTGGCCTTGCAGTCTTTTAACATCTTGTGATTTTATTGGCGGGTTTTGTGTCTGGGTTCTTTTTCAGACGTTTAGATACTTTCCATAAAGATTATTCGGTATAAGCATCCTTTATCCTTCGTTCCTTCTTCTTGTCTCTAAAACTCAATAAGAAGACCACACGAATTGTTGAGAAAACACTTCACTAGGGCACAGTTTAGTCCGAGCTGTTGTGTATTTATTTTCTCACACTTACATAAGAGAGGTTTGTGTAAAGCCCTTACAATCCTTAACACCAACTTCTTTCGATCAACCTCATAAAACCCCCAAAGATCAAATGCCTACAGTACATACGTCAACTGAAAAGGGAAACTTATTTAGCCAAATTCGCTTACTCTTACTGTTTACAAATGGCGGAATTATTCTTGAGTATATGTACAGTTGACTGTAAAATCAACTTTTGACACAAACAACAAACTACTCATGGCAAAACACAACAGTTTATACGACCTAAGCAGTCATTTAACCAACAAAAAACAATTTCTACCACCCACTTTTTCAATAAATAAATTATTCATCTCAAGTGCTCACTTAAAAATAAGATGTCATCTTGTTGTAAAACATCCACACTAAAGGATGACGCGACAAAGCACTTCGTTCTCACTAATTCACTTTCCTTACCATCTCTTTCTGGTGCCTATATAAAGTGTAGCTTTGCCATAAGAGACATTACGCTTAAATTGAATATTACCCGTGTAAAATTTGTTAACTCACACTTAGAGCGTTTTCCGAGGGTTGTTGGTTCGCTTTTTGTGTGTTTTTTTTTTGTCGTCTTTGTAGTAAGCCCACGGGTGGAAATGTCACCATCATCATTGCTATCACACCCAGAACGCAATTTGCACGTTCTGATGTGTTAATAAATATTTGAAAACAGCCTACCAACAGAGAACTTTTTTTCTTTTACTCCTTTGCTTTCCTTGAGATGGAGTACAATATTATGAGAACCATTGCCGTATACGGTATCCTTTAAAAAACAGGGTTTATACTTTTATATTTTCCTCGGACTGGTAACGATGTGATAGCAGTCAGCAAAAGGGTGTCAAAATGTATGTTTCGACTTGTATTATTTTATTTTTACGAACCTTTTTTGGTATGTCTCTAATTTTGTATTTTTTTTTCTTTTTGCATTAAAAAACGAAATGTTTATAAATACATTCACCTTGGGTGTATGGACCTTGTATACATGTACCTACATACGTGTTAAGGGTAATAAAAAAGGGGCTTTAATGGCTGTGCAAAGTTATATAGTAACGCCTAAAGGGGTGAATGTGCGTATTGGAGATGGGAGTATTTGCATGCTCAGCATTCGAATAGGGTAATGAATGCTGAATTGGAATGAGATATTGCATTATTATTCTGTTTAATTGAAAACAATTTCGCTCACCTACATAATTTACAGAATTTTCTTTAACGGTTCATTTGCGCATAGCTAAAAAGAATTGGTGTAGGTATACTTTGAAGGTTGTACAGGTGAACACTGTTAAGCATCCATTGATTTGAAAATAGAAGCAAAAATTTGAGTATGTATTTCCATGGGCATTGTTGCAGCAACAAAATGGCGCTGTTTTAAAAAGGAAGATATGAAGATACTATAGAATGGGGACCGGGGACCGCACTAGAACGCTAATAAGAAACAAGAAGTAGCCAAGTCATTTGGAATCAATGTGAATTTCATTGACTATTTTTCAATCACATATAAAATTCACTGATCAGAAATTTCTGGGTAAAAGCTATACTCGTCTTAAGGATATTAGAATAAGGAAAGGCAATCAACATTCGGGTTGAGCGGCTAAAATTTGAATCCTTGTGCTTTATTGCACTTCTAAGAAGAATGTTGCGGCTCAATTGTTTGAGGATGGGAATGTAACAGCAACAGGCCAATTCACTGAGCACTGTTAATAAAAAAAAAATTAATAAAAAGAAATGGGAAAGGTGATATTACGACGATGTTATATATAGGTAATAATAATCTGTTTGTTCCTGATTCAGATTATTTCTCGTTTTTACCGAATTTTTCTTTTGATCCATTCCTTTCACGTTTCTTTGACTCCTATCTAATTGAAGAAAAGTTAAATCATCTAAATGATGAGTATATTCCTGGCCCCGATCGATGGTATACCTGCCATATTTCTTAAGAAATGCTCCGCCACTCTTTCCCTTCCCCTCTCAAAAATCTTTAGCTTGTCCATATCCCTTGGAATTTTCCCCCAAGCTTGGAAAACGGCGTTTTATAACCCCTATACACAAAAAAGGTCCTAAGTGCGACGTGAAAAATTATCATCCCATCGCTAAACTATCGCATATACCCAAAATTTTCGAAAGCATATTGTATGAAAACTCAAGTTTTCGTTGCAAATCTCTCATTTCCCCTAGACAACACGGGTTCCTCAAAGGCAGGTCAACAACAACAAACCTCGTTGACTTTGTCTCATTTTCCCTCTCAGCCTTTGAGAATGGAAAGGAGGCCGATGTAATTTCAACTGTCTTTAGTAGCTTTCGATAAAATCTCTCACAAACTTATTCTTTTTAAACTTTCCACCCTCGGTTTTGAACCCATTCTATTGAGATGGATTTCTTCTTATTTAGAAAACCGTTTTACAGCCAGCGTTTGGTTCAGATCCGCCTTATCCAGCCGCTTTCTAGCTACATCCGGTGTTCCCCAAGGCAGCCATTTAGGCCCTCTCCTCTTCATTCTCAGTATTAACGACATTGAAGTGATCATCAAATACTCCTCTATCTCTCTCTATCTCTATCTCTATCTCTATCCCACCTCCAACATGACCTCGACAATTTTCCAATATGGTGCTCCAGAAACTGCCTGGAGCTAAATGTTTCCAAGTGCCAATCAATAACCTTCTCACGTTAACGCATCAAATCTACTCCCCGTCTCTATCTTTTAAACGATAAAATCATTTCCACCGTTGAGGTGATCCGGGACCTTGGGATTATTTGCGACCGTGAGGTGAATTTCCTCAAGCATATCGACGATACAATCCTTAAGGCAAATTCAGCACTTGGCTTCGTGAAACGATGGTCCAAAGAATTTGCAGACCCTTACGTAACCCGATCCCTTTACATTTCATTTGTTCGTCCACTTCTTGAATACGCTTGTCAAGTCTGGTCGCCTTTCCAGCAAGTGCTTATTGCCAGAATTGAGAGCATACAACGCCGTTTCCTTCGTTTTGCTCTTCGATGTCGATGTTAATTGGAGTAATCCCCTGATATTACCTCCTTATCAAGACCGAATCAAACTCCTAAACCTAAATACGCTGAAAGATCGAAGAGAAATATCTGACGTTCTCTTCATTCACCGAATCTTCACCAGGTACCATTGACTGTCCAGTGTCCAGCCCTTAACGAATCCATTTTTGTAAATACTAACCCTAGTAACACCCGGAATCCCCGTCTCTTCTATCTTCCCACCCATCGAACCTCTTACGGCTCCAATGAACTTATCTCCCGAATGCTAAGGAATATCAACTCCCACTCCTCTTGTTTTGACTTCAATATGAGTATACTCCCTAAAACTAAAACTTCGTCTCCTAAGCCCTCCAACTAGTTAATAAGTCTTAGCTATTAAGTTTCTTAGTTTGCAAGTTATTAGCTTGTACTCCCTGCCTATAACTTCGTCTCTCAAGCCCCCAATTAGTTAGTAAGTCTTCTGTTAAGTTTCTTAGTTTGTAAGTTAATAGCTTGTATTAAGCCTAATAAATGGGGGTTTTGTCCCCACCAAAATTAAATTAAAGACAATCAATCGATCATAACATGGAACTATTATCTTGCAGTTTTAAGGACGTGTCTATATGCACTCTTGGTGTAGTTGATGTAGGTGGTGTTAGAACGCATTTATGAAAAGAGAGAAATTTGCTTTCAATGACAAAACTAATAACATCTTCAACATCGCGGGAACTATTATTAATTTATTTTTACTATTATGTAGTCAAATTATATATCAACAGATTTATGCTTAAAACTAAAATAACACAATTCAAAAAAAAATATTCTGCATGGCCCACAGAAACCTTATAGTATTGTAGTATTTTTGACGACTTTAAATTTATGTGGACATTCCAACAAAGGTGATCATTGACACACATACCAAGAAATTTCAGCTTTTCGGTTTGAGGTATATACCATACATGGACAAAGACAGTGGAGGAATGCAAAGCGATAAAAACAGCATTGGGATGAGGTTGAAAAATAACTTGAAGATCACGCATCCCGAGACTATGATGGTTGGGATATGTAGAGGATGGACACCAAATTTCCGGCTCGACGCTTATGACAGCACATTGCAGGGAAACCGCGGAAGCGAAAGGTCTCGACTCAAGTGGCACAATCATGTGGAAGAAGACCTCAACCGACTTAGAGTGAAAAACTGGAGAGAGCTCGTTAGTGAAACATTTTGGTTGAGGTTCAGGTTCAACTTGAAATGTAATGCCCACATTTCTCGATAAGCCATTCAGAACCGGTAGAAAATTGTAGGTCACTTCCATTCTCTCACAAGGCATGGTTGAGAGAAATGCGCTAGGCCCTGGGTATCCTCGCTCTGCGCCACCCTGTTATTATTTATTTATTTATTTTATTTTATTACATTACACCATGTAACAATGCTGTCAAAATTAAAATTTATTGTGCTAATCATACCCAACTGTTTCTGTTCCACATTCGAAGAGTACGGGCTCGAAGCTGGAAACGAATATGAGAATCTTTGAGTTGAGTCATCAGCAAGACAGTTAAGAAAAAGGATTAGAAGTTTTAGACAAGAAAAAAATTATGATGGAAGAGAGATGAAGCCACAACTCTAGGTAAACAAATTAATATAGGCTGGTAATACAGAGCGGGGTCTTGTGCATTTTTATCAATCACACCATCGACCATTTGAAGAATGGAGTGCATATATAAAATAATTGGTAATTTCAACCTCAAACTCTTACGTAATCAACAAAAATGTTTTCTACTACAATACAGGCACTATAGTGTATTGTAAATTGAAACTGATTAGGGAGAAGCACCAGTGCTTATAGCAGGATTTAGGATGTTATTCGAAAATTATATTCTACTAAATCAGTGGTAACTACGATCTATCTTCGATCATACTCCAATGAGACTGTGTTAAGAAGAAATACCTATAATAGAAGAAAAATATCTTATGCTAAGCTCCTTAAAAGAACAAATGAAAAAACAAAATAAAATCAAAGCGATCGATGACGCAACAGAGGGTAGCGACACGGCTTAGGGCATTTCTCACAACCATGCCATGTGAGAGAATGGAGATGACCAGTAATTTTCAGCAAATTCCTCGTGAGATCGATACCCGGGGAAAAATTTTTGTTTCCTGTTGGGATTCCAACCTCCCGAGTGACAAGCAGGCATATTAAACATAACGCTAAATGTACGACAAATAAATGAACCAAACTCGAACGATATCAGAGATCATCCTGAACGTTTTATATGGGACCATGTCCGGCAGTAGGTACTGCGAAGTTAGAATGCGGTACCACCAACATTTCTCAGAATTTAATAAAATTCATGCCAAGTATATACCACAATGAAGCGACCTAGGGCCAACCCCGTACCTTTTTTATGCGAGGGATATTTTAATGGAACCCAACGCTATCATGGTCACCTTTTCTAATGATACTGATGCAATATTGGTGGCACAGAAGTCCGTTGTGGAGGTAACTTAAAATTTCCAAATACAGTCGATGAAGAAAGAAAGAACTTGTTAAACAAACGCATAAGCAATGTTCCAATTTACGCTATCGAAAAAAACTAGTGTTGCATAAGCATGAACTGAAACTGAAATGGTAAAAGCAAGCTCCATGAACTGATGTTCTAATAGCTAATGGAAAAGTATCACAACTTCGAACTTTTTCTTATGTAAATTATATTTTATTAATTATTATTCAATTATAGGAAAAAATATTTTTTTATAAAATGACGCATGTTTTCAACCATTCAGAAAAAAAAAAAATATATAGGTATACAGTCTCAACCAACGCCTTCTCCCCTACCTCAATCTATTTGCCTTTGAGTTGTTTTATATTTAAAACAAAAAGCCATAACTTCGAAGGAGTTTCAGGCACCAAGGACTTCTACAGTAGTTAACCGCGAAAGGAGTATAGACATAGGTATACTAGATTTGAGTTTAAAAAGAAAAAAATTATTGCAAACTCCCGCTGACAGGATATACACGAAATTGCCAATTTACGATTTAAAATACGATATGTTTATTAGGCAGGTACGCGACTTTAAACTTATTGCAGAATGGATTTCCAAAATCATCCAGGGAGTACTGAATTTAAATTACATCCAAGACACTTGGTATGGTACATATACCTTATACCTACTTACCTACCTATAATTTCTCTCAGGGAGTTGAAAAAGAATCTCTTAAACGTTTGAAGATGCCAAAATAAGAAAAGAAAAAAGCACGAAAATGGTGATATTTATTCCAAATGGGGGATGATTGGGGATGTTTACATTCAGCAAGAGCTCAAGGATGATGGTGTGATTATGTGATGCTATAGGGTTCCTTGTTGACTATGATTTTGCGCTGCGCACTTTTGTTAGTTTCCTCCTTAAGCTTTGCTTTCTTCCGCTCGCAGGGTTGTGGATGCAGATGATGTGATACCCAATATTCGTAACTATGGCACGGTAGTGTTACAAACATCTCTAAAGGGGTGGGTATAGCTTATATAGGAGAGTGTGGAGGGTATACCTAGGAAGGTACTCGGAAATAATGATGGCTGCTAACAAACCACTCAGACAGAAATACGTCGGTATGTACTATACATGTCTGCTTGGTACTGGTTTCTTGGATTTCCAAGTAGATACGTACATATCTATGTACCTATATAGAAATTCAAACAATTATTGGGATGGGAAGGAAAAGGCAAATAATGAAGATAGGTATTTGATGAATACTATTGGATTTCAGTTGAAGACGACGAAAGCATTTGTGAAGAAAAGCTATTTCTGAATTAATTGGGTAATTTGACGTGAATGAGAGGAGATGCAAGAAAAGAATATCTTGAGGAATTTTTATTGGGAATTCTTTTTGCATTAATATTTGATCATGTGTAGACATTTAGAGGGAGGGTGGGCTTTGCAAATGCATAAATGCTGAATTAAAATGAAGAGAATGAGGAGGTGGTATGGTGAAAACACACTCTTATTACTGCTGATATTATACAAGCAAACTATACGATACAGCTGTTGATTATTGCTTCTTTTAGCTCAATCATGAGTTTAGGAGTAGTAACATCATCACCTAAGCATCAGCTCTTAAACCAGTCCTCTGTAAAGTACCTGTGTAGGAATGAAATGTTTCCAGATAGTCCTTTGTTTTACAAAAAAGAAACGAAATTTTTCCCCAACTTTTTTCTTTTATTTTAAACTAACAATTTCTATGTATGTCAATGAAATTTTATATAGTAAAATAATTAAAATGAAATTAATTAAAAAAATTAAATTTTTTTTGCGTGCGACGGGCATTCTGTCATTGAAATTTTTCAAGATTTTGTTGATGGCTTCAGGCTATAGCTTACGGATTAATGGAATGATATTGACCTCAAGTGCTTGAATCGTTTCCGTATTGTTGGCAGAACATCGGTCTTTTACAGTCGCTCACAAAAAATAATCCATAGCGGTTGAATCGTAGCTCCGAGACGGCCGATTGACAGCGCCAAAAAGACTAATAACACGATTTGAGAATAGGAAGGCCAAGTCCATGTCATCAATTTTAAAGAAATTTTACTCTGCAACGCCGACAGTTCACTGAATTGTTGGCCCCATCCTCACTTATGATAAAAAATTGTCCAATGATGCCATCACTCCGTAACCCGCAATAAACTGTCACTCTCTATATGGGCTTCTGGATAACATGCGGGTTTACCGTGCCCTAAGTAATACAATTTATTTCTTTAACGTAGGTGACTTGATGTAAATGCGGCACGTCAAAAATTTTTTTTCTTAAAATCGTTGTCCAATTCAATCTTTTCGAAGACCCAACAGCGAAGCCAATAACTGTTGAGGTCGATGGCAAGACTGATGCTTGCACGTCAGCAGTTAGAAAGCCATCACAAACCACTGAATGAGCCACTTCAACACATTTTGTTTAGTGGTCCTTCAAGATTTTTCAATACTATGGCAAGGTATATGAAAATAGAAATGGTGGCGGATGAGCCCCTGGTGAGCTACATGCAACATGGTACTGATACTTGATTATCCGGCTTTTTGTGTCCAAAGATATTCCAAAAGGACCAGGCCTTCCAGGTGGTGTGTAAAGGGTTAATTATCTAGAGTCGTAAGAATCACACGTTTCCGAAAAGCCCACCAGCCTCGGATAATAATTGCGATTTCACAGTTACGAAAGCTAGCAAACGGAAAAAGGATACAGCCTTTCGAATCTGCTAGTGCAACATTAGAACCCTTAACGAACAAGTGTAGCCGAAGACACACACATCCCTAATGTCGAAATACATAAAGGCACATAGCGATCCCCAACGTTTAACTGAATTTAGCAATGTTGCGATCGAGGCCAAACACTCTTCCAGTCTTGTATATGTCCGAATTTCAGAGAGGCCAAGTAGGCCAAGTAGGTCTTCCGAGTCCAAGGAAGACCTACTTTTTGTAGCCAAGGAACGAATGAGGACATTCTGTAGATGACCCATGCAAACTAACGCTGTGAAACGATATGACATCGGAAAGTAACACAATCGCAAGAGATAGCCAGTGCCTTACTCAAACTGGTGTCCCCCTAATTTATCTATCCTATGCCACTAGCCTTAAGTATTTAAGAGCAGTGGCAGCAATGCCAACAACCTGATTTGGGGCCTACACAGCGTATACATCTGGGCCTCATTGGGTGCCGAAAGGAATATCACAATAGAGAGATCCCAATTGGATCCCGAAAGGGAACACCCAATAGGACAATCCCAATCGGTCCCCAATCAGGATAACTCTTCGTAATGATTGAAATCTTAAGTCAATTTTTCTCAATTGGGAAGCCCCTAAGAAAAAATAAAAATTTTGTCAAATTTTCAAAAATCATTGAATTATAACGTGTGTACGAATTTTTTTTTGTGTTATATAAGTATAATAATAACTTTTTCAGTACAAATTTGAAAATACTCTAACCAACTACGTTAGAGCGAAGATAGTCGAGTTAAACATCTCGAATAACATACTTCGTAGAGCAAGTCTATCGTTTGTCATCTTTCACCTGTCATTTTTGTCTGTCGTCTGTCGTCTGTCGTCTGTCGTCTGTCGTCTGTCGTCTGTCGTCTGTCGTCTGTCGTCTGTCGTCTGTCGTCTGTCGTCTGTCGTCTGTCGTCTGTCGTCTGTCGTCTGTCGTCTGTCGTCTGTCGCCTGTCGTCTGTCGTCTGTCGTCTGTCGTCTGTCGTCTGTCGTCTGTCGTCTGTCGTCTGTCGTCTGTCGTCTGTCGTCTGTCGTCTGTCGTCTGTTGCTTGTCGTATGTCGATCGTACTCTGCCATCTGGCTATAGCTTTAGGCTTTCCTTGTGCTTCTGCCTTTAAGAACTCCTATTTGGCGTATTTTTTATTTTTATACTATATTATTATATCGGGAAATTTTTGATAACAAAAATCTTGAAATACATCTTTTCTCCTTCGTGGCAAGTTTCAGGAAACTGACACTAGCCGTGTTAGGAATGAGTGTCAATAAAGTCGGTGACAAGCCTTGAGCTGAAGAAAATTGATTCATAAAAAAATATTGGAACTAAAATGACCAACTTTGAAAATCTCTGTAAATGAATAGTAACCTACTAATTCAAAAAATTGTTTTGTTTGCTGTTTTTTAAGTTATTTTCCAGTTGCAGCAGCGAAAAGTTCTGATCGGTATTAGATTAACATAGCACTTTATGAGAATAACTCCACTGAGACGACGAGGACGACCGACGTGACGCCGCGTATTCATGTATTTGTATCGACAACAGAGATCCTGTCAATTGCATTTCTGGATACTGCTGCAAATGGAAAATCACTTTAGTTTGAGAACGTTAAGACTAAAACATCGAATTTAGTAATTTTGCTACGAGTTTTGCTTATGGGAACGCAGTGGAGCGGATCTTGGTTAAAACATCATTTACAACAAGCAGATAGGCTCTGCAGTCTGCTCTCAAAAGCAATACATATAGCAAAAGTAACGCAATACCTATCCTACCTTACGCTTGCCTATTGTCCTATCTTGAGAAAATATCTGGTTTCAATGTTCGTACTTCAAGAACCCTCTTTTATTAGTTTTATTGACAACACTTAAGTCATTTGCTCCCCGCAAATTATGATCAAATTGAATGTCCTTTTTTTTCTGTTCATCCAATTTATTCATTCGCCAGTTGGTCACAATAAATATAGGCGCATGGGCCATGGCTCACCATACACACCGCACCGTAGTGCTCAAACACTTGAAAGGCCCTGTCTAGATAATTGTTGTGTCTCACTCCATATATACATTTATAAATATAAACCTATTCAACAGCCCTGTCAAAAGTTTGCAATCTTTTCATTTTGTATGTACGTGTGTCGACATTTGTGTGTCATTGCAGTAACGTGATACTTTCTCCCAATTATCATCATCCATGGTCGTCATTCGCAATCAATTGAAAGCGATATTTAATTGATGACCACAAACGCGAGTGAGCATACCAAACAAACGAATCAAAATCAAATCAATGCAGAGAATTAATACAGAACCAAATGGTGCTTCTGATCGAACGCCTAATTGTTCAATTAACCAAAGTTTGCCCCCTCTCGCGGGCAGTAAGTTTGTGATTGTGATTTCTTTTTCCTCTCCGATAGATATAGCATTAATAATTCCATTTCTTAGTAAAACATGCAACATAATGCTCAAGTAGTTAAATACCAATGAAAACACTTGACGTTAAAATTAAAAAAAGGAAAAAAAAATGAAATGTAGTGATTCCTGGAAATCTGAAACGCATCACCTTGTGTTTGGTTGATGCTCCTCTGTTAGCACTGTTTGCACTCTTCTCTTACCTACTGTTGCCATTTGCATGGGATAGACACACGACCCAGTTGATGTGAATATCTTTGTGGTGTGTTGTGTAGGCAAGATCACCATGGCTCAAACATCATCGGCTGTCCGTCGCGTCGTCATCAGCTACAACGACTTGATGGGGACGGGGAATCTCAAGTGGAAACATTTACCCATCATCATTATAATCCCGCTGGCTGGGCTGTCGTCATCTCTGCCAGGCTAAGCAACATACAAACACGTCATTTGAGATCAGAAGTCATCTATGTTTCTACGGTGTGTACCCACTTAATGTCATAGTTTTCCAATGAATAACAACAACTACAAGAAATAAAAAAAAACCTATCAGGGAGTACGCTATCGAGGAAGTATGTTTGTATCTTAGTTGGCTTAAAGAGTTTCTGTGGTTTACAATTAGAACTGGAACTTTTTCGCTACCGGGTGACGTACAGAAGTTTTATATGTTATTGAAAACCTTAGGTCTGGAAAATGGAAATTCAGGAAGTATTAGATATGGGAACTCATTTACGGATTCTTCTGCATTGCTTTAATCAAACAATTAACGTACTTTCTCTTGAATCAATTAAGCTCTAGTAGACCAGCCATTAATTTGTAGAATTATGAAGCTGTGATTTTTTCCATCAAAACGTTTTATGAGTCGATGTCCTTCCAAATTCGTTATTGCTTTCGATTGTCAAGTAAGAAATCGGTGGTTTATAAGCAGAAAGAGGACTGGTTGTGTCAGAATTTGATATGTTGCATTGCTGATCATGTATGTTGATACCTATTCGTAATTGTATAGGTATACATTTGAATAAGTATGAAGAAGTGTTGCTGAACCAAATTTAACTAAATGATACCTTTTTCTGACATCGATCTTATCTTCGAACACTCGCTTCAGCAAATAATCAAAACAGTTTTAAGAAATAGCAAGCTTCTGAAGGAGTTTCATTCTTTTTTTATCAGTTTAGTCAAGATTTCCAAAAGTATATAAAATCAACACCACAATTGAATGCAAATAACACAGCATCAACAAAGTTACGTAAAAAGAACGTTTATCCTCCTTCAATCCTTGTTGACTTTCTATAGAAGGGAAGAAGTGTTTTCCAACAGAAATCCATCGACCCTTATCCTTTTTTAGGTTCTTCGGCCATTTGGTGTTGAAAATTGCTATACCTAGACCCAACTACTTTAACACAAAATATATACAACTACAACCACCAATAACCAGCGCACTGATCCTGTAAAAACATTCCAAGTGTCGCTCTTATGGTGTGTTTTTTCGCACCTTCTACTCAATAGCCACTTGAATAAAATGGATGAAAAGCCAAAAGAAATTCTATGCTACATAAAAAAATAACTCCCACCACATAAGAACTAAACATAACCAGCACAAAAAAGTGTAGTGTCCTTACGAAAAACTTTAGGTATCCTTGTTTGTTTATGTTGCAACAGTTTAAGCCTTAGTGCCTAGTAGCAGAATGAAATTAAGGAAGCCACAAGGAAAAAAAAATAAGGATAATATGTCATCATTAAATTATTTACACAAAACGCCTACTTTCTAGAAAGCACTTCAAGAAAAGACGAAAAAAGGTGCACTCGGTTGAGTGGTGTTAAAAGAAGGGACAATGCAACGGTTGGTCTCATGTGTCCGGACATCCTACTTTACTTTGTTGGAATGGTTTCTTTGTTTTTTTTTTGCTCTGTGGTGGGATCTTGTGAAAAGTAAAATGCGGTTGCTTTTATTTGTAATTTCTTTGGCCAGAGGAAAAACTACAGCGCGCCTACCTAAATATCAATGTTTGTACGTGCGCATTGCCCACGTGTAATTATGGGACTAGTAATTGTAATCCATTTAACAATTTTGGGATATCAGAAAGACTCTTATGTACCTACGTATTTATTTTTTGTCACAGGCCTTCTTTTTGGGCAATTTACAGTGGAATCTGGAATTTGATATTTATTTTGGTGAAATTGAATACTAGATCAATTTTATCCTGCATAAGGATCAAATCATGTCAATTGATTGCTATTTTAGATGCCAGGATAACTGGAAGATATGAGATATTATTATTGGGTATTTCCGGAAATTTAATAACAACAATGGGCAAATTAACTACAAATGGAAAAAAGGCAAAACACACATCTCACAATTGAAGACTAGAGTCTATTAAAGGAAAATGGGTACTTAGAAAACGAATGAAACTAATTAGTTAATGCTTCAAAAAGCAACTGAGGAATGAGATCTTTTAATCGCCATTAGGTTAGTTCTTGAACACAGTTATAGCTGGTGTGTTTTTGTCACAACTCGCAACAATCCTAAAGCTTTTTAGACGTGCTGTTTTCAAGAAGAAAAAAAGCTTATAATTTTGTGTTCTGTCCAAGGATTAAGCTTTATTGCAGAGACAAGAATTTGTCATTATGTTTAGAAATTTAAAAAATAATGTCGGGAAGTGGCCCGCGGCTGGCTCTAATAAACTCCTGCCGAAAGGGCCACATTTTGCAGCATTTGGGGCCGTATGTCAGTAATAAAGCCCTTTAATATTCTCTTTCACAGGGCGTCAATCGTTTCGAGCTTATCTGTGTAGACACGCTACTTCACAACCCCACAAAAAATAGCCCAGGGTTTTAAAATTGCACGATTTTGGAGGCCACGCCACAGGCCTACGCTGCAAGATAATACGCTCACCAAAATTCCTTAAAAAAATTGATTGTTTTTTGGATATAGGGCACGTAGCGCCGCGCCGCGCCGTCTTGTTGGAACGAAAGGTCGTCCACGTTAATCTCCTCCAATTCAGGCATGAAAAAGTAATTAATAATGACATAATAGCGTTCTTTATTGACTGTATCATTACGGCCGGACTCATTTTTGAAGAAATATGAACCAATCATGCCCTCTGTCCAAATAGATCACACCAAACAGTGATTTTTTAAAGATATTATGGTGGCGGCGACTCACCAATGGCATGTGAATTATCATGACTCCAATTGCGACAATTTCGCTTATCAACGTACCCGTTCCATCAAAAGTGAGCTTCGTCGCTGAACAAAAGTTTCTTTGTTAAAATCGGGATCGCTGGCCATCTTTTTTAGGCTCACTCACTGAACGTGCGACGAGCTTGATGGTCGATCGGCTTCAATTATCAGTTCAATTCAATTTTGTAAGACAACAAACAAAGGGGATCCAATTGTTGCGCGCGATGGCGGATACTCTGCTACACAGCAGCAATAGCACTTGTTGCTGCGCAATGTAAAGCGAATCAGAGGACGCGCGTTATCAACTAGAGTAAACATGGTGAGCAATGTATTCCTCGCCAAAGGCGATAATCGTGGAAAAACATTTTTGTTTTTATATTGGGGTTCGAACCACGCAACATGCAAACATCCTACCCATCGCACCACGGATACCACTACCACCGGCGACCGGCACCGTATACAAACTGAATAAATGAACTTGCTATTATGTCCTGAGCACTATTTCGAAAGCTTAATCTTTAGTATTCGATCTTCAATATACATTTGGTATTGGGCTGCCAACTACACATTAATTATGAAAATTAAATTAAATCACATAATCACATAATTATATTGATAAAATTTAATTCAACTATTCTACCCCAAATCGAAGACATTCTCGACCAATTAGGACATGCCAGATATTTTTCCACACTAGATTTGGCGAGTGGATATCATCAAGTGGTGGTCGACCCAAAGGACGGGGCAAAAACAGCATTTAGCACATCATACGGCCACTATGAGTTCAAAAGGATGCCGTTCGGTCTAAAAGTGCTCCTGCAACATTTCAACGTTTAATGAATTATATCTTAACCGGACTGCAAGGTCTGGAATGCTTTGTTTACATAGATGATATCGTGGTTTACAGAAAAAATTTGGTAGATCATAATAGAAAACTACAACTAGTTCTCGATAGGTTGCGAGAGCACAATTTAAAGGTACAGCTGG
Source organism: Melanostoma mellinum (assembly GCA_914767635.1). Taxonomy (NCBI): domain Eukaryota; kingdom Metazoa; phylum Arthropoda; class Insecta; order Diptera; family Syrphidae; genus Melanostoma; species Melanostoma mellinum. The sequence continues at coordinate 87,983,042 of OU612059.1, read as the reverse complement.
AGAAATGCCAATTCTTGCGCAAAGAAGTGGTATACTTGGGACATAAATGTTAATGTAAAAACGAAAATATAACAACGCCATTTTAATGCACATAAACTTTGAAACTTTTATCAAAATCGTTTCACCGTCACTTTTCTTGAAACCCGGTTTCTCATATTTCACGAGTTTTTCAAAGTCACTTATGCAAGTCTTAAGATCATACAAGTCTTAATTTCATACGTTTTGATAAGAAAATTTACAAAAAAGATAACATTTTGAAAATAATAAAAATAATTAATTTTTTTGAAAAAACTAATAAAGATTTCAAAAATTTTAATTTTCCAAATGTTGATACGCCATCTTTCGTAAGCAACCTAGGACTTTTAAAATATAAAATTTCGTCAAAATTGTTTCAGCTAAACGAGAAAGTCGGTTTGTAAGAGACGATAGGCAGGGGAGAGTGTGGTCGAATGTTTATTTTGCATATTTGGTTCTATAGGTAATTTTTAAACCAAAAAACCTAGAAAAACTGGCTATTTACAGGCTCTGACCAACTTTTTGGATGGTTTTCAAACATTTTTGAAAATTTAGATGTTGTTGGCCTTTTTTTTAAATTTCAAAAAGTGATGTCATAGTTGAGAAACGGACTTTACTGAAGAACAATTTTTTTCTAACAATATGACCAAGAATCAAATCCCAAAGTATGTAATACGAATTACGGAGCACCCTGTATATACCTATCTAAAAAAATATTTCTGTACGATTGCAAAATTTGCTTATACACAATATCGCAAGTAAAAAGTATGAGTATAGGTATGGTCAAAACTGTAAATTAAAACACTTTCAAAGGACAAAAAAAAAATGTAGGTACCCATATATAAAATATACCAAAGTAAAATCCATAAATTGAATGAAGTGAGTTCCAGCCAACTCGAAAATCAGATACCTCACCTTTCTTCAATCACCTATACCCACAGTTGCAGGGCATTTTTTAAGGATTTTTCACTAGGTGGCGAAAAGAAAAATATCTCCTCAAACAATATATACAATATAAAAGGTTCGTTGGCTTATTACTTCATAACTTTTGCAATTTCCTTGATAATTTGATGAAACAAAATGTTTTTTAAAGATGATAAGCCCACAAACATTTGTGTATCATTCAAATGCTGAAAGTTATTCCGTAACGGTTTTTATAGGGACCAAAAGCTGTTTTTTTATTGAAAATTTCGATTTGCTCACTATTTTGGTCGGGGCATCCGTATTTATGAATACTCTTTATTTTTTTCTTTTTCGTTTTATAACTAGAAAATATATATGCAACTAGCCTAGAAATAGAAGATAGATATTAGGCGCATCTTATAAAATCATTGGTCATCATCAGGTGTTATGATGAGAAGTTAGTGAAACTGCCAATTTTTATCTAATAAAGAACATGTCAATAATTTGATCACTGCAGTTTTATACAATTTACCGGGATGTTTCAAATACTGGCGACATGTCTCAAAAATTCCAGGTTCACTGATAGACAAGAATGTAGCAGTTGGGATGCTTAATACTTGGAGCAAATCGGAATTTCAACAACTTCTCCAAACATGCTTGATGGCAGATGTTTTATTGATCACGAAAGATTTGCAAAAAAATCTCCAGAAAGGTACCGTTTGATTCTGTCTGATGTTTTAACTTTGAAACAAAACGCTCTCAGAAAGTTGAAACTCATGCTCCAGGGTCCATAACCAGGTGAACAGGGAGAGAAGTTTCCTTTACACCAAAAAAAAATTTTAAGACAACACTGACAATAAAGAAAACGACAGAAAAAGACGCAAAGTATCGCATTCTCTCGTCACAACAGGCACCCGATCATGAACGGCACTCCGAATCGAAATGATATCAGCGTTCATCAATTTTCTTGACATCCGGCTCAACATTGAAGAAAATGAGCTGATCAAAAGATTTTCTACATTTCTAATGGCGAAAACCACAGGAGAAATGATTCAAGATTGTCGATTCTTGGTTGAAACCATTTTTGGCGAAGAAAAAGTTTCCGACTCTTCATCAAATGTTTGCGATTGTTGGCCAGCAATCCAAGAAATCAGAGATCTTGACACTTCAGACGAAGGTGCAAAAAATCGCATAAGCTGCTTCGACTGATACCAGTGACATGTGGGATTTTGCAGAAACTGTTGTGCTCTTTACTTGTCATACTTAACCTCACTCCATGATTGTTGAGAAAGTGATTTCTCATTATAATCAAATTAAATCAAACCACTGACTGTCAATTTCAGATGAGACCATGAACTCAAGAATGTTTGACGAATAGACGAAGTGTGATCGAAGGGTTGTGACTCACTAATACCAAAACATTTGCAGTAAAAAAAGTAATCCCAGAAATAGTTATTTTTCATATCCAACTTATTATATATTTGCCCACAAATTTTTAATTATATGCTGACAAAAATCCTCGAGCACGTCCAGAATTTATAGAATTTATATATCTAACAGAAGTCGTAAGTATATTTTTTTCCATATATGAATCCTCATTGACAGTATATTTGATGAACTGTCATTCATTCGTTGATAAATTTCTTCGATTAGCACCTAAAAACTTCATTAGAATTTGCAAGTTATATATTTTTTGACATTTTGGGGAAATCATGTATATGTTGAGAAAATTTCTGACATTATTTCAGTTAGGTGTTATTCACGCATTTTCGGAAATTGGTTGTGGCCAGATTATGATTACTACGTGGCCACGGCGGTGTACTACGTGGCAATTTGGCCACGTTCGTATTACTTAAAAGATGCCCTGCACAGTTGTATCACTCAAGATTGCCCCGAAGCATTCAAACTGCGCGTGCAAAATTTAAATCTTATCAAGGAACTACCCAGCAGGAACTAAAGTTCTCAATTTGTAGGTACTTTGTCTTTTTATCTTTTTTTATTCATTAACCACCACCATCATTCTCATTCAACACCTCCATTGTTCTAGTACATCTCCTCTTGTGTTTGGAAATTATCAACGTTTTTAAACTACACGAACGCACGAGGTGTGAAAGATAAAAGATAAATTTTTTTGCTTGCATAGGGACTACGTATGTTAGCCTGGCGTGCCCCTTCAAGTGCAAGCAAAGGAAGAAAAAAAGTATGAATATGAAGATGCAAATGCATTGATTCGCCTCGTCTCATAAAAATATTTCAGCATCATCATCGTACCTACCCTTGTATGTGTTTATTAGTGTGTCAATGCATAGTTACAGCTCAGCGTATAGTACCTATACATACCCACACACCCCAGTGAATTATTAACAAAACAAAACAAAACAAGTGTCAGACCGTAAAAGCATCTAATTAGCTACGCGAGTGAAATGACGTTTAACACGAAACGTCAAAGAAATAAAAAAGAAAAGAAAATTTTGCAAAGAAGCATACCTCTACAGAAGAATTGAAATTATGACAAAGGATAACAAGGGTAGAGTAGCGGAGTAGCGCATTCTTTGCTTTTTTCTTAATTTTTTTTTCTTACACACAAAATATACGGAATACTAAAGCTACTTAGCGTTGCATATTCTCACAAAATATACCTATCCCTATCCCTGTGAGCCACTCAGTGGCATAGAAAAAAAAATTGCAAATCTACAGTGAGTGGTGTGCGAGAAGAATCCCTCCAGGACTCAATTGTCACTTCTTTCAAGAAGCTTTCCTTGAATTAAGCCAGAGAAGGGCAATTGGGTGAAGGAATAGGACAGGAGGAGGCTTAGCAAGGGGGCATATAGGCGCAAAGAGTATAGCTTTGACAACACAAAAATGGACAGTGTAGAATGCATGCATATGCATACAACATGCATCGCAATAGTATTTGTTGCCTATTGTTGCGTCCTGTCCTTCATTCGAGAGTAAAAGTAACTTTTTTGTGCACTCACTGTCACTGGTGGCATAAATAGCTATGCATTTGGTCTTTGATAAAAAATGGCTTTAAGAAATAGGCATACGAATAGGTCATATGGAGGGTGTTAATTAATTTTAATGAATTCTTGATTGTCTGTCTCTGAGACACTGTTGCAGGTGAATGCTTGAACGAGTTTTTGGACTAAATTAGCTCTTTGAATATAAACAAAAATATGGAGATGCTTTGAGCGCTGTGAAATATACTTCTGAATGACGTGGTATACCAAGGCTTGACAAAAGATATTTTAAAAAGGATTTGTTCATAAGAATGAAACTTCTTAAAGAAAGCTGCAAAAGCCGTTTCAAAAGCTGCTCTTAGTGAGTTACAAGACTAGCTTGCAGAGAGTGGTTGCTAGGCAGATTTCAAATCTTATTTAAAGTTGACAAGTGTAGGTATAAATAGAATTCATCGCTGATTTTGAGTATATACTGTGAGGATGCTTTTTATCAAAGGCTGAGGTAGGCTCAGCGGGTCCAAGGTCTTCTAAAGAAGCAGCCAAAACTTTAGTTTAATGAAGTTAGTTTTATTTCCGATTTTTAAAATTGTAACTTTCTTATAATATTTTATACAATGGTTTTAAGGTTTAATAATTTCAGTTCATGTTTTAATTCAGGTTTCTATTCGCAATCGTTATGGGTAGATTCCAAGTAGGCCTCTTCGGATGAGGGGAGTTTCACTTGGGGTTCGGTTGGGTGAGGTCTAGTCCGGTAGTTACGACCAGGTTCTCGTATGGGTCTTCAGGCCAATCGAATGATGGTCTCCTGTCCTGGATTATGGGTGGATTGGTCTTCGGGACACTCGGTGTACTGTTTCCTGTCCTGGGCTTCCAGTTCCTGGGCTCGGATTTGAGGTCACGCTGGGTACTTGGTAAAGATCTGTAATGATACTCGGAAGCGAGAGTTAATGGTTGCTCTGAGATAGCAGGAGCCACTAAATTCACAACGAGATAGCGTTGGACACTAAATTCACAACGAGATAGCGTTGGACACTAAATTCACACCGAGATAGCGGTGGACACTAAATTCACAACGAGATAGCGTTGGACACTAAATTCACACCGAGATAGCGGTGGACACTAAATTCACAACGAGATAGCGTTGGACACTAAATTCACACCGAGATAGCGGTGGACACTAAATTCACAACGAGATAGCGTTGGACACTAAATTCACACCGAGATAGCGGTGGACACTAAATTCACAATGAGATAGCGTTGGACACTAAATTCACAACGAGATAGCGGTGGACACTATTACACTCACCTGAACCTCTCCTAGATGACCGCTCACTTGCCACGGTCGGCGCAGACTGATTTTTCATGAATTGTGTTGGTTGTCTTATACACATTTCGGTAACAAGTGGGTGTGAGTTGTAAAAAATGAACGAACTCAAAATGCCAAATTCCATTCAACGCATTGAAACTGAAGTGCCTGTTTTGTTGTTGTGTTGCGGTATGTATCGGGCATCGTATGATTAGGTTGTTTTGGTTGTGTCGTATAATTGATATGGGGTGAATTTGTAATGGTTCATTACATTCCCCCCTTTCTTTCGGAGACGAGAACCTTCTCGTCTGACTGGTGGTCCACGGGTGGTGGACGGAAGTGTAGCTGATAAGCTACAACCTTAATTCCGGAAGGGTGGGGGCTCAGGCCCGGGACGTTGCGAGCATTGCTTCACGAGTGGTTGCCTTGCAAGAGACATAGAAAAATTTTTTTGGCCCAATATGTCCATTCCCAGGATTGCATCTATGGTAAGTTCTGGTAAAAATGCAAATTCTCCCTGAACCAAGCAACCTTCAAGCCTAAAGGTGACTGAATTGACCTCTCTGGTAGTGGTGTGACTTCCATCGGCTAAATGAATCTCACGTTCCTGGTAGCGCAGAGGAATTTCCAGAGCTCTGAGCTCGTCTCTTAGTGCTGGGCCGACAAACGAATTCGTAGAGCCGGTATCCACCAGCGCGTTGAAACTCTTTTCTTCAACTTTAATTGGTACAAATACCCTATTTTCAAGGCATAGTTCTGTATTAGGTTGTCTCGGTATGTTTTGCTGTGGCCCTTCTTCGCTTGGTGATGAATCCATCTCAACCGTTTCGGTATGTTCATCTTGCATGCAGCGTTTACTATACCGTGCCCACGAACGGGTAAATCGACGGCCTGTTGTAGACTTCCTTGGTTTCCTCCTACTTCGGTTCGGGCTTCGTTTAGATATAACATCAGATTGTGACATGAAAACAGTTGCTATCTGGTGAAGTCCTGTATTATTTGTTGGATGATGCTCAGCTTCAAATACAGCAGCAGCTCGATTGTTCCAGTTTTGGGTCGGCTGGGTGTGGCGCTTGCAAGGGCAGTCTTTGGTTAAGCGTCCGTCTTCTCCACAATTTGAGCAAAATAATCGAAAGGGTCGGTGGCAGTTCCTCTTCTGATGTCCTCTTTGTTTACAATTCCAACAATGAGTGTTGCGGTCATATGGCACCGATATTGCTCCAAATTGTGCTCGGGGTGTAGGAGGTGGACCCAAGGCGGGTCTCATATTTTTTTCTTCGTTTTTGACATACTCGTATTCTTCTGCTAGGTCCGTCAGTTCCTCCAACGTCTGGAAATCCATCCTTCGCACAGCAATTCGGTATTTTGGACGGAGGCTGTCATATATCCGATCAACGTTGTCTTCCTGACTCATCTTGGGATGCTGTCTAATGAGATACTGCATTGCCCGGATGAAGTCTCTGGCCTTCTCCCGCGGCCCTTGTTTCTTCCTCCAGATCTCCTCCTCCAACTTGTGGACGAAACGTGGTGGTAAGAAGTATCTGAGGAACGCTTGGCGAAACTCTTCCCATGTCTGAAAGCTTCCTCTGTGGATTCGTAGCCACTCTAGGGCAGAACCCCTGAAGATTTCTGGGAAAGTTCGGAGGATATGCTCTGCTGGTATCGAGTAGCAATGTACCAACTCCTCGAGGCGCTCCATGAACTCTAGGGCGTTTCCCGAACCGTCAAACCTAAGTCCCCATTTACGGACGGTATTCATGGTCTCGGCCTCGGGACTTCGGTACATTCTGTATTGACCGGGTTGGTTGCTACTCTCTAAATCTGGATATTGTGTGGGTGGACGCAAGGTGCTTGAGCTTAAACTTGTTGCAGAGCCGGCTCCAGTGGTCTGGTGGTACCGCTCTCCTACAGTTGGAGGTACGTGTAGCTGGAGTTGGGCGCTAGGCTCGTCTATCGTCTCGGTTGTATTGGCAGGTTACGGTGGTGCTTCAGTTTCATCTTTGTATTCACGTTCTTGAACCAATCGTGAAATTTCCGTGCACAGGTTTTGCGTCGAACGGTGAGTCCTGGAGTCTTTGATGTAAGTACTCAGGCGGGATCGAAGCGTAGAAACTGTGCCACTAGTATCTAACTTTTTGGGAGCCATTTTCTCAATGAGTTCCGTCTTCTTCAGCAGGTAGATGGACGCAAGATTTTCTTCGACGTCCATGTCGATATTACTGTCGGTATTTGCCATGGTCCTATGCCACTGGCAACGGTTTAAAATTTTAGCTTCTTTTCTATTCTTTTCCGGCTCGGTAGTGAGCTCCTCTGGTTTTGATCGGTCGGTATCCTTGGTGTATGACAGGTCGGTCGGTATGATCCCTCAGAGAGTTATTTCTTCTGGAACGGTCGGTCGGTCGGTAAATCTGGATAAGAAATAACTCCTCTGACTGGATCAATCTTTATTCGGTGTAATACAGGTCGGTCGGTATGGACTTCTAAGCAAGTTGATCCTTCTGGAACGGTCGGTCTATAAATCGGTTAACCAACTTCAAAGAAGTCCCTGCTCGGGCGCCATTTGTGAGGATGCTTTTTATCAAAGGCTGAGGTAGGCTCAGCGGGTCCAAGGTCTTCTAAAGAAGCAGCCAAAACTTTAGTTTAATGAAGTTAGTTTTATTTCCGATTTTTAAAATTGTAACTTTCTTATAATATTTTATACAATGGTTTTAAGCTTTAATAATTTCAGTTCATGTTTTAATTCAGGTTTCTATTCGCAATCGTTATGGGTAGATTCCAAGTAGGCCTCTTCGGATGAGGGGAGTTTCACTTGGGGTTCGGTTGGGTGTGGTCTAGTCCGGTAGTTACGACCAGGTTCTCGTATGGGTCTTCAGGCCAATCGAATGATGGTCTCCTGTCCTGGATTATGGGTGGATTGGTCTTCGGGACACTCGGTGTACTGTTTCCTGTCCTGGGCTTCCAGTTCCTGGGCTCGGATTTGAGGTCACGCTGGGTACTTGGTAAAGATCTGTAATGATACTCGGAAGCGAGAGTTAATGGTTGCTCTGAGTTAGCAGGAGCCACTAAATTCACAACGAGATAGCGTTGGACACTAAATTCACAACGAGATAGCGTTGGACACTAAATTCACACCGAGATAGCGTTGGACACTAAATTCACAACGAGATAGCGTTGGACACTAAATTCACACCGAGATAGCGGTGGACACTAAATTCACAACGAGATAGCGTTGGACACTAAATTCACACCGAGATAGCGGTGGACACTAAATTCACAACGAGATAGCGTTGGACACTAAATTCACACCGAGATAGCGGTGGACACTAAATTCACAACGAGATAGCGTTGGACACTAAATTCACACCGAGATAGCGGTGGACACTAAATTCACAACGAGATAGCGTTGGACACTAAATTCACACCGAGATAGCGGTGGACACTAAATTCACAACGAGATAGCGTTGGACACTAAATTCACACCAAGATAGCGGTGGACACTAAATTCACAACGAGATAGCGTTGGACACTAAATTCACACCGAGATAGCGGTGGACACTAAATTCACAACGAGATAGCGTTGGACACTAAATTCACACCGAGATAGCGGTGGACACTAAATTCACAACGAGATAGCGTTGGACACTAAATTCACAGTGGACACTAAATTCACACCGAGATAGCGGTGGACACTAAATTCACAACGAGATAGCGTTGGACACTAAATTCACACCGAGATAGCGGTGGACACTAAATTCACAACGAGATAGCGTTGGACACTTAATTCACACCGAGATAGCGGTAGACACTAAATTCACAACGAGATAGCGTTGGACACTAAATTCACAACGAAATAGCGGTGGACACTAAATTCACAACGAGATAGCGTTGGACACTAAATTCACAACGAGATAGCGGTGGACACTAAATTCACAACGAGATAGCGTTGGACACTAAATTCACAACGAGATAGCGTTGGACACTAAATTCACACCGAGATAGCGGTGGACACTAAATTCACAACGAGATAGCGTTGGACACTAAATTCACACCGAGATAGCGGTGGACACTAAATTCACAACGAGATAGCGTTGGACACTAAATTCACACCGAGATAGCGGTGGACACTAAATTCACAATGAGATAGCGTTGGACACTAAATTCACAACGAGATAGCGGTGGACACTATTACACTCACCTGAACCTCTCCTAGATGACCGCTCACTTGCCACGGTCGGCGCAGACTGATTTTTCATGAATTGTGTTGGTTGTCTTATACACATTTCGGTAACAAGTGGGTGTGAGTTGTAAAAAATGAACGAACTCAAAATGCCAAATTCCATTCAACGCATTGAAACTGAAGTGCCTGTTTTGTTGTTGTGTTGCGGTATGTATCGGGCATCGTATGATTAGGTTGTTTTGGTTGTGTCGTATAATTGATATGGGGTGAATTTGTAATGGTTCATTACAATACATTGAAAGGCAGTTTTCATTATTGATGATCATTTAAAAATGACTTATATCAGTGAGCCTTTAGATCATTGTTTTGTCAAAAAGCCGTCAGCTCGGACGCAACCTCGGTGTAAGCCGCAGTACCGATCTAGTATCAAACGCTCATACATGCGCCGCGCTTAGTGTCCGTATAATTTTTATTTCGTGCCACTTTTCTTTTTACCAACCAAAAATTAAATTAAAAATTACTTTTAACAAGCAAAACAATCAAAAATGATATCAATACTAATTAATCAATAAAATAAATAAAGTCTCTGCTACGCCCCGTAAAGGAATAATTCTGTGTAAAAATATTCAGTGCCTTGCTGTGTGCCTACAGTGTCCATTTAATTAAAAAATAAGTAAAAAAAACATCAATAGCCCATACAAAATAGTGCTTTACACTGACATCATCTCCTCCCCCACACCACTCTCGTAGTCTCAGTGACTGCACACATTTCTTCAATTTGATAATTCCCCTTCTTAGGCACTGAGGCTGTGGGTTTCCTAGGCGGATAGTCGATCAACGGTGTTGATTCCATTGGTTAACCAAAATGAAGTTACTAGCTGGACATAAACTTACTTAGGTGGGCATTACAGTTCGGGGTTAACCTGGGCCTCAACCACCATCCTTCTAAAACGACTTCGATTTCGGGCGAGCTCTCTCCAGTTTCACACTCCAAGTCGGTTGAGGTCTTCATCCACTTGATTGCGCCACCTAAGACGAGCTGGACATAACACCGCTAGTAATATATTTTGGTTTTCTAATAAGATCTACACTTGTTGATTAAACTTAGATAGCGTCTGCGTTTGTTATTTTGCTTTATATGTTTTTTTGAATTGTAATGCCGGGTTAATTTTGGGTCGATTTTAGCAACATTAGGGGGTTGCGATTGAATTTCTTTGTGCTGTGTACGCACACACTGCAAAATGCAGGCCAAGTGTTGTGGCACTAAGTGAGACACAGGTGGGTGTTGCTTCTGATCCCTCAGAGCTTATCCAGCCTGGATATAGCTTAGTGCCATTATTATTTTCTTCCCATGATCCCGCTGTATATATTCGTAATGCTGTTGCCTACCAGAGAACTGCATGAGTGCAATCACTTGCCCTTTCGAATCATCCCCCGAAAAAACAAGCCGTACACAGTCTCACAGTCACAACGATGAAACAAGTGTGATGCTTGTAGAAAAAGTACACAACACTCGTGAATACCAGCCTTCGCATTGCTTGTGCCCATGAATGATGAATGTTGGATCATTCAAACTCAAACAGGTACACCATTCGCTTGTATTCGAAAAAAAAGCGAATGTTCATGAATGATGAGGGATGACAAGGAATATTTTTTCATGTTCATGGGTAGGTTTGAATATACATTTTGTGACCTGACTTGGGCGTTATTTATACTTTTTGGGTTTTGTTGGTGTTGTTGTGTTCTTCATCACAGTATTTCATTGTGAAGTATTCGTTGCACTGTAGATGATTCGTTGCCTTAGGCCGGCCACTGACTACACAATATAACTGCGCAAACTGACTTGAGCAAAAATCAAATCGTTTTGATTTTTACACAGTTAACTGCACAAACAACCCCATTCACAACACAAATGAACTGCGCAAACTCCAATTTGCGCAGTTTTATTGTGTAGTCAGTGGCCGGCCTTAGACACTATTCGCACAAGTTCATACACATACACATATTGTCTTTGTCTGCCATTGTTTCAGTTAAGTGGATTAGAGTGAGAACCTGGTTTTGTTGACTAAAAGAGAGTGCAGTCGCAGTGTGTGTATTGTTTTGAATTAAGATGAATGGTGTCTGAGGTGTGTAAGGCAATGAATAAGTGAATGCATTCACAAAACGAGACATTCGCTGCAGCTCCCTGTTGCCCACCAACTTCAACCACAGTATGGTCCTTGTCCGAATACGAACTTCAACTTCAGGTGGTTTAAATTCTCCTTCTGTAAGCACCTCATTCAATTTTGTTTCATTTCTAGAAGCCCCAATCTATAGATAGCAGTTCGATTTGTAACGAGTTTGATGCGCTATCTGACTCCATCTAAAGAATTGTCTCCCAATATCCTCACAGTGAAATCGCAATTGCGGGCGATTTCAATGGACACAATTCTCGAATTATATCCAAAGGAAAATATGTTGAGATCTTCGCTGAGTTTAATCATTTAACTCAACTTGTTGATGGGCCTACTGGAGTTCCAGATATTGAAGGTCATTCGGGCAACACTCTTGACCTATTCATAACTTCTCATCCCGAGAAATACAGGGTTATAGTATCATCTCCTCTATAGGCAAATCGGACCATTGTGTCATATCGGTAGATTTTACGTATCCGTCACGGTAACTTACGTAGTTCTTAACAACACGAGAAGTTTTGTTCCTCAAAGACCAAAAAGCATCATCGCCAAAGACAATTCTTGGTTCGATTCGAGCTGTAAAGAGGCGATTAGGGATAGTGAAAGAATATTTAAAGACAACTCTACTGCAGAGAACAGAACTGGTGATTTAATAGCTTATGTCACCGAAAAGTGGAACCAATCTTTACTTACATTGTTTTGGAAAAAGTAAGATTATTGCGCTTGATATTTCTAAAGCATTTGATAGAGTTTGGCTTCAGGCTCTTTTATCAATGCGTGCCTCAGGGCTCCGTTTTATCTCCGACTCTCTTCCTCATTTTCATAAATGATCTGTTGTCTGAGACTTCTAATCCTCTCAATTGTTTTGCTGACGACTCAACCCTCAGCCTCTCATATTCAAGTCCTTTCTGTTCGGAACTGAACTGGAACGGTTGCGGATGATTAGCTCATTGAATTCTGACCTTAACAGCATTTTTAAAGGGGGTAGTAAGAACCGTGTAGAATTCAATGCTTCGAAAGCTCAATGTTGTCATTTGTCGTTAAAGCTTAACATCCCCCCATTGCCATTATATATATGAACCTGAAAAGCTGTCAGTACTCGGTGTGTGTGTAAACGATGATCTTCGTTGGAATCGCCACATATTTGAAGTCGCCAAAAGCAAAAATGCTACAAAATGCTTAAGTTTCTTTAGACGATGCAGGAAATTCTTCACCTCTTCTGATCTCGCTGTAATTTATAAAGCTTACATCCATCCAAAACTAGAGTACCTATAATTCACATTGAAGGTTTTTTTTGCCTGTCCCACTCCTTTTAATCGCTTTTTCACAAACAGTGCTCTAGTGTAATAGGCAGTTGCATTCCTCCCTTGAAACAATTTAACCGCAAAACCCGCCACGCCAGGAATTCTCATTAATTTTACCTTGAGCGCTTGAGCCTAACTTCGGTCGCACAGTCAAGTATAAAAATTAATTTTTTTTTAGCTGCACCGCGAATGTGGAATGCTCTACTTGAATCCGTTTTTCCCTTACCTACATTACGATTCACAAAGGTGCATTGGCGTTTCGTTTTAAATCCTCTCCTTTTTTTCCTAAATACTTGCACTGCATTTTATAACATTAAGTGTATTAAATTCCCCTTGATGTGCGCATTAATTATAAAAAAAATTGAAAGTAAAAACCTTATAAGAACTTTAAACCTTCCTTTAAGTATCATTTCAACACGACTATTCGAAAGTGTTTATGATGACATATTGTGTGGAGCTGCATGTTTAAATGTTCCATTCAACTTGGTCAAAGTTCACAGCTCTGGGGTTGTCTTTACATAGCGTCGAAAAGCCTCCCGGTCTCTGATTATTCCTCGTCAAAAGCCAACTATTGATAGTAGATTTTTTTAGCCTTGCTTCTTTCGCCAACTTTACACTCTTATCCCTTATGGGTTGTCTTATCGGAACATATAACTTCGTCTTCAACAGGAGATCACTGGCAATGACAGAGCAGAAATAGAGTATGTGTTTCTTAGCAATGTAACTGTCGTTAACTTCTAGATCCCCAGGTTTCATGGGCTCTCCTTTGTCTGAATCTTACCGTACTTGATTGGGACTGAGAAGGTTCTCTTCAGTGAGCCTTACAATGGCAACCTGTGCCTTACAGCCGCCGTAGACAAACAAATTTTCGAAAATGAACAGCAACAACACACCTAGACGAAATCTGCAAGCTTGATTACATCCTTGTATTTCATCAGGAAATTATAAGCCGGGTTCTCGAACGCACCGAGTCCAGGAATGAAAAATATTATATCATTAATGGCGATGTTGATTGATCATAGACCATTACGAATAGAGCCGTTAATTTGAAAAATTGTGGGCTTGCTACTTTATCAAAGGGTTCTTGCAGCCAACGTTGGGTTAGTTCTCTATTCTTTTTCATATGTGCAAGTCTATTAGCATCTCTTCTTGACGAATGTCCAAGACTTTTTGACTTCAAATGGGATCCTTCATGAACTACAAAATTTCTCAAGCCGAGACTTTGTTTCTCTATGTCTTGTCTCCTATATCAGTTTAACTACATTAAAAAGATTTTCTCAAATAACCGTTCGTAATCGGCAAAAAATTGTAGGTCCCTATTCCTCACAAGGTTAGGTCGAGTCCCGGGGTCTCGACCCCGCTTTGTTTTTCAACTTTATTTACTTTTCATCGCACCGATTCCACCGATTGACCAAAACAAGACAGAAGTGCGCAAGTCGTCATCTTTAATCTCTAATTCAAATTGAGCTCTAAAGGTGCGTCCACACTATCGGCAATACCGATTTAGTATGGACGCACTGATCGGCCTTCCTCTTTATCGTAAGCCGAACCGAATTCGAACCGAATGAAATGGATCCGTATGCCGGTCAGCACCTTAAGGCCTTAGTACGCAATAGTAGTTATATACAACACGCAATCCTGTACAGACTTCTCTACTCTGGACATTACAATTTTCAAAAAACACAACTTTACAAGAGATTTTTCAGATTAAAATTTGTCACAAAATTTGAACGACCCCTTTCCTTCAGTTGAGTCAAGCTTAAATTAAGTTCTTTTTCCAAAATTATTGCAAAACATTTTTCAGATTTTAGAAGCAAATTGCAGTGCTGGTAGCTGATGAAGAGAGAACGATGGTATTTATTGAAGGAGCCAGAAAAAAAACTCGATTATTTCTCTTGTTCACACGCGTTAAAGTGAGCTCTCACCTCAACCTGAGGACATAAAAAGATGGGCACAAAAGCATCACAGGAATGCAGTGCCACCACGTTATACAATACAAATGCATGTGCTTTAGAATAAAACGATGAGGAAATATAGTCGCTGATGAAAACCACCAAAACAAGAACAGGCAGACCTATGAGATTGAAAACGGTTCCTTCTATAGAAACTTGAAACGATATAAGCTGCCGTCAGGTGTTGGAATGTTTATTTTTTTTCCTTCCCAGCTCATTCTATACTGGAGTTCTATTATTCACACGTCGTCTAAAGCACTGTAAGGTACGTCGAAGAAAGTAAACTATAAATTAAAAATACTCGCTAGGGCATGTGGAAGAGACGATTCACGTTAAGGCTCCGTAGGCCAATTATTCTTTGCTCATGTCAATGTTTTATGTGCTTTATTCACTAGTGTGTATATATGTATGTATATATATGTGTGTGTGTGTGTTTGTGTGCATTGTTCATCGCATCTTGGATCACACAGTGTGTATAGTGAAGGTTGTGATGGATGAGAGGTGACAAAATGGGTGGCAAGTGGATGGAAAAAAGGGGATGCTTTAGGGACATACTTTTAGTCTGGATCTAGTGCCTATATTGCTCCTTGATGCATTCTTTTATGTTCGAAAAGATTGTTGTTGGTAGGCATAGAGATTTTGACATGATATGCCATTATTAGGGAAAAATTGGCACTCTTGGGTGGTAAGAGTTTGAAAATTAGCGTTTAGCTTTGTGATTTATGTGAGCGACTGCAAATTGTATATTAGATGGTGTAAACATGAATGGGAGCGAAATCAGAACTTTTTAATCAAAAGACAAAAGTGTGACCCAAGTTATTTGCTTTGGTGATATATGAACTGTAGGTACAATAAAGGCATAATTCTACATTTAGTTTTGATTAGAAATATACCTACTTATAAAAAATTAAATTGAGACGATTATACGCGCCATACTCCGGGGCAGATGATTAGTGTAAAGTAGATATTTGGAAGAGTTGTGTTCCCTTTGACAATGAGATGATCGTAACGCCGAAGATTTTGTAAAGTTTGGCACTTCGGTGCTCCAAGAGACTCCAACAAAGTTTTTTTTTTTTTTAGATATGCGATCCCGATCATATTCACAGCTTAGAAAAACCGCTTGCGCCATGTTGATACGACCGAAAATTTTAGAACAGCATTAAAAAGTTCTAAAAGCCGAAAGGTTTTCAATTTTATAGCGGGCATACATAAACTTACTTACTTACCTACTTTCTATAGGGTGTGTATTACAGTTCGGGGTGAATCTAGGCTCAGTCAATATCTTTATCCCAAATTTCAATTTCGGACTTGTTCTCCTTATTTTTGCACACTGTTAGTCGCTTAAGGGATTCTTCCCTCACCAAGTGTCTCCACATTCGCTTGAGATAAGGTACATACATACTTTCGTGTCGTAATAACAGCAATGGATTGATCAATGCCTAATGCATAAAGGGCTACCTACCTTGGTTTTTGTTATTGAGATTGTTTTATTTCTTTTCTGATATAAATTCACGTTACCGACTGCGATTCAATCACTATGCTGATGGAATGTTTGTCTTTACAGGTTTGAGCTTGGGGCTTTGCTATCCTGACATGATTATTTTACATTTTGGTAAAACTTTCGAATCTCATTCCTCTGCGCTTTTCATATTGCTTCCTTTTCTTTTTGAGAATTGGGTGTTTTTTCTTTCTTTTCTCCTTGTAAATCTCGTTGTACTTATCAAAAGCAGCGCTTGTTTTATTTTGCATCACCATATACAGATACACTCTTTATCTAATTATCTGCTAGGCTTAAGAGGTCACCAAAACTGAAATAGCATCCAGCATAACTCCCAAGCAAGGAGAGAAGAAGGGAAGAACACCGACTTCTCAAAAAGAAAAGGAAGCAGCATGAGAAGCGCTCGTTTGAGGAAATAGAGAGGTGCCATGACAGAAACGAGACTCGGAAGTTTTACCAAAAGGTAAAAAGATCCTGCCAGGGTGGCAAACCCCGAACTCAAGCCTGCGTAAAGACCAGCAGGGAAACATAGTTACAGAGTCACAGTCGCTAATGAGGATCTGAAAAGATCATTTCTGCAGACTGCTTAACGGCGATGAGGACACAAATTCCGCTGTCAGGCAGACTGCCCCATTCAGCCTGGACGATGATCAAGAATGCCATCCTCCCGACCTAGAAGAAGTTAAGCTTGCTATATGCAAACTTAAATCAAATAAGACTGCAGGTGCAGATGGCCTTGATGCCGAACTTTTCAAAGCAGCTGGAGATCAGTTGGAAAGGAGCATGCACCAACTGATCTTCATGATATGGTCGGAAGAAAGCATGCCCGATGAATGGAACCTCAGTATCGTATGCCCGATCCTAAAGAAAGGAGACCCTCACAATTGCGCTACTTATAGAGGGATAAACCTCCTTAACGTCGCTTATAAGATCTTGTCTGCTGTAATATGTGAACGTCTGAAACCCCACGTCAACAACTTGATAGGTCCCTATCAATGTGGTTTTAGACCGGAGAAGTCCACAATAGACCAAATGTTCACATTACGGCAGATCTTGGAAAAAACCCGTGAACATAATATCGATATTCACCATCTCTTTATCGATTTCAAGGCCGCGTATGACAGTATTTACAGAGACGAGCTGTACAGAGCCATGTCTAGTTTCGGCATCCCTGCAAAACTCGTACGACTATGCAGGATGACTTTGGAGAATTCACGCTGCTCCGTCAAGGTCGGTAAAGAACTCTCCGAGACCTTTAATGTCGAAAAAGGTTTTAGGCAAGGCGATAAACTGTCATGCGATTTCTTCAACATCATACTTGAACAGATTGTAAGAAACTCAAACGTCAACACCAGAGGAACAATCTTTCAAAAGTCTGTGCAATTACTCGCATATGCAGACGATATTGACGTAATGGGAAGAAAACTGCGTGATGTCATAGGTGCTTTTGCGAGTATTGAAACAGAAGCGGCAAAAATGGGTTTGATGGTTAATGAGGGCAAAACAAAGTATATTCTGTCATCAAATAAGGACACAGAACATCGACGAATTGGACAAAACGTCACAATAGACAGACATAACTTCGAGGTAGTACAGGACTTCGTCTACCTAGGATCCGCTGTAGACACGGACAACAACATCAGTGCGGAGATCAAACGGAGAATAACTCTTGCCAACCGTTGCTTCTTTGGGTTAAGAAGGCAATTGAGAAACAAAACCCTCTCCAGAAAAACCAAGGTAACCTTATATAAGACCTTAATCATCCCAGTCCTGCTTTACGGCGCGAAGGCATGAACCTTATCGAAAGCGGATGAGGAAACCCTTGGTCGTTTCGAAAGAAAAATTCTCCGAATGATCTTTGGTCCCGTATGCGAAGGCAATGTGTGGAGAAGAAGATACAACAACGAGCTGTATGAGCTGCACCGCGACATGGGCATAGCCAGAAGAGTACGCATCGCGACCGCGAGGCTACGATGGTTGGGCCATGTTGAGCGGATGGACCCAAACGCTCCGGCCCGTCGGGTGTTCGAAAGGGGTTGGTAACGTTTGCCCCAAAACAAAAGCCCCAAACGAAAATCCCCAAACACAAAATCCCCAAACGAAAATCCCCAACTCCCAAAATCCCCAAAGAGAGAATCTACAAACCTAATATCCCCAAAACAAATATATTCAAGTAGCGAATCATGCGATCAAATCGCGCGCGATATTAGGTTTATGTATTACAGCAAATGTAATGATAACCATATCCATTTATGAATAACTTTCTTCCACCTTTATTGGATTTGCAAACAGTAATTTTATTATCCATTTCAACTTTTATTCTAAAAAAAAACAACAAAAAAAAAAAAACGCTGCACTACGAAACTAAGACAGATCACTGCGTGTGCTACCATGAATACGTAAACAAGACTTAAAAGAGGATACAATCATGCATTTATAGTAATTTGTTGTTAAGAAACTGTTAATCATTATCATTTATTAATTACAAAAACATCGAAAGAGAGAGATTTTTCTGAAAACTAAATGCATATGTAGGTACACAGACTCTGGGGATTTGGAGATTTCGTGGGGATTTTGACAAAAAAGATTGTTTAGGTGTGGATTTCATCAATGTGCATTATCTCAATGGGGATATTAGCTAGGTGGTTAAATTTTTTTGGGGATTTTGATCGATGGGGATTTTTTTTTTTGGAGATTCTGTACGACACCCGTTCGAAAGCACATTGCAGGGAAATCGCGGAAGGGGAAGACCTCGTCTTAGGTGGCGCAATCAAGTGGAGGAAGACCTCAACCGACTTGGAGTGCGAAACTGGAGAGAGCTCGCCCGAAATAGAAGTCGTTATGGAAGGATGTTGGTTGAGGCCCAGGTTCACCGCGAACTGTAATGCCCACCTAAGTAAGTAAGTAAGTATATCGATAGGCAATAGCATGACTGCAAAGCCGTTATAAGTTCAGCTAACGTGCGGATCCGTTTAAAATATTTATAGGTAAGCTTAACTCTATAGAAAAATAGTTTGGCGAAAATGGGATCTTCTGAGCTTTGGTTCCACTGCTATAAAGTGACTTAAATCGTACCTTTCATATCGATTGCAAAGTTGCATAAGATCGGTAAATCTGATGGCATATTATTCAAATTTAGAATCTTGATGACGGTAAGAGTATAGTTTGCCTTCCGAATGATTCAAATCACTTTATAGTGATTTCAGCTCTTACTGAGAAGTCGAACTTAGGTTTTGGAGATTACAATTGCTTATCTACTCTTGCTATTTTTTTGCCCAAAAAACTCATCTCAAGTAAGTATAGGTTTGTTTCAGTAAGATTAAATCGAGTGATTGTGCAAGAGTGTACTATTCCTTAAAATGTGATGACTGTGTTCGAAGGAGATCATCACAGATTTTTGAAGACCAGTTTCGGATTTCTTCAATTTTCTAAAAAAAACTATCTGAGCTATTTTTTTCGACATGAATGTCGTAGGCTCAGGAAACGAAGCAAACGCTTGACAAAAACTTAAAAATTCTTCCTCAATATTTTGATCTCCAGTCAATATTTTGGTTGACAAAAATGTTTGGCCAAATAAATTCTCAGAGCCATTTTTGCTTAACTACTTTTTAACTGTACGTAATTTGTGAAAACTCTACTTGAAGACAACAGAACTACCAGATATTTGAATTGCTGGACAACCTCAATACTTTTCTATTTTATGCACCAATTTTCTCCCGTTAGCCTTCTGATTTTCCTAGCTTTAAATGTTTTTTGTTGTTTCATTGTTAGTTTTTGAATCCCAAATTTGGCAATACTTTTGGAGTATTTTAATTGGAAGCTGACGGGAAGAGGGATTGTCCGCAAGCATTACCATATCGTTCAGCTGCATTGGTATCTCCCAGTCAATCCTCTCCTATTTCCTTAAATGCTCGCACTGTGCTTTAAAGCATTATAAATAAGCATTTCTCACAACTGTGTCGTTATGAGGGAACTGAAGGGACATATAATATTCGGCCGATTCCGAACGGCTAATCGAGAAAGCGCTTCTCATGACAATGAATTTACAACCGAAAGACTTGTCAATTCCTCCCGAAAGGCGATACCTGTAGAAAAACATTTTTTGTTTTCTGTTAGGATTCGAACCTTCATTTTCTTTATTGAATAAATTTTGAGATAGAACTTGACAGAGAGAAAATATGGTCTACAGTGTAAAACCGGAACAAAAACCATATTGAAAAGAACTCGAATGTTGATTTCTTTCTACCCAAGTTGAGAGCCGATTGAATTGTAGCAAGTATCTTGCTAATAGAGCTCACGATTGAAATATTCTTCTATATATTATTCTAAATATTAATGTCTTTTTTAAAAATTGAAACAATTACAACAAGATTAAAACAAGAGAGCTATCAAATAATTGATAGGTGATAGTTCAATCGTAGAATCGATTAATTCTTTTAATTCTTGTTGCTAACTTAAACTTCCTTAATATGTCGTGGTTATGAGTTCCAAAGACGGATGGGACTTAAGAAAAATTGACGCTGAGATGTTAAAGACGAACAACGAGGATAAATTTACTGACGAGACCTTGTCGAGACCGCGAATATAATTTTCTCAAAGCAGTATTGTGGTTGGTTCGAAATCATAATTGTCAGAGAGCAAAACTAGACACCTAAATTCAAGAAACTTTTCGAAGGTCATACCCAGCAAGTGTTGGGAAAAACCGGCTAGTCTGTCATACCTTCTCAAACCATAAACATAACGTAAGGTACTATTGAAGACGACAATTAGTTTACGCATGCTAGCAAAATTATCAGAGTCTTAGTTGGAAGAAAATGAGTTTTAAATGGTGTGAAGCTCTTAGTTTTCCATAAAGAACGTTAAATCCCATACACTTAGCCAGCAATAACATTAGTGTAGTTGTCCCAGGTCAAAGAGCGGTTAAAAATAACTCCGAGATTTTTTTCAGTATCCACAAAGTCGATTTGGGCATTTTTCAACATAATCGGAGAAAAATAATCAAGATCTAGAGTTTTCCTCGATATAACAATACATTTTGATTTCCTTGGGCTTAAGATTAGGCCGTTTAACTCTGACCATTTTGAGGTTTTTTCTATAGGTCTTTTTTGACACAAAGACTCCATGCTATATGAGCCCAAGAGGGCAGCTAAAGTACAATTGAACATCGTCAGCATATAAACGAGTAGAACACCGGTCAAATAGAGACGGAAGCTTGTTAACGTAAATAGAAAACAGTAAGGGGCCACGTATAGAACCTTGCGGAACACCGTTAACATTTGGGAGAAAATTGAACAAGCTATCACCGACTTGCACTGTTTGCTTCCTATCAATCAAATATGAATAAATCAGTATTGGCGCACTTGGAGAAAAATTGAAGTTATGCATACGAGAAATCGAGCAGAACCAAGAACGTTATCTCATCTTTATCTAATGCAGTTCCAATGTCTTCAGTAGCGTTAAGAAGCGTTGTAATACAACTATGTTTTTTCCGAAAACCAGATTGCTTCGGCGTAAGCATCGGGTTAATTGTTAGATGATTATTGATTTGTTTTTGAAGGATTCGTTCAAAGACTTTCGACAGAAATGGTAACACAGAGATAGGACAAAGTACCACACTTGGCATTTTTGGGAATTGAAATGACTTTGGCAATCTTCCACAGGTTCGGATAGACTCCTGACATCAAGATAGTATTAAATACAAAGTTTTATATAAGGCAGTCCTGTTGGCAAAATCATACTCAAAAACTTAGACTTAAACTTAAACTCATCTAACCCGACAGCATTTGATTGAATTGAAGGCAAACTTTCAACTACGTCGGCACAATTTGCTGCACGAAAACCAAAACCAATACGGTCCAACTGATCTGAGAATGAAAAAGGATTCGAGGTATTCAAAGACGGGATGGCTGAGAAACAAAATTTTTATTGAGGCTGTTGGGATCAACGTCGCGTCGATTGTTATCCCATTTATTGACTTGCCAATACTAACTCTACGTTAAGTTTTTCCACAATTGTGGTCCACTAAGGGAGGTTTTGAGCTGAGGAGATAAAAGTTTCGATTTTTCTTAACGTATTTTTGCTACTACTCTATTGCGCAGTGAAGAAAAAGCTCGTCGCAACTCTGGCAACCAGTAAAGCTTCCAGATGTTGTAAGCAGTGTCTCGTTGTTGTATTAAGAGCCTTATATAGCGAGTAAACCAAGGTTTGAAGTTTTGTCTTAGGGTAATGGTCTTAATTGGGACATGAGTATCAAAAAGGCTATTTATATTCTGAGCCAAGACCTCTCACTGCTCATTTGAGGACTACAAGTAAAAAATTTGGTCCCAATTAATCCTATATGCATGCTCTTCTAAAGGTAGATGGTTAACGCCATGAAAATTTCTTTCAAAATCTCTTCTCATTTTGGAGGCTATCATTTTCTTATCACCGTCATCATCACTGGTTTAGCTGGTGCCGGTCCTGCTTTGTACCTACTAACAACTAACAGCAGTCAGGATATAAGCAATTTGAAGTCAGATTGGTGAACATAATACTGCGAAATGCACCCGGCTAAAGTTGAAGAGATTAACGAACAACGTTACTAAATACAATAATTTGAAACGAAAGTTTATAACTGATGACGTTTTGACTCCACGCATTTTAACCTAACTCTAACTCTACTTTACTTAACTCTTCTAAAAAAAGTTAATTCATTGAATATAGTATATAGTAGTATTTTTTTTTAAATCCAAATTTGAAATTGACTTTTGTCGCACTTGAACATTTGTTTTTAAATAACGATTAGGCCGCTGCTCCGAGTTTGCCCTCTGAAAGTTTTAAATTAAGAATCTTATCAGTAAACTGGTCGAGGTAGGGAAATAAAATGTAACGAAAACATAGTTGTTATTCCATTTGAAAATTTTTCCTGATTCGTTTTCCTGATCGCTGTAACTGGCCCCTTACTAAGAGAAGCAAAGATATAGGTACCAGTGGCCTACGCCAACGAAAAAAATTGTAACTACAAGCCTTTTTTAACAAAGCTTGTGGTACTTTTTTGTGTTTTGCAAACGGAAATTTGTGAGAAGACACAAAATTAAAGTCGTAATTTACAATAGTAACAAACTTTTAAAAATGAAAGTAACAAATGCATTTATATTTAACCAAAGAAAATTGATTCACAAAACTTTTCCAGTATGTAAAAATACAAGTTAACATTTTCTTGAAAGAAAATTTTGTTTCTTCTTTGTGACGAAGGCATAGCAGCAGTGATAGTCGCCAAAGAGACGATATTTTAACTTTGTCTTGCTTGTTTTTATTGACAATTTTACGTTTGACAATATTGTAAAAAAGCAGTTCTTAAGTTACAAGTCTTTTTATATGTCGGTGGAGCAGGAATTTTGAACAAATGAGATCTACAATATTTTTTTTTTAATTTTTTGTCCGTGTTGCCCAAAATTTTGTAGTTTTCTGGATTGCAATTTGTATTTTACAAACTTGTGACCGTATAAGTTAAAAGCATAAATGTAAGCGTTTAACTTTAATTTTGTGGAAATATGCCGCTGATGATTATTCCTCTTTTCAGGTGATGTTTTAGAAGTAGTATACCTATAAGTGCGTTATCAAACGAGACTTGGGAATATTTCATTATTATTTTTTAATTTTTTTTTCTTTTTACAAGACTTGAACACAAACAGCCGAAATCGTAATAAGGAAATTTTAGAAGACGAACAGACCAACATATTTTTTTTATAGTGACGGAATAAATAAAATAAATAGTTTGGCGCAACAATACCATCGAAACCGCATTACCTAACACATTCTCATGAAAAACACTTTCTCACCTAGCCATTCGGAATCGGTATAAAACTGTGTGTCCTCAAATAGCGTTAAATACGTTAAGTGATGAAAATGACACATGAAATGTGTCACTAAAGAGTTGTGTTAGCTTACTCATCCCCTGAAATTGCTTTAAGTTGCTATTAGGTATATTTTGAGCGATTCAAGAAATATAGAATCTCCTTAAGAGTTCCATTACTAGACCTGATAAATACTTCTGTTATTTTCTATTTATTAATAGGTATATTTTTTACTCTGGACATTGTTTGGGCTAAGGCCCTAGGTGCTTGGCTTTAGCCCAAACAATAAAAAGTAGGGACCTCCAATGCAAAAAGAGCCAAGCTCGCCGAAAAACACATGTCAATCTAACAATTGTAAACATTTGCTTACAATTGTCCCCTTTTGTTTACTACACAAAAAGTTTAAACCAGACACCGTATAGCGTCCAGAGCTATATAAGCTCAACCCACAAAACAAATTTATGAAGAATTTCACTTATTTTATTTAGCCTGGCTACTAAAGTGTAGATATAGGTATTCAAGAAAAAAACTATTTGTTTAAAAATTTCTTTTAAATCACGAGTTTTCCAACATTTTCTTTTTTCACAAAATATCTTATTTTTCTATAAGTA
Source organism: Melanostoma mellinum (assembly GCA_914767635.1). Classification (NCBI taxonomy): domain Eukaryota; kingdom Metazoa; phylum Arthropoda; class Insecta; order Diptera; family Syrphidae; genus Melanostoma; species Melanostoma mellinum. The sequence continues at coordinate 87,958,307 of OU612059.1, read as the reverse complement.
CCTATAGGTAGCTATGATTACTTTTTTTTTTAACTTTCAACTCACCGAATTGACTGCCGAAGTGTTGTTGGAAATGACCTCTAAATTCATGCGGTGTGCTAAAACCCGGCGGCAAAAATCCACGCAAATATGCTGCTGCTGCGAGCGTTGTCATATGATGGTGGTGTGCGGCATTTAACGTACTATGATCATAACCAGCAGCAGCATAAAAATTCGCTGGATTAAACACAGGTAACTGGCAGTGATTAGCGGCAGCAGCGGCTACTGCAATTCTAGCAGCATCTGGTGACATTGAGCCTGTTTCTCTAGCTGAGCCGGGTGATAGAGCTGATGTAACATTTGTTGGTGGTGATGCATTGCTCGATTGCCTTCCAACACCAAGTCCAAGGATCTCTTGGATTGCAAAAGGCGTTCTCATTTTTGTCGCTTGCATTTTGAAACAACAGCAAAAAAATTAACAAAGAAATTAATTTTTTGCTTTCACCGACGGGGTTTATACTTAAACGACGATGAGTTTTAAAGAAAGAATTTTTTAAAACACAGCACTTTGGTTCTTATTGGGACATTTTTTTTCTTTTTGGTTAGATTTGTTTTTATTTATTGCACTTAGTCCACTGTATTTATGTTTCCATACACTCAATTAAATCCCAGCGCTAAGATAAAAGACAAGCAAGGCACACAACATGTAGGGAAAGAATCTTTTCGCGAAGAAAAACCAACAACAACTCGTCCAAGGATCAGAAAGGCAAAAAAAAAGGAACCAAATCATCCACCACAGAGCGAAGATAGAAACAACAACAAAAAAAAGAAACACAAAGCGACGACGACGACGACGTGAGTTCGTTGAACGTTCCTGGTGAGGTGTCCACACAAATAAACAGAGAATTCACACCGTGCACACGATTTGCTGTACTGAGAACAACTGATTCGAGATATCGCAACGCATCCGAGTAGGAATTCCAATTGCCATTCCGTTTAATCCGATCCGCTATACCGATTCTCCCCAAGAAGACACTAATGCCACAACCCACCCTTGACGATGCCAACTTCTGTCTCAGCCGAAGGGATGCTGCTCATAAAATCAAATTGGAAAGTATCTCGAACTCTTTCGAACGTTAGTAGAACTAACATGTATCTTTCGCACGGGTGGAGCTACGCCAGGCATTCCACTTATCCCAGTTCCATTGGAAGTGAGCTGCTCAACTTCGACTGCTTCCAGTTGCCAGTTTACACGGATACTATGCGTGTACACACACGACGTGTCCATGAGACTTAATTGCGACAGTGTGTGTGCAGTGTATAACTTTGGGCAATGAAAGAGAGAGAAATTAAATTTCGAAAGCCAAATGATGGCGGAGGGATATTTATCCGAGAAGTGGGATTCTCAAATTAGTTTTTTTTTTCCTATTCGCTTCTCTTTCTAGCTATCGAAGCATAGATAGTTTGTTTTCATTTCGATTGTTCATCGTTTTGTTTTTTTGGCTGATCTGTTGTGTTGGATGAGGTTGGGTGATTTGGTATGGGCTTTTTCTGCATCATTTTTTCTTTTTTGGGAGATTTTGCCGCCCTAGCTTGAGTGGAGAACATGTTAATTAAGAATTTTACCTAGCAATGCCAATAATTAGTCAGTTTTATCGATTAGCTGGAGGATGTTCGTTCTTTTCTCATTCTCTCTGGCTGTGGCTCTCATCATCATGGTGCTCTTGTTGCCTCTCTGTCTTCCGTATTGTAATTTTGAATAAGCCCTACCTCCTCCCCTACTGATTTAGTGGGTAATTTATATATATTGGTAGGTAGGATATACGATGTATCTTTTTTTTCTATTTTGAATTATTAATTTAACAATAAGAGAACAATATTTGTAGGTAGGTATAAGGTATCTATACTTAGATACATTTTGTGTGTTTTGATGACAATTTGGTGGTTGTGTATTGTAGCAGTTTTCAGTAAAAATGAAAACGTTGTTTCATGTTGATACAAAGAGTTGGTAGGTACATATACATCTTATGTACCTACATAGTTTCATACATATATATGTTTCGAGAAATCAATATTTTCAAGTGTAAGTGAAGCTGTAGCCCACAACCAGAGTATCTATCTGTGCAGGCAGTAGGTAGGTAGTACGCTTCTAAAGAAACACATATACCTACCTACCTATCTAGTATAGTTGGGATAACAAGAGCGATTGAATTATACCTATATATAATTAAATTAAGAATCCATTCGAGAGGAGTATACCTACTATTGCTCCTTTTGTTTTCGTGTTTTTGATTTTGATTATGTTTCATTTGTTTTTGTGGTCCTATATAGTGTCACTGCTGGTGGGGTTAGGTATAAGTAGTATAGGTATATGCCTATGTTTAGGTTGGTAGTATACCTATGTAACTTTCAACAACACCTAAAATTGATTTCCTTAAAAGTGCTTCATTAGGTGATTTGTTCTTTGAGAAAAAAAGAGTTTGTGGCGACAGGTGAGTTTAAGGTTCAGGCAAGTAGCTAGCTAGACCTAGCTAGGCGAAGAAAGTCTCAAAATATACTCCATATTTACTACTTTATAAGAAAATGCAGAAAGACATTTGGAAATTTCTAACCTACCCAAGATATTTAGGATGGGGTGAAAGAAGCAATGAAGAAAAAATAGCTTTTTATTATTATAAAGTTATTTTTAACAAAAAAGGAACTTCAGTCTTATCATAGTTCGAACGTTTGATAGGTAGGTACTCAAAAGCATTTAAATTAATATTTGGTTCTGTTTATTAAAAAAAAGAATATAATAGGTACCTACGTTGAAATCAGTTATAAGTACCTAACTAACAGAGTTAGTGATTACTTTTTGTACCTAATATTGCAGATTCAATTACAATTTACATGTAATATTAATTGGAATTTTTTCAAAGTAAAGTAATATGTTAAAAGTAAAGGCAAATACCTATGCTGTTAAATTAGATTCTTTATCGCCTTTATTGTTGCTGGTGTTGGTTTAGATACCTTTTCCAAACTAGAAATTTGCATGGCTGTTTGGTGTTTTCAACAATATCCTTCAACTATTTTATAAATATCTGCTGCTGTCTTCCCAACTTCCCAAACATTGGAGACAAAACTTTCAACCACTTAGTTTTAACTGAATGGTGGGAAACAGAGGCGGCGTATTATTAGCTTCTTCTGATAATTTAATAAGATGTTTGAAACGATAGAAGAGCTTCACCTGCATACATTTTGCGACACCTAAGTGGTCGATGTTAAACATTCTATCGATTTTTACCTTTAAGGCTGCCAAAGATGGAAGCAGCACACCAAAGCAAATTCCTCAAAAAACTACTTTACGTATTTTTCTTAATTTTTGCGTACTCACTATTCTCAATTTTTTTGTTTTTGAAAATGCAACTTTGAACTTTGTCATGCTGTATCTCACGTCATTTTTTGTTGCGTATAAAATCTGAGCATACAGAAATGAAGTAGATTTTGTGTTCTAAAAATCAATTTTTTCAGAATCTACATTTTAACAGAGGTAATCACAAAATCGCACTTTATTCTCCCATTTTCTGACAGTTTTTCACCAATAAGTATGTATTATTGTAAGGAGATGCCAAAAATGTTCCACAGCAATGGTTTAAGAGAATTTCGATTAATTTTTTGATTAATTTCAAAACATGTAAGTGAGCATAGTAGGTTTATCAATTAAATTTTTGTGTAATGTTTACTGAAAAAAGTATTCACTGCTATGACTGTGAGTACACAAACAAGTTCTTTCGTAGGGGTAGAAAATATAAAAAGGGTAATTAAATCACTAAAAGTACAAAAAGCAGGAGGTATAGACCAAATTAAAAACATTTACATAAAATATCTACCCATGGCTGGCATAAGGTTTCTTACATTTATCATAAATGCATGCCTTAAATTACAATACAGTGCTCCCCGGTTAATTGCGTCACCTTAAATGCACAACTTTAGACGCATTGATCTGCTGTACCATTTAAAAAAACCCCGCTTAATTGAAATGAAAACGCAATAAAGCGATTTTTTTTACGACTTTGGCAAGAAAGTCAAGAAGAACCTTTTTAATGAAAATCAAAATTTTATTGAACGGAAAATTAACATATAATGGTAAGTCATATAAAAAGAACAAAACAATTTCAGCCTAGGAATGATTGAAAAGGAACAATTTTTCATAATGTACACAACACATAAATTATGAATTGGTACATAATCCGTGCGTATATCTTTAGCAAGCGTACAAGAGGGAATTAGTCAGATTTGCTTTTTATTTGGCTAGAACATTATATCATGGTAAGAATCTGTAATTTTCACCTGCATTGTTTCCTTACACATTTTCAAGATTTTAATTTGCAGTCGCTAAACTCTGATGTTTCAGCAAACGATAGGCTCGTTCGTTGAACTTTACCCAGGGTTGACCCAAGTTTTCTTGACAATCTTATGAGTTGTCAAAAAAACCTGGGTTTTCCAATTCTCAAAAAACGCAAAGCCACAAAATCACCACACATCCCTGTCATTTGAATAAAAATACATGCCATTTGACAGCCCTCAACTCGCCACAGCAAAAACCTAGGGTGAGTTGAGGGAAAACCCAGGTCAACCCCAGGGCTAAAAAACACTCAATTTGACATTCAGGGCGACCTTAGGTTTCTCAAAAAAAAAAAAACGCTTTGTAGCGACCCCAGGGTTTTAACGAACAAACCTAATAATAAATAGGTGTGTTTCTTTACTGAAAATTCGCACGAAATGCACCGAAATTCGGTGAAAGTCAGTCTAATCCTGTTCCAGCACAGCGATTATTCGTAGCAGTGCACAAAAGAGAGTGCTCACGAGAGAGTAAAAAATCTCACAACGATTTAAGTCATGTCAATTTGACTATTAACTTGTAGGCGCGCAACAATGCGACCAATTCATCATCAATCATTTAAGGTGTAAGCAAAAAGTGACTTCAATGATTTGGTTTTTTTCGTTCAATTAACCGGGCAATTTTGCTTCAAATTGAAAAAAGAGTTTTGATTTTTGGACCATTTAACCGGGAAACGCAAATAAGCGGAATGCATTTAAACGGGAAATTTTATGTATATTTCTTATGTGATCTTTTTTTTGCCTAGGATTCAGGTCAATTAAACGGGTAACGCAACTAAGCGGGGGGTATTTATCCGGGGATTATGTATTTCTCAAGCGCTTGGAGAATAGCAAAGGTTGTCCCAATTGCCTTGTGAACTTGTGATAAACCTGAAAGCAATAGGCCCATTAGTCTGCTGAGTAGTTTAAGTAAGATTTATGAAAGAATATTAAAATAAAAACTCAGCTGTACAATTGCTGACAAAAATATATTTCCGAACGAGCAATTTGGATTCCGACCAGGTCACAGTACTTGTCATCAAGTAAAAAGCATTTTGCAATTATGTTACAAAAAACCGTTCAGTCGGAAAATCTACTAGATATTGAGAAAGCTTTCGACTCTGTATGGCACAGAGGAACTGTTTTTAAAATGATACAGTATTCTTTTCCTACGTACCTGTGTAAAATAATTCAAAGCTTTTTATTAGACAGATGCTTTAAAGTTTGTGTTAATTGCAGCGTTCCCGATATCGTCCATTTCAACTCTGGTGTGCCTAAAGGCTCAGTCTTTGGCCCCAATTTTGTATAGTATTTATACTTCAGATTTTCCCAAGCTACCTGAATGTGAATATGCTATATTTGCAGATGACACCGCAATATTTACTTCGCATAAGTTTGCTCTCCATATTGAGACAAATCTAAAAAATGCAATATGTAGTAATATTAGAAAAGTATTATAACAAGTGGAAGATTAAACTAAACACCGGAAAAGTACAAGCCATCTTTTTTTCGAGAAAAAGAAAGGCTTACTACCTACCAGCTAATAATCTTCGGGTAAGCAAGAATGAGATTGCTTGGGAGAAATCCGTTAAATATTTAGTTCTATATCTCGACAGCAAATTATCATATAAACAAAACTCTAAGAAATGTGAGCATTGCCATTAAATTACTGTACCCTTTTATCAATGGGAAGCCCTTTCTATCAAATGAAAATAAAATTACTGTTCATAAAGTCATTTTCCAAGCTGTTTTATTGTATGGGGAAACGCTTCAAAATGTCACTTAAAAAAATTGCAAGTTTCACAAAATAAACTATTAAAAATGATGCTAGACTTGCCTTGGCGTCACTCGACAAATGATCTTAACCAAAGAGCGAATGTTGAATTGATGACTGAAAGAATTCTAAAACTTTCAAATGAATTTATCTCCATTTGCGATACTAGTGATAATTGCCTCATAAGCCATGTATATGACTAAGACTGATACTATTATTATGATTGTATATTTATTTATTATTATGAGTGTTCTATAAACTGTGGTCGTAAATACTTTCGTTTACTATTTATTTGATTATTATTATTTTTTTCCTGTGTATATCAGTTTTCTTTAGTTATTTATTTAATTTGTTTATTCATCCATTTATTTATGGAATAACTCACTTATTTATTATTTAATTGAATACCTACTTATTAACTTTTGCTCATTTAACATTCATTTACCTCTTATATATTTATTTATTTATCCATTTGTTTTGTTGTTTATTTATTTACTTTTACTGACGCATCTATTTAATTATTAATCTATTTATTTATTTATTTTTTCGTTTTGTCTTTGTTTTTTTTTGTATATATATTTACTTGAAAACAAAGATGTGTTGTTATTTATTTATTTATTTATTTATTTATTTATTTATTTATTTACTTGTCAATTATTTATTGTGCTTATTTTTGGCTTGAAGTCATACAATATTTATCATCTGGTTCAAGTTAGTTGCAACTGTATTGCATATTTATTTATTATTGTTTTATTTATTATTGAATTTAGTTAGCGCATTTCAAAATACAACTTTACACACGCAATATATCCTAAACTTTTTACTGTTTTCAATTTTATTCCATTCCTTTTCTTTTTATCATAAATGATTGGAGGTTTTTTTTCGTATTTTCCTCCAAATTGAACTATGTCAAAAACACTTATTCTTCACAAATTATAAATAAAGTTTCAGATGAAAGTTAATACATACCAAATCACTGTATTGTAAAATGTGCGGTAACAACTTTTTGTGAGAAAATATTATTACGAAATAAAAATCAATCAATCAATCAATCAGTATTCATTACAACATTTTTGGAATTACTTGGGCTTTCAATTACATATATGTAATTGAATTACAACTAATTGACACTTTCAGCATTTGTTATAACTGTATTTGTATAAAATACATAAAAAAACTACTAAAAGTGCCCATATTATTGTTTTATTCAAACAAACCTCAAATTTAAAATTCTTCTTTTTTTTTAAATTTTACCCATTTTGTATTTTTTCAAATATCATAAAATGTATGGGTTTTTGAGTGCACTTAATGCTGATTTTTTTTTTATTTTTGTTTAGTTCATCTGTTAAAATCAAAGAAATTCTATGTTTACCAGGCAATTTCTGCAAAAAAATGACCTCAAAGTCAAAACTTTGTTTCGGATATCGAATTTAACATAGGTCATAGTTAAAAACCAAAGTTAGCCTTTTCTTAAATTGTCAAAAAGTGATGTCAAAGTTGAGAATTGAGCTTTACCGTATAACATTTTTTTTCTTAGAATATGACCAAGAATCACACCCCAAAGGATAATACACGAAGTACGGAACACTCTGTATAACGTTTATTGATATTATTGAGGAACATTTGAACAGTAAACAGTTCTTTTGCCATTAAAATTGCATTCACTGTTTCAATGTTAAGACAGTTTCATTTCTTATCTTTTAGTAGTAATCATTATTTTCAACTTTGTTAGAAAACAAATAAAAAACACACGTTTGCTTTTGTAGTAAATTATGGTTCTAGTTTGGGGAGTCATTTACTGGACAAATGTTACTATAGTAGCCACTTCGACAACAGTGGCCATGGCACCAGTTTTCGAACACTTTTGCGACTTCAAAGATTGAATGATCAATAAAAATATTTGCCTTTTACTCAAAATAATACTGTTAATTTATTTCGTTAGCAAAACTCAAATACTTTTGTGTCCGGTAGCAATGTTTATCAGTATCAGCATCAAACATTTAAAAAATGGGAAAAACTGAAAAGTATATGTTTTCTCTTATTTTCGAACACGAGTTGCCTAAAGCCGAACAAAAAGTTTCCTATTTTCGAACACTGAGATTGTATGGGATTTTTGTCATGTTAAGACATAAAATCGAAAATTTGAGAAATTTAGATTTGAAATGGAATGATTTCCGTTGTTTTTATTTCACTTCAAATAAAATAAAATTAATTTCAGTCAATAGTAAAAAAAACATTATTTACTCCTTTATTCGTTGCTTGTTTGCCATACAATTTTTCCATTTAATAGAAGATATGGACATACATATCTATATCATATCAAATATCATATCAAATATTTGAACTTACATGCGTTAAATTAGTAGTGTTTGAAGTGGCTATTCTTGCATCTGGAGAGCTTTCCCTAATTGCTGAAGTGATTGGTTAAAAAAAATTTACCTTAAAGTTATTAGCATATTTATGAACAAGAAGAATTCTATCCAAACCTACAGTCTCGCATATCTTCACAGTCTAAAATTTGGTTCATGGCATCTCCCAATCAGGGTTGCAACATCGTTGTAAAAAATCGTGTGGAAAATATCGATGGTCTTCGACAAACATCGATGTCAAAAAAAAGCATCGGTCATAACAACGATACATCGATGTTTTTCCAATGTATTACCGATGTTATCTTGTCAATAATGAAAAAAATTGGCTTTATTTACGTGTACTGGTAAGTACCAGTTCCATGATCTTCTTTGAATACACTTTACTTTGATAACTCGCAAGTTGCAACTCAAACGATATATGAACTTCAAAGGGTTCAATTCACTAATTTTGAATAAACGCTTAAAATCAAACGTGGATGGTCGTTGTACTATTCGGGTAGGCTCTGACTGGTGCCAACTTGGCGGCGCCCAGGTTTTGAAACTTATAGTGCACGTCAATTGTGATTACTACACCTCCTCGCGGTATCCACTGGGTCCTGGGATGCTCCGTCCAGATCTGACCTGCTAAACTATAGTAAGTGCGAGTGTTGACAATGGAATGCGGAACAAAAGAATTGTGATCAATACTATAATGCTCTGCGAACAATGACTGACTGCCCGAATCTCAGTGGTCTACGAGAGCTTTCGCGTAAATGTCCCAGCGGATGAATTCGAATGACAGAATCAACGGTGGACTTCAGCAGCCAAAAAGCAGAAACCCCTACTACTCCAACATATTTGGTTTAAAGGTCTTTCAGGGTCTTTCAATACTAGAACAGGGTATTGAAGTAGAGATGGTGGCGGATGAGATCCTGGTGAGCCAACGGCAGCGCTCACACCCCTGCAGCAGGGTACTGACACTGGATATTCCAGCCCTTTATGTCCGAAGGGATTCAAAAGGACCTAGTCCTCCAGGTTGGGGGTTTTGCGTAGGGTTAACTACCCAACCACGTAAAAAAAGGACAGTTCCGAAACAACAAACAGCCTCGGATAACGATAATGATTTAAAGTTGACGACCCAAGAAAACGGAAAAAGGACAATGACCTCCGGATCTGCACGTGGAACATAAGAACTCTTAACGGACTGCGTGCAGCTGGAGAATTAGCGAACGCCCTGGACTGCTGCAAAACAGACATAACCGCCATCCAAGAACTGCGATGGAGTGGACCGGGCATAAAGAAGATGGAAAACTGTGACATCTACTATGGCGACTGCTACAGACAATAGAAACAACGCTTATTTGTATGCGGAATTGTCGTTAGAGGAAGACTCAGGGATAAGGTGATTAGCCAAAACCCAGTTAATGAGCGTATAATGGCCATCCGCATCAGGGCTAAATTCGCCAACATTAGCCTAATATGCGCCCATGCCCCCACGACGACAATTCCAAAGACTGTTTCTACGAGCTCCTCGAAGAAACATATGAGCAGTGCCCTAGACACGACGTGAAAATCGTTCTTGGCGATTTTAACGCAAAACTAGGGAAGAAGGACATCTTTGGAAATACAATCGGTAAGCATAGCCTCCACGACAACACCTCCGGAAACGGACAGAGGCTAAATCTTGTTGTAAGTAGTACACACTTCCCGCATCTCAAAATTCATAAAGGTGATCCCCAGATCAATTAACCGTCAATCATATTGACCATATTGCGATCGACGCAAGGCACTCTTCCAGTGTGTTAGATGTCCGAACTTTCCGAGTGCCAACTTTGACTCGGACCACTACCTTGTTGTAGCCAAGGTACGAATGAGGATATCGTGTTCACGACCTGCACGAACTAACGCTGGCGCACTGAAGAGATATGACGTCGGAAAGTTACAATCGCGAGAGGTTGCCAATGCCTTTTCCAATCGAGTGTCCCTTCAATTATCCTTGAATCCCATGCCGTCAGCATTAAGCATTGAAGACCAGTGGCAGCAATGCCAAGAAGCCATCAGAACCGCTGCCTCTGAGGTTCTGGGTTTCACTCGGCCACCGAAACGAAATCCATGGTTCGATGAAGAATGCAGGCAGGCAAATTTACCCCTTTAATAGTTGGAAGTCTGAAGTCCGGAATTCTGTATTTTCTTGTAAAGAGAACTAATTCCGTTTTGTGTGGACTGATGTTCAGACCACAATCTACAGCCCAATTGTTAAGCTTGTTAAGTGCTGTTTGTAGCAGCTCAGCTAGGAATTGTGAGTGCTTGCCTGAAACGGGAATCGCCACATCATCGGCATAGGCTATGGTTTTGAAACCTTCGTTCTCTAGGTCGATTAACAATTTGTGAACGACCAAATTCCACAGTAGGGGAGATTGACTCCTCTTTGCGGGGTTCCTCTATTGGCTATTCTGCTTGTTTAGTAGTTCCCCAATTCGGAACTAATGATTCTGCTGCTGAGCATTGTTGTTATCATTTTCTTGATGTGTTCTTCTATGAGCAGCCCATCAAGAGCATTAGTGTATTGTTACATTGTTAAATGCACCCTCTATGTCTAGGAATGCGACGAGAGAGTATTCTTTGTAGTGCAGTGATTTTTCAATGGTGCAAACCAGAGAGTGGAGTGCAGTTTCCACTGATTTACCTTTTGTGTAGGCATGTTGCGCCGTTGAGATCAGACTAGGTTTAATTTCTTGTCTTAAGTGTATGTCAATCATTCTTTCCAGTGTTTTAAGGAGGAAGGATGATAGACTAATAGGTCTTAAATCTTTTGGATTGACATGGGAGCTTTTGCCGGCTTTGGGTATGAAGATGACCCTAGCTTCTTCCAGGCCTTGGGAATATAGGCGTAGCTGATGCATCCTTTCATGATCATCTCTAAGTTATAGATAATGATGTCTGAAACCTGCTGCAGCTCCACAGGGATGATTCCGTCAGGTCCTGGTGATTTATAAGGGTCAAAGCTGTTTATTGCCCATAACAGTATATTTCTAGAGATAAAACCTTTACCTGATTGGTTTGCAAGTCGAGGCAAGTGCTCCTCGTCTGTTATTTTCAACGAGCTACCAGGGAAATGAGTATCCAGTCTATGGGATTTCTGGAGGATTTGGCTCGATTGAAAAGCTTCACACAGCTTTTCTTGAGCGGTTCTAGCTCTTTGGTCCACCAGTGTGGTTTCTGTTTCCCTCTTACTATGGTGAGAGGACAGGAGTTACACAAGGCATGGTTAAGAGCACTAGTTAGATCGTCGACATTGATGTCAAGATCCATAGGGTTTGAAGGGAAGCTATTGTCATTGTAGTTGTAACAATGTTTGAAGATTTCCCTGAATTTAACCCAGTCAGTTTTCCTATAATTACGGAAGCCTATGGGTTTTGGTGTGTCATCTGTTAGACTAAATTGGATGTACGACCCAATTTTTAATCTTGCTATAGATTGGTTAAGATACAAATGTAACAACTAAAACCTCTTGTCTTTTTTTTGTGACAAAGGTTGGTTCGTGACTGATATTGCAAATAAGAAGGTTAGTACTTAGTATAAAATTAAAAAGAGACTCACCCCTTTCATTTACGTCCGTACTTCCCCATATACTGCATGATGTGTATTGACATCACTTCCTATTACGAGATCCACTTTGAGTTTTGTTGCGCTCGAGCGTCTCTCCTGGTAGCGGCCCCGGTTGGCCATGGCCTAGATAGGCCATGCCAGTATGCAGGATCTTGGTTCACCTTTGTCCGTCACATACAGCATGTTATTAATCCATGGTTCCTGGATCAGGACCATCCAAAAACACATGCTAACTTAACTTTTTATTCTCAAAACTTCGCTCAATATCACAAGCAATTTCTCTAATATAATAAAAACCACAGGTTTAGTACCTACGCAGGGGCGAACGCAGGGGGGGTTTTTGGGGTTGAAACTCCCCCCGAAATTTTTGAAATAAAAAAATAACCACTAGTTTTTTAAAACAAAAATCAAAGTATAAAACATGGAAACATAAAATTCATCTGAAAATTTCATTCTGTCAAAAAATTTTGAAAGAATCCATCCAAATGCGGAATCCATTTCTATCGATTAGTTAATTTGCAGGTAGTTCATATGTTTTTGAATGACTTTGGTTTTGGTATGTTTTTAGCATGATTACCCTTTTCTAGTGTAAGTAGATTTCATATGTTGATGTGGAGGTAGTATTGGGTCGTATAAAATGGGACCTGTGATAGAAATATATGAAAATTCACTCTCCTACTTATATATGCAAACACATCGCATTGGTCGCTTCAAAACTAACGAAAATTAAAATTTTCATCACACATACTAAGAACCAGTCGATCTGGCTCTGTATAAGAATGGGATCGACAATGGCAACTAGGAAAGGGTATACTTATGTATGAATAAGCATATGCATATCCATACCAATGAACATTGCTTGAGTATGCCAAAATAAAAACAGCTCAACAACTTTATAGACACCTTAAATGTGTGCGATTCGTCCCTATATAAAACAGTTCATTATTTTATGCAGATCGGTGCCACACTTCCGGTATCCGTGGCTTCAAGCGAGGAGATCTTTTTCATATCTGCGCAGATTAAAAACTTATCTACGAGGAAGAACCAGCAAGGAGCAACTGAACGGTTTGATGTTGTTGAACATCTATAAAAGTATTGCGGTTCACTATGAGGACTTTATAAATATAAAAATGGCAAAAGTTCCAAGGCGCATTGATTTAATTTTATAAAATACCTGCTGACTTTCGGCAGCAATTTGAATTTTTCAGTAACCTATCTTCTTACTTTTTTCATGTTTTGCCAAATAGAATTATTTACTTACAAGTAGTAAGTACAAGTAAGTCCCATGGGAATAATGGAACAAAAAAAAAAAAAAACAGACAGATTTAATTTTGGAATTTTTGGAATATTACTACTCCCGTTCCCGAGGGAATATGGTGATTGTTCTCATGGGAATGAGTTAAAGCTAATGTTACTCGCTCGGGGATAGTGTAGCATTCTAAAGGTGGAGGAATTTTTAAAATCGGTGCAGTAGTTTCTAAGTTCTCGTTTACGTTCCCGTAGAAATTGGGATAAAACATATTGTCTATGTCTTTCCTCAGGTCTTAGATTGTCTCTGTACAAAATTTCATTGGAATTGGTTCAGTAGTTTGGGCAGGACAACCAGACAGAGCTACTTTTGCATTTATAATATTAGTAAGGACCGGTTCCCGTGGGAATATTCGGATGAATTGAAGTCTATGTCCTTCTAGATCATCTCTGTATAAAATTTTACTTAAATCGACTCAGTGGTTTGGGTAGGAGATTATTTCGTACTTGTTATAGTAGTAAGGACTCTTGTTCCTGTAGGAATATGGGGATGAGTTGAAGTTTATGTTACTTGAGGATAGTGAGGCGTTCTAACGGTGGAAATTATTAAAATCGGTGCTGTAGTTTCAAGGTTCCTGTACACGTTCTCGTTCTCATTAGAATAAAGAGATAAAATGCATAGCTTATGTCCTTTCTCAGGTTCTAGGCTATCTATCTACCAAATTTCATTCAAATCGGTTGAGTAGTTTGGGCGGGAGACGGTAAAAGAGATAGAAAGCTGAACAGACAGAATTACGCATTACACATTTATAATATTAGTTAGGATTCCTCCTAGCAATGTATTTTACGAATCAATACAGAGTATAAAAAAACCATAAAAATGTTAAAAACAAATTGTTCATTAATATTTGATATATTTTTTCAAACCCCCCCCCCCCCCCCCCCCCCCCCGAAAAATTTTTCTGCGTTCGCCCCTGTACCTACGTCATTATTCGCTTTTAAACTAAAGTTTCCAACACGTGGACGGCAAGTCTTTTTTTACTGCTACCAAGCGTCGAACCGCACGGAGTGGCAAACTGAATGTTTGCAAGATCCTGTGCTGTATTTATTTAAGTGAGCATATGCGGAAAGTGAAAAGGGAATATGAGGGCACCGGCACACATATATGTATAATCCACTTAAGGTTGAAACACCAAAAACAACGAAAATATTGGTATTTTCGTTTAAAGTGTTCGAAAACTGGGGATGTCCGGAAATAGATGCCACTACCCTACCTACAGTCATTCGAACAGATTGGCTTGATCACTGGTTATTTTGGACGAACAATAAAGCCAGCTGCTGAAATGTATATTCCAAAGTCAAAACTTCAACCGCTGCCAAACAATATTTTGAACCACTATTGACTAGGAATTTCTGAGAGCTGAAAGTGGATTAGGTATAGAGGTTAGACACTTTACAACTTATATTAAAATCCTTATAATTATCGAATAATAAATTTAGTTCAATCTTTTCAAAATCGAAATTGGAATATTGATAAAGGTTCTTTCCTTTTAGAAAGTTACTAAAAAAGCTATTGAAAAAATGGCGCAAACATTCCTACTCTTCAAGTTCAAGATAATCTATTTGTAACCGAGCAGGAAAAACAAATATTTTGGTTAGAAAAAAATTTGCGAAAACTGCAAATACTTGGAGAGGTGGTGTTCTTTTTGTCGCGTCAGTGTGGGCCGTACACATATCTCGATTGCTTTATATAATTTCTATAATTCGACAGCCAAATTTGTCGCTGCCTAAACCAATAGGCTTCGCTTATTATTATTATATTAAGTTCAATTTTATAATTTAAAATCCCCTGTCAAACAATACAAACAATTTATCAAACTATTTTATTTACCTTATAATGATGATGACAAAAATAAAATTAAGAGTCTTATAGTTGTAGACATTTTTAAAATCGTTCTGAAATAAAATTTTTAAACTGCATCCAAGTGTCTAAATCGATACACCAATTAAAATTAATTCGCCAGAATAAAACAGTTCCCAGCTCTAAATCAGCAAGATAAAACTGCACATTACCTGCGAATGCAAATGCCCTCCAAAATAACACTAATTAAAATTGCATCATAATTAAATCAATGATGTGTTGCCAATAATTCAGTATGCCACTTTTTATGTTAATTGCTATAATAAAATAGATCTAGGTAACTACTATTTTTCAATTACTTAACAGCTTTTTATCTAATTATGTTGGTATAGGGAATATATGCTTCTCTATAGGTAGGTACCATTGATAATTTCAGCTTTGCAAGAGTATTGGACAATGGGTGGTAAACGATTACAGCAAGGATACATTTAGTGTGAATATGGTGACTTTTTGAGTTTTTTTTTTACTCAACATGTGAAACTAAAAAGGCAAAAAATTGTTATCTCTTTGGTGTTTAGACAGGATTAAATAAAGTGGATATTGTATTAGAACCCTGAAATGTTTTTTCAAACCCATTAACAGTTTTGGGCTGTGATTAGGGTGTTTTAATTATGTGCGTAATTGCTTTTAAAATCAACTTTTTTTAATAGATCATCTTTCTAAAGGAAAATAAACGAACTAGAAACAGAAAAATCAATACTATTTCAATATAATTCTTTGGCGAAGCACTGAATTTTCATTCTTTGGCTCATGATCACTAGACTTAACATTTTTATTCCAGCACTTACAAGGCGTCTCTCAAGCTTATATCGAAAACAAGCGACTTCACATAACCCCACATAAAACAGGGTTAATGTGCACCAGATCGAGGGTAATATGACAACATACTTCTTCTTGATGGTAATTTATTGCATGTGTTGTTGAAGGACATAAGTACAAAAATGACATATAACGCATTTGATCCATTTATCCGACTTCGTTGTTTGATCATAATCCTCTCCAAAGCCCATACAAGTGTTTCCACGGAAGTATTCGGGTCCATCCGATTCATTCAAAAGTAGAATGGGGAAGATAGGATTGGTGTCGAGGTTTCTGGGTGCAATATCCTTCTGAATACACTTCTGAAATTTCTTTGATAACGCGAATAAACATATTTGCTCAGTTACACATGTAAGCTTTATGTCGTCAAATACTTTTGCAACCATTCGCCCATCACTTAGGCATACCTAGACCTACACAATAAACTTTTCGTTTCAAATATCCTACTCCCTTTTATGTCCGTTTTTAAATTTCAAGTCTCAATGGTTATACTGATGGATCCGAATGTATCAACTGAAAGCTAACGTCAGACTGAAACATCTTTAGTATTTTTTGTTTTAAAAAGAAGTCATTGAGTGGGAGATATTGAATTGATGTGCCATATCCTTTCCTTCCTTCTTAACCGCTCGCACTGTGTTAATAACATTATAAGGGTATTAATAACCCCTCTTGATGTGCGCGTATATTATAAAAAAGAAAAAAAAATATCACCCGTGCAGTCATATCACCTGCGGTGCCATATCAGCCGACTTTACCATCAAATGATACTCGCTGGATCTTTTGGATTCAAGAACAGAAACAAATCAGTTATTTTCTCAGAACCACTTCGATGGTCAAAGACAGTTCGACCATGTAAGCCCCGTCAAGCCATTAGGCATAGGCACACAAAAATACAATCGCGTTTTGCTTGTGTGAAATGCGATGGCATGCAACTATAAGGACTGTTCCACATACCTACTCTCTGTCTAAGAAAGCGAAATGTGGTTACTGTCAAGCGGACCATCCGGCAATTTGCTAACGATGTCCAGTCACCAAAGGCTTCAAGATACAATAACAATAAAAAAAAACTGTGGAATAAGCTAAAAAACTTAACTAACTCAAATCAATAGTTGAAAGCAAAAAAGTAGCGGTCGAAAACAAAACTAAAAATAAACCGGCAAAATCAATTAAACTAAAGCTAAGTGTACACGATTGGTAGATCTGACAATCATTGTCAATTCAATTCATTTTCAGTTCATTGTCACATCGCATCTTTAAAAAAAAATTTAAAGCTAAAAGTTAAATATCAAAAAAATGTTCACGTAATTAACACATTTTCTATAAAAAACAAAAATCACCTTTAAATTTTCGATGAGTTTTGTAGTTGGCAATCCAAGTGTTTTTTTTTTCCTTGAAATCCTTGCCAAATTTGCCTGCCAATGAATAAATTTGCAGATGTTCTTCAAACTTTGTGTGCAAATTTATTTATTGCTAGGCATTTGCAGAAACGTCAGAAAATTAACAATATTTGTGTACACACGATTGGCACACCTGCAAATTAATTTGTCTTCAAAATGATGGATAAACAAATTTTTCTGCAAATTAATTTGGTGTGTATACACGGTTGTCAGCTTGGGTGTACACGATTGCCAGATATCTGGAAATTAATAAGCAGATATATAGATAGATATAGATTAGAATATACTGAAAAAACATCAAAATTCCTACTGAATCTCAATAGGAAAACCCTAAAAATTTGCACAGGACTACTAATCGGTCACTGTTCTTTAAAGAAACATCTTCATCAAATGATGCTGGTAGCGGACCCCATCTGTAGACTTTTCCTCGAAAATGAAGAAACATCTCTGCACATTATTACGGAATGTCCAGCACTTGTCTGCCTTAGAAAGCAAATACTTGACTCTCATGGAGATTATCCCCCTAGATGAACTCAAACTCGTTCACCTACAGAAGATTGCTAACTTCTGGTTCAATTCATTAGCAGGAGAACTGCCCGGAAACCTCACTTGGGCTGGCACAATAGGCTTCATTCAAACACCGGAGCTGAGCAAGCTCTACCCGTCCCCTAAATCTAATCTAGGTTCAGGTTCTGAAAAGGGCTGTCGAAGAAACTATATGTGTTCAAAAAGGAAATGACACGTGTGCAGAGATTTGTCATCATCCACAACAGGCTGTCCTTGAGCATCATTATTCAACTTCAGTGCAGTGAACAAATCTCCTGAGCCAACAAAAACTTCTTCTTCTTTGAGTTATCTTGTCGTGTTACTTGAATGATTTGATGATACCTTCCGGTCTCTTTGCTCGGAGATGGGTGAGCTTCTTCTTCGGCTTAGCTTCAAATTTCTCGTTTGTCTTCTCAACATGCCCGTTCATAACTTCGCCAACAAACAAAAACATCTCCAAAAAGTCTGTCGTAAGAGACTTGTTTTCCAGTTGGCAAGAGTTTCTAGTGATAATCAATTTGACAATTGGCGATAAATTTTGGGTCAGTTAGTTTTGCCATCTCACAAGGAATAGACTTACTCAGAACAACCCTTCCAAATTGTTAATAACGATGTATGGTACCACGTACCAGCTTGTCCAATAAATCCAGCCAACGACAATCAATACCCTCCCCCCCTTAACCAATTTCACCTTCTTAGACCTTTGAAGCCTCTGGCCTGCATAAAAACACATTTTATTCAAAGTTATATGTAAATAAGTCACCAAAATTTGACAGAATAAGACACCTAAAATGAAGCATTAATTTGCAATGAGCCTTCTTCTATCGATACTGTTAAAGACAATAGAAAGTTATATGCAATGATGTCCCTGATTTGACAACTAACGTGACATTAGCGCCATTTTATATAGGAGGTCCGATTACACAATCATTGATTACCTTCAAGCCAAACATGTAAATATATATGTTGTATATGCACTATACTTACCTACTCTTTTCTAATCAAGTGCTGATACTGCGGCAATATGCAAATGAGAGTGCACATCAAGAACATAAAACATTGGAAATGTAATTCTCCCAGCCAAACCAACCGAATCTTCATTAAAGAAACAATAAATCAGCCCACGAATTAACATATCAAAGAAAGTTTTGTTTGCTTCGTTAAATTAAAAATCTTTTTCTAATTGACTGATCAAACTTGAAAAATGTGTAAGAAACTTCGCTAATCTCATGAAAATGTGCTAAAAAACGTAAAAGTAAAAATAATGTAAAAAAAACCAAAAGGTGTAATTGCTGAAAGCAAGTAACTTCAAAAGCGGCGCACCTCTCCAGTGGAGTGGAATAAATATGTTGCACACTTTTTCTGCTAATGTCCATAAAATAACAGCTTTCATCTTTTTTTACGATGCACTTTCATGTTGCAACCTTACAACAGTCGTCCAAGATAAGAATTAGACCTTAATCATGGAGTCATTCGTTTCGTCAAACCATTTTTTTTTCTTAATGAGAACAAATCGAAGGAACACCATTTATGCAAGTTGGCATTCGTCAAACCAAAAATGCTTTTATCGTCAACAGTCAATTATCGATACCTTTGATATATACAATATACATAGCTAGGTAGGTACCTTGAAGACATTAACCCACCCCTTTGTTGGTCGGCGGAAATATACTCATGCTAGCTTTCATCCCCTTTGATTGTGAATACCTTTGCAGCATGCAAATGCATTTGGCAGCAGCAGCAGTGAGTAAATGTCCTTTTTCGTAGTCTTTCGTGAGTGTATGGTTTTTTTTTTTTTTGTTATTGCTGGCACACAATGCGTTAGCGTTACCTTTAGTGCAGTGTTGATGATGGCTGCAATTTATTGACGATGTGTTTATAACATCGACAGGCGACGGCGATGGGGGGGCTGCGGTGGCGGTGAGTGCGGAATACGAAAATCTGTAATGGTATGAATTATGCTCAGCTTTGGTTCTAGATGCTGCATTAAAAGGAAAACTCCTTTGAAATTTGCCGATTAAATTTTTTCCTTCGTCTTTTGCTGAACTAATGGAGCCTAGAG
Organism: Melanostoma mellinum; assembly: GCA_914767635.1. Taxonomy (NCBI): domain Eukaryota; kingdom Metazoa; phylum Arthropoda; class Insecta; order Diptera; family Syrphidae; genus Melanostoma; species Melanostoma mellinum. The sequence goes on along the minus strand of OU612059.1, from coordinate 87,938,245 downwards.
TTATGTTAGCTGGCTGATCGTTTTTGCAAGCTGTTAACGGTAAATAATAATTATTCACTTTACACTTTTGATATTTGAAACATCACAAGCGTTTTTTTTTATTCGTATTCGGAGGCTTAGTATTTACACCTCCATATTTTTTTTAGTGTTTTTTCTAAGCAAAGTTGGGAGGGTGTCCATTTTTCACAGAAATTGTAAAAAGCTCTTACTTAATATCACAAATTCTCCTTAAAATACTACGTAAAATAGACGTAAAATGAAATTGCATTTCTCGAAATAAAGAAATCTTTTCATGGCTTTGTGTTTTCAATTGAAAAATTAAGGACAATAATGCGAAGAAATCACAATCCAAAGAGAATCGAAGTGATTATGAAGAATTAACAAGTGTAATGGCCGTAAATGGATTTTGGTCCTTACATGTGGGTGGCGTGTAACTTATTGTCATTGCACAAATGATTATTATTGTTATTTCTTTTCAAAGAACAAAGACTTGAGTTCCTTTGAAATAAGAAAAAAAAAGGAGAGCTGCCTAAATTGTTTTATTTTTATTTTGCTTTTAATAGCTTCTTCATTTTCTTTGACGGAGCATAAGTTTTTCTGAAGGCTTAAGAAGATGGCGTTGTTCCTTGATAATGGAAAAAAAAAAAAGACTTTAGTTGGAGAGACAAATGGTGTTTTACTATATATGTTCCGTTTATTCGTGGAAGCTTACTTGTATATATTTTAAGGATTAATGCATTACGCTCAGAGTGCGGTAAAAAAAGTAGGTACTCACGTTGCGTTAACAGTGATCACGTTTTTTTCAATTGCATAGTGAACAAAGTGATTTTTCATAAATAAGAAGTTTATCTACACACACAAAGGCTGTCCTGAATTAAGAAAAAACTTCATTGTCTGCGTCGATCTAAATTCATTAATGACAAGCTATAGCTAATTCAATATACATATATACAACCAGAAAATAAAAATAACAGCAACCTATCCGCCCATATTGGATCGATTTTCGAATTCCAAAAACATCCATTTACTTACGACATAAAATTAAACGTTGCTAATGGTCGAATCCCAACAGGAAACAACAATGTTTTTTTTCGCGGGAATAGCCTTATGCGAGGAATTAGCATGTCCTTCGATAATAATTTCACTGCCACGGGTCTCGATAACCCATTCGGAATCGGTAAAAACTGATAGTCCCTTCTATCTTTTACAAATTACTTAATACAAGTTACAAGTTAATTAATCGGCGGTCTATTGCGCTACCCTATTTGTTTGTTTATTAAAAAAAAAACACAAGTCAAATGCAGTAGTTAAATGGTAGATGGTAGATGGCAGATGAGAGATGACAGATGACAGGCAACCGAAGACAGATGACAGGCGACAGAAGACAGATGACAGAGGACAGATTACAGATGACAGATGACAGATGACAGATGACAGATGACAAATGACAGATGACAGAGGACAGATGACAGAGGACAGTTGACAGATGATAGATGACAGATGACAGATGACAGATGACAGATGACAGATGACAGATGACAGATGACAGATGACAGATGACAGATGACAGATGACAGATGACAAATGACGGATGACAGATGCCAGAAGACAGATGACAGATGACAGATGACAGATGACAGATGACAGATGACAGATGACAGACGACAGATGACAGATGACAGATGACAGATGACAGATGACAGATGACAGATGACAGATGACAGATGACAGATGACAGATGACAGATGTGTAAATTATCCTTACTGAGGAAAGAGATCGCTTTCAGATACCGAACCTAAAATAGGTACCAGAGATCAAAATGAGTATGTTCAAATCAGTTCAAACACATCCAAAATTTCTCAAAGATCGCTCAGACTTGATCATTTTCCACCCCTATTCACAAGCAAATAGCTCGCAAGCATATTTACTCACAAGCAAAAATGCTTCTGAACAAACTAAATCAGTAAGGATGCTCACAAGTCATTTTTTCTGTATTGCACTCACAAGCAAATGACTTGCAAGCAGATTGACTTGTTTGAACTTACTTGAATATATTCAAATACTCATGAGCATGCAAAACATTCACAAGCAGGCAGTGTGTTCACAAGCAGGTAGCGTGCTTACAAGCAGGCAGTGTGTTTATAAGCAGGCAGTGTATTCATCGGAAAGCAATGCGTTGAACATTTATACCTAAACAAAAGAAAGGCATACAAAGAAAGGCATATAAAGGCATAAACTACCCTTTTTGGTATGATCACATTGCTTGCTTATGAATACACTGCTTATTCACAAACACACTGCTTGTTTACGATCAAATGGCTTGCGACCACTTTTACTCACTAGCACTTTGCTCACAAGCAGCTTAACTCAATGTTATTCAAACTCATTTTGACTTGTAAGCAAGTCTACTTGTTTGGTTCGTTTGAAAATAGGGGTTGTTCAGAGTTGCTTGGTTCGGAAATAAGATTGTTCAAATTTACTTGCTTGTGGGTTGACTCAGTTTGTTCAAACTCGTTTTTTTCAAGTAAATACTCATTGACTTAGACTTAGTTCATTTTAATCTCTGATAGGTACCACATTTTGTAAAATGCTTGGTTTAAAGTGACATTTCTTTAAAGTTCATTGGACATGTGAATTGTAAGTTTGGAACATAAATGCATTTCGGGTGTTTGACTATGCTATTGATGTTGGTTAAAATAAAAATATTTTACCACCATTGCAAGATTTGATTGCGTATTTCTTACTATGATGTGATTTTATTTCAAAAGATGTTACCCATTCCATTTTTCCATTTTTTATAATCATATTTTATAATTCTCACCAATTTTGATTGTTCAGAACTGGCTCTTACTTGAATTTTCTTCATTCTCTCATTTCTGACAAGACACTTTATGACACATTTCTATTTTTAAAATATTTTAATACGAACGAATATGCCCAAAAAGGTTTGTATGTAAACAATAAATACAAGTTAAAATAAATAGGAAAAAAGTATATGTACATATTTGCCCTTCGTAGATAAGCATAAGCATCGCTAATTAGCATAAGTATCCACAAAAGTAAAAGGTGTCATGCAGCACCTAGTGTCTTTGTCTATTTATTCTTAATCATGTTAGATTTAATAATTCTACATGCTGCCAAAAGGAAAAGAACAAAGTTTGAGAACACCTTTTTAAGCATTCGTGTTATTTTGCACTACATGTACAAACAAGATGTGACAATGATGGAAAGACTTGCAAAATAGTCCAATGGAGCCAAAAGTAAAAGGAATGGCTTTATGCTCGATTGAATTCAAACGGTGTCATAAATTGGCAAGCACACTATAAACGCCGCCATTAACGTGGCGGGTAGTGCTTCACAGCTAAAAAACATTCCTCATTCCATTTGACTAATCCACTTTTGGATTAAAATATGAATATCCAACTCCGAATTAAAGACGGTCTGATACTTGTTAGAGAATAGAGAGTATGATTGTATGTTTGTACATATTTCTCACGATTTATATAGGTACATAGGTCCATACGTCCTTGCAAAAACAAAAAATAAAATCTAATTGACTATTGTGTGACAGCTAAGCAGGGGACTATAGAAGAGTGCTTTTCATGTATACCTAGGTAATGGAATAATTCGGTTGAGTCAGAGTCACTTAGTTTCTAATGAAGAGAAAATTTAAATTTAATAATAATCATAATTATTAATAATTATCCTTTGTTGTTTTCCAAGCCAACAATGTAAGCGTATACTATAAAACATCTTACTCTTCAATTGATGTGATGAGATATAAAGGGGGACAGGAGTGGGTAATAATGAGTTTCATTTTGAAATCTCAATTATGTCATTATCATTAAATACGTCAGTAACACTGGTGAAAGACTTTTGTATTGGATGACAACTGAGACTTGATACTTTTAAGGGAAATTCAACGCCCAATTATTGTTGAATGCACGTATTGTGATTGGAGCAGTTTCTGCAATATGAAGTGGTGAGTTTTGGTTGAAAAAATAAATAATAAAAAAAATAAATTCGCACAAGATGAATCACGACGTTAAGGCTTATAGAGTAAAATGGGGGAAGGAGGAAGTATCTACAATTTCATTTAAAATATTTTAGACTCGATAAAAACTGGGTTTCAAAGAGTTCTTGTAGCTTTACATAGCGTCGTCGGTTGAGAATTAGTTTGACGTATAGGTATGCCATTTCCACTTTTTTGGGAAACCGCCATTGAAAGCTTACGGTTAAGTTCAAATTAAGCAGGTCGATCGATGCCTCTCATTTTTTAATAAGCTAAAATGAAAATCTTTTCTCTAATCATACCAAGAAACTGAAAGAGTCTTGCGTTGCAACTTCAATTTAAACTTCTTTACGGATCCCTTAAATTAATGTCCTTAATACGGCAAATCAAAACTTTCTGTTTTCCTTATGTCATACGTGTACGTTTATACGATGAAATTTACAAATATTTAGTTAATAACATGCACCTACGATAAAACAATTCTGAAAATACTTTTGAGTTTACTTGTTTTTGTTCGAGCCCAATGGATGTATGGTAGCGATGATTTAAAGATATTAGTATTTTTTTTTTCAAGTGCTGACGAGGAAAGAGATGTTTCTACCGACAAATTTTTATAATAAACATCCAAGCTCTAAAAACCAGTGAACAAAAGTTCCAGAACTTAGATCACAAGGCATTAAATGGATTGGAAGATATAGTTTATTGCTAGGCCAAAAGAACACAGTACGAAATATAGGAACTGGTGTGAAAATTTTCAAAGTGATACGCAATTTCCGCTCACTTTTGTACTTTATCCGTTGCAAAAGGGATTATAAAGTCCTCATCGTCTTATTCCGCAATCAACTTTGAGCTAATCGGGTGGAAGGAAGACTTATCAAAAAAAGTTGTGTGTTATTATAATTTTATCTTTATTTTCTTAAATAATTTACATACATACTACTCGTCACTTGATTTGTACGCCGATGATGTTCAAGTTCGACTCAGCTGCAAGCTTGGTATGATTGAAGATGGGGCTCATAAATTAAATACTGACTTGAAAAGCATACTAGCATGGTCTGAAACAAACAATCTTTGCCTTAATCCTAGGAAGTCTAAATGCATTGTAATCTATAAAAACAAACTGGATTTCAGCTATCTTCCTGCACTTTATCTTGGAGCAGAACAACTGGAGTATGTTGAGAAGGTCAAAAATCTTGGCATCTTATTTAACTCAACCCTCACTTGGGATGATCACATCAAAATGGTCATTGGCAAAATAAATGGTGCCTTACGAAGTCTTTCCCTATCAAAGCATTTCACCCCTCAACCTATTCGACTTTACTTAGCGAAAACTTTAGTCGTACCGATCATCACATACGGTTGCCAAATTTTCAGTGCCCATAATTCTGAAACTAAAAGAAACTTAAATGTGGCTTTCAATAATGTATGTCGTTATGTTTACAATCTCCGAAGATACGACCACGTGTCTAACTACTCGAATAATATTCTTGGCTGTAGCCTTTACCAATACTTCAATTATTTTTCTCTGAAAACACTGAATAATATTATTAGTATCAATGAACCATCATATCTCTCTGCAAAAATACATTTCGCAAGATCACCTCGCTCTTTTATGTTGCTACAACCGAGTTTCAGTTGTAGAAACTCTGAGCGTAAATTTTTCGTGAACGTTGTCAGGCAGTGGAACAATTTACCCTACTCTCTAAGAAGACTTCGCGGCACCAAGCAGTTTGATGCGGCCCTATTCAGATACTTGGCAGTACATTAATTCAGTTAAAATTAATCTAAATTTGTATAAAATATTTTCTATGAAAATATAAATTCTTTGTTAAATCTTTAAATCTTGTAATATTTCTTAACATATTGATATTTACTTTGAAATTAACTTAATTCAGATTTTGCTATTAACTTTTACTAATAATTATAGGCCATAAGGCCCAATGTAAAAGATGTATTTATTAAATAAATGAAATGAAATGAAATGAAATGAAATGAAAGTGCCCATGTTATTGTTTCATTCAAACAAACCTCAAAGCTAAAATTTTTTTTTCTTAAATTTTACCCATTTTGTATTTTTTTAAGTATCATCAAATGTATGCACTCAAAAGCATTTATTTGCGAGTTTTTTTTACTATTGTTTTGTTCATCTGTAAAAAATAAGGAAACTTTATGTTTATCAGGCATTTTCTGAAAAAAAAAAAAAAAAAAAAATTACCTCAAAGTCAAAACTTTGCTTTGGCAAGAAAATTTGAACTCCATTTAGAATTGAAAATCTGGCAACCCTAAACCTATGGAAATATGGAAAGTCAACTTAAATACAGCCTTAAGGGTTGTTAATTTTACAAAAAATGAAGTCTAAAATTAGGTCTCTATCATCAGTACTAACAGAGATATCGAATTTAAGACAGGTCAGGATACACCAAAGTTAGCCTTTTTTTAAATTGTCAAAAAATGATGTCAAAGTTTAGAAACGGACTTTACTGTTGAACAATTTTTGTTTAGAATATGACCAAGAATCATATCCCAAAATATGTAAAACGAATTACATGCGACACCTTGTATACCTACATTTCTCAAAGATTAAGGGCTTGGCATTTTGCCGTCTCGTCTGCCTGATTTGACATTCCATGAAAACGATAAATTATTCAAAGTGAAAAATTTTAAAAGAAAAATATTATTTTTATTCATACTTGATATGCACAGGCATTAAGAAAAATATGTTGAGCTATATTTGTAATTTTAATTTTTATTATAAATTAACTAGCTGAGCCGCCCGGCCGGCGTGGCTCAGGCCCTATTTTTATCACTTGAAAGTTAAGTAAAGCAGTCTTCAAGTTTTCATTCTAGTCGCAGAGTGGGGATGAAATATAGTCTATGCTACTCAGTGGCAATTAAGCACTCTAACGATGACAGAGTTTTTGGAACAGGTTCAGGCCACCCGGCGTTGCTTGGGCCTGTAGTTTTAATCCTGAGGGATAAAATATACGCTAATAGGGCTACTACACTTTGTTTGTGCAAACATAGTTTCGCCACAAACTATACACAAACATGTTTGAGAGATATTAGTTGCTTGACGTTTTTCATGTCAATCAGACAAACTATGAGCAATGAGCGATTTCGCATGTGCTGCTTTAATTATTGCAATAAACTTTGCTTTTAACACACCACAACACCGGTAAACTTTTATATAATTTTCTTACTTTACTTCTTGAATATTGACAACTATTTGAGCAAAATTTTTTGAATTTCTTCAAACCGTTTGCGCAAACACTCAACATTGCTGCACCCTACTCAAACAGTTTGCACAAAGATTTTTACAAAAACAAAATACATAATGTAGGGGCCCTCGATGTTTCACACTGATGGAAAGCTCTAGATGTTCTACATAAAAAGAGCGCTAAAGCAACCAAGAGGTCAGTTTTTTTTTATAGAGTGATAATGTTAAGATTGAGTTTATGTTATTATTGGTCGATATGAGATCGAATAAAGTATATATCGAATAAAAGTGGTGGAATTGAATTGAAAAAAAAAAGTTACTGAAGGACTATGTGGCATCCCAGTGCCGAAAGAATTTTTGAAATCTGTACAGTAGTTTCTAAGTTTCCATTTTCAACTTCTTTTCTGAGGGAATCTTCCGTTCACGTGTAAGCATATGTGAATGAAATATATGTTTATGTCACTGAGGGATAAGTTTAATGAATTTGAATTGATACATACGAAATTAATTCAGCAACAATCAGCAACTAAAATTTTTTCATTAAACTCTTAAATATAAAATGTATTGAAAGTAGTTACAATTTATTATCAGAACAAAACTTAAAAAAAAAGTACGTATACGTCAGAGTCAATAGTATACACTTAAGAAAATGTATCAAAAATGTCTTTTTGGTGTTCCGATAAATAAAAGACTTATACTTTTATTTTTAAAACAAACAAAACGAATCCGTATTTGATAAAAATGCATTTTTTTATGAAGATTCAAATATTATTATTATTTTCGGCACATCATGTTGCTTAGAGGCCAGTTATAGCGATCAGGAAAACGAATCAGGAAAAATTTTCAAATGGAATAATAACTATGTTTTCGTTGCAATTGAATAACAAATGTTATACCAATCGATGACAAATCACTCAAAGAATTTTTTGTGCCCAAAAAAGATATAATAGAACAAATATTTTCTGTTTAATTTGTATTTTTCTATTTTCCTGTTCCGATTCCATCAGGAAAATAGAAAAATACAATTTTACGGCAAGTATTTGTTCAATTGAACATTTTCTTGACAAAAAAAATTCTCTGGGCTGTTTACTATTGATTGGTATAACATTTGTTATTACATTGTAACGAAAACATAGTTATTATTCCATTTGAAAATTTTTCCTGATTCGTTTTCCTGATCGCTGTAACTGGCCCCTTACTTACAAAACAGTGTTTTCCTGAAATACTGGCTATTTATAAAGTTTAAATTTGATATTGCCAGACACACTCTGTTATTACACAGTCTGTTAGTCAATTTAAAGCTTTCTCAAAAACTATATTTTTTGTTTCGTTTTGTGGTGCGCAAATAAACTAAGAAGACGGTTTTCCGAAGCGCAAACATGCGACGTATAATTGTCTATGCGCGAAACAGGAAAACTCCAAGTTCATTCCGCAAACTTCTAACGACTGTCCTTGTGATTTATTTATGGTCATCGCAAAGGCCAGACGTACCTATTGAAAATTGTAACCGTTAAAAATGAATTGCTGTTCGTTAGTCTGTCTTAAATTTGGGAACGGCTGAACGGATTAATCTTATCTTGGTCTTGAAATGTTCGCAGAGGTCTAGGGAAGGTTTAAAAGGTAAGTAAATATGAAAAAAGAATTGAAATATATATTTCATCCCCAAATTCCCTATTTGACGTTCCCATTTCCGTTCCTGTGGGAATTTGGGGATGAAATATGGTGTATTGCAGTCATGGGCAATAAATAATAAATCCTTACCAGTCAAAAAGTTAAAATAATTTTAAAAAACAAACAGTTAAATAGTCTTACTATTTGCTATTTATTATTTTAATTTTTTGTTGTCAAAAACGATTAAGAAGAAGCAAAAGTTTTGTTTGAATTTAATTTTTTTTTTTCATTACAGTTAAGAATAAAAAAATTGTTACTTTTACTATATTTCAATTCTTTTTTCATATTTACTTACCTTTTAAACCTTCCCTAGACCTCTGCGAACATTTCAAGACCAAGATAAGATTAATCCGTTCAGCCGTTCCCGAATTCAAGCCAGACTAACGAACAGCAATTCATTTTTATATATATAGATTTTGACGTGATTTGAAACACAAAACAATCGAAAATGTCGCTTTGATATGATTTGGAGCTTAAAAGGTCTCAATTTTGGCATGATTTGAAATAAAAAGATATACAATCGTATTTATAATCCCATTCCAAAGTATGTCTAACTTTGGACAGCTCTTAGAACAGTGTCCAACTCCAAATGGTATTTATAAACACTTTCATCGCTGTCTAAGAAATGTCTAGCTTTAGACACCGAAATTGGTTGTCTAAACTATGGCTAATAAAGTGACCATTGATACAGCAAAAAACTAATTTGTTGAACATGTTATAAAACACTATTGAGAGTGTTAAGGACGAAATAATTAAGTGGTTTGAGGTGCAAAAATACTACTTTCAACAATTCCATTTATAAATTGCACAAATTTGATCATTTTATGAGACTTGGAAAGCTGAAACACAAAGTCAAATCAGCTGTTTTTTTCGGTCAAGTTCAAATCCTACGCCACTCTCTTTCAGAGCCCTATAGTTGTTGTACTCGTACCTACAGACAATGGTACTGCACGGATACATCATGAACGCTGCCATTTAGTTTTTCATTCGAAGTTGACAGTTTTAGGGGTTGTTTAGACAACTGTTGGAATGCATTTATAAATACAAAATTGGCTAAGACTTGTCCAACTCTCTAGACACCGTCTAGCTGGACAACTGTCTAAGGATATTCTAAGCAAATTTTATAAATACGACTGATAGATTCTAATAGATAACTGGCTGAGTGAAAAATTTCAAATTTCAGAACTATTCCGGTAATAACAAAACAAAAAATTTTAACAAGTTAATCTGTTAAGGAGAACAAAATTTGTGGTCTCGATTATGTTAGAATTGTAGAAGTCTCTTCCTTATTGACCGCAAAAATGATTGAAGAAAAATTAAACAAAAACACAAACGAAATTTAATTTAGTTGTCATCTGTTTATTTTTTCTAAATACCGAATGCATTTCGGAAGGCAATTGGCCTACCATCACCAGCGTAATACGCGTGAACAACTGAAAAGCTTATGGTTGTAATACAATTAAAGCAATAACAAAAATTTTTTTTTTTTTTTTTTTTTTAAAGTCAGAGAGTAACATTGAGATTATTACATGTACAAATATAAATATAACACACACAAATTATTTAGCAAGAGCAAATAAGTTAGAGGTTATTGGACTTTCTTCTATGTTCATCAAATTCTCGTTAATGCTAATGTAGATGGATTCATATGCGTCTAATTTCGATGGAACAGGTACACTTTTTATGAGCTTGTAGTTGTCGAGGAGAGGTGTCAAGTGGTGAGGTTCTGTGTGGGTCAAGTCAAATGCATGAGCTGCAACTGCTTTTTGGATGTCTTTATTGTTTATGTACCTCTGATGTTCAGCTATACGACACTCAACGGCGCGCTTTGTCTGTCCGATGTATTTACTGCCACAGGTGGAACAATTGATTTCATAAATTCCGCTCTTTTTGTTCATTGGCTTGGCATCTTTGGAAGTACCAAGAGAAGAGCTGAGCTTGTTTTTGTTGGAATTCACGATAGTCAAGTTAGCTTTGCTGAAAGTGTGTTTAAGTGAATTGCAGATTTTTGGCACGAACGAAAGTGCGACACGACGATCAGAGTTGATGTTTTGCTTGTTTTGAGAGAAGAGATTAGTAAATCTAATAAATAGTCGCCATACCAGCATCAAATTTACTTATGAATTGGAGAATACATCAGATCATACATTACCCTTTCTGGATTTAAAAATAAAACGTCTTGGTAAGAAAATTCAATTTGACGTTTACCGAAAACCAACTACCACTGACAGATACATAACACACGATTCATATTGTTCGTATCAAAACAAAATAGCGTCATTTAATTCAATGATCTATCGCATGTGTCGGTTACCTCTGTCGTTAGCTGATTATAAACATGAATACGAGCATATTCTACACTTAGCTCAAGTCAACGGCTATAAGAAGTCTGTCATCGATCAATTGATTAAGAAGCATAGCCAAAGAATCAAGAAGAGGAATTGCTCTACTCTCTTCTCTCAAAACAAGCAAAACATCAACTCTGATCGTCGTGTCGCACTTTCGTTCGTGCCAAAAATCTGCAATTCACTTAAACACACTTTCAGCAAAGCTAACTTGACTATCGTGAATTCCAACAAAAACAAGCTCAGCTCTTCTCTTGGTACTTCCAAAGATGCCAAGCCAATGAACAAAAAGAGCGGAATTTATGAAATCAATTGTTCCACCTGTGGCAGTAAATACATCGGACAGACAAAGCGCGCCGTTGAGTGTCGTATAGCTGAACATCAGAGGTACATAAACAATAAAGACATCCAAAAAGCAGTTGCAGCTCATGCATTTGACTTGACCCACACAGAACCTCACCACTTGACACCTCTCCTCGACAACTACAAGCTCATAAAAAGTGTACCTGTTCCATCGAAATTAGACGCATATGAATCCATCTACATTAGCATTAACGAGAATTTGATGAACATAGAAGAAAGTCCAATAACCTCTAACTTATTTGCTCTTGCTAAATAATTTGTGTGTGTTATATTTATATTTGTACATGTAATAATCTCAATGTTACTCTCTGACTTTAAAAAAAAAAAAAAAAAAAAAATTTTTGTTATTGCTTTAATTGTATTACAACCATAAGCTTTTCAGTTGTTCACGCGTATTACGCTGGTGATGGTAGGCCAATTGCCTTCCGAAATGCATTCGGTATTTAGAAAAAATAAACAGATGACAACTAAATTAAATTTCGTTTGTGTTTTTGTTTAATTTTTCTTCAATCATTTTTGCGGTCAATAAGGAAGAGACTTCTACAATTCTAACATATTCCGGTAAGTTAATTCATGTTCTCACAACCATTCGTTGTGAGGGAATGGAGGGGACCTACAATTTTCTGCTGGTTCTGAACGGCTAATTGAGAAAGCGCTTTTCATGGCAAAGGTCCATGCTTCCGCGCCGTAGATCAGGACTGGGATGATAAAGGTCTTATACAAGGTTATCTTGGTTTTTCTGGAGAGGGTTTTGTTTTTCAATTGCCTTCTTAACCCAAAGAAGCAACGGTTGGCAAGAGTTATTCTCCGTTTGATCTCCGCACTGATGTTGTTGTCCGTGTCTACAGCGGATCCTAGGTAGACGAAGTCCTGTACTACCTCGAAGTTATGTCTGTCTATTGTGACGTTTTGTCCAATTCGTCGATGTTCTGTGTCCTTGTTTGATGACAGCATATACTTCGTTTTGCCCTCATTAACCATCAAACCCATTTTTGCCGCTTCTGTTTCAATACTCGCAAAAGCACCTATGACATCACTCTTTCTTCTTCCCATTACGTCAAAATCGTCTGCATAGGCGACAATTGTACAGACTTTTGAAAAATTGTTCCTCTGGTGTTGACGTTTGAGTTTCTTTCAATCTTTTCAAGTATGATGTTGAAGAAATCGCATGACAGTTTGTCGCCTTGCCTAAAGCCTTTTTCGACATCAAAGGTCTCGGTGAGTTCTTTATCGACCTTGACGGAGCAGCTTGAATTTTCCAAAGTCATCCTGCATATGCATGGCTCTGTACAGCTCGTCTCTGTAAATACTGTCATACGCGGCCTTGAAATCGATAAAGAGATGGTGAATATCGATATTATATTCTCGGGATTTTTCTAAGATCTGCCGTAATGTGAACATTTGGTCTATTGTGGACTTCTCTGGTCTAAAACCACATTGATAAGGACCTATCAAGTTGTTGACGTGGGGTTTCAGACGTTCACATATTACAGCAGACAAGATCTTATAAGCGACGTTAAGGAGGCTTATCCCTCTATAAGTGGCGCAATTGTGAGGGTCTCCTTTCTATAGGATCGGTCATTCGATTCTGAGGTTCCATTCATCGGGCATGATTTCTTCCGACCATATCATGCAGGTCAGCTGGTGCTTGCTCCTTTCCAACTGATCTCCAGCTGCCTTGATAAGTTCGGCATTAAGGTCATCTACACCTGTAGTTTTATTTAATTTGATTGATCTTCTAGGTCGTTACTCCGGAGGACGGTATTCTTGATCACCGTCCAAGGAGAATGGGGCAGTCTTCCTGATGAATTTGTGTCCTCATCGCCGTTGAGCAGTCTGCAGAAGTGATCTTTCCACATTCTCAGTAGCGACTGTGACTCTATAACTATGTTTTCCTGCTGGTCTTTACAGGCTTGAGTTCGGGGTCTGTCACTCTGGCAGGATCTTTTTACCTTTTGGTAAAACTTCCGAATCTCGTTCCTGTCATGGCACCTCTCTATTTCCTCAAACGAGCGCTTCTCATGCTGCTTCTTTTTCTTTTTGAGAAGTCGGTGTTCTTCCCTTCTTTTCTCCTTGTAAATCTCGTTATACTGATCGTAAGTAGCCCTTTTTATTTTTTGCATCAGCATTTGTCGTGCTTTTTGTTTGGCTGCATTTGCCTGCCTGCATTCTTCATCGAACCATGGGTTTCGTTTTGGTGGCCGAGTGAAACCCAGAACCTCATAGGCAGCGGTTCTGATGGCTTCTTGGCATTGCTGCCACTGGTCTCCAATGCTTAATACTGGCGGCATGGGATTCAAGGATAGTTGAAGGGACAATCGATTGGAAAAGACATTGGCAATCTCTTGCTATTGCTAGCTTTCCGACGTCATATTTCTTCACAGTGTTAGTTCGTGCAGGTCGTGAACCTCATTTGTACCTTGGCTACAACAAGATATTGGTCCGAGTCAAAGTCAAAGCCCCTGGGACATCTAGCACACTGGAAGAGTGCCTTACGTCGATCGCAACATGGTCAATTTGGTTGACGGTTAATTGATCTGGGGATCGCCATGTACCTTTATGAATTTTGAGATGCGGGAAGCGTGTACTACTTACAACAAGATTTAGCCCCGCTTCAAAATTGATTAGCCTCAGTCCGTTTTCGCAGGTTTTGTCATGGAGGCTATCCTTACCGATTGTATTTCCAAAGATGTCCTCCTTCCCTAGTTTTACGTTAAGATCGTCAAGGACGATTTTCATATCGTGTCTAGGGTACTGCTCATATTTTTCCTTGAGGAGCTCGTAGAAACGGTCTTTGGAATCGTCGTCTTTCTCTTCTGTGGGGGCATGGGCGCATAGTAGGCTTATGTTGCCAATATAATGTTGACCAATTTAGCCCTGATGTGGATGGTCATTTTACGCTTATTAACTGGATTTTGGCTAATCACCTTATCCCTGAGTCTTCCTCTAACGAAAAATCCGCACCCAAATCTGCAAAATTTTCCCTACTTAATATTGACCGTCCCGTTTAAAGAAATGTATTCTTACTTGATAGGTATATCGAGTACATAATTCGAAATAACACCTCTTGAAGCAAAGTCAAGATGAATAAACTTAATGCATCACTCAACACTCCATTTGTTCATATTAAAATCAAATGTGCTTTTCTATCGTATGCTTTAATTCCCAAGAGGATTTTCATTGTTTTCTTTCATCTATTGAGTTCACTTGGCTTTCCTTAAAGAAAAATTTAATATTTGATAATTCCCAATCTGGATATAACTTCGGCTATTATTTCCGTTCCCTGGTTAATTTCTCATCGAAAACACTCACAAAAATGAAATTTTTACTTAACACTCAACATCAAATTCCCTAAGGACCCTTTATTCATAAGCTAATATGTCTCTCTTGCTTCAATGCCTATTCGTGTAAATTCAAATTCATACGAAGAACTGGAAATGTAATGCCATAATCCCAAACCCTGTCAGGAAATAAAAGGCAAACGGAATATTGTTATTGAAAAAATGCTCGTATCAAAAACAATGTACATATGTAGCTACATTAGCAGCCGCGTGCGAAATGGAGCTATTTTCGCACGTAAGGGCAAATTAAAAGTACATTCTGGAAGGAACTCTTAATGCATGTTTTGTTCTATTTTTTTTTCTTTCTAAATTTTCTATTGTTTACATTGCCATATGCGAATTGAAAGCTCATATGGTTAACCACAAAACACAATGGTTTATATTTTCTCTGCCGTTGCATTTCAACAAGGATGTTATGGTAAGCTATAGAAATATCTTATGTGGGATTGATCATTCTGTAATTAGTTGCATGGGTTGATAAAAAAATGTTTTGAAATTGCTCCTTCTCAGTGTAAAATCTTTACGGACGTTTCAATTGGCAGTGAAAGACAGAGAGATAAAAATAAAGAGAGATAGACGTCAGCATATGAAATTGTATCTTATCAAACCAGCTAAGGAACGACACACATTCAGAAAGTAAGCGTTTTGTTTTCTTATTTTGTAATGAATCATCACTTTTTCCTGATTTGCCATACACCAACCACGAAATAAGAACATAACACCAAATTAACCATCTATTGCAGTCATCAATTCACCAGAAACCGCATTACAACAACAGTGAAGAAGTACACAGCACGTGATAATGAAACTCATACTATCAGATGCACTAAGAATACCAAAACACAATCTGCTGCCGTCATCAGACCTCTGAAATAGACAACGCAACCTCATAACGTCAGAAGCATTGCACCCAAGCAAAAGATAAATGAGATTTTTGGCGCCAAATTTCATTGAGCTACACAACTTACAGTGAGTTCGCTTCAAAAGTGCTATAAGGTCACCAAATCATAGGCAGTAACTGCCTCCTACCTTTTAATTTTTTATCATTTCAGCACCACCACCAGAGTACTTCATCAACTATACTCTAAGTTGGTTGATGAGAAGCTTCAAAGAGATTTCGAGGACGATATAACCCTCCCAACAACCAACAGAAACCTGCAAAACACGGAAATTGATGCTGCAATCGAGGACCTGGAAACAGCTGTCAGAAATGCCTTAGATAGCCAAAAGAAGCCGAAAAAATCCAAGGATAGATACCAGCACCTACCAGCCAACATTCAAAACCTATATCACCACCGACAACGACTGAAGAAAAGACTTCAGAGGATTCGGCAACTAGAACTCAACACAAGCAATTCCGATTACCAGTCTTGACTGAGTGAGCTTAACTGTACCAACACAATTCTCAGGAATGCAGTTCAGCACCACGACAACGTGCAATTCCAAAAGAAACTGCAAAACATCAAACCCGGTCCGGATGCCTTCAAAAACATCAACAGGATCGTCGGCAAAAGGCCAGATATTCCAGAGAAGAATACTACCAACAGAAGAGAAGTGTCATCATACGAGGATAAAGCAGAAGGATTTGCGAATTTTTTGAAGAAAATTTCGTGTCAGCCCTACCTCCTGACCCTGCATTCCTTAATGATGTGGACTCAACCATCCAGATGATAGAAGGAAGTACAATCGAAGAAACCGTTTTCAATGACGAAAACCCCTCATGTGATCTCAGTGAAGGCACCATTTTCACAAACCCAGAAGACATTCTAGATTTGATCCAAAGTGGGCGCCCCAAAAAATCAGCTGAGCCGGATAAAATTTCAAAATTCGTTTTAAAGATACTTCCTCAGACAGTGATGATCTTTCTGACCATTGTGATGAACAACTGCCTTAACAACTGCCACTTTCCCGAGCGATGGAAGAAGGCGATGATCGTGGCCATTCTCAAAAAAGGAAACCGAAACATTTTGTCTGGTTACAGGCCCATATCCCTACTGGCTACTGAGCAACGTCAGCAAAATTCTGGAAGATCTGGTTCCCCGAAGGCTCAAGGCATTTTGCAATGACAACAGCATCATCCCGAATATGCAGTCTGGAGTCCGGGAGAAACATTCTGCCATTCATCCGCTCCCGAAGCTCCAAAGGGACGTTATAAGGAAACTCAACAACCACCAAACAACAGTTGGATGTGTCTTGGACGTTGAGAAGGCATTTGATGGTGTCTGGATAAGCGGACTTATTCATAAACTAACCATTTTACGCTTTCCAGGCTCATTAATAAAAATTTTGTTTAATTTTCTTCATTTTGGATCTTTCTACGTGCAAGTAGACAACACCGTTACTTCAACCAGACCCATCCGAGCAGGGGTTGCTCAAGGATCGAAGCTAGATACATCATCTTCACCTCGGACCAACCTCAACCAGAAAACACCACCAACCTTCTCTTTGCGGATGACTCATTGACCTACGCGCACTCACTGTCACCTGTGATCGCTGCTCGTAGAGTTGAAGACCACATAAAGAACCCTTCGAGTACTACAAGTTATGGGGAATTAGAATTAATTCAGCGAAATCCGAGGACGGAGACGTTCGAGATCAGCCACAAACTGCCACAACATCTGCGTAAAACTTCCCGAAGGTACACAGCTCAGGCCGAAAAAGCAGGTCAAGTATCTAGGAGTCCACTTCAACAAACTGATGCGTTTCAACCCGCACGCCTCTGCAGTCGTCAAAAAAGCTAACTTTGCTCTCCATCGCGTCCATCCGCTGATGTGCAAAAGAAGTGGACTCAGCCAAAACACAAAATTGTTGCTGTACAAGCAGCTAATACTACCCGTGATCACCTACTGCTTCCCCGTCTGGTTTACAATATCCAAGACTACAATGCAAAAACTGCCTGTATTCGAGAGGAAGGTTCTGCGTATATGCACAGGGCTAGGCTACGATCCGATACGCAGGAAAAACGTCAGCAATAGAAATCTCTATGAAAAAGCAAGGGTCATCCCCATAGATAAATACATGGTGTAATCTGGAAGACAACTACTGGAAGACCTGGCCAACCATCTGAGCCCCTTAGCAGAAGAAGACTGACACCCGGTCCCGACATACATCGATGCGATGACACTAATGGAAGACAACACATTCAACAACGATGAGGCAATGGCCTTCTACGCTGAGGCAGCGTCAACCCAACCCACTCCCCCTCCTACACTTCCCCGTCCTCCGTCATCCTTAACCACAACCAAATCCAAGGAAAACAGGAACTGAGCACTCCTACACCGAAAGAAAAAACCTTGGTTGATTTAAACATGTTTCATTGTTAATCAACAATTCATCTAAAGATGTGAAATTAACCAAGTTTCGTGATGAATTCAAATAAGAACGCATTTTCAAATCAAGTATGCTGCCGTGATCAATTTTTTTTCAGGTAAGTATCATAAAAATGTTTAAATTAAGTATGTTCGTAGTTGATTTGAATATGTTCTAATTTTTAACCAACAACGTGATTGTTGATTTCATACTTGATCAACAACAAACATATTTAACTAACAATTAATTCTGAAATGTACAAAAAATGTACAAAAATCATCACGTTTGTGATTGAAATAACAAATACACTGTTGAACTATCACCAATATGTTTGATCAACAATGATCATCCTTCTTTAATCAATAAAGAATAGTTAAAGTATCAGTAACATTTTGAATTCCAATATTTTTCATACTTAAGCCCACAGAAAACGTGAAGTCGCAAACGGAACTTCAATTCAATATGATAAGTTTCGTGACCATTTTATCTTAAGGGATAATTAATTATTATTCTTTATTGTTGATCAAGTTTGTTCGTGAGAATTGAGCCACGTTTTTATTTGCTCAACAGTTTTAATGTAAAATTTCTATGATAAATGCCTAAATTGAAGTTTGACCTACATTTGATAGGTCAAACTTCAATTTAGGCATTTATCATAGAAATTTTACATTAAAACTGTTGAGCAAATAAAAACGTGGCGGAATTCTCACAAGCATACTTGATCAACAATGTTCATATTTTACCAACAATTCAGAATTGTTGACGAAACACAAACGTTGTTAAAGTATCATGGACATGTATGTTTCTAGTATCACAACCGTTGTTGGTTAACAATGAAATTGAAAATGACGTTGTTGATTTGAGCAATGAAAATTGTACCATTTAAATAAATAAAATGAAAATGCCAGCTTGTTTAATTTAAGTATGTTCCTGCTTGACGCAAAAACAAACAAGTTTCCTGTTTGATTTTACCAAGGTTTTTCTTTCGGTGTACAGTCATTAAAAACTAACAATGTATTCTATTCTTTAATAATCATTTACTTAAGCTTTATACATAATCTAAATATCTAACAATGCATATCGTTAGGCCCCTTATGTGCCAACACAGCAAAATTTACCATTATATAATTAAGTAACGTATAGTTAAGTATCAATTGTTCAAAAAAAATCGTTTAATCAGTAACTGCCTCTCAACAGGACCGAACAAAATGTCCTCATTCATCCTCAAAAGGCTACCACAATTAGTGACGATATTCCTGGCAATTATCCTGCATCAACAACTGCTATTTTCCCAACAAATGGAAAACAGCGAAGATTGTTGCAATCCCCAAAATATCCAACAACAAAGACATCCTGGATACCGACTAATTTCTCTTTTGGGTAACATAAGCAAAATACTAGAGGAACTTCTACATATACGGCTGAAATCCTTCTGCACCATACACACAGTTCGGCTTCCGTAAAAAATCCACCTTACATCCTCTTATTAAATTTCAGAACGACATTGCCTCTTACTTGCACTGAAATAAAGTAACTGTTGCATGCTTTCTCGATATCGAAAAAGCATTTGACAGTGTTTGGATTCAAGGACTAGTGCATAAACTCTTCCAACTAAATTTTCCTCAGGCACTAATCAAAATTATATATAATTTTCTTTATTGCAGGTCATTTTCGTTCAAATAGGAAGTTGCCAGTCATTAACAAGGACAATCAAAGCTGGAGTTGCACAGGGATCCAAGCTAAGATCGTTCTTATTCAAAATCTACATATCGGACCAACCACAGCCAGAAGACGCACAAACTCTATTGTTTGCCGACGACTCCCTCACATACGCCAAGCCCGACATTTGCTGCCAGATGAGTTGAAGCCTACGAAAGACAGCTTTGCAGGTATACTACCAGCACTGGGGCTTCAAATTAAACTCAGCCAAATCCGAGCTAATTATTTTGTTTTAGACGATCATCCAGCAGATCCGGGAACGCAAGGCGACGCTCAGCCAACAAGTGTCTTCTTAGTTCTTACTCGATGGAACTCAATTAACGGCCAAGAACAATGTGAAGTACATGGGAATAAAGTTCAGCGATTTCCACAGATTCAACCCCCATGCATCTGCTGTACTAAGGAAAGCCAACTCCGATTTTTCAGAAGACGAAATTTCTTCTCTACAAGCAGCTCATTCTCCTCGTAGCTCTCAAACATGATGGCGTAAAAGTGGTCGCCTATGCCGATGATCTAGCTCTTCTGGCAACGGGGAAATTCCCTTCCACTATTAGCGCACAATTGAACTATACACTAACCAAGGTAAGCGCTTGGACAAAAAGGTGCGGCCTTGCAGTGAACCCCCTCAAAACAGAGCTGGTACTCTTTACAAATAGAAGAAAAATACCTACTTTTGAGTTACCAAGACTAAATGGGACCCCTCTTAAGATCTCTGATCACGCCAGATACATGGGTGTGATCTTAGACAAAAAACTAAATTGGAGTCACAATATACAAGAAAGATATAAAAAATCTATGATAGCACTGTACTCGTGCAACAGGATTTTTGGCAAAAACTGGGGACCAAATCCCAAGATCATCCTGTGGATGTATACTGCCATTGTTAGACCTATCCTTTCTTATGGCAATTTGGTGTGGTGGAAGGCGTTGGAAAAATCCACGCATTTAAAAACCCTAACCAAAGTTCAAAGATCTGCCTGTATTTGCGTAACTGGTGCAATGCGGACTACACCGACCGCGAGTTTGGAAGTAATCCTCAACCTTACACCTCTTGATCTCTACGTTCAAGAAGCAGCAGCAAATAGTGCACTTAGACTAAACCAATGTAATGTCTGGAAAACCAGCCAAATAGGACACGCACAGATTCTATCAAGATACGCAGATAACAATATCTGCACGGATTACATAACTCCATACCTGGACTTTAAAAAATCCTTCACAACCAGCCTCCCCAATATACAAGATTGGGAGCAGGGGCGTAGCGAGGGGGGGGTGTGGGGGGGGGTGTAGCACCCCCCCACGATTTTTCCGAGTCGGCAAATCGAGGAAGAAAAACAAAGTAGATTTGTCGAGTTAAGTCAACTCAACCAAAAAGACACGAATGAAAGTGTTTGTGACAGTAGATTTGTTGCAAAAAAAATAACAAATCGGCAAATTAAGTTAGAAAAACAAAGTAGATTTTCCGATTGCCATGCCGACTCGAGTGATCTCAACCAAAAAGACACGAATGGAATCGTTTTTGTCTCAACTAAGTAATTCTATAATCAGGGTCCTGGGGGTCAATTCCCGATCTGTGAAGCTGTGAAGTGAAAACATTTATCACAGCTTAACCGAAAATTCGAGTCTCGATTAGTGAAAATCCAACTTCAAATGTAAAATTTTTTTCATATGATAGATTTCTTTTCAATGCCGTATGAGTCGGTGAAAAAATTCAATTATGAAAATGAAAAATGGCAGCAGAACTCAAGTGTGAAAAATCCAATTGGAATCCAATTGGAAAATGGGAGACAACTGTCAAAATTTACCATTTAGATCGTTTTAGTACTTTTTAGAACACAGTTTGAGAACTACTTTTCATTTTGACATCGGGAATCGCTTAGAATGGTTTCGTGAAGTGATAAAATGAAAAAACTGTGTGAAAACTGAAATGATATTTTTTTTCACTTCACAGATTCACAGATCGGGAATTAACCCCATGTTTCACAGTTAATACAACACTACATTTCATACAAAAAACAACTATTTTGAAATAATACATCACATATAATTTTCTGTTTCACAGATTTCATTGGAAAGATTGTTGATTAAATGGTAATTGTTAAGTATTCCATAAATATGGTTTTATTTTTTTATTATTAATAGTTTAATTCGTTTGAAACAAGTAACAAAATATTTTTTCCAACTCACATATTAATCACAATCTCATATGAATCCAACCCCAGCATGTAAACAGAAACAAAAATATACATGAGAAATTCCTTGTTACCTTTGTGAACGGGCTTATTTTTGACATTTCTAAACAAACAAAAAACGAACAAAAAAAATTGTTTACCTGCATTAATTTCACTACGGAATATTTTTATTTTCCACTCTATACAATTGCTTTGGGTTTTTAACAAACATTTTTTGCGTTTTTGTGCGAATTTGGCAAACAAAAATTCATTTGTTAACTTTTATTGGTTTAAAGTTAAAAATTTGACCGAAAGGTGGAAGAGTTAAACGTTTTTGACGCTTCATGACTGATTCGAAGCACATTGGAGTTATTTCAAGAAATGAACGATGATGAATTAAATGCTTTGATAAAAAGTTCTTCTTCATTTGCTGAAAAACTAAAGATAAGTCCCGAAAACGATTTTTTAAAACATCATAGAACGCGTCGGTTACCAAAGAGAATTGATGAAAATTCTGAAACTGCTTTTGTATTTGATCTAGAAACATTTTATAGAAAAGAGTTCAAAATGGTTCTTCAAACTTTTATTTCGCACGTTAAAGATAATCTAACAGATAATTTTACCATTTTTGAACCTTTCTTAAAAATTTTTAAAATACCCGCTTCCAGAACAAATTCCAACATAGAACTAGTCAAATCTATCATAGAATTATATTATAGGAACTGCAAATTCTTCTTTTTACTTGTGAGAAATGCTCAAATTTCGATGATATTGTCAAAGAGGTAATCAAATTAAGATATGTGATTCCGTTAGCCTTTAAACTAGTTTGCTACATGTTAACTGCTCCTGTGACGTCGGCTTCTTGTGAGCGGTCATTTAGTAAACTTAAAGTAGTTCTTAATTATTTGCGTACGGCGATGGGTAGTGATAGGCTAAATTCATTAATGCTTCTGTATTCCTCAAAGGATGTTGTTGATAATATTCAACCTAGTGAGGTCGTCAAAAAATGGGCATTATTAAAACACCGGAGAGTTGGAGTTTAAATTCCAATTGATGAACTTTTTTTTGAATAATGATAAAATTTTTAAAGACTAAAATCAAAGAATATGTACTCTTTCTCATACCAAATACTATATTGTAATATTATTTCTTATAAACACTTTTTAATTTTTTTGTTGTTATATCGTTAGGTACATATATTGCAATTATAAACTGATTTTATGTTAATAAATGAATTTCTGTGAAATGAACACTTTTACGTTTTAAAATAGTTTTATTTATTTATTAGCTGAGCCACCCGGTGTTGCTCGAGTCTGTAGTTTTAAGGTTCCTTTTCTCGTTCTTCTGCTTCCGTGGGAATATGGGTATAAAATATAAGTTTTTTTTACTGTGGGATTATGTGACATCGCAATGGCGAAAGAATTTTTGAAATCTGTTCAGTAGTTTCTAGGTTTCCGTTCCCAACCCCGTTCCTGTGGGAGTATGGAGATAAAACCTTGAAAGGAACCATCTCTGGTTTGAACTATGTCTACCCTGAAGATCAGTCTATAACGGACATAAATACAAACATACATACATCCTATTTTATATATGTATATAGATTTATTTTTTGATGCAGTCGGCAAATTCTGAAGACTAGTCGGCATTTCATTAAAATTCACCCCCCCATGGCTTGGAGCCTCGCTACGCCCCTGATTGGGAGAGTGAAACACCTTACGAAACGTCTATAGCAATCTATACCGACGGTTCAAAAATGGAAGTTGGAACAGGGGCAGGTTGCTTTTCAGAAAGCCTAAACCTAGCAAGTTCATTCAGACTTCCAAATCACAGCAGCGTCTTCCAAGCCGAGATCTTGGCAGTCTCACACGCTGCAAAACAGGTGTCCATGATGGCGCTATCACATGATGATATCACCTTTTTCATTGATAGCCAAGCAGCAATAAAAGCGATTTCTGCCACTCTTATCAAATCAAAGCTTGTTTCTTGCTGTCGCGAAGAGCTAAGGGTTCTTGGCACGCAGCATAACGTTAGACTCTGCTGGGTTCCTGCACCGAAAGAAAAACCTTGGTAAAATCAAACAGGAAACTTGTTTGTTTTTGCGTCAAGCAGGAACATACTTAAATTAAACAAGCTGGCATTTTCATTTTATTTATTGAAATGCTACAATTTTCATTGCTCAAATCAACAACGTCATTTTCAATTTCATTGTTAACCAACACCGGTTGTGATACTAGAAACATACATGTCCATGATACTTTAACAACGTTTGTGTTTCGTCAACAATTCTGAATTGTTGGTAAAATATGAACATTGTTGATCAAGTATGTTCGTGAGAATTCAGCCACGTTTTTATTTGCTCAACAGTTTTAATGTAAAATTTCTATGATAAATGCCTGAATTGAAGTTTGACCTATCAAATGTATAGGTCAAACTTCAATTCAGGCATTTATCATAGAAATTTTACATTAAAACTGTTGAGCAAATAAAAGCGTCTGAATTCTCTCGAACATACTTGATCAACAATAAAGAATAATTAATTATCCCTTAAGATAAAATGGTCACGAAACTTATCATATTGAATTGAAGTTAAGTTATGCGACTTCACGTTTCTGTGGGCTTAAGTATGAAAAATATTGGAATTTAAAATGTTACTGATACTTTAACTATTGTTTATTGATTAAAGAAGTATGAACATTGTTGATCAAACATATTGGTGATAGTTCAACAGTGTATTTGATATTTCAATCACAAACGTGATGGTTTTTGTAATTTCAGCCTTAATTGTTAGTTAAACATGTTTGTTGTTGATCAAGTATGAAATCAACAATCACGTTGTTGGTTAAAAATTATAACATATTCAAATCTACTACGAACATACTTAATTTAAACATTTTTATTATACTTACCTGGAAAAAAATTGATCACGGCAGCATACTTGATTTGAAAATGCGTTCTTATTTGAATTCATCACGAAACTTGGTTAATTTCACAACTTTAGATGAATTGTTGATTAACAATGAAACATGTTTAAATCAACCAAGGGTTTTTCTTTCGGTGTGGTCATAGTGGTATACCGGGAAACGAAAAAGCGGACGAACTAGCGAGAAAAGGATCAACACTTGACTCTCTCATTGATCAATCAATCAGGATCCCACCCTGTGAAATTAAACAGATAATCGGAAATAAAATAATGAAAAAATCCAATGAAAGATGGGTATGCCTAGATTCCTGTGTTACTTCCAGGAAAATATGGCCGAAATATAATAAGAAAGAATCTGAAAAGCTGCTATCACTGAATAGACCTTCATTGCGAATGCTTATCAGTATCACAACTGGACAAAACCTACTAGGTTATCACAAAAAGAAAATGGGTCTTTGCACGGATGACCTGTGTAGAGGATGCAATGACGAAGATGAACACGAGGATACAACTCACTTCCTTTGTCATTTCCCCAGCACTCTGTCACATTAGGAAAAAATTTCTAGGCAATTATTTTTTCAATGAACTAGAAGAATTATCAGACGCTTCAAAAAGCAGTCTGTTAAACTTCACTAAGGCCACAAAATGGCTAAATACCGACTAGACATAAATTCATAGGTTTCAAGGACGTTACAATACGTCAGGGTATCACAATGGATCTACATTGATCTAAGTGTGGCGGAATTAAGATCAACCGTCAGCCCATTCTACCTAACCTAACCTAAGAAGCTCATTCGGATGAGGATCTTATCCTACAAATGACGAAGTGAACATCAACTAGCCCACCACCGTGGCTAGGAGCCAACAACCCCACCCCTCCCCCATACAAAACACAGTGACAACTGAGGTGGAGGAAGAAGGCGAAGATCGTGGCGATTTCCCAAAAGGTAAACCGAATCATAGTGTCTGGTTACAGTTACAGGCATATATCCCTACACAGGTACTATAAGGCAAGTTTTGCTATCGTGCAGAAAAAAATTTTGAGATAACAATTAAACATGACACTATACGATGATAGAGAATACGAAAATAGAAGGTCCTGCAATTCTGTCCGTCTGTCGTCCTATTTGTCTATCTGTCTGTATATGGATCTACAGCCTAAACCAGGGCTTCTTAAACTTTTTTCATTCACGACCCCATTTATGATTGCGAGTTTCCTGGCGACCCCATATAAATATGAAAGAAAGATAAATAAATATTTTCTGTTGATTTATTTACTAGGTAACAATTTAAATGTATACATGTGTATGAAAAGGTATAGTTTTAGAATTCATTTAGAAACATGAAATGAAAAAAAGGGAGTTCTGATCGTCTTAGTTCGCTCGAAAATATTCGAACGCAGTCGTTGAGTGGTAAATTAAATTAATGAGATGTTTTTTATTGCATAGCAAATTAAATCTTGGTGGAATGTTTAACGCTGCTGGACGTAAGACCTCTTCAACATTTTTTAGCGATGAACGATATTCGGATTTAATGTGAGTTAAGGCCGAGAAAGTGACTTCACATTAATATGTGGTGTTGAATGGCAGGAGAACATTTAAAGCCATATCAGCGATTGTAGGAAATTCAGTTCTAGTTCCGATCCAAAATTCAGTCAAGGGCTTTTTTTCAAATTGTAGTTCTAAGTTTGAGTCACTCGAAAGCTCAGCAAATTCCTCTTGAGTTTGACAGGTGATCAATCTCGCTTAAGCCAATCCAAAACAGCTTTTGAATCCAAGCTACCTTTTTGAAATCAATATTTAATATAAAATATGAACGGAACTGTTTTTCTTCCGCTTTTAAGTGATCTACAATAATTTTTGTAATTACTTTGATTGTTGTTGTGGCATACACGACAGCGCATTTGATGTATGTATTTTATATATTTGGATATTTGCTTGTCGAGTTGAAGGAAATATAAAAAAAAACTTTAATTTTTTTTTGGAAATGGGATCCCGGGATCCCGAGTCTTTTTTCGGTCCTGAAAATCCCGGGATTAGAATCGTTCAATCCCGGGATTTTCGGAATTGATTTGTTGATTATTTTGGCATATTATTTTTATCTACTTGAAACTTTTCCGATAAAAAAATTTTAAATTGGATTCTACTTGGTTTTGAATTAATAATAATAATAATTAATAACAATTTTTTTCAATGTCAATACATCCTTTGGGTGTATTCCAAAACAAAGTTAAAAAGTTTGTCGTTCCTGTGTGTATAGCTCCTTGTATCGTAATAATATTCTCAAGTAAATAATAATAATAAGAGAAGTAATAATAATAATGGCAATACATTATGAATAGAACACCTGAAGATAGTATTGAAATATTCAAAATGAAAATAATATTTAAAGGAAAAGAGAAACACACAATCAGTATAGGGTGAAGTATTCAAAATGAAAAGATTAGTTAAAAAATAAGCGAAAGCTTGCAATTCTTTCAAAAATCGACTCAACATTCACTTTTCTGTGGAGATCTAGGGTTAAAGTATACCAAGGGAGATTTAGCATTTTTTTTTTCAAAACTTTATTTTGTGATGATTGTAATTTCTTTTTATTCCAAAAAACTACTTTAGCTCATATTGGGCATCCATATTGCATATAAATAGCTTTATGAATAAATATTTTGTTTTCATTTGTGAGAGCAGATTTTCGATTTATAAAAGGCTTAAGTATCTCAATTGCAAGAACATATTTTGAGTATCTACTAGACCTCTATCATTGGATTAGAAATGGTTGAAAACTAGATTGTGTTTTGAGAACTTTCAAACTAGTTCGTATGTTTCGTCGTATGTTTCGTCGTATGTTTTTCGAGACTTCCATTCTTTTCATTGTTTTTGATCTATTTGACTATTCTTAAAAGAAAAAAAATAGTAAACTAGTTTTTGGGTATCCTTTCTCTTTTTCTAAACCCCTTTGTACCTACATTGTTTTTTCTTTTGTATTTTTGAGTGCTAATATCGCTGTTCTCAAGGATGGTCTAAATTTAAACTTAATTTCAAAACAAAAAACCACTTAGTTTATGTGAATTTCCTTCATAATGTTTTACGTTTCTTAGTTATAAGAAGACCTCATAAAATGACGAGATAAAAAACAGTTTGAAGCTAGTTAAATAACTACAAGAACCCAATGCAAGCTCTGCACAAAAGAGTTAAAATCATTAGAGAGAAGAAGCAAAAGGTTTTCACACCAATTTGTCATCGAAAAACCACAAAAAATTTGATTTAAATATAAATCAGCCATCAACCAAGTAATTTTTTTAACTGTCTAAAATATTGAGCCAATCCCGGGATCCCGGGATTGACATATCTGAATCCCGAAATCCCGGGATTGAAAAAAACCTTCCGGGATTGCAATCCCTAATTATATAGCATAGCATAGGTATCATAATTTGACATGGGAAACCTCCCCTTAAATATTTAACTTGAAAATCTCTCGCGACCCCAGAATTTTCCTAGGCGACCCCATTTGGGGACTGTTCTTTTTATGATGTAAAAAAAGTTTTTCGAAAAAGGCTAAAAACGGAACCAAGCATAGTACCCTTTTTTCAATTTCAAAACCGACTTTCTCGATAATGGCTGACACGATCTTGACGAAACTTTGGATTTTAGAAGTCATAAGCTCTTTAAAAAAGACTGCACATCAATATTTAAAAAAAATTAGTTTTGGAAATTTTAATAAATTTTAAAAAAAAATTTTGATTTTTGGAAATAACTTCAAAACCATAACATTGATTTTTTTAAAATTTTTTGTCAAAATAACTTTCTGCCAGATCTAGAGCTTTGCATTCTTGACTTTTAAAAATCAGTTTTTTTTTTCAAAAAATTGAAAAAAAACTGTTTTTTTTTTTTAAAACTGGTCCAACGATTTTTATTAAATTCATCATGCATATGTATTAGCAATTGCGAAAGAATGGCGTTTTTTGAGTTTTGCTTAAAACCTTAATTTAATTTTTTCATTATTTTGCGTGATTTAATTCAATTTTCATAATTAATGTGTGGTTGGCATCCCTGTACCTCAAAATGTATTATGAAAAGCTATTGCCAAAACCTTTAACTCAGCCTTAAGATTTTGAGATCGTATTTAGAATAGAACACAAGCGCAATGTCTTACGACCCAGTCGTGCCCATTTAGGGGACCGAGTATGGATATGGAACCATATAGCTCACCGCTGGGAAAAACACTTTTACCTATACAACTATTGAGCCCAAGCAAATCAAAACTCAATATTATATATTCCCTCAAGCAAAGAGGAAAATACTAAAATTCATTTTATTCCCGAAGGTCTCTTTTTTTCATCAACGGTCTAAATCTTAATCAACCTATCGTATGCATATGTAGGTTGGTACAACGTATAACACATAGCCCAGGTCACCTTGATAAAATATGAAAAAAGCTATTTTAACAACCTCTATAGTAAACTTGTCAAAACCATAAAAACCTTTACATTTACATAATTACGCTTTTGAGTACGTTAACATTAATTTGACCGCGAAATCCTTGAAATGTAATTTCTATTGAAACACAAAAGACATTTATACAACTTTTTCATACAAACGAGTTTTTCTAAAAAAAAAAAAAAATATCATACCCCTACACTTACGTGTACAATTTTTGCATAAAAGTTTAGCACTGAGCTTCGTGGAAACGAAAATGGTAAACGACTAAGTTTGGCTGGGCCAGCTGTGAATAAAAAAATATAGACTCTTCAAAGACTCCCAAGCAAAAAAAAAAAAAAAAAATAATAATAATAAAAATGAAAACATCCTGAAAGGCGATTCAGGGAACATGATTTTTTTCCGCTGCTCCTATCATGGGGCTGCTGCAATTCTGATGGTGTGGTGAACTCATGTGTGAGATTTAATTTTAATTAAAAAAATATATATTCATCCATTTGCCGTTCGGAATCGGGATGTGGTTTGACTTTTTGTATACCTACTTTTTTATATTTCTTCCATTCATTCGTCGTGATGTGTCCTTGCATCACCCTTTTAACAACATGCATACAATTAAAACATTCAACTTTAGACAGTTGCCACAAAGTTGGATAAGGACTCATCATCATCATCATCATTGAATAAACAACTTAATTTTTCTGTTGAATATTTTTCCAATTTGGCAAAGAAATGCAAAATGCCTCGCGCGAGCGTCCTTTTCTTTTGGGAGCATTCTAGAGAATGGTTCTGCTACTGGATGCTGGAGGAAATGTCCACGAAGAAATAAGGAAATAACTTAATTTTAATACTCTGTCAGGCAGTAGATAGTGTGAAAGTTTTTTACTTTTCATCTTGCAGAAGAAACAAAGTTGTGAATGCTGTTTGCGGGCAACATGGCATATAATTGCTGAAACAAATTATAATTAAAAATTAAAAGGGAGCGACTCAAAGGCACTGATGAAGACCCCGCCAAGGATAAAATGGGTCGTCTTTGGTGATGTGCTTTAAATTTTTGTAAAATGAATGGAAGACAGTTACAAAAGACCTCTCACATCAGCCATAAAGACAGGCTTTTAACCCTCAATTGCGTTTCCGTTTCTAAGCAACATGTTTTTGTTTATACAAATGTGGGGTATAAATATTTATTTTCTTATAAAGAATTTGAGGTTAATTGGTACATTATACAGATATAGTTAAGTTGAGTGTGTTTTTGTATTTATTAGAGTCAGAAATAATGTGTCTTGTTTGTTACATTTTGTACCTACATTGTTAAAAATATAAATATAAATGGCCTCTGACATGGAACAATCCAAAACCGGGAGGCTTGCCGACGATTTCTGAGGTCAACGCGGCGTACCCCACAGGCGGATCACTAGTGTGAAGCAGAAAAGTGGGAGAGTTGTGATCGCTTCAAGATCACTACTCGTAACGCCGAAAATGAAAAAGAAGAAGAAGAAGAAGGGTGGCTCAACAGGGCTGTGAAAACCTGTAGATCTAAGGTACTTCAAAGATCTGCAATTTTATGCCAAAGTCGACGGGTTAATTGAGAGAGCGTTTTTCATGGCAGTGTCTCGGAGGATTTTGCCAGTTCCTTGCGACAGGCGAAGCCTGTGGAAAAACAATTCTATGTTTCAGATCAATCTTGGGCATAAAAGTCAAAATTGAACCACTGCGAAAATCAAAAATTGTTCCGCAATGTAAACGATGAAAAGCATTTGGCCACACCAAAAATTTTTACAACCGCGAGTTTGCTTGTGTTAAGTGTGAAGGAAAACATGCAACTAAAAACTGTCCATATCAAGGAAAGAACAGAAAGCAAAATGTGTAAACTGTCAAGGTAATCACCCTGCAAGCTATAGAGGCCGTCCAGTTGCTAAAAGATTTCAAAAATCCAAAAGCAAAATGACAACCGGCCGGCGAAATAAAGCCTAGCAATTCAGCAAACACAAAAAGAACTCCTGAAGCTGAAGATAAAGGTAAGAAAGAACTTCCGAAGGAAGCAAAAGCGACGAAAATAAATCCTATTCACAGATTGTTAAAAACGTGCGGAAGAAACTTCCATTAAAGAAATTCTTGAACTTATTCTTAAAAGAATTGACAATCAGGATTTGAACATCAAACGGCTAAGTCAAGAATTCGCTCTTAAAAAACAATGATGGACAGAACACTAAAAATTGGAACATGGAATGCAAACGGTCTTTTACACCATTTATCAGAATTAAAAATCTTCTTAGACATCGAACACATAGATATTTGTCTCGTTTCCGAAACTCATTTCTCAAGTGGACTGCTTCTTGATGATTCAATATCAAACTATATTTGCTACCACGCTCCTCATCCAGCTGATAAGGCTAGAGGTGGATCGGCAATCCTCATAAAAAAGAGCTTAAAACACCATGAAGAAGTTATGTTTACAAACGAGAATATGCAAGTAACAATAATTAGTATTGGTATGAAAAAGAAAGACTTCAAGTTGGCATCAATATACTGCCCGCCGAGGCGTTCCCCGACTGAAGATGATTATACAGAACTGCTAAATGTACTAGGACATAACTTCCTTGTTGGTGGTGACTTTAATGCTAAGCACACCCATTGGGGATCCAGACTTATAACAACAAAAGGCAGAAGGCTTTACAAAGCATGCCTCAAATACAATTGTGAGTTTTATTCATCCAGATCACCAACATACTGGCCATCGGATTCAAGTAAAATACCAGACCTTGTTGACTTTTTCATAGTTAAAGGTATCAAACGAAACCATATAAGAGTCGAAGGAAAATATGACTTATCATCAGATCATACACCGGTGATTTTATCACTTAATGAATCGGAGATAATGGAAAAAAGTAATCCTAAGCTAGTAAACAATAAAACAAACTGGAGTAAATTCAGAGAAAAGCTTGAAGGCTATATAAATCTCAGATCCCCTATGGAAACAAAAGAGCAAATCGACCTTGAAGTAGAACAATTCATTGCCGATGTTCAACAAGCTGCAGAAGAAAGTACACCAACTTCTCAAGTAGGAAGCAAACTGAAACAAAATACCCTGCCGAGATAAGAGAGTTGATATTGGAGAAGAGAAGAGCTCGAAGAAAATGGCAAAATACTAGATTTCCAGACGACAAAACAGCGTTTAACCGGCTAAGCAACGAACTGAAAAAACAAATCTACGAATTCAAAAATGATTCATTAAGTAGATTCCTGAAAAATTTAAAGACTTATGCTTCAACCGATTATTCGCTCTGGAAAGCAGCTAAGCGCCTGAAAAGACCGCAGTTACAAAACCCGCCAGCAAAATGTCTAAAGGGTAATTGGATCGGAAATCCGAAAGAAAAAGCTAACCTGTTTGCAGAACATCTTGCGAATGTTTTTAAGCCATTCCCAGCAAATTCATCTGAAATCAGCTTACAGTTTATTGATAAAGTCGATGAAGTTGACATACCAATTGTCACACTCAAAGAAATAAAAAGTATGTGTCGAAATCAACTATCGAACAAAAAATCACCTGGGTACGATCAAATAACTGCTCATGTTATAAAAGAAACGCCATCAAAAGCCATTATAAAACTCCAATTCATAATAAATGCATGCCTAAAGACCCAATATGTCCCACATCATTGGAAAATTGCTGAAGTAATTGTTATACCAAAGCAAGGTAAGCCACCAACAGAAGTGACGTCTTACAGACCAATATCGGAATATCGCTTATACCAATAATGGCAAAAGTCTTTGAGAAATAGCTGCTGAAAAGACTAAGCAGTCATAGAAGGAAGAAATCTAATCCCAAATCATCAGTTTGGATTTAGAAATAAACATTCCACGATAGACCAAGTTCATAAAATAACGGATGCAGTTGAAAAAGCATTAGAAGAAAAACAAGTATGTACGGCTATATTTTTAGATGTTGCTCAAGCATGAGGGGCTAGAGTACAAACTGCAAAGGAACCTACCCAGGCAGTACTACGAAATACTAAAATCTTATATCTCAAACCGGCTCTTCAGAGTACGGTATGATCAAGAATATTCAAAGCTAAGTAAAATACAAGCCGGTGTTCCACAAGGAAGCGTCCTAGGACCTACCCTGTATTTGCTATATACAAGGGATATTCTAGTGGATAACAACAGATGATACTGCAATTTTGGCATCCAGTAAGTGCGTCGTCAAGGCTGCTGAGAAATTGCAAAATGCCGTCGA
This sequence comes from Melanostoma mellinum, assembly GCA_914767635.1. Taxonomy (NCBI): domain Eukaryota; kingdom Metazoa; phylum Arthropoda; class Insecta; order Diptera; family Syrphidae; genus Melanostoma; species Melanostoma mellinum. Next base: position 87,904,510 of record OU612059.1, on the reverse strand, counting down.
CACCGTTAGTGATTGGACCAAAAAATGGCGTATCAAGCCCTCTTCGAAATATATATTTGAAAATCTCTCGTTTACTTACGGAGTGATAATAATCTAAGCCTAAGCTAACAATTACCGCCGGTTCCACAGTTTGATTGATTTCAAAAACTCAAGAGCTTCGTGTTAAGACCCTCTCAAACTGTTACACGGGTCCTCTTTCGCTGACCAAAGTGTACGATTCACTCTCTTCAGGTCTTTTGTCGCTCGTTGCTTTGTATTCAATAATTTTTTTTTTACATGTTTGTAAAATTTAAGCCGCAATGTCTATATAGTTTTCATACTGCAGTAGTAGCCTGTCCCAGCCTGTACACTAAACTGATACTTGTTGGATACGGGCACGGTGCTGACTTCTCCGATTTTTCAGAATTACTTATAATGTGTTATGCCTATGTGGATTAGAGCTGTAAAAGTAACGTTAAAATGAGTACCCGTATGTATACGTTACTTTTGATCTGAGTACTCGGTACAAAAATGTCGTTACTTTCGTTACTTTTTTAAAACTTGGTTTTGGCGTTAAAAAAGTATTTTTTACTGTTGAATCTCTAAAAAAGATGTTGTATTTAAGTGTGTTAGTTATATAGGGTTAACTTAACAAATATTTATATCATTGTAGAAAAATCATTGCGTAAAAGTTAATAGCTTTTATGAAGTCATATGTCTGGCTTTGCAATATAATTTTTGAACTGAATTTCAAAGAAGAAATGGTATAGTAAAGTATTATCATTTACTCTTCTTCGGTGAGTGAGCGTCTAAAATCTTCTTTTTTCTGATGCTTTCATAAGAAATTGTAAGGAAGTAATCAATGAAAATCATTTATCAATCAAAAACAAACAAAAAAATAGAACTGAAATTCAATTTTAAAAATTAATCAATGAAATAGCATCACAAAGACAAACTCGTCAAAATGAAAATAATTGAAATTGAATTGAAAATCAAACGTGAATTTAATAAATACGAAAAATTACGATAACCATGATTTGCAAGGAAATTAACATAAAAAAGAACTTAATTTATTCTTATGGTATGAAACGTTGGTTTGCATTCAAAAACAATATTTTCTCCATTCGTTCTGGTTTTAAAGATGAACGCTTTTCCACTAAGAATTTGACCTGACTTTGAAAAAATTCTTTCTGATGGTACAGACGTTGCCGTGACACACAAATATTTTTTGGCTATTTCAGCTATTTCTGGATACAAAACTTTTCTGATGCTCCACCAATTCAGAGGATTCTCTTTTCTGACGATCTCCCTCTCCTCCATGTACTGTTGAGTTGTTATTACACTCGCAGAAACTGTTGAAACGTTCGAGCCCTGAGCTATGTTCCTGTCATGCTCGCTCCAGATTGCGAGCTCATCATCTTCAACTGAGGGAATTGGCGGAGTGTCTTCATCATCTCTGCTGCTTTCTTGCATCCTTGAGGTCCCATTTAACTCCTGTTGCAGTGAATGCTTTGCATATTCATAGCACGCGTCATCTATGAAGGATTGCTTTTTAAACCTTGGGTCCAATAAAGCAGCCCTAGAAAGAATCGGGTGCCGAGAGCTGTTTTTGAAGCGCTCATTGAACTCAAAAATTAACTTGTCCAGCATATTCTTCGATAACGCACTCATCGGCTTGGAGCTCAAATTGTTTAAAATTCGTTTAATGCTGTTGGTGCCTCCTAAAATTTTTGAAACCGTAACTTCTCTTTGTGATGATAGCTCTTCTGTGAGAGTTTTGAATGGCTTCAAAATCCTTATTGCTTCAGGCAACAAAACCCATTCATCTTCTGACAGATTTTCCACCGGATTATGCAACATACCAAGTACTGCTTCCAGTGGTTCCTGTAGGAGCTTGACCCTTTCCAGCATATCGAGCGTACTATTCCAGCGAGTCACCACATCCATTTTTAATTTTAATGGCTTCTCACCAGGTCAAAGCTGCTCTTGAATGGTGAAGAACTTTTTCGTGGCCATAGAACATAGAAGAAGGAATCATTGCGAAAATTTTACTCAAAGAAAATAACACATGATACCCATTAAACTTTGTTTTCTTCTTCTTTTTTTCATTAATTGGAAAATTTTTTACTTTACATACAGACTCAAAAAAATTAATAACTAACCATACAAACCTTTCGCCAAAATAATAATAGATGATTGCTTAAAGATAGAGAAATAATTCTATACAATTTTCCAAGCATCTTTCCTATCATGTAGAAAAAGAACCAATGAATTTATAAACGTTATTCTTTCAAAGGTTGTTATTATTAGACTTTATTAGACATGTTAGACATGACCAAATATTACCCATACAAAACCATACCATACGAGTTTTGGAACTAAGAAAAAGCAATAACTAAGAAAATAATAATAAATAAAATAAAGCAAGGTACAATAAAATATGCAAATAATGCCAATCCCAATAACTACCCTTAACATAACACTACATAAGAAAAAAAATGTGGTACCACCTACATTATTACAAACGTAAATACATATAACTCCCTTTCATTGGCTCATTAAAAAAACCACAAACCTGAAACAATAAAAAAAGAAATCCATTTGTTTCCCTTTCAAATTTCAGACGCACAAATTAGCCTGTGTGTTGCACCCTTCATCTCCACAGCAGGTATACAACGTATACACATTACACAATTCAGTACACACACAAGGTACAGGTACTGGTATTTGCTACTGATATCGATTCGATACCGAACCGACTCGACTACCCACCCGGGTACCAAACTACCTAAAGTAACTAAACATAAACCCAAAGTAACTAAAAACATACGAAATGCCGATACCGATACCGAGTAACGAAAGTAACTAAACATGCGAAATACCAATCCGAGTTCCAAACTACCCAAAGTAACTAAAAACATACGAAATGCCGATACCGATACCGAGTAACGAAAGTAACTTAACATGCGAAATACCAATCCGAGTACCAAACTACCCAAAGTAACTAAAAACATACGAACGAGTAACGAAAGTAACTAAACATGCGAAATACCAATCCGAGTACCAAACTACCCAAAGTAACTAAAAACATACGAAATGCCGATACCGATACCGAGTAACGAAAGTAACGAAAGTAACGAAAGTAACGAAAGTAACGAAAGTAACGAAAGTAACGAAAGTAGCGAAAGTAACGAAAGTAACGAAAGTAACGACATCGTAAAAGTAACGACATTTTTTTGCGAGGAACGTTTCGTTATTCGGTACAAAAGTTATACTTGTTACTGAGTAACGAATACATACCATTTGCTACAGCACTAAGTGGATGCGTAGAAAAAATACCAAGTGATTGCGGGATTGCGGCTTCGAATTGTTGTTGAACTGGATGTAGAATGATATTGCTTGATTGGTACCCAGACCCAGAGTAGGCGAAAGATTTGTAACTTCGTTACAGGGCAAAACTGACAGTGGGTTCATAAAAAAAGCAGCTTTAATAAAATAAAAGTTCGAATAAGTGGAGATCATATGCATTATATGAAATGTAATTTATTGGAAACTACACCAATCGAATATCTTTAATTTCTCTATGATTTTACTCATTTTTCTGTTCTCACAATTTTAGTTTTAATGTTTGAAATGATAAAAATTTTGTTTCTTATTCGAGGCATGATAATGATGATTGATGACTCACATGCAACATTTCTACATGAAGAAATGTAAAGCATTGCAATACAATCTGGTCAGCAAATAATATGTCGGGCACAACAATCCGGGAATGGTAAGCTCTTGTCTATGTAGTCCTTACATCCGTGAACTTTTTGTGGCCCACAACTAAGAATCAGAACAAATAAAAAAAAATTAAAAAGTAACCACACAAAATATATGATTTTAATTTACTCCTGATATTCAACAACACCGTGTTGATTGCAAATAATTAATCTACAATCATCGCCAGGATCTTTCATTGTTTTTCCAGATGAAAGTATAGTTTGTCCATCTATAACACATTGTGTAGGGCTAACTGTAAAAGAAATTGAGAAAATTTGATTGCCTTCTAAGTACCTATTAGTAAATTTCACTTGTAACGGTCGTTAAACTAGTAGCTTCACTTCCACTGTTGGCTGTTAACAGTATGACGGTCAATAAACAAATCACACCAGTAGCTGACTTCATGGCGGTTTCAAGACTCAAAAACAAAACAATAGCCTTAAAAAAGATTTCCCGAAATCGTATGAACAATACAAAAATACGTACAATCTTTAACGACATTGAACTTCTACGAGCTGCAAGATTGAAATAGTCTTTCAGCAGCTCAAACGTAGTATAGGCATTGTATCTTTATGTATGTACTTTAAAGAAAACGAAAGTCTCAAAGCAAACACCAAAAAATTAACATTAATTTAATACGACAAATACATTGAATTGTATCAACATTACTTATAAGAATACTTTTACATTCATATCGACTTCTCGCTCGTGTTGTAGACATTCTTTCTAATTGTCATACTTACTCAAACAGGGTGTTTCTGATCGCAGTGGAAGTAATATTTGGACACTTCTTATGAAAAGAATATTATATGGGAGTGGGGTCCATCGAAATGTTAAAACGTTTGAAAAAATGTACGATTGATAATTTTTTTAATGATAATAAAAAATGTATTGAGACACATTCGTACATCGTTTTCGGTTCCCTGTATTAGAGAAACCTAAACTAGGCCAAGTGTTGTGAGAGAGAAGATGGGGAATTTTCGGAAAACCTCCGCTCGCCGTTGTCTTTCGTTATCTGTTGTTGTTGTGTGAAGGGAGCAATTGTCTTTTTGCGTATCTTTCAATTGGGTTATAGGGTATCAGTATTCAGTGTCAGCTACATTTATGTGCTTGTGCATAGCGCAATAGTTCTCTCGAGTGGACCTTCAGCTACCATGTCTGGTGTTGTGCTTAACAGCACAGAAAATGTTAGAAAATGTTTACGACAATTCTAGCTTTGATGACATGTGCAACACTGTCAGAGATCATGGTGTAGACGAATTATTAGTCTTGAGGATTAAGCTATTGAACAGAGCAGTGATAGTTGGAATGGAGTGTGATCAATATGTTACAACAGCAGTGAATAAGAGTTGTCTTCTGTGATGTTGATTGACTCCAGGCTTGCAATGCTCAGTAGATCAAATGTAGGGGCGACCGGGGCTAGTAGGCTAAATATTTTCTCATCTTTTTTAAGAAGAAACTAAAAGAGATATCAAAACGGGAAAAAACTTTTTATAATATTATTTTTGCTTTATAAAAAAATATGTCTTCTAAACATTGTTAATACTCAGAAGTTTTTTCCTAATTTTACAAAACGACCTCGAGCTGGGTCGGAATTAGGAAAAAACTCACCCCAAAACCGCGGTAAGCTGACTATATTCTTATTTCCAGCTTTTTGATACCAAAACTATAAGCAAATAGAATTAAAAGCCAATTTTATTTGAAACTTAAAAATACAAATAAATACACTTCATGTAGTATACAAATAAGAACTAGATAAAAAAAAAAAAAAATTATTTAAAAAAAATTAAAATTAAGTTAACAAACAAAATCCACTTCTTGTGGTATCACAAAATAAATAAAAAAATAAAGTCAAGCACAAAAATTAATCAAAAAAAAAAAACCACTTCATCTGATATAGCAAACTAAAACCTTAAAAAACCTTTGGTTTTGGAGCTCTCGCGGTTTTCCGCGCACATATTCATAATTTTTTTTTGATATTACCAAAAAAAAGATGAAGCAATTTACACCGGGCAATTTACACCGGGCCTTCAGCACTCAACGACTTTTTTGGTACTCCGAAATCAAGGTACGATACAACTACCAACTCTTTTGTAAGAATAGCAACACTAACTGTACTCTTTCTCTTTAAAAGAAATTCACATTGAACACAAACACCCACAAGAAAGAAGAAAAAGGAAAGGTTACATAAAAATTACTCACGAACGCAAAAACTTGTTTTTTAGGGATAGTACCCGAACGACGATTGACACCAGCGAAAGAAAATATGTGACTCAGCAGGCAGGATTAGTCCATGTAACAAGTGAAATAAACTTGAAAGAAATGGTTTTCTTTTGAAGTTATGGGCGGTTAGTCCACTTGCCTGTTGAGCCAACTAGCCCCGGTTGCCTCCTTACATGTCCAATAGGGTGTGTCATTTTTGGGCCACTTTTTTTTTCAACGATAAAACAGGCTAAATACTTTCAGGAAGGAATTTTCTTTTAATAATAAAAACAGGCACCTCTAAATGTTAATATTATGAGCTCAAATTTTGGGAGGCTTCGTTTTATACCTTCCTGAAAGTATTTAGCCTGTTTTATTGTTGAAGAAAAAAGTTGCACAAAAATGACACACCCTAATGTCCATTCAGACGAAGCACCGATGTCTGGGTTGGATCCAGCCTCTCCAAGTTTTTTTTGTTCCAGAGCACAAGCCTCGCTAAATATTAGTCACACCTGATGGGCTTAAAAGAGTTTAGATCAATCCTCTTTAAACCAAGGCTTTTCCTTTACAAGACGCAGAAAATTGGCCAGTCTGAACTAACTTGCAATTAAAGGCTTCAACATTCCCTACTTTGGGGAACGTAAGGGGTCTGTCACTGAAAAGCGCCCTCTGGATCTATATGTCAATAATAACATCAATCATCATCTTTGCGTCATTTGTTTGATGAAACAAAACAAGCTCTCACGCAAATACGTTATTGCCTCATTCGCCAACTTTCAAAGAACAAGTAGCGAAAGCAATTCGACCTTCTCCAGTGGTCCAGATACTTCTATCAACGCACTGCTGAGTTTTCCTCTCCTTGACATGAGGTGTCAAGTGTGGGATGTTTTCTCAATACCATTTTCCGCATAATAAGAAGTCGATCTGCACCCTTGAGGATTTCGCAAGATGCATTATCTTTTGACTCGAGTCAGTTCAGGAATGGTTCTCTCTAGAATATGAATCACAAAAGGATTTTCTATAGAACTTCACAGATGGTATCAACATCGAAGATGGATGTGACGATGGTGTCTTTGTGGAGAACGATGACATACGATTGCATGGATCATTAGACACTTAAGCGTCCGCCCTCCACGCAGAGACCTACGCTATCTAAATGACTGTAGAGTTTTTGTATCTGCAGCAACAGACAAGGTACACTTAAGGCTCTACTCAATTCTCTGACTACTTCGAGAGTGATCCAGTAATGTAGGCTCTCTAAATGCGTTCGTAAGATTTAATTCTTTTAAGTTTCGATTAAGTTCCAGTCTATCACGACATTACTAGAAATGAGATGGTTGATCTTGATTAACTTGTAAGGCAAGGATCTCAGACAGCTTTTTCAGGGCCAGAGCTTGAGCTTTCATTTTCCAGGATCCTTAAGTAAGGGCTTCATTAAACGATTGTGAATATCCTGCATATCCTTGAATCAGACTTGGCGCAGACATGGTAAGTATGGGTAACCTAAACACCATATCATAGCAACACTTAGAGCTCTTTACGAACATCAGAAGTTTGCGATCTATGGTAGTGCAATGGACCGGTATTAAGGCCTGAGTGCTTCGGTTCATATTTTTCAAACCTCTAAAAAAATAAACTACAGGTCCCTAACAACAAGAATTAATTTGGGAAATGATTCTGGGGCACATTTCACTTTCCATTCTTTTATTTCTCTCCCTATCTCTATATGTGCCTCTCTCTGTCTCTCACTCTCTCTGTCTCTCACTCTCTCTGTCTCTCACTCTCTCTGTCTCTGTTTCTCTCTCTCTCTCTCGCTCTCTCGGTCTCTCTTTCTCTCCTCTCTCTCTCTCTCATTTTTACTTGCGATTATAGGTACTAGGGCAAACTTTGCAAACGTGCAGAAAAAAAAAATTTGAGATAACAATCAAATTTGACATTACGATCCTATAGAGAATACGAAAAAAGTGGGTCCTGCAATTCTGTCTGCCTGTCTGTCCGTATATGGAGCTGAATCGATTTTCTTCACAATTCGCTGTTAGAGTCTGTGGGGCAGTTAACAGAGGGGTTTTTGGAATTGGGTCTCTAGGTCTTGAAAAAACGGTACCTTCCATACAACTGATATGATATGATTCTAAAAAACGTCTAAAACGATTTCGATTAAATTTTGTGTGAAGACTTAGTTTCAGGTTGTCTTTCTTATGATGTAAATAATAGTTTCAGAAAAAATCTAAAAATTTCTTAAAACCGATAGTTTGAAAAAGATGGCATATTGTTATTGGAAAAGTTTCAAGATTTGAAATTTTTATATTTCTTCAAAACCCTATCTTTGATTTTTTTTTCAAATTTTTTGTTAAAACAGCTTCTAACAAGATCTTAAACTTAGCTTACCTGACTTTTCAAAATCTCGTTCAAAAAAGAAGTGAGTGAGTTTGCAGCGTTGATATGTAAAAGCAAATACAAAAAAATGGCGTTTGTATATTTTCACTAAAAACATTTGGGACTCCTCAATTAAAATTCTTTTTCAATATTTTTTGTGATTTTTCTTTTATTTTCATAATTAATTTGTAGTTGGCAACCCTACACCACAAAATATATTATGAAGAGCGAATACTAAAATCCTGTACTCAGCTTTAAGATTTTGTTATTGTACTTAGCAGCCTATCGCAAGTTCGTACGACCCGTTTTTTCATGCTTTGTTTTGTTTTCTTCTTGCTTTTAATTTCCATCTTTCTGTCTGTCTCTTTTCTAACCACATATTTTCGTTGAGTTCTTATTTCGTATACAGATTTAGAGATATCTTTAACGATACTCCGAAAATGATAAAATGTTTAGTAACAAAGTCAACAAGTCCACGATGCAAACATTCTTCAGGCCTTTCTTTTGTTTTATCAATTATCTGCATCAATGAATTTTTACTTCTTCCTATTGTTTGTGCAAAGTTTATGTAAACATTTGTTATCTGACCTCTAATGACATTCTTCCGAGTCACATGGTTTGTTTTCAAAGCAACAGATAAACACTGCCCCAAGAACTGATTATTTATTTAAAAAAAATTTATTCTTGTCACTTTTATCAGTTTTTTTTTTCAAGTTTGCAACAAGTGATTATTAATTTTCACAAACAGAAAAAATAGTTTACCGCCAAGTTTTGATCCGACATGAAGTACTTAGCTCTAGTTGTTTTGCTTTTAGGCGTTTTTGCAGCCTCATCACAAGCTGCTGTTTCAAGAGGAACTTACAATGATCCTAGTAAGGTTCTTATAATAGAATTATGAGCAATTGACATTCATCAACTTAATCCCTTTAAAGAACATCCTGGAAAATGTACAATAAACGAAAGTTTGATTCTCTCGCCTGGTGAAGAGATTAAGAATCCTAATGTGGATTGTGGGCGTATCATCTGCGGTGAAGAAGGCAACGTTCAATTCCATACGTAAGTTTTCATTAATAAAAAATCATTCTTGTTGGAATCTAAAATTGTCTTCTTGTAATTCAGTTGTGGAGTGATGAGAGTTGTTGGAGCTACACTTGGAGATTATGTTGACAAAAGCTTACCATACCCAGCTTGTTGCAAACGGAAGATCATTCGGAACTAGGGAACACGAAACCGTCTTCATTTGAAAATTGAATTATCTTTGAATAAATGAAAAATTTACTGCTATGGAAGTATGTGTATATTATTTTTCACTCTTTTTATAAATGATATCGAATTTATAAAACCCTATACTAATCCCGAAAGCCCTTTTCATTAACCCCATCAACAAGAGCCTGTGACTGTGAATGTGACTTTATACTTGCAGCGACTTAAACATATACCTACCTACTACGAATAAATATTAAGGACCTTAAGAATAATATAGGGAACGAGATACTGGCAACTTTTGTCTCACTTTTCGAAAAAAAAAAAAAAAAAAACACAAGACAAGTTCATATACTTATTGGTCCTCGGCCCATGTCGTGTGAATTATGCATCGTGTCGTGTAAATAAATGAATAAATAGAGAAGCATAACAAAGCTATGGAAACCACGGGGCCGATTTTCATGGCAGCGTGTAAATATACCCGGAGGACTTGTTATTTGCTCACAAAAGTCGAAAACCGAGACAAACATTTTTTTCTTTTATATGAACCACGAGCCTCAACACACAACAGGCACAAATACTTACCATTATGGCACCACTGTGAACTGACAGCGAACACCTTATCCTAAAAAAGCTCAATTGTTTTTAAGTAGAGTAACTGAGTTTCTATAGTTTACGTCTTGCGGCGCGCGTCGTCATCTTCACAAGGCCAATTAGCTTTCTGCAGTCCTTTCTACAGAACAGATAATGCAGTTGCAGTTTCATTATTAAAGTTGAGGATATAAGTTTAGTCGAACTAGTTCCAAAAGAGGCTTGTCATCTATGGCTCTTGACAGATCAAATCGTAGATGGAAGCCCTCACTGTGGACCTCCGTAAATCAAGCGCAGGTTTAGGTTTAGAGAAAGCTGTCTGAGATTTTTGCCCATTAAGTTCACCAACGATCTCGTTTTGAGTTATGTCGTGACATATTGGAACTCAAACGAAACTGAAAAGAATTTAATCTTTCGACCGCATTCGGAGAGATCTTATGTTACTGAACTACTTTCGGAGTTGTTTGAGGTTTTAGTAGAGCCCACACAGCACAGATAGCTTGGCTGTCGCTGCAGACTCAGACACAAATATTTCTCACCATCCAGCCCTGTTCCGCTTCGAAAACGGACGCTTATGTGCTTCGTATATGCCATCGCTCTCCATAAAATTACCAGCGCCACATCCATCTTCGGTTTCAGAACCGTCTGTGCAGATCCGATAAAAATCCTTTCCTGATTCAGATTCCAGAGTGAACCAGGCCGGAATCAACAGAAAGTTGACCGATTATTTTTGACGTAGTTTGAGCCTTGGTATTATCGTATCGGATGGCTCATCTATTAGAAGTGAGTCAAAAGATATACAGATCCCCCAGGATGCAGTGCGATTTGTTTCAGAGTCGACTTTTTATTATGTTGGAGATGGTCTTAAGAGTACCTACTTACGTCCCATGATGAGAACTGAAAGTATCAAGAGAGGAAGTCTCAACAAAGCGTCAATAGCAACACCTATAGAGCTGAGGAAGGCCCAAGAACATTCAAAATATGTTTTTCTTCGAAATCTGGTGAAAGTTATAAGTTATTGTTTCGTATTTACGTGAGAGCCTTGCTTTACGAAACAAATGACGCATAGAAGATGATTGGTTTTATAATAGTTGCATAACTCCAGAGGACCCTTTTCGGTGGCATAGCCAATGTCTTGCTAAAGGCGTCTTTACATTGCCGAAAGATTAATAGTGCTTTAGCAGTATTCGAATCACCTTATGTTTGGACCAAAAAAACTTGCTATGTAGGATTACTCCTAGATCTTTGAAATCGTTTGAGAAGGGAATGTTGGCGCTTTTAATATATGTAAGTGCAAGTTGAGCCGACAGGTCAATTTTCTGCGTCTCGTAAAGAGACTTACTTACTTACTTAGGTGGGCATTACAGTTCGGGGTGAACCTGGGCCTCAACCAACATCCTTCTATAACGACTTCTATTTCGGGCGAGCTCTCTCCAGTTTCGCACTCCAAGTCGGTTGAGGTCATCCTCCACTTGATTGCGCCACCTAAGACGAGGTCTTCCCCTTCCGCGATTTCCCTGCAATGTGCTTTCGAACACCCGACGAGCCGGAGCGTTTGGGTCCATCCGCTCAACATGGCCCAACCATCGTAGCCTCGCGATGCGTACTCTTCTGGCTATGCCCATGTCGCGGTACAGCTCATACAGCTCGTTGTTGTATCTTCTTCTCCACACATTGCCTTCGCATACGGGACCAAAGATCATTCGGAGAATTTTTCTTTCGAAACGACCAAGGGTTTCCTCATCCGCTTTCGATAAGGTCCATGCTTCCGCGCCGTAAAGCAGGACTGGGATGATTAAGGTCTTATATAAGGTTACCTTGGTTTTTCTGGAGAGGGTTTTGTTTCTCAATTGCCTTCTTAACCCAAAGAAGCAACGGTTGGCAAGAGTTATTCTCCGTTTGATCTCCGCACTGATGTTGTTGTCCGTGTCTACAGCGGATCCTAGGTAGACGAAGTCCTGTACTACCTCGAAGTTATGTCTGTCTATTGTGACGTTTTGTCCAATTCGTCGATGTTCTGTGTCCTTATTTGATGACAGAATATACTTTGTTTTGCCCTCATTAACCATCAAACCCATTTTTGCCGCTTCTGTTTCAATACTCGCAAAAGCACCTATGACATCACGCAGTTTTCTTCCCATTACGTCAATATCGTCTGCATATGCGAGTAATTGCACAGACTTTTGAAAGATTGTTCCTCTGGTGTTGACGTTTGAGTTTCTTACAATCTGTTCAAGTATGATGTTGAAGAAATCGCATGACAGTTTATCGCCTTGCCTAAAACCTTTTTCGACATTGAAGGTCTCGGTGAGTTCTTTACCGACCTTGACGGAGCAGCGTGAATTCTCCAAAGTCATCCTGCATAGTCGTACGAGCTTTGCAGGGATGCCGAAACTAGACATGGCTCTGTACAGCTCGTCTCTGTAGATACTGTCATAAGCGGCCTTGAAATCGATAAAGAGGTGGTGAATATCGATATTATGTTCTCGGGTTTTTTCCAAGATCTGCCGTAATGTGAAAATTTGGTCTATTGTGGACTTCTCCGGTCTAAAACCACATTGATAAGGACCTATCAAGTTGTTGACGTGGGGTTTCAGACGTTCACATATTACAGCAGACAAGATCTTATAGGCGACGTTAAGGAGGCTTATCCCTCTATAATTGGCGCAATTGTGAGGGTCTCCTTTCTATAGGATCGGTCATTCGATACTGAGGTTCCATTCATCGGGCATGCTTTCTTGCGACCATATCATGCAGATCAGCTGGTGCATGCTCCTTTCCAACTGATCTCCATCTGCCTTGAAAAGTTCGGCATCAAATCGTAAAGAGAGCAACATCGATTTTAAGAAAATTGATGGAGAGACCTTTTCTTGTACACCATCAGGCGTTAATAAAATAGCAGCTTCTTGTATAGGCTTGGTCCAACCGATAGCACGGAGACGTCGTCTTCGTCTGCGCATATGCTTAGGCATGTATGTAAGATCTACTGAGCATTTCAAATATGGAGTCAATCTTCATGCACCACAGAAGAGGTGATAGAATGCCACCTTGCGGACAGCCCTTATTGACTCTAGTTACAACATATTTTCCACGCTCCGCTTCAACGATCACTGTTCTGTTCATAAGCATTACTTGAATCCGCAAGATTAATTACTCACCCACACCATGTTCTTTGTCACCGTTGCACTTGCCATCAATTCTAGCATTGTCAAATGCACCATCCTTTGTCGATGCAAACGTGCACCGCTTGTTATTTTTTTTGTCAATAGCACATTCAATCTTGCTTACAAGATTTTGAAGTGCGTTCTTAAGGCTTTCCGCGCTAGTTAGCATTATGCATCTGAGACAGAGGGTGTATCTAAAGTTAGATTGCGTATGAGAACCTCAACCATTCTCGCCAGCAGCGTCTTGAGCTGGTAGGTATGACAAGAAGAAAGAACTAAATCTAAACTTGGCAATAATTTTGCTAACTAATTTTTGGTATGAACATGACTCGAACACTCTGTCAAGGGGCTGGCCGCCAGTGAAAGTTTTTTTTCAAAACCGTTAGCAAAAAATTCCCTGTATCCCTGTATGATAGATACCGTCAGTGCCAGATGACTTGAAGCTGTCAATGGGTGCTGCAGAATATTTAATGACGTAGCATCTTTCGATGACATATACCAGCTGTGTCGACTGGATTTATCGGATTCACCTAATCTCGCATTAGGCATCAAAGTCTAGTGTCAAGGAAGGATTCACTTTTCGCTGCCATTGTCTTTGGAAGACGCCACGCCGAAGAACCTTTCTGTGTCGTTGTAGCAAAATATAAAACAGTTCCCTGACACTAACACTCTTCTGTATCAAATGCTCAATGCATTCTTGAATTGAAATTTATTTCAATGTTGTGAGTTTTTTGTTGATTTTTTTCATTCATTGCCGATAATTGCTTGTTATGCAACTAAGCTCTTGAAAGTGATTTGTTTGTTTTGTAAGCACAAAAATTTAATTTAATATTGAATTCTTGTTTTGATATTGACTCAGCAAAAAAGCAATTGCATTGGTGTTCGGATTTATTCAGCGACTTATGTTTGTTAAATACTACAAAGTAAATGGATTTTTTGAAAGTCGAGTTGTTAGCAATGATTGTTGATAAAAAACAACCCGCTGGCGCTGAGGGATTGAGTACAGAAATTCAAACTTAAACGAATTGAACACATTTCAACGAATTATTTTTCAAACATTTCGAAATATTTTGATTAAATTCCCGCTGGAAATTGCTTTTGCGTAAATCGATTCGTGTGGTACCCGTGGCGTGATGGTTAGCATGTTCTTTTGCTAATCCAGAGATTCGAGGTTCAAAACCCAGCAGAGGCAAAAATGTTTTTCTACGGGTATCGCCTTTCGCGAGGAATTGGAAAGTCTTCCGTTAGTAAATTCATTGCCATGAAAAGCGCTTTCTCAACTAGCCGTTCGGAACCGGCAGAAAATTGTAGGTCCCCTCCATTCCCTCACAAGGCATGGTTGTGAGAAATGCGCTAGGCCCAGGGGCTCCTCGCTCTGTTGCGCCACCCTATTTATTTATTCTTAGATTCGATTTTTTCTTCTATTTAACTATTCGAAAGACGCTAAGTATTAATTGGAATCGGTTAGTGTCGAATTCTTCCTCAGAATTTTCAGTCTTTATATGATTGGAGTAGTGCCCGGTTATAAAATCAATTACGAAGCTAAGCTCGGATCCAGGTTTGGGTAGATCCTTTTGTTACCCAGACAAGGTATGGACGTTTATTATACCATAATAGGTGTTTTAACCGGACGTTACTTATTCATAAGTAAGCACGCAGCTAAGCTCAATGTCCCACCAAATGTCGTCTTGATCCAGAATGAGTTTGCACGTAGCGATAGGTATGCCAATGATCATCCTGTTGAGTGAATTCGCTATGGTATCTCCATTTCTGTAGAGTCAATCGGCGCGCGTCACAGCCTAGCGAAATGTCTTTGTGCCATATAAAAGGGTATACAAAAATCATCAGAAACAATCATTTTGAAGGGGCACATACTAAACGGAAATTAATATCGATTAGATTATCGTATTAAATATACCTACTATTAGATTCTCCGATACACTGAGTAATTGGTTTGTTGAATGTTTGATTAACCCAATAGGAAAAAAATAGGAATTTTGATCTTCGATAGTAATTAGAAGTTTATATAAACTTGTTAATGATAAGCAAAACGAGAAGAAAATGTCACATAGAAACAAATTTGAAAATATTTGAGAACGGTTTTCTAGCGATTTATTAAAAATCTGACAAAAGACAGGATAAGTATAGGTGCATAGTTCACTGTTCCACCACGAGTTCTAAACAATACCTATCGCAAGTAAAAATACTGCTGTAGTTTGCTCAGAAAAAGTTTGCTTCTTATGTTGTAAGGCAAGCTTTGGAATCGTGCCGAAAAAAAAATTTTGAGATAACAACCAAACGTTTTACTACGATGATAATACGATAAAAAGTGGGTCCCACAATTCTGTCTGTGTGTCGTCTGTCTGACGATTTTTACGAAATTTTATGTTTAAGAAGTCGTAAGTGCTTTAAGAAAGATTACATATTAACATTTGGAAAATTTTAAATTTTGAAATTTCTATTGACTTTTAAAAAAAATTTGATTTTTGAATATTTTCAAAACGGTATCGGTAATTTATTCAAAATTATTTTGTCAAAACATCTTCTGGTAAGATCTTAAGACTTACATATACCTAACTTTTGAAAAACTTTTTTTAAATGAAAAATGAAAAACCGGTTTTTAAAAAACTGCTCTAATGACTTTGGTTAAATTTTCAACGTTTATAAGTATTAGTAACTCTAACTGCCTTTGGAATAACTAGTTTAATTTTTTTCAGTATTTTGCGTGATTTGATTCTATTTCCATAATTGGCAACCCTGTTTCACTAAATATATTAAGAGCTAGTACTAAAATATTTTGCTCAGCCTTTTAGTGTTGTACTTAGCACATAATCGCAAGTTCGTGCGACCCAGTCGTGCCCATTTCTTAAGCCTCCTAGCGAAAGAAAGCGGCCATTCAGATTTCTAATCATCTGCAAATAGAGTAAAAGCTCAACTCTGAAAAATTTAGGAGTCTAATTGATAAAGATTAAGAAAAGGAGCGGGCTAATGAGAGTTCCTTTCTGTACTCCTAACGTAGCAGGCACTGGACAAGGCCGAAAATCATCAATTGATACAAACTAATTATACGTTACGTGATATTGAGTAGAAAGGAAACCGCTTTCTCAAGTAACCGTTCGGAACCGGCAGAAAATTGTAGGTCTCCTCCGTTCCCTCTCAAGGCATGGTTCCTCGCTCTGTTGCGCCAGTCTAATTATTATGATTATTATGATAATTAGGACACTAACGAATTTTTCAAGAACTGGGTTTAACGAAAGTCTGTTCAAAATCTGGAGTTGAATAAATTATATGTATTATAGTGAACGAGTGATAAAGTGCCGAACCAGTAATCGAATTGACTAGTAACTATGTGCGTTGTAAGTTGGTACTGTGGCATTCGTGCATATTTCTGTTTGCCAATAGCCTAAAATTCAAAGCAGAAAGCAGGAATAGTTAGTTGACGTTTATTTCAATACAATTTTTTTTTTTACAATTTAAAGCTTTATCTAAAGTCATATTGGGTTTGGCCTTTGGCCGTCTACCAGGTTGACAAAGTATAAAGTTAGTTTCGAACTAAAAATCTAAAAGTCTGAAAGCAGGAATACGACAGTTAAAAGAAAGCAGAGCAGCTGATTTTGATGACGTGTTTAGACAACAATCGGAATGATTTTATACATACGTAATTGGCTGAGATTTGTCCAACATGCTAGACACCGTGTAGCTTGACAATTTTCTAAATATGTTCTAAGAAAATTTCATAAATACGACTGAGAGTGTTCAGCTAATAGAAGGGCAATGCAATTTTCCAATTTTATTGTTTAGTTCTCCCCATTCATTTAACAGGAGTCTTTCATTTCAATTTCGATGGCTGCGGCCAATCCTTAATAGTTTTCTTCATTTGCAAACGGAATGCGTTTAGAATCAATAAATGTCTAGTATTTATTAGTACTTTTTTGTACAAACGAATGTGTGCGTGCATTTAGCTGTATCGTTCGTTGCTTTTACAATTCGGTGAGAAGCAGATCAAATTTGTGTAGACATTATTACGGTTTAGCTTTATTTTTTGATATGATATTAGAGTTTTAAATCAAGGTCGTGAGCAAGTGTTTAAAGAAACTAATTCGTAGAGGTGTAGTTTGTAAATGCACGTGTACCTAATTAAAGATACGTAGTGGTTAAAAAATTCGGCTTTCTTAATAATTGACTGCTTTATCATTGAATCCATGGCCAAACATTACTTGGTTCATTCCAAATTTTATGACAAACCTTGCATTCAGAAAAGGCTAATTTTCGTGTACATTTGCCTTTAAAAGGGTAACCTGACTATTAGAATGTATAGTGTTGGACGAAAACGTGGATTGGGGTGAAAGATTTTCTTTAAAAAGTATGAAGCAGCTGCATTACTATTATTGAAAACAATTCAACCATGCACATATATTCAATAGACAAACATTTTGAACTCTGGACAATGCAATACACGAGAAACCATCTTTTTTCATATTTTACGCTCACATTGAGATGTTATGGATACATTTATCTTTATCTTATTTCTTAATTAGTACCTAATGAAAGTTTTTCGTTTTCTTCGATGCAGGCATACCTACCATTTATGAACAAAAAAAGGGAGAATTTAAAGCTTTGACGACAAGAGACTGCATTGAGTGCGACTTATGATTTTCATTACTCCATATGCAATAGTGCCATTCAGGTCAGAACTCAATGAGTAAATGAGCTAAACATACGCAACCATCCCAGTTCTAAATCTAAAGAGCAGGAATATGACAATAGCCTAAACATGCAAAGTTTAATAGTGCAACTTCTTTTTTTCTATTTGATTTTAAAGGAATATCCACATAAAGGCGTAACTAAACTGGTTCTAAGCTTTGAACAAATAATATCTGCATTAAAGTTTTGGTTTTTAGTCACTTTTCTATATCTTTAATTTATCTGCCGCATATCTTTAAGATGTCAAACTTCAACATCCGTGAAAGATAAGATGAGACACGTAATGTGAGTAGACAACAATAAACAAATGTTTTTTGTAAATCTACTACAAAGCCTACAAGTAAATACGGTGAAGGGAAAAAACCATCTTTAGAAGACAACGTAGAGCAACAAATTAAAGGATTAAGACAACTTGTATAATATGAAAATCTTAAGTTGACCAAGAAACTTGACACAATTGAGAAGGATTTTGTTCAGCACTTCGCAATGATGGAACAAGTTTTAGCGACCTGTCAAGAAGATTTCAGCACTTGAAGCATCATCGCAACCACCTGTTGCATCGACACAAAACCTTTCACTTGCCAAACGTATCGATGAGTTGAAAGGAGAAAGAACATCAGCAGACGCTCTCCTTCTAGGCATACCAAAAGAGAAAGACGAAGATCTGAAAAACTGAGCGTTGAGTGGTCAGCAAAATAGTTAAGAAGATTAGGAGTTTCAGACAGTAGATTGTTTATGAAAGTAAGGAAGAGAGTTGAACACAAAGCGGAGGTTTGGGTGTGCCCCGCGGTTAATAAAGTGGGTAATAGACTTGAAACTATCCAATACAACTTGTATGGACCGATACGAATGGTAGTATCTAATCCAACGCTAAAAAACTCATCGATTCCAAAAGCAAGCGTTTTCTATAAAAGAGCTTGATACCAGACTCTATCAAATACCTCAGAAATATTAAGCGCAGTAATCTTTCTTTCTCCAAAACAGTGTAAAGATTTGTTCTACTTTTTGGTGAAATATACCTTCAGGTCACCGGTGGACCACCTTTTGCTACGAAAGTCGTAGGGATAGATAGATAGATAGATAGATTGTTGTTTTTATTTGATTACATTTATAATTCTTGATTGCATAGTTTACAAAAAACAAAAAGCATGGCTTTTCTTTCGACGCTATTGACATCTTTAAAATAGTTTTTCTCTCCCTCTGTAAAGAGATCCTGCCGCGTCACTTAAACATTTTTCTCTATATTTTGTATCCGCTGCTGATATTAGCGTGTAAAGAGACCTCTTCCAATAATCATAGTCCGAACTATTAAGATTTAGGACTATCTCACAGTCTCTAGCAAGGCCCATCCAATCTGCATACCAACTAGATCTGGTTCGTATGTCTTGTAGAGCTGCTATCTTTGGGAGCCGGTGATTATCCATTTTCATAACCTTCAGAACATAATCCACTTGCATTTTCAAAGTTCGAATGAAAAGGGGTGATAAGCCTGTTTCCAATGCTATCATATGAGTTGGCATATTGGGAGGCAGTCTAAAAATTCGCTTGATGTAGTAGCGCAATAGTTTCTCCACTGTTTCATACCTTTTTGTCCCCCAAGTTTCCGTTGCGTAGAGCAAAATAGATTCCGATATAGCTTCGAATATCCTGAACTTACTGCTATGTGCCATATTTTTGTTGTAGAAGCATCTATTTCACGATGCGCTGATCGCGCCTTTTGCTTTTGTGACTTTTCCTTTAAATGCATCTCCATACTTAAATTTCTCGTGAAGTAAACTCCCAAGTATTTAAAATCCTTAACAATTTCAATGCTCTCCCCATTATATTGCCTTTTTTCGTTCATGCAATGTCGTCCTCCTCCTTCCCTGAAGATCATAATTTTGCATTTATCTAAATTCACAACCAGACTCCAAAGCATGCAGTATATTGTGATAGCCGGTTTATTATTAGCTGCAACGATTCAGGTGATGATGGTGCCAAAAGTACGATATCATCCGCGAAAAGTAATGCCTTAACTCTATGGCCTGCGTATTCAATCCCACATGGTAGAAAGTCTACTAGGTCTTCAATAAATAAAGCAAACCAGGCTTGGACTAATAGTACAACCTTGTCTGACTCCTGATCCTGTTTCAAACCACACTGACAATTCTTCACCATTCCATACTTTGGCCAGTGTGTTTTCATAAAGGTTTCGGATAACTCTTCCAAACTTCATTGACATTCCTATGCTATAAAGTTTATACATAAGGGCTTGTCTATCAACTGTATCAAAAGCCGCCTTAAAGTCAACAAAAAACGTGTACAGTTTCTTTCCTTTGGTATGAATTTTCAAAACTTTTAACCACGAAGATGTGGTCAACTGTTGAATAACTTGCTTGGCATCATCGATCCATTTACTAAGCCGTCTTTGCAAAATTAAAGTGAAGATTTTATAGGATGCATTTAAGAATGAAATCCCCCTATAGTTGGATAGTTCAGCCAAGGCGCCTTTTTTTAGAAAGTCGTACTGTGTTTGGTTAGTTAAGAAGCTTTTGTTCTTCATGATAATTCATGTGCTGTCCAATTATTGTGTTTTTGAGTATTCGGTTCTATAAAAAATATTCATTTATATGCGATGACTTTATTTCGAACGGGGTCAGTTTATATTATAACACAAATAAATCTCAACACTAAATATCTACCCAATACAAGCGACTTTGAGCTAAAATTGTTGCCCACTAAATTTACCTACCTACTACTATACTGTTATGTGGATTTTCTTACTTTCACTTAATAATAATATGTACCTACCAACCTTTGTTGATATCAATGTGTAGAAAGTTAGTTACACTAGGTACAATACAAAATATTATCAGTCAGAACAAAGTTGTAGAAAATGTATAGGTAGTTGCTGGGAAGATGGACGGTGACTTGGAATTCAATATTCGGTGTAAATATTCTTAATATGAGTGCCTCAGACCCATCTGATAAATATTGTTGCATAGCATGTCCGTGTTGGCACTTGACATGAAGTTAAAGGCGGGACTTTGACTTAAACAAAGGAATCTAGGTACCTCTGTTTCCAGAATTTGACAAAAAAGCAAAAATGTATGCCTTTCCTATGATGATGTAGAGTGCACTTTTGAAATCTCCCATTTTATTATATTATCCAATTATTGAAGTCCTTAATTTTTTGCACCACACAAATTGGAGATACATAATACGTCATGTGTCATTTATGCATCAAGAGCATGAGGTTTAATTAAAATCGTCTTTTTATTCAAAAACGATAGGGTTCGTATTAAAGGCACACTTATAAAACAAAAGCAAACCGAATCATATCCAACCTACCCATTCTTCCAGCCTCCATCATTACTATAAGCAATCGTTGCTGGTATTTGAAAAAAAGAGTTAAAGAGGAACATAAGATGACGAAAATCCAGTATAACCGGTAGGTTGGTGGACAGGTACAGGTACCTACATACGCTGAGGTTAGCAAAAAAAAAAAAGAAAGAAATAAAAACCTAAGTCCTTGACGAGCGCATGTTGCAATGCGAGTTGTAAAGAAGGATTCCATTTCATGTCTTTCAAGAGTTCAACTGAAATGATTATCACTTGTCACAATAAATGGCTTTATAAATGAGTTTCCGTTGTTCGATGTGTTCGTAGTCACACACACTAATCAAAGCGCGCAAAATATATCTAAATACACATCCGTATTCATTCACCAGAAAGCTATAGTCGCACAGAATGAAAAAAAGGGATGTTAACTGCCAAATTCACAAACAGTAAGTGGAATCATAATTTTCTCTGAGTTGAGCAATTAAATAACAGAATTTCAATAAACTCATGGGGGTTGCGAAAGTCGAAATGTCGCATGGGAGTATCTTGTCATGAATTACTATCGCACAACGGAGGTGAGTTTAATAAATCGAATGGAGAAAAGGGAAGTATTTATTCACCTCTCTGGGATATTTTATTATGGTGAGCTTAAATATGTAGGTGGATGTCTTAGATAAACACAACTTTTTGGACATTAAATGATTCCAAGAGAGGGCGCTGTAAACGTAACCCAGAGTGGTGAACGTGCTTAGTTTGGGATTGTGTTTTTGATAGCGATATGGGTAATTTATTTTTAAACAATGTTGTTTAGGCATGTAATACTTTCGAGTTGGTTTATGTGTATGTATATAATAAATAAGTGAGCACCTACCTACTTATTACTAAAATGTGCATTAAAATTCGGTGTAAGCCGGGATCTCTGCCAATAAAGACAAAAATCAGAGTCTTGGGGAAATCATTTAAGTTGTATATGTATGTCGTTAACCGATTAGGTAATAACAAATTAATGTTTTCAATGAAAACTGAAATTTGAATGATTCCCCCCGATTTTGATTTTTGTAGTAATATACAGTGTTCTGGATGTTTTACGTAAAATGCTTCTGGCAAGCAAGAGGCTGAAACCAAAACGTTTTAGAACCACTTTTTTGTAATCAGGAGAATTTTTCTGATTTTTTGAAATATACTCACGTGGTTATCATTTCGACCTCGAAATCTGTAAAACTTCCTTTTTATAACTCCCATACTCGTCCGAAAGCGATAAAGAAGGGCACTTTACATTTATAAGATGAACGTCTTGTTCTACTATATAGATTATTGCCTTGTTAGAGGAACATGGTTCGAATGTGTGAATTATTTTAAAGTGGAAGAATTGATTTACTCTGACCATTTGCAAAACCTAGTAAAATGCAGTCTAAGTGGAAACGCAACGAACGCAAATGAACATTTGAAGTTACTCCCGCAACTGCAGTGGAAAAAATCGTGTCTGAACGCTTATCAAATAAGGCTTGATTTTGATGACGTGTTCAATTCAACTCAGGGGATAGACACCTCAGTGTCGTGTATAACACATGCGTCACAGCCCTTTCAAGCAGACCGCTCGCTTTTGAAGAAAGAACCATGGTTTGACGCTAACTGTGAGAAATCAAGGAAAAAATCTTTCAGATTACTGAGTCTTCTTAGAACAACAAACTCAAACGTCGCGAAAATAATGTATCAAGAAGCAAACAAGGTGTTCAAAAATACCTGCAATCTGAAACAAAAAGAATACTTCTATCACCTGATGCAGGCATTCTCTGAAGTAAGAGACAGTCGTTCTTTTTGGAAACTAGCGCGTATGCTAAATGGTATCTCTTTTGGAAAAAAACCACAATAAACACGAGTCTGCTTGCCGAGCATTTCAAACCACAGCTATATATCCCAGCAAGCCAAACCCGAATTCTGTATGCTAGCCCGCTTGTGGAAAATGATGTGCTCGACCGTTCAATGGTTCAATTTCAGTACAAGAAGTAATGATGGTGCTCCACAGATGTAATCTCAAAAAAGCCCCAGGGGACGATCGTATCCCGTATGAATTTTATAAGTACGCATCGGAAAGATTTCTAAATAAGCTTACGGAGGCCTACAACTACATTTACAATGGTTGTGAAGTCCCATTAAGTTTTAGAAAAAATATCATTTTCCCTTTGTTTAAGAAAGGCGATGAAAACGACCCAAGGGACTACCGTGGTATTTCTTTCTTGAACTCTGTGATGAAAATCTACACTGGAATTATATTGGACAGGCTGACAGTCTGGGTACAGCAAAACAACCTCCTCAGCGAGTTTCAAGCTGGTTTTAGAAAGGGATATTCAACTGTTGATAATATCTTTTCCCTGACTTGCATGCTAGATCGTTCCTGGACAAGGGAAAGAAATTATATACGCTCTTTTTTATATAGATTTCAACTCAATCGACAAAAGTGCTCTCTTCTACAAGCTAAGTTGCTTAGGTTTATCATCCAAGATGCTCAATACACTGCAAATGATGTATGAAAATAATCTGACTATTGTTTGGGATGGAGTTGAGACCTCAGGTTTCAGACGGCAAGTGGGGTAAAGCAAGGCTGTCTTCTGAGCCCACTCCTATCTACCAGGTGGTATTCTTTTTGCTGGTGTAACAATTAAAGCATTAATGTATGCAGATGACATCGTTATATTTTTTCCGAGACCCCAAACATGATGCTGATTATGATAAATAAATTGCAACAATACTGCCGTCTCTGTAGTCTTACGGTCAACACAAGTAAATCCAAAGTAATGGTGTTTCGAAACGACAACTGGGCAGGAGTCCTTGGAAAAAAACACATAGCTCCAAGCGCTAAATATAAGCTCTTTGAAGCTGTGATGAGGTCTGTGATGTGCAATGCTGGTCAGGTTTGGGGTTATCTGCAGTATGATGAAGTGGAAAAACTGCTTAGATATTTTATTAAAAGGATGTTCTGGCTACCAAAAAATACTCCCACTATGCTGCACTTGGAGACCGGTATATCACCACTCTACATCTTTACACTTAAAATACACTTAAGCTATGTGAAGAAAATGATGGCTCTACCAAACCACAGGCTACCCAAAATCATTGCAAGCTACCTGCTGCAACGAAAATATCAATTCTTCGCGGAATGGTCACTATTGGAACGACAACATGGCATCCAGTTGATGGAAAGAAACATCGAAGCATGGAATGATGCTGTACCTGCACTTTTGGGGAAAATTTAAGACACTATATTCGCCAATTTCACGAAAGCAGCACAGCGGAGCGAGACGCGTAATATGTATATGGTTCTACAACACAACCTTGTACAAGCAACTATTTCAACGACCGATACTCGCTTAGTACGATATCTCTAGTTTTCAAAACCAGAGGAGAGTTACTACGTTTAAATTATTTATTAGCCATATGGACCTGAAGGAAACACGAAATGCACTTTATGTAATCATCGTGCCACAGAAAAGGTTTTTCACTTTTTAACAACATGCCCTATCCTGCAGACAATACGACACGCGCATTGGGGAAAAAATTACTTAACCATCGATGAAGCGAAAGAAGTTCTAAATGGTCAATATTGGATGATTTTAGCCAGCTATGTTAAATCTGCATTAAATTATCGAAATAGAATTTTAAACGAGAATAAATAATCTTATAAATACTCTTTTTTCTGGCTGACGGCAAAAGCCAATGCTATATTAGTGAAATTGTAAACATGTTTATAGATCAATTCCATTTTTTGATTGATTAAATAAAAATCACATACTACTACTACTACTACTAAATTGTTGATGACATAAGAATTCAGTATGACAATGACAACTTAACAATTCTTTGTTTGCTTGACTTTTCCAAGGCTTTTGATAAGGTGGATCATGAATTGTTGTGCCAGAAGCTTCGATTTTATTTTGGCTTTAGCGAAAGATTTGTCCGTCTACTGCGTAACTACTTGTTCAATCGTTTTCAGAGGGTTGTACACAATGGAAGATCTTCTGATTTCAAGGCTTTGATAACTGGGGTACCACAAGGGTCAATATTATGACCAATCTTATTCTGCCTTTTTATAAATGATCTTCCTTACGTTTGTTCAAATGTTTCCTTTCACCTTTACGCAGACGATGCCCAAATATATCTTTCGCGTCCCATAGGGTTGATTGAAGATTTGATTGAAAGATTAAATGAAGATCTTGCATTTTTAATTGGTCTCTATCTAACGGACTGAATCTCAACTCTGATAAAACACAATTGATTCTTATATCCAAGAGGCAGTACAACACCAATGAAATACCTCCCGTATATTTAAATAAAAGGCAAATAAAATT
This sequence comes from Melanostoma mellinum, assembly GCA_914767635.1. NCBI lineage: Eukaryota > Metazoa > Arthropoda > Insecta > Diptera > Syrphidae > Melanostoma > Melanostoma mellinum. Next base: position 87,878,859 of record OU612059.1, on the reverse strand, counting down.
TGTTGATGTTGTCATGAATCTTGGTTTTAAGATGAATAGGTCACTTTCGGCTGTTGACCACATTAATTATGTAGTAAGCCGGATATATGCGGGTTTGCGAAAGCTGTGGCTGTCTTCAAGCTTCACCCCCACCAAAACAAGGCTAAGGTTGATCAAGTCATTGTTTCTTCCACTCATTGACTACTCTACTACGGTGTACTGCAAACTCGACTCCCATTCACATCATAAGCTGCTTGTAGCATTTAATGACACAATAAGATATGTATATGGAATGCGTCGGCACGATCACATCTCGCACTACCATGTTCTTATACTTGGTTGTACTTTTCAACAGTTTCTCAATGTCAGATGTTGTCAGTTCATGCATAACCTTATAAACAGCAGATCTCCAACATATCTCTTCGAAAAAATTCAATTTGCGCAATCCAACAGAACACGAAATATTATTATTCCCACTCATAATTATCTGAATTCTTCGCGGCTCTTCTTCATCCATGCTGTCAGACTATGGAATTCACTTACCACCACGGCTAAACAAATAATTAGCGCTAAAAATTCAAAACATCCGCGTTACAGTTTATGTAAATTATTACAAACAATATTATTGTCACTACTCTCTTCTTCTTCTCTTTAAGCTTCCGCTCCAAAATCTTCTACTCTTTAAACATCTACTGTTCAATCATATTATTATTATCTTTTATTCTTTATTATTTTTCTTTTGTATATATAACTTGTATTTTTTATTTTTTTTATATTAATGTAGGTACTCTTTTTTATGTTTATATAACTTATGTTTATTATTGTAATTTTTCCAATATCATGTACTACAAAAGACTATGTCTTATTTGTACTTACCTAAATAAATTGAATTGAATTGAATTGAATTGAATTGAACTACTACTCGTCAATTTGTTATAGAATGAGGAGACTTAGGTACTCGAAACAAAGTCTTCTTGATCAAGGATACGCTATATAGATACGAGTATCCGCAAATTGGGGCCTCTTTGCAAAAGTGCTTCCAAAATACAATTATCATATGTTCTTAAAATGCAAAACTAAAACCATTCTATAAGAAATTGGCTTAAAATCCAATATGCTTCATACTACCTTACATAACAGAGTTTTGAAAGCCAATGCTTTATTCTTCAATTAATATACCTATTAGTGCAAAGAAATGTAGTCAACAGGTATTGAGCAATCAAGTGTTTTGAGACTTGAATCAAGTCTCAAAATTCACAGGCCCCCAAAATAGAATTTGCTATACAAAAAAGTACCTTACACTTTTTCTGTTTTCTCAAAAACTTATAAAAATTTCATCGTTCGCGGTTTCTTGTGTTTATTAAACTTACTTATACTTGCTTACTTACTTAGGTGGCATTACAGTTGGGGTTGAACCTGAGCCTCAACCAACATCTTACGCCAACAATTTCAATCTCGGGCGAAATCTCTCCAGTTTTGCACTAAGTGAGGTCTTCTTCCACTTGATTTGGCCACGTTCAGCGATTTCCCTGGAAGATGCTTTCGAAAACCCGTTGAGCCGAAGCATTTACATGGAACATGAACAGTTATCGTAGCCTCGCGATGCGTACTCTTCTATAGCTATACCCATGCCGCGATATAGCTCATACAGCTCTTTGTTGTATCTTCTTCTCCACACATTGTTTTTGTATGCGGAACCAAAGATCATTCGGAGTATTTTTCTTTCGAAACGACCAAGGGTTTCCTCATCTACGCTTCCGCGCCGTAAAGCAGAACTGGTATGATAAAGGGTAACCTTGATTTTTCTAAAGAGGGTTTTGTTTCTCAATTGCCTTCTTAACTCAAACAAGCAAAGGTTGGCAAGAGTTACTTTCTGCTTGATCTCCGCATTGACGTTGTTTCCCGTGTAGCCTAGTTAGACGAAGTGCTGTACTACCTCAAAGTTATGTCTGTCTATTGTGACGTTTTGTCCAAGCTGACCAAGTGATGTTGAAACTAGACATTGCTCTGTACAGTTCGTTTCTGTAAGCCACAGAGTATAACGAGAGAGTCCACTTCAACAAGGTAGTGCGTTTTGCCTACAAGCTAAACTAAGCCGGATGCCCGCACCCGGATGTCCAGCTTCAACATTTTCAAAAATATTTGAAAACCATCCAACAAGTCGGTCAAGCGGTCGTTTGGGGGTTCACATTAAAATAAATAAATAAATAGGGTGGCGCAACAGAGCGAGGAGCCCCGGGACATAGCGCAATTCTCACAACCATGCCTTGTGAGAGAATGGAAAGGACCTACAATTTCCTGCCGGTTCCCAACGGCTAATCGAGAAAGCGCTTTTCATGGCAATGAATATACTAACGGAGGACTAGCCAATTCCTCGCGAAAGGCGATACCCGTGGAAAAACATTTTTGCCTCTGTTGGGATTCGAACTCGAACCTCTGGATTAACAGGCGGACATGTTATCCATCACACCACGGGTACCACGGGTAATTATTTAGGTATGAAAAGTGAGAGTGTCTATATGCATCCACTGTGTAACTACACCTTGAGTGCATATAAACACGTCTGAAAAAGTGGGTCTGTCTTATGATAGAATATCTCAGAGCTGCGTGAACAGATTTAATTAATTTTTACGTCAAAAGAAAGGTTTTTATGTATATAGGGTAATTGCGAGAGAGATGTCGCACTCAACCAAACTCACATATCTAGTCGTCCACACAAAAAAGTTCATTTTACATTTTGTTCCTTAGGTACTTATCTAAACACGTAAGACAAAAAATTGTAAACATCCTACATGCAACTGTTTTGTAATTTGTTTTGTTTTACGCACCTTTTTTCCAAAGGAAATTTTTTAGTTCGTTAGTAATCGATTTGAAAAGCTGCTATTGAGTGTTTTGTCAAGAGAAAGTGTTTTGCATAATAAATAGGTTCGACGTTAACTGTCTTAAAATAATATTGTTGAACTTTCCAATATTATCCACCCTTTGGTAACCGTAGATTTTATTTTAATACCTTAACAGCAACAACTATTGTAGCACTAAGAACTTTTGATTGACACAACACATTTCATCTACGAAGGGCTTCGAAAAACATTGTGACCCGGTACATTGAATGAATTGCTGACTTGGCAAGAGGCTGTTTCTTTTATATGAGCACTGATATTTAAATTATTTGAAATTACGAAACTGAAGAATTAGCTAGGTCTTTTGTAAGTTTCTTTCAGAACAAGTAAGGTTCCTAAATGAAACTATTTTTGAATGTACAAATTTTACTTTTAGATCGCATAAATCACAAAGTGCCTTAAGCTTTCGGAGCTGAAGTGTCACTGGATTGTAAGCAACAATGACGAGGTCATTAGCATACATCATACAGAAAAAGTTCATCAAATATATTATCAAAGGAGACCTCTTTGTAAATGACTCTTATTGGAGTTTATAAACAAAACAAACTTTGCATGCCCACACTTCCTTGAAAGACATTGCAGACGCGTTCAACAATAATCGTATACCCTAATATTTTTTTTTTGGAATACCGATTTTCTCTAGCTTATGAACTGAGTGAAAATTTAATCTACCGACGGCGACGAAGAGTTGGTGTAGAACAGTGGTTCCCAACCTTCTAAAACTATAGCGACCCAAATTGGAGTTTCGGAAAAATTCTGCGACCCAATGTGTTTGAATAATTTTGAATTATAAACATTTCCGTATGCATATTAGGTACTTACTTAAGAATATTCTAGAAATCTAATTTCAAAGTTCACAATAACTTCACAACAAACCTAAATAAAATAAAATATAAAGTGCCAAAATTATTCCATTGAAAAGAGAATTTTTCATACATACACACATGCAATATATTTATACAATTGTGTATATATAATATGTACATATACACAGCGTATTTGGAAATTAATAATAATTAAAAAAATAAATATATTTGCAATTAGTTTCCTAGTGAGAAACTCGATATTAACATTTACATACCAATTCATCAATTCTAGGGATTGTTGTTGCCAGAGCCAGTCTCATATCGTGCTTTACATAAAATTTATTTTTTGGTTTGGTTTTAATATTTACAAACTGAGAAAATTCAGCTTCGGAAAGATATGTCGAAACGAATGGCATTAACAGTTTTAAAGTTTTTTGGGTAAACTTCTCTCACACTGCACCAAAAGTCAATCAATGACGTTGTTTCGGAATTATATTTAGAAAAATAATTATTTCTTAATCCAATAAATTCATCATGGAGAGTATCCGGAATTTCAGAAATAATTAGATTTCTAGAGAAAGGATCTTGGATTGGTGTGAGATGTGAGTTGAACATTATTCAAATCGTTGACTTATGCAGCAATCTCCTGTTGTAAATTAGTCAGGTGATTGATGATAAGGTTTTCTAATTCTTCCTTAGCATATTCATTTTTGGCTTCCAGGGTCTCGCTGAGATTGTGAAACATTGCTATGTTATGCTCAGTGCTCACTTACCCTTTTACTCCAGTTTTCAAGTTTTTCAACAAAACACTGCAAATGATCTTTAAATTGAATTGTAGTGATATCATGTCCTTGTAATTTAAGGTTCAATTTGTTGAATTCTTTGAATATATCTGCCAAATATGCAACGTTGATCAGACAGTCATAACTTTTATATATACAGTACGGACTCGTTTTGCGCAACCCTCGATTCGTGCAACTCCTCGATTTTTGCAACACTAAAATCGTAACCAGGGGCGTAGCGAGGCTCCAAGCCATGGGGGGGTGAATTTTAATGAAATGCCGACTAGTCTTCAGAATTTGCCGACTGCATCAAAAAATAAATCTATATACATATATATAAAATAGGATGTATGTATGTTTGTATTTATGTCCGTTATAGACTGGTTTCTTATGAGATTTTCAGGGTAGACATAGTTCAAACCAAAGATGGTTCCTTTCAAGGTTTTATCTCCATACTCCCACAGGAACGGGGTTGGGAACGGAAGCCTAGAAACTACTGAACAGATTTCAAAAATTCTTTCGCCATTGCGATATCACATAAACCCACAGTGAAAAAACTTATATTTTATACCCATAATCCTACGGAAGCGGAAGAACGAGAAAGGGAACCTTAAAACTACAGACTCGAGCAACACCGGGTGGCTCAGCTAATAAATAAATAAAACTATTTAAAAACGTAAAAGTGTTCATTTCACAGAAATTCATTTATTAACATAAAAAATCAGTTTATAATTACAATGTACCTAACGATATAACAACAAAAAAAATTAAAAGTATTTATAAGAAATAATATTACAATATAGTATTTGGTCATATTCTTTGAAAAAAAAGTTCATCAATTGGAATTTAAACTCCAACTCTCCGGTGTTTTAATAATGCCCATTTGTTGACGACCTCACTAGGTTGAATATTATCAACAACATCCTTTGAGGAACACAGAAGCATTAATGAATTTAGCCTATCACTACCCATCGTCGTACGCAAATAATTAAGAACTATTTTAAGTTTACTAAATGACCGCTCACAAGAAGCCGACGTCACAGGAGCAGTTAACATGTAGCAAACTAGTTTAAAGGCTAACGGAATCACATATCTTAATTTGAATACCTCTTTGACAATATCATCGAAATTTGAGCATTTCTCACAAGTAAAAAGAAGAATTTGCAGTTCCGATAAATAGCAGTCCACATCTTCTTTAAAAAAAAATGGATCTAATTCTATGATAGATTTGACTAGTTCTATGTTGGCATTTGCTCTGGAAGCGGGTATTTTATAAATTTTTAAGAAAGGTTCAAAAATGGTAAAATTATCTGTTAGATTATCTTTAACGTGCGAAATAAAAGTTTGAAGAACCATTTTGAATTCTTTTCTATAAAATGTTTCTAGATCAAATACAAAAATAGTTTCAGAATCTAGATCAATTCTCTTTGGTAACCGACGCGTTCTATTATGTTTCAAAAAATCGTTTTTGGGACTTATCTTTAGTTTTTCAGCAAATGAAGAAGAACTTTTTATCAAAGCATTTAATTGAATGTCATCATCGTTCATTTCTTGAAATAACTCCAATGTGCTTCGAATCAGTAATGAAGCGTCATGAACGTTTAACTCTTCCGCCTCTAGACTTTCCAAATTTTTAACTTTAAACATGACATTTTTGCAAAAATATAACGAACTAATAAAATCAAAATCTAAGATTTTTTTCAAAAGTCCAGAAGCAGAGGTACGATTATTGTTATCAAAAGAACTGGCATCGCTTTTTATTCCTTCTGAAGCATTTACAATGCCTTCAAAGGATATCCACACAGCTTTTACTGTTTCAGCTCTAGCAGTCCATCGAGTTTTTGACAAATTTTTCAATTGCAAGGAGTTTTCAATGTTTTTGAATTTTTCTTGCATACACTGAAAACGTTTTGTACTACCATAAAAAAAAAAAAAACAATGCTTCCAAAGTATTAAAAAACTCTTTGATCAGCACGCTTGAATTGCATGCTGTTTCAACGAAAATATTTATACGATGCGCTTGACATGGAATGTACGGGATTTTCTTACCACATTTTTCTGACAATTTTCTCTGGGTACCATTATACTTCCCGGACATATTTTTGGCAAAGTCATAGGATTGAAATACAATATTCATCACAGAAATACCTATTGATTGAAGTGTAGATATGATTTTTTGTGCCAACTCTTCTCCAGTCTTCTTTGTTAAAACGACATCCATTTCCAAAAGGCGTTCAATAGGAACAGGTTTCTCTTCGGTTTGGACTAAGTATCGAATGTTGACAGCAAGTCGATCTTGATGCGATGAGTCAGGGGTTGTGTCAACCATTACAGAAAAAATACCAGCTTTATTGATCTCATTCACGATGATTTTTTGAGTTGTAGTACCCAAGAGATCAATAAATTCATTTTGGGTAGTCGGACTAAGATACGTCACACCTCGCGGCCTTTTCGAAGACCAACCACTTTTTCATTAATGGGCAATGTCGTGAAATCAGTAAAGTGATTTGTCGAAAATTTCCATCGTCCTCATCGGACTCCTTATGACCACGAAAAGGTAATCCCTGCCTTCCCAAAGTTTTCGCAACATCAACTAAAATTTGCAGCACTTTTAAATGGTACGCATTTTCTTGTTCTTTTTGAATGCTTTGCTGTCTTTCAGCTTTGTCCAGCAAAACGTTGACGTAAGCTTTTCCATTAACAAAATTGCAATAATCTAGTAAAGCCGCCTGATGTGATTCAGAAGTGGAATGTTGAACCAATTTTTCTTCTTTTTGTGTACCGCGACTCTTCATTTTGTGCCACTGACGAACACCCACCGATACCCATTCCGGATTAGCAAATTGTCTTTGAATCCCTTCTGGGAATAAAATGCAAACAAAGCAAAATGCAGCATCTTTGTAAGGACTGTATTCCAAAAAAGAATAATCAGAATACTATGTTGGGTTGAATCGGCATTGTTTGTATGAAGGTATATCTGCATTGGTTGGAAAAATGTCAAGCTTCGGCTGGTATGGCCCAAGAGAACATAGAAACTTACGTTCATTGGCAGTCGAAATTTTTTTCCGTTTACCAGGGTCACGGTCTATTAAAACCTCACTTCCAACATGAATGTAATGTGTTTTATTTCGTTCTAGTTTGTCTTCATTTTTTGCAATTTCCAAAAGATCATAGCTTTCTTTGTGGATGCATGTGAAACAATCAATTATATCGGCAAAAAACTCGGCAATATTTGGCACATCTTTGTTCTTCAGGTTGTCCAAGATCTGATTGACTCGATCAAAATTTGTCATAAATTCTCCAACTTTGCCAGCAAACGAAACCCAATTAGGAAGATCAATTTCAACCTTATTGGGCAATGAACTCGAATTTATTTGGGACAAAATTGCCGATTGTGAAGCAGAAGACGTTGATGTTTCTGAAGTTGACGCTTGCGATGGTAATGCTTGTGATGTTGTTGATTGGGAAATTGATGCTTGGGAAGTTGATGCTTGGGAGGTTGATGCTTGGGAAGTTGATGGTTGCGGAGAAATTTGAATTTCAACAATGTTTTCAAGTAAAGCTGGTGAACGAAATTCGGCTGGTTTTTCTTTTGCAGCAGAAACTTCAGGATGAGTTAAAGGCTTAGGTTGAACCACATTAGGACATGATGATGATGACGACTGTCACAAACACTTCCATTCGTGTCTTTTTGGTTCAGATCACTCGAGTCAGCATGGCAGTCGGGAAATCTACTTTGTTTTTCTACCTTAATTTGCCGACTTGTTATTTTTTTTTTTGCCAAAAAACGACTGTCACAAACACTTCCATTCGTGTCTTTTTGGTTGAGATCACTCGAGTCGGCATGGCAATCGGAAAATCTACTTTGTTTTTCTAACTTAATTTGCCGATTTGTTATTTTTTTGGCAACAAATCCACTGTCACAAACACTTCCATTCGTGTCTTTTTGGTTGAGTTGACTTAACTCGACAAATTTACTTTGTTTTTCTTCCTCGATTTGCCGACTCGAAAAAATCGTGGGGGGGGTGGTACACCCCCCCACACCCCCCCTCCTCGCTACGCCCCTGATCGTAACACGTCTTGACTCTATAAGTGCAACTTTTCAATTAAGCTACCTCGATAAGTGCAACTTCATGTGTTTATTTATACGTTTTTTATATTCACGTTTTTCTTTTGATTCTTTATTCTTTATTCATTTGTCTGAACAATATTTCTTGCAATAGCATGCACAAAAGAACATAAAAGTCATCTGTGTTTATTTGAGTGGGTTGCGATCGTTAGTGTTTAGGGGCGTTTAGACTATCAAATTTGTTTTTCAAATTTGTAGGATGAAAAGTTTGACGGAAAATACCCATCAAACAAATCATCAAACGCCATTCTGATTTAAATTTTAACCATGAAGGACATAGTAGGAGCAGCGCTTATTAGGGATGAAATACAAGAAAAACAAAATAAAGCGTGTTGGGACCAAAGAGGTGCACTAACTGAAACCATCGTAAATTCCGCTTTCAATGTACCCAGCAAAGAAAAAATAGTTTTTCCTTGTTACTTGAAATTTTTTGGGAAATTAAATTTCTTGCAAGTTTGACGAGTAGCGTTAACATTTCTCAAACTTGTTGTCCAACTTGCAAAAATATCAAAAAATTTTGAAATACATTCAACAACCCACTTGATGAAGAATTCACATTAAAAAATTTGCTTGACAAACTTGATGCTTGACAAACAAATTGGACCGTCTGAACGCCTCTTTTACTAAAAATTCAGACAAAAAATATGACACAGTAAGTGCAACAACCTCGGTTACTGCAACTGCCCGAATTTCTATTAGTTACGTTAATCGAGTCCGTACTGTATATCTGAAAATTCGTTTTTTTTCGCATGTCCAAAAACTTTTGAATTTCTTTTCTAAGTTCGAAGAAACGATTTATGGTGTTTCCTTTGAACAACCACCGCACATGTGAATAAAACAAAAGACTTACTACAAAAAACACATTGAGACTTTCCGATGCAATTCGAGATCAATGAAGTGAAACCGAATTTTAAATAATCTCCACAATATTTTCTTTTTGTCATTGTTGCTTATAAAATAAATACCTAGTCAATTACAAAAACAGAAGAAAAGTTTACTTTATGTATAAATTAATGTAATTTGAGTACATTTCTATTTTAGTTATTATTCAAATTTTCAAAGTTGTAAGTAAAGCACTGAATGACAACTCAATACTCAGAATCAAATGACATTTATGCGCTAAAACACGCTCAAGACACGCATATCGGCGTTTAAGCAATTCAGCCCTTATTCAATGACGAAAAATGATTATAAATAGGATTTCAATGAATAATAAATAAATAAATAGGTTGGCGTAACAGAGCGAAGAGCCCCTGGGCTTAGCGCATTTCTCACAACCATGCGCCTTGTGAGGGAATGGAGGGGACCTACAATTTTCTGCCGGTTCCGAATGGCTAATTGAGAAAGAGCATTTCTGGGCAGCGACGTACTCTCCCGCTCTCAACTTCTCAACGTTTTGAATGGCAACTGCTACCTTAATCTATACAATTTTCTAAAAGCTGCAATCAAGTATCGCAACCTAATGAATGAATTTAATTAAAATTTAAATGAATTTTCATAATTAATGAAATTAAATCTACTCTCTAAACTTAATTTTTAATTTACCTTTAAACCTGACAGGCAACTTAAAGTTATTGTCTTAATTAATTTCTATACCAGCGTACGCTGTCTTTTGTAAAATCTTTTTGAAATAAAATCATATATCTATCTTATATATCTATCTACATATCTCTACAGGCAGACAGACAGAATTGCAAGGCCTACTTCATCGTAATGTCATTTTTAACTGTGTGATATGAAAGATGAACAGCAGGTTGCAAGAGCTTCAAAGGGCAGTAGGTTAACGCAGGTTGAAGGGCAAAAGTTCTAATTTCCCTTCACTGATTGCTTCTCACAGATTACATTTTTTTTATTTCTCACCCCCAACATGTTAACAAAGGGTGACCATCATAAGTGTCTGAAGACGGGGTACGAATTTATTAGATGGTAACAAATTGACAACATTATCTCATCAAACTTTCTCTCATCAATATAATTATTATTTCCAATAATCGATCCAACGAACCAAAGTTAATAATTTTTCCAATCAATCAAGTCCTTAATCATCCCTTAATCACTTCAACGAACAAAAGGCAATACCTCCCTTTTTTTTCCTTAACGGTCAGCAGCTTAACAAAGCAATGACAAAAAAATCATGAATCGAAGGGTAAACATAAGGAGTCAAATCAAAGTAACAAACAACCCTTAATGAAGTGTCGGAAAAACCGTTAATGGTAATCCCTTGGATGGGTTATACCTTTCTATGATTGACAACACTCGCAGGCGAATCGTGTGTGATGGGCTATTTGATAGGAGGTACGTGTGGAGTAAGAGTCTATCAAACGCCCATTTCCTCTATGGTAGTAAATAGCCCAAGGCAAGCAGCAAAACAAAACAACAACAATGGGCGCGTGTAAATAACGAGGAAATAACCCCGCTTGCCATTTTAGCAAGGTCACGCGTTAGTCAAGTGTCATGTTTGCCTCCAGGAGGTGTCCTTAATTAATACAAACTGAGTTTGTTTCAACTTGTGTGTACCTATTCGAAACTGTCACAATTTGATTATAACTTTGACACTAAAAGTGTGTCCATCTCAGGGGGGCTACTGCGACGTTGGTTGGTGATTGCATATGTACCTAAATAACGCACGCACTGGCAACTTTATTGACAATATTGAAAATCAGGAAAAAAAAGAATTCATATTCCCAATGATCTGGCATATCTGGTAAATTTGGCTAATCAACCGGCACAAAGTGCGGAGCAAAAATCGTCGAATCCCAGAATACGAGCTAACCAAATCCTTGCTTGTTGGAGTTAAATTTGAATTCGCCAGGGCGATGTAGATGTCACTGGCACACGAACACAATGTCAATGTGTTTCGAACTGTTTTTGATACTTTTTCGGCACGTAGTTCATGTGTGCTGTGCATATTGCATGTATGTAAAGTGTAAGTATGTGTCGTTATATGTACATAGATATGAGTAGTTCGTTTCTGGGAAGAGTTGGTTATATTTTGACAGAGCTGCGATATTACTCCAGCTTCTCTGTATACATATATGCAGAGTTAATACGTCGTGTCATTCGATATTTTATTGAATCAAGTTTATTTCGAAATGATGCCACTTAATGGATTGCGAGACGGGACACTCTCTCATGGTGCTGGTGGCAGTGATTTGACTTTTATGGGATAATAGAGCATGGTTTTGTTGAGGATGTACATAATGTAGGATGCTACGGCATAATTGACGACTAAATTTGAAAATAACAAATTATTTTCGTATCCTGCTGTGTTTGTGAAGTTAAATGTCAAACAGCGCAGTTCTTTTGTTCTTTAATTGGTAGGTAGTTTGATGGGTGTTGTGTTTATGCGTCATGTCAAAAGGAAGTAACGAGATTTGAAGTAAAGGAGTTTTGAATTTTGCCAATTTAAGGGTAAGGCGTTCAATATCATTTCGCAAAGGACCGCTTACGATGATGCCGTCTCAATTATTGAAACCATTTAATCTTTACTGTCTATGTGTGATACTCATTTTGGCTTCTTGGTGTTTACTAGTAAATAGTTTTTTTTTCTCAAGACGTTCTGGGGGAAGCTCTGCTACCGGCTTATGCTTCAATATTTCTGCATGAAAAATTTACCATATATTGTCGAAAGTATGCTCAATAATGTACAAATGGTCCGAATAAAATTACTCAATCCGTGTTTAAAAAAAATTCGCAAAAAAGTTTTTTTTCATACATACTTTGAAACCCTACCCTCCCCCCTTTAACTTTAGAAAAAGGCAAATATTTTCGTTCAGCAATCGCAATTTCTTATATAGATTTGCTTTTATAATCAAAATATATTAGGTAAAACCCATGCGAAAAAAAATTTTTTTTGTGACCGATTTAGCGCACTAATCTAAAATTAAAATTTTGAACGCAGTTATAAAACCATTGCTTTCCAATTTAAGGACTCAGTCATGGAACCACAAGCTTCAAGGTCTTGATAAAGGAAGTAAACCCTTTTGGAATATTACCAAAGTTGTAAAGAAGAGAAAAGTTCACATTCTTGCTTTTAGGATAGGTAATACAGTACTGCTTTCCAATGACGAAAAAGCGGAAGCCTTAGCCAACGAACTCTATGCCTATAATCTAGTTACAAATAATGCAACTGCAAACAGATTTTTTGAAAACAATGTTTTCCAATCAATACAATCGCTAAATACAGGCACCATCTATGTAACCGATGATATCGTGCCTAGTGACGACTTGAATGAAATTTTAAGAAGTCTCAAAAACACTAAAAGCCATATTATTCACTAACTTCGAAACTAGCTTTTCGTAGAACTAGTTTCCGAGTCTCAAGTTTTGAACAAATCGGTATTATTGAAAAAAAAGTGACACATAAAACTCGAAATCGTAAAACTAATTTTTGATAAAACTAGAAATTCATGAAACTGGGAATATCTAGTTTTGAGGACTTCAAAACTAGTTTTGAAACGTTTTTGTATTATTCATCAAAACTTTTTTACTTCGCATCATTTTCTGCATTCATTTTGAAGCTTCGTTTTTGGCATTGGTCAATTTTGCACCGTATTTGGCTACGCCATACTCAGTAAATTCCCCGTATTGGCTATTAACCCTATCAAAAGTCGGTGAAGGCCGGTTTACGGCACTACGACATAGGTGACACGCATTTTGCAGCGGACCAAGCTAATGCATTGTGTGCAGCGATAAATCAACTGTACTTGCTGATTAAAAAGAACTTCTTTGTTGTGTTTCTCCAACTCCTACGAATGGAAGTAATTTGGCGGGTCTCTGCTACGGAAATCTGCATGTGACCAGGAATCGGGGTCGCTGGTAAGGCAACGTTAATTATTGGACTTATTGCTTCGATTTCTGTGCAGGGCAACTCGGCTTGTGACATACATTTTCGAGCAAGGTACACGGCTCTGTGTTTTGGACTTCGAAGTCAGCATTCAAAAAATGTTCCCATTGCTCAGCGATGCAATATTGGAAAGAGTTAGCTACTGCTGCGTTGGATATTTATCTTCCACAGTCAAGGCAATTAGTAGGTTGTCTGTACCAGTCAACAAATTTGGTATATCTGACCCAAAACCATCTAAACCAAAAGATGAAAAGCATCCGCCAGATCTAACATTGGGCCAGTCACCTGAAGCGGCAATTTATCAACCTTAGCCTCCCGTTGTTATCATATTATGGCGCTCTCGTGCACTATCCGCAAACAGTGGCGTAGATAGCTTTTCGCAATGGGGGGGGGGGGGGTATATTTCTAGTTCGCTCATTTTTTTAAAAGTTTTAGTAATTAAAAACAAAAACAACTCACAAGACTTCGCTGAATGTATGCCAAAAGAAATTATATTTTTTTAAAGATAATATATTATACGCATTAGTTTGAATATAAAAAATAAATATATTGATCTAATAAATAAAATAATACAAAATAAATCACAAAATAAAGTGCATTTTTTTGTTCTTTTTACATGAAACACTTATGACCTCGCTGCTGTTTTAGGTTTTTCGCAATGAATAGCTAGAGTAGCCAAAATATTCAAACGAGCAAATAAGTAAACATCCAAAGCTTTTCTTCAAACTGTCATTACAGTGACGTAGCATAGGGGGGGGGGTTTGGGGATAAACCCCCCCCCGAAAATATTTCAGTCGAATATCATTTAAACGCTTCATTTATTTTTTTTTGTTTTATTGATGCAAATTTGTTTTTCATATTTAAAATTTAAGTTCGAGCTTTTCACAAATCAGTATCTAAATACATGTATGTTTGTGTTTTGCCTACATTGAGCTATAGAACAGTTGAAATGCGTTAGTAGGGCTCCTATTTATTAAAATCATTGACTTATTAGACATGGACTGCTGGGACCCAACTTCACGATGGTTCCACGTATTCTAAGCAATACTAGCGAGCATCATTTCAGCGGAAAACTATAGTGAAACATTTTTGACAATGCTAAATAATCACGCTAGCTAAATCACAGTAGATGTCGTTAGTGTTTTAGTTAAGAGTAAGATATTGGCTAGTGTAACCAAAAATAAGTGCAATCATTACTATCCAACTTTTGTATAGAGAATTAATGCAACTAGCAGTCCATGTATCATAAGTCAATACAATGCTTCAATCACATTGATCTATTACGCCAGTTCCACAAAGAAAAATCTCACTGAGCGCTCAATGTCACTTTGACGGAGCGCAAACAGTTTTGTGGAACATAATTCTCAGCTCAACTGTGTCCTTGTTTTCAAACTTTTACTCATCGTCATCAGAATGTACAACTAAAATTCGCTGATGCTGAAAAAATAACGGAGTCTATAGGAGAAAAAATTGAAGTTTCCAGGATTGTGCATCGTCAAAAACACCGACAAAATTACCAAAGCAGTTCAGCAGAAGATTATTACCGTATATCAATATTAATACCTGGATCACTGCATATCATCCATATCTGACAGATTTGCGAAACACAAAAAATTTTTTTCAATAATCGGAAATACCATCCCTGAAAAAATGGTCAGGAAATACGTTGAGAATATTGATGAAACCGTGGGAGTAATAATGAATCAATGGCCAACAGCGACTGAGGCAGCTGCTTCAACCGTAATAAATGAAGTGTTATTTTGGAGACAACGTTGGGTTGGGCCAGAAACTCAACCAAAGACATTTATAGAATCATTAAATCTTTGTAACGATGCACTTTTTCCAAACATTTTCAAGTTTTTGAAAATAGGTGCAACATTGGCTGCGACCATTGCTAGCAGCGAGCGTAGTTTTTCCACGTTGAGGCATCAAAAATATTGGATTAGGAATTCAACAGGCGAATATAGGCTGGATGGGCTTGCTCTTATGAGCATTAACAGGCACATTGACATTAAGCTGGAAGAAGTTATCGAATGATTCGCGCAAAGCAGAGAAGAATTGATTTATAATTTCGTGTATTGTCATATGTTCAATAAATTGGAAAAAACCTAATCAATACAATTGAACAACAACTTTTACTTATGTACAAATATTTACATGTAACCCCCCCCCTAGCTACGCCACTGTGTCATTATAAAAGATATATTTTTAAGAATCCCACTTCGCTAGTCATGTTTTTGTATTGTTTTTATTCACTTTGAATTGGAGATGGTAAAACTCAACAGTTTCAATAAATTTTTTGCTGCTTTGCCTATTTCTGACAGAGAGTCCTTGAAAAGAACCGAAAACCTTTCTAGTATATTTTCATGGTGTGCAAATTTTTACTCCAAGGTCCGTTACATAGAAATCGAGAAAAGGATTGAAAACAGTAACACGATAATATTCGTCTGTACTTTGAACCGAAGGGTTCAAACGATTCTTTTGTTGGTTCACTACTATCTTATGGTTATATATTTATATATTTTATATTTAACGTCAATGTTAAGAACTTCAATAATTTTTTTTTGCAATTTCAAATACTTCCGAAAACGAGTCGTCTTCTGCCCGTTTAATTTTTAGTTGATCCCTTAAATCTTTGACGAGATCCATCCATAGCTTGGGCAAAGTCTAAGTTCACTCTTTGAAACTCACGACTTAACGGCAACGAGAGTTGGTAAACCATACTTATAATCTTTAAGCTAATCAAGAGGAAATTCAAGCGTTTTTTAAGTTCTTTGTGTCACTATCCAATGTTCAACAAAAACGGAAATAGCTTCTCAAAATCTTCAAATGTTTGATGTTTTGAGATACATGATACATCGCGTCAGAGTCAGATTAAGTGTTTTTAATGTCTTTTTTTGTGGACTCTCTTCGCTTTCGCTTAGTGTTTTTTGCAGCAAATCTTTTCTGTTCGGTGTATTGAAATATGTAATTGCAAACTGCTTTAATTGTGGTAAGACAATCTCTAATGGCTGGTATTTTGTTGATGAATAAGATATAGCAAGTGTCAAAGAATGTGCTGCACAATGGACCTACAAATCATGCGGAGCAAGTTTTTGGCGAATAATTGCCTGAACACCATTGTATCGACCAGACATATTGCTTGCACCGTGTCGGTCGTACCTTTGGCCGATAAAAAAAGAAATGTTCAGATCACAATTTTGAAGATTTTCCACTATAAGCTTTGCAAGAGCATCACCTGGATTGTTAATACAGTAATGTTAGTTAAACTGCTGTTTTAGAGATTTTAAGACAAAAGATTAAAATAATTTCTTTCAGACACAGTTGACTTTGTATTTTCCACGTAGAATGTATACAATCCTGTGAGTACTAATGAAGCTTAATTCACGCAGGAAGTGGGTACATCTACATACTTAATCTCAGAGTGTGTTTTATTAACTTATTTGATTCATGACTAATTATGTTGAACAAATATCGATCCCAATGGGGGGGGGGGGGGGGGGGGGGTTGTATATACCCTTGATCCCCCCTATCTACGCCACTGTCCGCAAATGCACCAAAATGCGAATTGGAAGCGTCTTAGAAGGGCGGATATGATTCGTGTTGCATCTAATATAGGACTAATAGAGGTGGTATTTCTATAACCTACTGAATTACGTTAATGTGTTGCGTAATTACCGAATTGAACACTGATTATGGACAGTAATCTATTGAATGATATTTTTTGTTTGATTCGCTTTGCATGTCTACTTGTCTCTTTGAACCGAATACCACTTCTACCATTTGATAAACAAAGCGATGGCAGGGTCTCCATTTTTGCTTCAATTTTTTTACTTTTAATGATCTTGAACCGTCGACCACCCATATGTTCTTATTCTTGAGAAATAGAATGGTAAGTTCAACGCTTACCTTTATTTTATTTTCATATAGGTATTTACACAAGCAATCAAACATTTGCAAATTACAGAATTTGTTTGAATTTTCTATTTTGTTTTCAAAATCAATGCAGCTCTTGCTATGAAACTAGTTTCGATATTTAAAACGAGAAAACAATTTTCAAAACTTGAACTATTTTTTTTCCTGAAATCAATAGTACCGATTTTTTTTTAAAACTAGTTTTGATTAATTTTTGCAATTCAAAACTAGTTTTACCAGAAACTTGTTTCATTTCTAGTTTTACGAATTCTCAATAATATGGCTGTAAGTCACTTGGATTCGACGGGTTGAAATATGTCTTTTTAAAAAACCTATACCTAAAAAGCACATAAGTATTTAACTAAACTTTACAACGCATGTTTTAAAATAGGATACTTTCCAAGTACTTGGAAAATGGCTAAAGTTTTTCCAAGTTATTTGAGCCTGGTGAAAATTCTTGCCTGTCTTCTAGTTACAGGCCAATTAGCTTATTAAGTTCTTTAGATAAATGTTTAGAAAAATTAATTAAAAACAAAGTTCCTGTTCCAATGGTCCTTTTGGATGTCGAAAAGCGTTTGACTCCATGATGAAGTACTTATTCACAAACTCCTTGTTTTAAAATTTCACACCTTATGTAACGGGTGATTTTTTAAGAGGTTTAGAACTTTTTTTTTTTAAAAAACACAAAAAATTCGAAAAAATGAATGAAATATTTATTTGAATCGTTAGTTTGAACCTTGCAATTTAATGTTTCATGCAAATGTTGACCGCGGCTGCGTCTCAGGTAGCCCATCCGCTGAGTCCAATTTTGGCATACTCTTTCACACATATCGGGCGGTATCTCACGAATGAATGCATGGATGTTGGCTTCCAGTGCGTCAATCGAAGTGGGCTTGTCCCTATAGACCAGGTGTGGCCAACTTGACTGGACCCAAGATCTCTTGTTCACTAACGAGACCCTGTGCGATCTACCAATTACATACTATAAGAAATCTTAAAAGAAACAGCATGTTTCGGTACACAATCATGTAGCATTTTTTATTTTACTAAGCGAAAAAACATAACTGTGAAAATTATACTTAGTACTTACTACTTAACTACTTATTTACCTACAAATATATTAGTGTGACCATTGAGTCTGAGTATCTTCCACTAGTTTAGCATAATCGGGTTTGTAGTTGGAGATTGCCAGCCTTAAAGAATCAAGTGTATAAGCGTCTGTCAAGCGAAAACGGTGTTTACTTTTTGTTTGCTTTAAGTAGGAAAGCGCTGATAAACCTAGACACGAATGAAGTTGTTCAACACATTTCTTCAAATTTGGATATTTTTCGTTGGAAACCAATGCCCAGAAATCTTGACCAGAGGATGACCTTGCTTAAGAAATATGTCGCAGCGCAGAGTAATAATTCCGTTTTGTAACATCATGTGCTCCATTTGAAATGTATCTGCAAATTTTGTAGCCAATTTATAGATATCACTATAATCAATGGAATTTTTGAACGGATAACTGATGAATTGAACCTCTCAATTTTTCTGAAATCACCAAAGTGAATTTCGAAGTCTGCTACCCTTACTTTAATTTCTGTCGTTTATTTTTCAGAAATGAAGTTGTAGGTAGGATGTTTTTTCATATGATCCCTGATGTTAACAAATTGTTCAAATTTTTTCTTCTCTATGTCAACTATCATAGACGCTGTTTGACATTGAAACGCTGCAATAGAACTCATCATTTCTGTTAATGTTTTATTCTTTCCTTGTAGATTCAGATTTAATGTACTCAGTTTTCCAGTAAAATCTGCCAAAAAGGCTAAATCACATTGTGAGTCTAAATCACACAATTTCCGAAAATTATCACCCCTTTCATCAAGAAATTTTTATATTTCGTCCATTAGATCTCGAAATTTTTTAAAAAACTTGCCTCAACTATACGAACATGCGCTGCGCTAGTAGGCACATTAAGAAAACAGATATCATGATTCATGAGGCACACTGACGAAGATATGTACATTGTACATATAAGTATAAACACAATTTGTGGCTGATTTGTTTCGAAGTAACGGGCGTATGTATATGTTTTTAAGCAAGGTTTTCTAGTAAGAAGCGCAAAGTAGACAGTTTTTCTAGAACTAATTGTTCAAAATAGGTGACCACAATGATAAATGTTTTTATTGAAACTATTTAAGACTGTGTCTGGTCTATGTATTTATATTTTTTGCTTTGCCACGATCGACTGGACTAACAGTCGCGATCGACCGGTCGATCGCGATCGACCTGTTGGCCACCCCTGCTATAGACATTAGTCTTGACATACCCCCACAAAAAATAGTCTAATGGTGTCAAATCGCACGATCTAGGCGGCCAATTGACCGGCTCGAAACGTGAAATTAACTGTTCACCAAACTCGCCTCGCAATTGCGCCATTGTTTCGCGTGCTGTGTGGCATGTGGCACCGTCTTGTTGAAACCACATATCATGCAAGTCAAGAACCTCCATTTCGGGCAAAAAAAAGTTTGTTATCATCGCTCGGTAGCGTTCACCATTGACAGTAACGCTGCGATTCGCATCATCTTTGAAGAAATATGGCCCAATAATGCCGCCGGCCCATAAACCGCACCAAACAGTGACTTTTTCGGGATGCATTGGTAGCTGCTGCATTGCTTCTGGCTGATCTTCACTCCAAATGCGGCAATTTTGCTTATTTACGTACCCATTCAACCAAAAATGAGCCTCATCGCTGAACATAATTTTTCGATAAAAAAACGGATCCTTGGCCAGCTTTCCAAGAGCCCATTCAGCTGGCTTTAGTTCTTGCACCAGCTGTATCTTTAAAGGCTTTACGCCCAAATCCTTCCGCAAAATTTTCCACGTAGTGCTGTAACAAAGGCCTAACTGCTGGGAACGGCGCCGAATCGACATTTCGCGGTCTTCTGTCACACTAGCTGATACGGCCGCAATATTTTCTTCACAACGCACAGTACGTAAACGTGTTGGTGGTTTAATGTCCAACAAAGTAAATTTGGTGCAAAATTTGGTCACAATCTTCCGAATAGACTGCTCAGAAGGTCGAGAATGCCGACCATAAAATGGAAGCAGCGCGCGATGAACATTTCGAACCGAGCACGAATTTTGATAGTAAAATTCAATAATTTGCAAGCGTTGTTCATTTGTAAGACGATCCATGGTTAAATTGCAAAACAAACTGAAGCTGTTTGACAGTGACAGAAGGTACTAAACACACGTCAGCTGTCAAAACCAGTGTTGCCAAAACCAAACCAGCTAAAAAATCACCCGTTAGTTAAAATTATATTGTCTTTTCTATCTAAACGTAACCTAACTCATCTCTAGTATGCTGATGATATCGTCATACTATCAGAATCTGCAGAAATGTTACAAATGATGATCAACAAGCTTCAATCTTACTGTCACCTGTGGAGCCTAACACTGACAATATTAAACAAATCAAAAGTTATGATTTTCCGAAATGGAACAGGTATTAGATTAGATACGCAGTAAATGAGAAATGGAAGTGGGAACATGTGGACCTGGAGGTTGTAAAAACGTACAAGTACCTTGGAGCCATCTTAACACCGCAGCTGTCTTTTAAAAAACACTTGAGCACTAAACTGATACAATTAAAAAAAGCCATGAATTGCAGTTGGAAGGGTGTACTTGGTAAAAAATATGTAGATCCGAGTGCCAAAGGTATGCTTGCCAGGTTTGGGGTTCCTCCAACATCAAGAAGTAGAAAAGTCAAAAGTTGTTGAGGTTCTTTATAAAAAAAAATGTTCTGGATCCCGGAAAACACGCCTACGTAGGTAAATGTTACTTCTGGAAACTGGTGTTTTGCCGTTGTGTATATTTTCACTCAAGATGCACTTCAATTGTATTTTAAAAGTTACTGAGCTTCCCCCTCATCGTCTTCCTGGAAACATTGCAAGGGATCTACTCAACCATAAATCTCAGTTCTTTACTGAGTGGTCAACTTGGGAGCGGACTCACAATGTACAATTACTGGAAAACTGGACGGAGACTTGGAAACATAGCTTTGAGATGCTGCATGCTAAGATCGAACAGGGCACCTTCTCTAAATTTACGGTTTTGGCGAACCGGAGCGAGACTCGAATGACGTACAAGTGCCTACATTGCCTGGATCAAACAATTATTTTGATGACTGCTACAACTTAGAGACTATTTCCACTGTATTCAAAACGAGAGGAGAGTTACTGCACCTTAATTATAGACCATATAGCTCAGAGGAAAACACGGACTACTCTCTGTAACACAACCGAGTTAGAGAAGATGTGTTCCACTTCCTAGGAACGTGCCAAATTCTTGCTGCAATCAGAAGACAACACTGGGGAAAAAATCTATTTACTATAGATGAGGCCAAGGAAATCCTAAATGGACCGGATTGGAACATTTTAAGCAGTTACGTAAGAATAGCGCTGAGATACCGTTACCAAATCCTGAATGAAGCATTTTAATCCTACCTTTTGTACATCAAAACATCTCCTTAAGATTATGAACGAATCAAAGACTTTTTGCATATTTATTAATTCAACTTAAACATAACTTGAAAATGTTAAAAATCTACATAATGTTATACTATTTATTTGATTATACTCTTTTTTTCTGGCTGACGGCAAAAGCCATGCCACAATTGTGAAATTGTAAAAAACAACAAAAAGCCTTTAATTTTGTAAAATAAAATCACACACTACTACTACTACTACTACTAAAAATTAACAGCCTAAAGTTTTATCTAAGATCGATGCAAAACCATGCGGGAAATGCACCAAAATGATTCCAAGACAAATTATAGTGGAAGTTTTAAAATGTTAAAGCAAAAACCAGCATCTAAATTTTATTTTTAAATTTCATCACTACCGACAGCGATGGTTATGGTATTGCCATCCAATCAGATAATTACACTTTCGTTTTCAACACAATATTTGGACGTAGAAGTCCGTGTTTATAAGCTCCTCCAATCAAAGAGCACTCAAGAGCATGCTTCCATTTTTAATTTGCGTAATTGAAGTAAAAAAAGAAAGAAATCAAAAACAGCGAATCTTTAGAGAAGCGTTCAAACAAACTTCCAACTTCCCCTAAAGAGAATGGTGGGTTAAATCAACCATTTTTATGGGTTCTTTCTAAATATTTTGACATTCGAACAATGTCACGGTTGTCAAAAGCAAAACAACAGAAAAAGGATTTTATTTATGTACATTTATATTTTGTCATTTCCTTCGCATTTAAAAAATTCAAAGGTCCTATTATAGAACGCATCATCAATGATATTCGATGGTTCGTAATACGAAGGGGATATCGTTTATCCAAAGGATGTTGGAACAATTAAAAAAAAAAAGCTGACAAGCAAATCCTGTAATAAACATTTGTCATTCGTTGAGTGTTAGAAGAGGATTGATTTCACGAACTCATTGTATACTTTGAGACAATAAAGAGGAAGTCTTCTGTTATGGTTGGTAGAAACGGAACGGCTATGTATAACTTAGAGACGAGTCGTTTAGTAATCAAAATTCGTCAAGAGATTATTTGAAAGGGAAGGGATCAAGTTTTTGAGCTTTAATTTAACATAACAGGTTGATGGTGTGAAGTTTCGCTGTTTATTTACCCTCAACCTGTCAAAATATTTTCGTGAGGGAGTGTCCGATTTCAAAGAATAAGGATGAAGACTATCAATTACAATATTGAATATTATTGTTTATCGGGAATTATAGAACTAGTTCTGCTATTCACTTTGATGTGGCAGGCTTTATAGTGTGTAATGAGTATAAGTGCTTGTCTCCTATTTCCTATTCGAAACTAATTGTAGTTCATTTTTACTTTCGAAAAAGGTTGGATTTCTATTGACAAGACATTATTAAGGAGAAGAATATATACGACGTAATTTACCAGAGGCTAGTGATCATTTCTGATATCCTGGCATAATTTAAAAGATTTTTTGATTGTTCACAAGTTGGCGGGGCGCGTATCTTTTTTCATTGTTGTAGTCGCCTTTGCTTTGGAAGTCCTCAAGAACAGCTCCGATTTCGATGAATTTTTTATTTTAAATTTTGTTTTTGTTATATTATTTAAAATCAGAAACCTCTTAGAGCGGGGACGGAACTATTTAGATTGTTTAAACAATATCTGTGATTTTAATGCACAAAAAAATACAATATTAATTAAAAACTTGTAAATATACATATAGGGTGTCCGAAATTCGTGTTACATACTTCAGGATGTGATTCTTGGTCATACTCTAAGAAACAAATTGTTGTACAGTAAAGTCCGTTTCTCAACTTTGAAACCACTTTCTGACAATTTAAAAAAAGGCTAAGGAGCCCGACCCATAGAATCCGTTGCGTCCGTTCGCTGCCGGGTTCAACTGACAGCTCGATTAAATACACACGATCTTATAAGAGGTGACCCATAAGCATCGGATGCAACGCAACGCAAAAAGTAGTCCAACTTTTAACTTTTGCGTCCGGCAGAACTGATGACATGCGCAGTCAAACCCAATTTGAAGTTTTCTCTTCACACCGCAACAGATTCTATGGGTCACCCCAATCCGTTGTGTCCGGTAGAACTCACTGCTGTCTGTTGAATCCGGCAGCGAACGGACGCAACGGATTATATGGGTCAAGCTCTTAACTTTGGTGTACCCTGACCTGCGTTAAATTCGATATCTCTGTCAATACAGATGATAGAGACCTAATCTTGACTTAATTTTTTGTAGAAATAACAACCTTCAAGTTGAGCTTCCATAGGTTAAGGGTGGCCAGATTTTCAGTTTTAAGTGGTGTTCAACTATACGATAGGTATACTTGTTTTATAATTTAACGGTAGAATACCCATGAAAGATAAGGAAGGAGATTAAAATTTTATGCTTCTACTCAACAACAACAACGATGAACAATATATCTACTAAATGGAAATTATTTAAGGTAGAGACACATTGCAGGCTAAACGTAATACAAAGATGATAGATGACCGATGACAGATGACATATTGCAAGTATCGAATTCTTTTACTGCTATTATACGGTTGTTTCTATTTCTATTTATTTATTTATTTAACATCAATTAGAGATCATTAACCTCTTCAATTAGACTAGCGAAATAAAAATGATAAATATGATTTTAATACAATTTAATATAATACATATGGATATGAATACTTACATATATTAAATATAACAAGCTTATTTAAAAAGTACAATAGTATAAGTTATTTTTCAATGTTATTCTACTTGTATGAAAATTGAAATCAATATTTACAGCGAGTTATAGGTTCATTTAGTGCATAATTAACTCTATGTTCATTTTCTCGGAGCAGATTGCGTTCTCTTAGCTGACGAGATGGTGCGTAAATGTCAATCAAAGACAGCAGAAATGGGCATTTAATATGATAATTTAAGATATCACTTATGAACATAATTGAAAAGACTTTTCGTCTATTTGCAAGCGACTGAAGGCCAAGAAGTTTGCATCTAGTAGGGTAGGAGGGAGTTTCGATGTTCCAACCTAATTTCCATACTACAAATCGAGTAAACTTTTTTTGAATATTTTCAATTCTATTAGAATGAATGTTATAGTAAGGATTACATATTACACAACAGCATTCTAAAATGGACCGAATATAAGCAGTATAAAGGGATTTAAGAGTATATAGACCATTAAATTCCTTAGAATTCCGTTTTATAAAACCTAATATGGAGCTACCTTTGGCTACAATGCATTCCACATGTTTATTAAAGTTTAGTTTCGGATCAAAAACCACGCCAAGATCTTTTTTTCCGATACTCTTACAAGAACATGATCGCCAATTTTATATTCGTAGAAGACTGGTGACAAAATGCGACGAAAAAAAAACAGTGGCATTTTGAGACATTTAAAAATAATTGGTTAACTTTACAGCCTAAGAAGGTCATCCTGTAAAAGAAGACAATCGGCGACAGATTTTATGCATCAAAAAAACTTCAAATCATCAGCAAATAGAAGTCGAACGGAATTCTTTAAGATGTCAGGCATGTCATTAAAAAATATAAAAAAGAGGAGTGGACCCAAGTGGCTTCCTTGGGGTACACCTGATGATACATTTATAGGTTTCGAAAGTATTTGGTCAACAGATACTATTTGTATACGACCTTTAAAGTATGAAATCAGCCACTTCAACATACTTGAGTGCTAACACAATCTTACAATCTCCTCACTCAAAATTAAGTGACTGACTCTATCGAAGGCTTTGGCAAAATCTGTGTAAATCACATCGATTTGATCTCCATCTTCGAGTTTATTCAAAATAAAATTGGAAGAGATTGAAAGATTGGTAGATGTTGATCTTCCTGCAACAAAGCCATGTTGAAATGGTGAAATATATTCTTTTAGAAAGAAAACTTAACGTAAACAATTTTTTCAAAAAGTTTTGGTATATATGACAGTTTACGAGTTGGACGATAGTTAGATATTTCTTGCTTAGGGCCACTTTTGTGAATCGGAATTCATTTGGTTCATTAATAAATAAAAATACTTATAATATTCACTTTTTTGTTTTTCATTGCCAATAAAATATATTTTGAAGAAACCAGACATTAATAGATAATTATTTTTCCCAAAAACAAAGATAAAGAGTAATGTGGAATTACTTTCATGAAACTAGATTTTATCGTCTAATAGTGCTTTCGACAGGGGATGGCTGAACAAAGAAGAGTTCGAATAAATCGCCTGAAACAAATACAATCGTATAATGGCAGACTTTGTCGGTTTGATTTTGTTAATGATACAAAAATAAGTATGTCCTCAACCCCTCACAGATTTTTTGGCCCTACGTTCGGTGCGAACTAGGTTTGATGAAGCTCGGTCCACAGCATGTAGATGTAGAAGACATATGGTTTAAGAGCATTATTCATAAATAGGGTAATTGCGGGAGAGATACCGCTGTTTTTCAAAAATCAGTATATCTTGTATATTGAAGTGAAATAAGCTAAAAAATTAAACAATTTTTATTAAAAACTATAGCTAACCCGGCCACGCGTTGCTGTGGCTAGCATTTTTGTCATGATATTGTTATAAAGTAGTTAGAACATCAGGCCTGGGCACCATAATGCTTTTTTACATAGATACTTGTAAAAAAAAACATGGCGACCTTCGTTACTGATTCTCTACCGTTACCCCTTTTTATTAAAATGAAATTATTATTTATGAAAGAAGACGGAAACGTTACAGCTGGTATACAAATTTACTGGTTTGGGATGTGAAGGAAAAGGACTTTGAACACAATTGATTAACATTTTCGTACAGTTGATGTAAAGCAAGAATCAAAACATTTAAAATTTTTTGTTATTTTTATTCAAGTTTGTAACAAATGAGTATACTACATAAATAACATGTGACAGTTAAACTTATAAATGAGGTAGGTAGGGTGGTTACCGGATAGCTTAAAATCTTCAAACAATAATAGGTGCGTTTTTTTCTCAAGCCTAAAAAGGCTTGATCAAATCGAGAAAAAAAAACACGATTTGGCAATTTGGTAGCACTTTGTATTTGGCATATGACTTTTGGATGTAAGCTTCAAAATAAATAAATAAAAAAAAAATTGAAACAGCCAAATAATAATTATCTCGTATTCCAAAATATAGGTACATTTGTTTTTCACGAGAACCACCATTCGAGAGGAATTAGTAAGCCCTCCAATGTTGCTATATCTGACTGGGCTCAGGGTGTACCAGAAGATTGATGAAAAGAAGATCTTCGGGAAAGGATACACCAAAGCAAAGATGTCTCTTGAAATCAAACACAACTGATCGAAAACAATAAAATGTTTTAATAATTCATATAAGTTTTACAACTGAATTAAATAATAAAACAACCAAAAAAAAAGAAAGTATTGTCTTTCTATGAGCACTGATTGGACTATTTTTGAATGTTATGAGCTCCGAGAACACCATTTGGAAAAGAGAGGAAGTTTTTTCACCAACGGGTTTCTTTCTTGTCCTTTTACCACCAATTATATTCGAATCAGGATACAATTTGCACAAAGGTAATAACTTTTTCAGAAAAAATGTTCGACACTTGTTTTTGGATTATTTGGAACAACTATCTCCGCCCTAATCATCGGTTCGGGAATCTATTTGTTGAGCTTTGGCTGAGGTCGCATACAGGTTGAATTTTTCAAAATCATTTGCATTTGGTTCGTTTTCGCTCTTATCAGTGCACTTTTGCTAAAACACATTGATCTGAGTTCTGAGGAAACATCCTTCCCTAGAATTCGCCATGATTTTAATGTTCATAGCAGAGACGTGTGTTTTTGCGTGCCTTGGGTTGTTGCAATCTTCTCGTTCAATCACCAAAATGAGCAGTCCTTCGTTATCTGGCAATTATTCTGTGTTTGATTGGACAGGCATGCATTATTTCCACTATCACTGGATAATGAACTAGTAAGTCAATAAATTTCGAGAGCACAAAATCAACAGCAAAATGCAATTTATTATGTGGTTCTCTGGACTGCGTGGATTAATTTCTTATGCACTGTCCCTGCATTTGGAACTGTCTAAGGATGGGAGTCGCATGTAATAATAACAGCGACTCTAATTATTTGTACTTTTCACAGCTCTGGTGCTTGAGGATTCAAAAATGCTTGGTCTAGTATTTCCATGCCAAATCCCAAATTGCATGGAAATTTATTTGTTCTGCTATTTTTTCACGTTGCCGCAACAGTTCCAGATAAGTACTTTTGACGGCGTCATTATGGTATTTTATTTGGTCAAGGAATGCGATTCAGTTTTGTGGTTCCCCTATGAAAAAATGCGATTTCAATTTGTTGAATTTTTTCCATTTATATTTAGAATCCAATGGTTGAAAAAAGCACACAGTAAATAACTACGATTTTGTTCGGGATTATTGAGTTAATGAATTGAGAAATGAGAAATGTAATTTTTTACATTGGGTGCGTTCGGTGAGTTTACAAATTGTTAATTTTTGTGAACTAAAAAACATAAAATTGTTAACAATTATTAGCATTATACGAGTTTGTAGCTACACCGAACGAACCCAACGACAGCCTTCGCCATTTTCGATAACTTTTCCAAAAAATAGTTTGGTAGCACATTTTTTGTTATCGGGCTAAGGATAAGCCCGAATAAATTATGAGGCTAAGGAAAGGCCAGATAGCTAAATTTTTGTTGTATTTAGCACGTGAATTTTTCTAAGCTGTACAGGCTTGAGAAAAAAAAACACACCTAATGTTTATTATTTTGAGTTATAAATACTTTTAATTTAAATTTAATTTAGCACTTACCGGTGCACAATATTTCTGGCTAACCTGTCTGTCGCTAACACAAATAGGTTTGACAGCACGTGAACATGCAACATATAACTGCCCATGAGAAAACTTGGATTTTCCAAATCTTAACCACAAACGGATATTTTTTGGCCTTGAGACTTATATTTAAAGTCATGGCAAAAGCTAAACGAATTGGAAACTGTAACCTTCTGAAGGATTTGGTAGAATCTGACGGTATCATTGGAATACGTGGCAACAGGACCACTTTTCCTTTAAACTTTCCAGTAAAAATTATTGCTTCAAGAATATTTACGGTGATCTTTTTAATGATCAAACGTGTACCGTTGCATAATTGAGGTGGATTCAAAATACGCAGGAGAATAATAGTTGAACCAATTCGTTGGCATTTAGGGTACATCTAGTGAATTTAAAAATTCAACTGGAAAATTTACACTATCATTTTCATTAACAAAACAATAGTATCAATTGATTTAAGAGACATCAGATCGCCTGGTAACAGCTGTTGTATCTGGAAGTTGATTTCATCAACATCAACATTTTTAGCTGCCAAATATAGCAAATTTCATTGTATAAATAATAAATATAGTTCCTATAATTTCATTTAACTTGAAACACCCTGTACACAAACGATTTTATTATGTAAAGCTACTTTATATTATGTAATCTTAATACTAGCAGTACGATCGAATCATACAACAGTATGCCCTTTAGTTTCCTATGTAAAATTATTCTGTGTGCAATGGTATCATTTAGTCTCTAAGAACAAGATAAATCAATTTGTAATAAACAGTCAAACCGAACACATCACTTGTTTTTGTCTTCTCTTATCGGCCTCTTACAGCATCAGAAGTGGGATAGAGGAATTAGTGTGATTGATGTGCTTAGTGTACGTTTGACTGTACAAATTGCTTAGCTGATCACGAGTTCAAAGTTTTATGTTTTATGTCAACTTTTTCTATTAAAAGTTTACAAGTGGTAAAGAAAAGTATTTATGAAGAACTATTTGAAGTAAAATAAGTGTAATCTCAAATAAAAATATTTACGAACGAGAAATGGATTCCCGTGTTTCGAGATTTTTAGAAGTGGCTTCGGTTCAGGAGTTAAAGGATAAATTATCCGAAATGGGTATGCCTACAAGTGGAGTTAAAGCTGCATTAAAAGTACGAGTTGAGGAAGCTGTTCGTGAATTCAGTGCTCCACAGATTGATGAGTTGTTTCCTGAAAGCAATGATGACAGCAGCATTGAAGAAGAAAACGTGCCTGAAAATGATGTCGAGCAACAACAATTGGAGGAGTTACGAAGACGAGTTGCACGAAAGGAAGAGATCTTGGCACTACAAAAGCGACTGGCGGAGCTAAATAATCCAAGTGAGTCATATGCTAATCCTTGTTCGTTTAGGGACATAGAGGATTCTCTGCAAACATTCTCTGGCGATGACAGTTTTCCTATAGCCATGTGGATAAAACATTTTGAGCATTCTAAGGAAGTTTATAATCTTGACGACTCAAAGTGCTTCATTTTCGCGCAACGTTTGTTGAAAGGAACTGCAAAGCTCTTTCTAAGATCAACGTCATGCAGATGCTGGAAAGAGTTAAAAACTGCTTTGATGGACGAGTTTCACCACCATGCTTCAGCCGCCGATGTGCACAGTAACTTGAGGAACCGGAGAAAGCGCAAAGAGGAAAACCTGCAACAATACGTCTTGACTATGCTTGAAATTGCAAGCTCATCCGATGTTGAAGAGAGCGATGTCATATCGTATATTATAAGAGGTATACCTGATTCGTCTTTTAACAAACAAATTCTCTTCACAGCTAATACAATCCCTGAGCTGAAAACTATTTTAAGACGTTATGAAAAAATGAAAGCAGAATCTGCATCTTCGACAACGACTTTTCATAAATCTGTGCAAGAGTCAAAAATTTTAGTAAATCAAAATAACAAGTTGACCATCAAGTGCTACAATTGTAATGAGAGTGGTCACGTTTCATCGAAGTGCCCAAAGCCACCACGTGAGAGAGGTACTTGCTTTCGATGTGGACAACGGGGGCATATGATCAAAGATTGTCCACAATCATCTACAGTGTGCCTTCTACAAGACTCTCATAACTCAAAAGAGGGTCTCTCATCACTTTTTCGAGATTTTCATGGTGTCTTGGAATACAATTTTCAAACCAGTAACTATGGAGCAGTAAAGACAAAGATGAGTGCTATGACGATGATTGATACGGGCAGCCCAATCAGTTTTGTGCAGCAGAGATTTATTCCAACTTACCTAACAACAACTGTAGACCAGAATTCTGTAGACTTTGTGGGCATCAACAATAGTAAGCTGCAAATTTTTGGTAAGGTGTTTTGTAAAATAAGATTTGATGATAATTATGTAAATCAATGTCTATATATTGTGAAAAATGATACCATGAGAGATGCCATTATTTTAGGAAGAGATTTATTGAAGATGATAAATGTTAAATTAAGTTTTGAAAATTATAAAGAAAATGGAAATTTTGAAAAAACCACAAATTTAAGTGAAAATATTTTCGAAAATGAAGTAAACGAAATTTTAAAAATTGATACGTTTGATGATCGCGATCCTAAATTCAATTTAAATATAAATGAAAGCTTAACTTACAGTGATAAAATTAGGGTTCAAGAATTAGTTGCCAGAAGTATATCAGATAGTAATTTCGTAAACAATGATCCTAAAAATGATATCGAGATGAAAATAGTTCTCAAAGATACGAACAGTGTTTTTAGTTGCGCTCCAAGGAGGTTGCCATTTGCTCATAAGAACGAGCTGAATAATATTTTAGATGACCTTCTGAACAGAAAAATAATTCGTGAGAGTAACTCTCAATTTGCATCTCCTATAGTCTTGGCAAAAAAGAAAACAGGGGAACTAAGGCTATGCGTTGACTATAGGCAATTAAATAAGCTGACAATCAAAGATAACTTTCCACTACCTGTTATTGAAGACATACTTGACAGTTTACGTAATAAGAGGTTCTTCACCTTATTAGATTTAAAGAACGGGTTTCAACATGTAAGGATGTCTGAAGATTCAACCAAGCTAACGTCTTTTGTGACACCATATGGACAGTTCGAGTACCTTTTCATGCCATGTGGGCTGAAAAATGCTCCTGCTGTTTTCCAGCGTTTCATTGAATCAAAATTTAAAAAATTAATACGATCTGAAAAGCTTAGGATTTATATTGATGACTTACTTATTGCGACAGAAACATTAGAAGAGCATTTTAACATTTTAGAAGAGGTTTTTAACATAATCAGGGAAAATCATTTACAGTTACGTTTTGACAAGTGTTTATTTCTTTATGAACAAATAACGTACTTGGGATACGAAATCTCCTTTAACGGAATACTTACGTCCGAATTCAGATGGTGTGAAAGCTGTACAAGATTTTCCTGTGCCTAAAAATATAAAATGCTTGCACTCTTTTCTGGGCTTGTGCTCGTATTTTAGAAAATTTATTAAGGATTTTTCTGTTATCGCCAAACCATTATACGATCTCTTGAAAAAAGACGCTCGTTTCGTTTTTGGTGACAATGAAATGTCGGTGTTTGAGTCTCTGAAGCAAAAACTCTTAGATGCTCCAGTGCTAAGTATTTATAACCCAAACGCCACCACTGAGTTACACTGTGATGCGAGTAGTTTCGGTTTTGGTGCTGTTTTGCTTCAGCAGCAAGAAGACAAGCATTTTCATCCAGTGTTCTTTTTCTCAAAACGAGCAACAGCTCAAGAGTCAAAATATCATTCTTACGAACTTGAAACGCTAGCCATAATATACGCTCTCAGAAGATTCAGAGTGTATTTGGCGGGTATAAATTTTAAAATACTTACTGACTGCAAATCTCTTACCTTAACTCTCTACAAAAAAGTTCTCAACCCTAGAATCTCTCGCTGGGCCTTAGAGCTGCAAGATTGCAGTTACACAATTGAACATAGAGATGGTAAGAGAATGGCTCACGTTGACGCACTCAGTAGGTGTAACAATATACTAACTATTGAATCGGAATCTTTTGAGAATGCATTAGCTGCAGCTCAACAAAAAGATGAGACTGTGAGGAGCTTGGTTCAAATGCTAGAAAAACGAAAAAGCCCATTGTATGAACTGATCAATGGTTTGGTGTACCGGAAATTGAAAGGTCAAGTTTTCCTTTACATTCCATCGCAAATGGAAAGAAACGTTATCCAAACGCATCATGAGGGTCTGTGTCATGCAGGTGCAGAGAAGTGTTATGATTTTATTAGAAAGACTTATTGGTTTCCTTTGATGAAGGCTAAAATCAAAAACTATGTTAAGTTCTGCTTAAAATGTATACATTTTTCACCGCAATGTGGGAAAAAAGAAGGTATCTTACACAGCATACCCAAAGGTGATAAGCCATTTCAAACAATTCATATTGACCACTATGGTCCTCTTCCTTCTGGTGTTCGTAATTTGAAAAAACATGTTTTTTTAGTCATTGATGGTTTTTCAAAGTTTACTAAGCTTTTTGCTGTTAAAACCACGAACACCAAAGAGGTAATAAAGTGCTTAGAGTTATATTTTGCGTCATACAGCCGACCAACACGAATCGTGTCGGATAGAGGAAGTTGTTTCACTTCCGAGGAATTTGCAAATTTTTGTGGCAGCAATAACATACAACATGTGAAAATAGCAACAAGCTCACCTCAATCCAACGGACAGGTTGAGAGGGTAAATAGAACTTTAACATCGATGCTTGCTAAGGAAAGCGAAATAGATCATGCTGAGTGGACAAAACATCTGAATAAAGTAGAGTTTGCTTTAAACAATACCAACAACAAAAGCACAGTTGTTTGCCCTAGTGTATTATTATTCGGTGTTCCTCAGAAAGGTGAAGTGAACGATAGGATTCGCGAGTATCTTATTGAAAATATTAGTGGCGGCCAATCGGTAAATTTGGATTCTCTGAGAGAAAAGGCAAGTCAAAACATTGTTCGTAATCAAGCAAAGAATAAAATATATTTTGATAATAAACATAAGGCATCGTATCCTTATAAAGTAGGTGACCTTGTAGTGATTAAAAATACTGATAACACGCCTGGAACTAATAAAAAATTAATAGCTAAGTACAAAGGACCTTATGAGATCACTAAGATTTTTAATAAAAGATTTAGACAATTTTCAAATTTCGCGGATTCCATACGAAGGAGTAGCATCTCCTGAAAATATGAAAATTTATTCTATACCAGAATAATTCGTATCATATCATTACACGTATCAATGTTCGATTTGTATGAGTATATTTTTAAATATGTGCTTAAACGTTTTGTTTTATTTTAAAAAGAAAAAGTATTGTTATCATAAAATTGTATTATAATTAAACTTTCGTTTAATTTTGAATGAAAATGATTTTGTTGTCAAAAACGTTGTATTCTTGATGTTCAATTTTCAATATTCGTTTTTGTATTTTAATGAGTAAATCGAGGGCGATTTATTGTCAGGATGGTCGAGCTATAGCAAATTTCATTGTATAAATAATAAATATAGTTCCTATAATTTCATTTAACTTGAAACACCCTGTACACAAACGATTTTATTATGTAAAGCTACTTTATATTATGTAATCTTAATACTAGCAGTACGATCGAATCATACAACAGTATGCCCTTTAGTTTCCTATGTAAAATTATTCTGTGTGCAATGGTATCATTTAGTCTCTAAGAACAAGATAAATCAATTTGTAATAAACAGTCAAACCGAACACATCACTTGTTTTTGTCTTCTCTTATCGGCCTCTTACACAAAATAGCCCGATGACTGAGCCAGTTATGATTCAAGTAATTACTCTGTATATCCGGAAAAATACTCTGAATCAATTCATTTTTTTCCTGAAGAACAGTGCAGAAATTGTCTGGCAGTTTAACCCCGTTCCTGTAGGAATATGGGGATCAAACCTTGACAGGAACCATCTCTGGACTAAACTTTGTCTACCATGAAAATTTTATTTAAATCCGTTGAGTGGTTTAGGAGTCTTCACCGGACATACATACATACAAACAACCTATTTTAAATACATATACCTATAGATAGATAGATAATGAATTTAATTTACATTTAATTAATACTTAAGTCAAGTAACACGTAGCCGGATATACTTATTCCAAAAATTAAAAAAGTAGGATTCACTGCATTTTGTTTACTTCAAAATAAATTTAAACTATACTTTAGTCTCAGCAATATGTGGTGGTCGATCATAAATTGAGATGTAAACTATCCTATCTTTTAAGTTGGATCAAACTGCACACGGTGTACAAATTTGATTAAAATCGGTTAAGTAGTTTAGGAGTCCATCGTGGACAAACATTGTGACACGTAAAATATATACATATATTAAGAAGATAAAACAAAAGAAAAATATATTCCATGTGTTGTCTCTTCCTGCATGTGTGGGAGAGATGCCGAATTCATTGAGTTTAAAACATAAAAAATGCTTTTCCCGTTCCTGATCCCGTCCACAGTCCTCACTCAGAGTAGATTCAAACGTTTTGTACCGTGTACAGTTTTCATGCAGCCATTTCTGACTGCAGAACATTTTATACAATCTTCCCTTTTTGTTGTTTTGAAATAGTTTTCCCAACATTCAGAACAAACATTTGGATCGTCCGTGGACTCAACCTTTCTTTTGGTTAATTTTTTTTTCTTTTTTTTCGTTTCGGCGGCTTCTAGTTTTTTTTTTTTTCAATTGAAATAGGAGAAGTTAACACCTCTGCCAATAGCCTACGATCAAAAAAAAAAAGCCCGCACTGGAATTTCGGCAGCGGTGAAATTGATTGCAGTTGTTTTGATGGCGTTAGTTTGTTAGAACATGATGAGGTATACTTTTCGTTTTCGGAATGACTGCATGATTTACCTATATTGCTTGTGGTTGGAACTACCAGTTCCAGGATTGTTTCAGAACATAAAACGGCCGTTTCGGAAAAAAACTGTTGGTTCTTGAACTTCTGGCTGGTACTCAAACACATTGTATATGAAACATAATAGTAACACCATGAACACTCCCGATGCTATAGCCAGTTAGCCACCTACTTGCTCGATTAACGAACTTTGCGGTTCTGTTGAAATTTATTTTGGTGGTACACTTGGGTATTAAATATACAATGTAAGGTTCTACACTTCACTTTTTTCCGATTCAAAAGAGAAGTCCTTTAATCGAGCAGGTAGGTGGCGAAAGCATCGGGAGTGTTCATGGTGTTACTATACGTTTCATATACAATGCTCAAACAGTTTCTCTGCTTTTCGGAGAGACATTCTTTTGTCAACATTTTTCGGGCTTCTATCAGCGCCTCTTCTGTCCAAAAACCATTTGTTTATGTGCAAATGTATTTATACTGAAGCCTTAATACTCTCTTTCTCTCCCACCACTACCCAAACTTATAAAATACGTCACATAGTAGGTACCTACGTTGCGGTAGTAGAAATCTCGGAAATTTTGATCCGCGGTCTTGCTGCACTGTTTGGAATAAGTATATCGTCAGTTTCGTATTCGATTAAACAAAGAAATGTAAAAATGTCTGTGTCTTCAGTCCTATCCTTTTTTTCTGACCAAAACTAAATAAAATAGGTGTCAAAAAAAATTTCTTGTGCATTTTGAAAGCGTATTTTTCAGGTTTAAAACTTTTTAAATTCATATTTATGACTTCTACCGGTGAAAAACTTTGTGAAAATAGCTTCTTTACCCTGTTCGAAGAGGGTAGACCCCTTAAATGCGACAAATGTCTGGACCTATTTTTTTTTAAAAACCTTTTCCAGATGAAATCTAGTACGCTGCTGAAGCGTAAAGAAAAATCCCATACAAAAGTGACAAGACGGAATTTCAAACGGAAAACTTGGCTCTCGTTTTTTTTGTGTAGTAAACTGCTGCTGCGAAATGGATTCTATGAGTGAATAGTAGTATAGAAGACTTTTAACACTTTTCCGTCGCGATATTGTACCACAAAAAGTACATCTAAAACAAAAAATAAATAAAAAATAATAAATGAATTTATTTATTTATTTATTTCATTTATCTACAAGCAGTTTTTCAGCTAACAGATATTGTGCTCCAAGAATAAAATTTTAAAATATAAATAAGTACAATAAATCATCAATCATCGAGTAAGCGTAGGGTGGATGAAGTGGCGAGAAAACTCCGCTATCTTCTGTGATCGAAAAATGCCCCCTAAGTTGAAGGGAAGACTCTACACAGCAGTTGTCCGTCCAGCTCTGACATACGGTTCACAATGTTGGACAATGTACAAAAAGTATGAGAGCAAATTGACGGCAGCCGAAATGAGGATGCTTCGGATGACAGCAGGAGTAACAAAGCTTGATCGAATTAGAAGTACTAAGATCCGTGGAAGCCTTCATGTCAAAAGTACCATCTTGGACGAAATTCAGCACGACCGGCTCAGTTGGTATTGTCATTTTCAAAGGAGAGATCCGCAGAACCCCGTCCAAAAGGCAATATCGTACAACGATTCAACAAATTCGGCCAAAACACTCCTGGTACAAGCAAATGCAAAAACAGCAGCATTTAGCAAAAAATAAAGAAAAACAAACGGCTGATAAAAGAATTAATTTAATTTATTCATTACTTCTGGTCGGAACTTTACTTGACTTTGGTTGTCACTTTTTCTAAACAGCTGATAATACCCTACACAGATATTTTCCGCTGAGTGTTCGTTCACGATTTTGTTGATGATGTGGAGACCAACGAAAACTTTCGTTTCACATCAGCAGGGTAGGCTTAAACAAAAGCCAAGGCATATGTAAGTTTGAGAAATGTTCGTGCAAAATTTCAAGTTGATTGCTTCAGGAGCTTCTGAAGTTTCTCAAAGTCTTGGGTCGTGAACTGGAACTCACAAGCCACCAACTCGTCAGGAGTGTTTCCTGTTATCAATAAAATATGGGCCCAGCGTAAATTTGTAGATTTAAAGCCCATCAGCTTCAGGATTATCTAAAGACTTTTAAGACTTCCTTTAAAGCGAAAATTTCTTGACATAGTTAATTTCTATTATAAATAAATTTTTTTAGGCCTTAAAAATAGTTCAAAGAAAAGTTCAAGACAGTTGTGACTCTTAAGAAATCTTTCAGTTTCCTCCTACCCTACCTCATTTAACTTCGTATATTGAGAACTACTTTCAAATTTTCAAGACCCTGAATGAATTATGTGTCTGAATCTGGTTAACTTTTGTTCATCTTCTACTTGACTTTTTTTAAGGCGCTTCGTCAAATATATCATGCGAAAGAACATTATGCAAAAGTTCTTATCTACATGGTCCTTTTATCTCCCGTTTACATATCTAATGAAATGGATAAAAGTGAAAAATTCTTTTTTCCAATAACGAACAGTATTATTCTTTATTCGTTAAATTCATGTTTTTTTCTCATCTTTTTCCTTATTCCAACTGAGTGAAAGGACTTGTTTTCCACTCGAAAAATTCCTATTATCGTTATTGTCATTATTATAATGTGACAGTATTAAATTGAATCAATTGTGTACATTATACAATCAAAGCAATGGAAGAAGATAAGGAAGAAAAGAACCTTTTCACTGTCCAGGCAATGGATGAGAAAAAAAGGATAATAGGTGTCTCTGTCCCATCATGAAGACACGATAACCAAAGAACGAAGCGATGCTCTTTAACTGCATTCGACTGGAAAATCCAATCCCAATGACAGTACCATAACTACATGTATAAGGGACACTTTGCGCACGCATTTTTTTTTTTGTTGTTGTTTCCTTTCAAGAAAGTTCCCAAGTTATTTTTTTTTTCTGTAACGTTACCAACATCAACACCACCGCCACCACCACCCTTCTCAACCTACCGAAAGGTTTTCCAATTTGTTACTTCTGTGACATTCAATAACTGAATCATTATTAATTTTCCTCTTTTTCTTGTTAGGCGACAAAGTGTGGTAGGAAAATTGTCATAATCTTTTGACAAGGATTCACTCGTGGAGGGAATTGTCTTTTTTTTGTGTTGTCTTCCTCGTTTTTGTAACAATAGCGATTTTTTCGCTGGGAGAAAGTGACAATTATTTATTAAATAAAGCATAACAGGGTATCACGTGACTCATTAAAATACTTTGAATGTCTTTGGTAAATGACACGTGACCTTAGTGTTGAGCTTGGTGTCAAATTTAAATAGTATTCATTTGCCAAGGAATTTT
This sequence comes from Melanostoma mellinum, assembly GCA_914767635.1. Lineage (NCBI taxonomy): Eukaryota > Metazoa > Arthropoda > Insecta > Diptera > Syrphidae > Melanostoma > Melanostoma mellinum. The sequence continues at coordinate 87,839,998 of OU612059.1, read as the reverse complement.
TTCATATCATTGCTTAGCTTTATTTTGGTAGTCGCAAAGGTGGCTTTTACTTAGGTATCAATTTATTATACAAAGAAGAGAACGAAAGGAACACCAAAAGATGACTGCTTCTAGGTTCCATGACGATCGAGTCCCCCCTCCCCCGCAATGTCAAGAGTAATGAAAAAAATATTGGATTATCTCTTAGCCCGCGTTTCGATTTGCAAGTAAGCTCGCGGAAGTCTAGCGTTTACACTGCTGTATGAATTCTTGTTGTAATTTCTTCTGTAATAAATGTCTTGCAAGAAGCTCGCGCATCATACTGCGGCAATTTATTGTAGAGGTATCTTCACTGGTTATTTATTTAAAATTGTGAAGTCGTGGCGAGAATACGTCAACGTTTAGGAGCTGCAATTACAATTTTATGGATAAAAAAGAAAAAGCGATCAACTTGGGTGCGCGATTGGATTATTAGAAGACGGGAAGCTGGTGCCTTCTATAATTTACTAAACGAATTAATTATAGAAGACGCTCAACAATATTTCAATCTCACTTGGATAAGCCCAGTTTATTTGGAAGTTTTGTTATTAAAAGTGGGCCCTATTTTAAAAAAGCAGGATACACTATTCCGTGATTCAATATCAACGAAGGAAAAGCTCCTCTTGACGCTGAGATTCGTAACATCCATAAACAATCCACAAACACGGATTACACTCGTAACGTTCAACTGACCGAATTACTTCTTCGCGAGACAATTCACGTACTCTCTTTTGACCAACAAGCTGCAAGCGCAATAGTTAAGAAACTATTTCGGTATGCTGCAAGAACTTTCGCGAGTCAATGCAAACCTGTTTCAACCTGCAATTTATTACACTCGCAACCACTCACAAGAAGCTATGCATGAACTGTGGCGAAACTTGCTCCGCATTTTCCACTTCCAAGTCGCTGTCGGACAGAATGTCAGACATCTCTTGCAGAAGTTTTCTTGCAAATGGAAACGCGGCCTTGGGAAAGCTTTTCTCTATTATGGAGTGGAACGGCTGATTCAGATCAAATTGTGGGTACCGCTTAATTACAACATCTGTAATTTGTCGGTAGAGCGGCGGATCCTTAATAGAAGCGCGTTTAAGGTTATGACCAGGGTTAGGATTTTGTTGACCTAAAAAATTGGAAAAAGGCAAAACAAAACACTTAAAAAGGCAAAGAAAAGGCATTTATTAAAAAATACAAGGAAAATAAACAAAAATACATTTAATTGTAGTAGCATTGAACTACCAAGAGTTTTTTTTAAGTTGTCAGGAAGCAATCTTCTTCGGCTGTCCCTAAAAAGGGCTTCGAAGGAGCTAAATGATCTCTCAGCTTCAGCTGAAACGAGAGGAGCCCATCTCAAACTTTCAACATTATTCACTTCAATGTTTCTTGGGAGTTTGGAATCCACTTCGCCGTTTTTAACAGAATTTATCTGCACAATCATTTTTAGGCCTGTGTTTCCATTGGAAACGGCAGAAATCTTCTTCAAGACTTCCTCAATGTCTTTCAAAACGGGCAGCACTTCACCAATTGAGGTTCCTGTTTTTAGTAGGTCTTTGAAAATGTGTTTTTTCAGATCGACTACAAACTCAAAATTGACTTTAATGTACGCCAGCTGCGCTTGCAGTTCTTCATCTTCAATCATTTCTCCGAACAGTCAAGAACGTTCTAAATGTTGATGCAGGTATGCATTTTACGCTGCGAGGAAGAAGCACCGAGCATGGCTGCGTAGAAAAACATGCATACATGCCAACATTCTTTTAACGCAGGTATGCATTTTACAAAGGTGAGGAAGAAGTACCAATCATGTTTGCACTGATAAACATTAATACATGCATTAATTCGAACATTTTTCATAGTTTTTGTGTTTGTTTGAAACTGTACAAGATTTTTAACGAAAGGTTCTCAACGGCAAACGAAAATGTTCGCATTTTTTCTTAATGCTAAACTAATTATATTAGATATTTCTTAACAAACTTTAATAAAAAAGCAAAAAAGGCAGAAAAAGGCAACAATGGCGAAGAAAGGCAAAAAAGGCAATTATGGTATGAAAAGGCAAAATAAAATACATATATTTGCAATCACCAGGGCTTGAAACATGTTTGTCGAAAGTCTATTTCATATTCCGTTTAACCAAAAAAAAAAAAGGCAAAGTTAGTAAAATCCTATCCCTGGTTATGACGTATGACGGTGAAGAGCTCACTAGGTTAAATACGGCGCTCTGCGGTTCCAATTGACTTTCCTCGTGGCAAAAGTCTTTATTTTTGTAGGCGGTAAGATATCGTCACATTTTTTTTCTCCTTAAAAAAATTTCCAAAGACATAGAAGTGAAGAATTTACGGGGTTTTTCGCCATATTTGATGGCTTAAGTAAGACTTTCGTAGAAAAAAAAATTACAAATAAGGCATTAGAATAAGCCTTGAAAATTAGACAAAACTTTTGCAGAAAGAAGTGCGTATTCACAAGATATGCTTGCTAAAGTAAAATTGATAGCAACATTGAATACTAAAAGACATCAGCAAGTAATACAAAACATAATTTTTTCATCAGTATATCCAATAAGGCTATAATTTGTTTGAGTTTTACATATATTTTATATGAAACAGTCTAGGAAAAAAGTAAACGGACGAAAAAAAAAAATCAAATCAAGAGGGAGATAGACCCCTTCCCATATGATTCTTTAAAATATTTCACAATTGCAAAAAGAAAACAAATAGCAATTTATTTTTTGGTGACAGCCCTGTACCACCAAAAATATTATGAAGGCTGAACTCTAGAACCTTATACTCAGCCATTAGAAATTGATATTGTTCAAAGCATATAATCGCAAGTCCGTGCAACCCTGTCGTACTTATTTTTGTTCACCCAAGAACAAAATTGACCAACCTTGAGAATCTCTGTACGCCTGTTTGCTGTTTTTGAAGCTCTGCTTACATTTTTTTAAGAAATAAAAAAACATAACAGTAAAACAGCTTGTTTATTATAGATACTATTTAAAAGGCAAGTTTTGAATTCGTGCAGAAAAAAATTTTTGAGATAGCAATTAAACAAAACATTTGGTTAGGTTAGGTGGAAGTGGCTGTCAGCCAATGAGTACATTGTCTGACACACTTAGGCTGCAGGGGCCCATTGTGATACCACACAGAGATCAGCAAGTTAATCACCTACTGATCTCAGAAACCCGATGTAAGATTAACGAGTTGATCACTTATTAATCTTCCATTACGGGACTAGCCGGTTAATCACCTGCTAGTCGAACCACGCGGAACTTTTAATGTAGTTCGAAAGACTTTTAGGGTCTATGTAAGCTAAGTCGCTAGTATCATCGAAGAAGAATTCACCGAGATGAGTCTTCCTCCTATGAAGTAGTGCAGGGCATGAGCAAAGTAGGTGTTAAACGGTTTCTTCCTCCTCCTTGTCAATGCAGCTTCTGCAGAAATCATTGGAAAGCACAGCAAGTCGTTTGGCGTGTCTCACTATTAGACAGTGTTCCGTAAGAACACCTATGGTAGAACCTAGATATGAATATAAACATGACATTACGATGACAGAGAATACGAAAAAAGTGGGTCTTGCAATTATATCCGTCTGTCTGTAGATATATGGATCTACAGTCTAAGCCACTTTACCGATTTAAGTAAAATTTTGCAATTTGTGGCTGGTGGAGCAGCTTTCAGGTGTGTTTTTGGAATTGAGTCTCTAGGTCTTGGAATGACGGTACCTGCCATACAACCGATATGATAATACTTATTTTTCTCGAAAACGGATTCAAACTTTTTCGATGAAATTTAGTGTGAAGAGTTAATTTTAGATTGTTTTTTTATGATGTATAAAAATAATTTACATAAGGTTTAAAAACGGTACCTCTCATAGTACCGTTTTTTTCAAAACTGACTTTCTCGTTAGTGGCTGGCACGATGTTTACGAATTTTTGTATTTTAGAAGTTCTAAGTTGTTGACTGCATACCAACATGTAAAAAATTTTAGATTTTTGCAATTTTCAAAAATTTTTTTAAAAAGTTTTGGTTTTTCGAAATAACTTCAAAACTATTACTTTGATTTTTCTCAAGTTCTCTGTCAAATTAAGTTCTGTCATCTGAATCTTATTTGACAAGATTAAAAAAAAATGTACAAAAAGCAGTTCTTTTTTCAAAACTGTACCAACGATTTTGATTAATTCTTTAGCTTTTATATGTATTAGCAACTGAAAAAGAATGGTGTTCATAGATTTTTGCTTGAAACCTTTGGAATATTGAATTTACATAGGTATCTATTTTTTCAATATTTTGCGTGGTTTAATTCGATTTGTGGTACCCGTGGTGTGATGGATAGCATATCCGCCTGTTAATCCAGAGGTTCGAGTTCGAATCCCCAACAGAGGCAAAAATGTTTTTTCCACGGCTATCGCCTTTCGCGAGGAATTGGCAAGTCCTCCGTTAGTATTCATTGCTATGAAAAGCGCTTTCTGTATTAGCCGTTCGGAACCGGCAGAAAATTGTAGGTCCCTTTCATTCCCTCACAAGGCATGGGTGTGAGAAATGCGCTAGGCCCAAGGGCTACTCGCTCTGTCGCGCCACTCTATTTATTTATTTATTTAATTCAAATTTCATATTTTTTTTTTGTCAAGAGGAAATCTTCAAAAGTCACTTGGCAGTATTCGACACCAAGTAGTGTGGGATTCTAACCTCACTAAAAACTCCTCGAAATCAGAACCAATCTATGAACGATCGACAACAGATTTTTCTTTCTCAATAATATAATCGCTTTAAGGGAAGCTTAAACTTTTAATGCTTCCCATGACTTTTAGACCATCAGCTCGTGTGGCTTGGTTCTTCTTAATCTCCGAACATTGCCTCTCGTATTTAATACGGACTCCATTTCAGAGTTGATATGACTATGCAGTCGCTGATTGTGTGATACAGCATGTTTTCTTACAACTTCTGTAACCGTTTCTATATGTAGGTCACGATGTAAATCGCTATTTCTTATATACCATGGTGCATTTACTATTCCACGAAGGACTTTGTTTTGGAACTTTTGGATGATTTCAGTATTTGTTTTCTTTGTACAGCCCCATAATTGGATTCCATAGGTCCAAACAGGTCGAAGTACTTGTTTATAAAGCATTATTATATTTTCTACAGATAAGTCCGAATTTCTACCGAGTAACCAGTACATTTTTCTGTATTTCAAGTTGAGCTCTTCCCTTTTCTTTTTGATATGCTCTTTCCATTTTAGCTTTGCATCCAAAATTCATCCCAAGGTATTTGGCCGAATTGGCGAAAGGTACAGCTTGATTGTTGATGAATATTTGAACGTATAGCTTAACTTTTTATTTTTAAAGTTTATATGTGCAGATTTAGCTTCATTGAGCTTGATACGCCATTTTTTGGTCCAATCATTTTTTGGCAAATACAGGGTAGGTCTTAGGACGTTTCCTTGTGGAATACCGGCTTGTATTTTACTAAGCTTTGAATATTCTTGATCATACCGTACTCTGAAGAGCCGGTTTGAGCTATAAGATTTTAGTATTTCATAGTACTGCCTGGGTAGGACCCTTTGCAGTTTGTACTCTAGCCTAGCCCCTCATGCCATACCTTGTCGAATGCTTGAGCAACATCTTAAAATATAGCCGAACATACTTGTTTTTCTTCTAATGCTTTTTCAACTGTATCCGTTATTCTATGAACTTGGTCTATCGTGGAATGTTTATTTCTAAATCCAAACTGATGATTTGGGATTAGATTTCTTTCTTCTATGACTTTGCTCAGTATTTTCAGTAGCAATTTTTCAAAAACTTTTGCCATTATTGGTATAAGCGATATTGTTTTGTAAGACGTCACTTCTGTTGGTGGCAAGGTGGCTTACCTTGCTTTGGTATAACAATTACTTCAGCAATTTTCCAATGATGTGGGACATATTGGGTCTTTAGGCATGCATTTATTATGAATTGGAGTTTTATGAAGGCTTTTGATGGCATTTCTTTCATAACTTGAGCAGTTATTAGATCGTACCCAGGTGATTTTTTGTTCGATAGTTGATTTCGACACATAATTTTTATTTCTTTGAGTGTCACAATTGGTATGTAAACTTCATCGACTTTATCAATAAACTGTAAGCTGATTTCAGATGTATTTGCTGGGAATGGCTTAAAAACATTCGCAAGATGTTCTGCAAACAGGTTAGCTTTTTCTTTCGGATTTCCGATCCAATTCCCGTTTAGAGATTTTACTGGCGGGTTTTGTAACTGCGGTCTTTTCAGGCGCTTAGCTGCTTTCCAGAGCGAATAATCGGTTGAAGCATCAGTCGTTAAATTTTTCAGGAATCTACTTAATGAATCATTTTTGAATTCGTAGATTTGTTTTTTCAGTTCGTTGCTTAGCCGGTTAAACGCTGTTTTGTCGTCTGGAAATCTAGTATTTTGCCATTTTCTTCGAGCTCTTCTCTTCTCCAATATCAACTCTCTTATCTCGGCAGGGTATTTTGTTTCAGTTTGCTTCCTACTCGAGTTAGTTGGTGTACCTACTTTCTTCTGCAGCTTGTTGAACATCGGCAATGAATTGTTCTACTTCAAGGTCGATTTGCTCTTTTGTTTCCATAGGGGATCTGAGATTTATATAGCTTTCAAGCTTTTCTCTGAATTCACTACAGTTTGTTTTATTATTTACTAGCTTAGGATTACTTTTTCCATTATCTGCGATTTATTAAGTGATAAAATCACCGGTGTATGATCTGATGATAAGTCATAATTACCTTCGACTCTTGTATGGTTTCGTTTGATACCTTTAACTATGAAAAAGTCAACAAGGTCTGGTATTTTACTTGAATCCGATGGCCAGTATGTTGGTGATCTGGATGAATAAAACTAGCAATTGTATTTGAGGCTGCTTTGTAAAGCCTTCTGCCTTTTGTTGTTATATGTCTGGACCCCGAATGGGTGTGCTTAGCATTAAAGTCACCGCCAACAAGGAAGTTATGTCCTAGTAGATTTAGCAGTTCTGTATAATCATCTTCAGTCGGGGAACACCTCGACGGGCAGTATATTGATGCCAACTTGAAGTCTTTCTTTTTCATACCAATACTAATTATTGTTACTTGCATATTCTCGTTTGTAAACATAACTTCTTCATGGTGTTTTAAGCTCTTTTTTATGAGGATTGCCGATCCAACTCTAGCCTTATATCAGCTGGATGAGAAATGAATTTCGGACACCAGACATATATCAATGTGTTCGATGTCTAAGAAGATTTTTAATTCTGATAAATGGTGTAAAAGACCGTTTGCATTCCATGTTCCAATTTTTAGTGTTCTGTCCATCATTGTTTTTTAAGAGCGACTCCTTCACTTAGCCGTTTGATGTTCAAATCCTGATTGTCAATTATTTTAAAAATAAGTTCAAGAATTTCTTTAATGGAAGTTTCTTCATTCTTCCGCACGTTTTTAACAATCTGTGATAAGGATTTATTTTCGTCGCTTTTGCTTTTACCTTTGTCTTCAACTTCAGGAGTTTTTTTTGTGTTTGCTGAATTGCTGGGCTTTATTTCACCGGATGTCATTTTGCTTTTGGATTTTTGAAATCTTTTAGCAACTGAACAGCCTCTATATCTTGCAGGATGATTACCTTGCCAGTTTACACATTTTGCTTTCTGTTCTTTGCTTGATGGACAGTCAAATTTCATAATTAATGTAGAGTTAGCAGCCCTATATCACCCAATATATTATGACCTCTTACTCAGCCTAAAGATTTTGGTATCGTAATTATAGCACACAATCGCAAGTTCGTGCGACCCAAACGTGCCCATCTGTAAAAATCAACTCAAAATCATTGGCAAATCATCAAATCTCTTCAGAATAAATGAAGAAATTTTTATAAAAAATCTGTCCTATTACACTTAAAGACGATGTTCGGTGAAATATAAAAGCCAACTATTATAACCTGCTGATCATGGACACATATATAGATCGCCGATATCAAAAACATTAGTACTAAACATACTATAATATACCTCGTATGCAAATCCATATGATTTGCGCAAAATATGGCAGTTGCATCAGACAACCTTTTATACTCCTGCTGCTAGACGATCGTGTCGTTGCAATTGCAAGTTTGGTTAACTAAATTGAAATTAATTGAATTTCTTCGTCACCCATGTCCCATGTGAGCTTCTGTTGAAATGAATCCATTCATTTTTTAACGATAGTGTCTATGCTAGATCTTGTAAATACGATCGTATAAGCTTTGACAATTGAATAAAAAAAGTGTGTGTGTTGCATAAATTTTTCTCTGTTTCTTCAATTACTTTCTTCTTCTCTGAATTTCTCCGAGTAGGTAAGTACTATATTATGATTCTATTGCATTATTTGAAGTCGTTTGACAAGGCACAATTAAATATGTCTTTTGGCTCAATGGTTTACAGTCGTTTCCTACTAATCTCAGGGTCTCATGTTCGAATCCCAGCCGTGGCGATCAGTTTTTATTTATATTTCAATGCATTACCCCCATCGCAAAAGTGCCCAACGTGCCTAAAGAAGAAAAAAATGTTATGAATGCAAGGGATATGGTTTAATGATTAACGTTGTGCTTGTTTGCACTAAATCCTCGTTTGAAAACAGTAGAGTTAAAAAAAAAAAAAAAAAAAAAATAGGGTGGCACAACAGAGCGAGGAGGCCTGGCCTGGGCCTGGCGCATTTCTCACAAGTCACAACCATGCGTTGTGAGGGAATAGAGGGACCTACAATTTTCTGCCGGTTCCGAACGGCTTATTAAGAAAGCGCTTTTCATGGCAATGAATTTACTAGCGTAGGACTTGACAATTCCTCGCGAAAGGCGATACCCGTGCAAAAACATTTTTGCCTCTGCTGGGATTCGAACCTCGAACCGCTGGGTTAACAGGTGGTACATAATATAATAACATAATAACCATCACGCCACGGGTACCACAAGTGGAGTTGAATACAAAAGCTAAAATTACATTTAAACAATTTTGAAGCTAAAATAAGCTTTTGAAGTGTACTCACCCTGCCTAAGCTCAAAGAATGCCTTGTGTTTTTAGGAGTGAATCAAATAAATCCAAACTGCAAGGATCTAAAGAAGTTCGTGCAACAAAGCCAGTGATTAAAGCGAAAGCAGTTAAAATCTATTGAATGTAATTTTATGCAGAACTCAGCACAAAAAAATTACACAGATTTCTTTTTCCCAAAAACATTTGCATATCACACGTTTTATTATCCTTTTTATTCCGACACAATAAAAGCATAAGACCCAAGCAACCGTCTGTCTACAACTCACTTAACATCACACAAATCCATAAATAACGATAATTATTTCGAAAGTACACAGAGTAAGCGCTACTTTCAATATCAATGAGAAAAAAGGATTCGCTTGGAAAAAATAACGATCTAAATTCGCCTAGAAAACACACCTCAAATGGTTACAAAGGATAATATGCGCTATGCAATGAAAATCACTTTGCTGATACATGCATGATTCTATGCAAAAAAGGATATATGCTCCTCGTTCTCGCATACATCCTATTTCACAGAACACAAAGGAAATGAGAAGAAATTATGAAGAACTTTTCTCATTTGCTGTTTCTGGTGCAAAAAATAATGATTGCATTGCATGTGTCTCTGCCGCACCTCACATATTTGTGTGTATCATGCTCTGATACCGAAGGCAAAGAAATATTTGCATTTTATCAACGACCGTAAAGAATGTGCTTCCTCATCATATAGCCAGGAAGATGGGTGCCGCACAAACCACCTTTCTTAACAACGTACCTAGCATCATTTACTCATTTTTTTCCTCGTAATTTCTTTCATTTTTTCCTTTCCATATTTTTGTGTGCCCATTTGAATCAAACAGTATTCGCACTGGTGATCACCATAATCATAATCGTCAAATAAGTGGGGGAGAAAAGGCAAATGGATGGAAAGTACAAAAGTAACATCCTTCGGGTGCAAAGGGATTTAAAAAAAAGTTATGGTTGTAGGTATATGAAATATTTTCGAATGACAAAATGAGTCCTTTTGTGCATGATGTATGTGTGTGTGTGTGTGTGTTCGTTCCATTTTCAGAAGCTTCACAAATTTGAATAAATTCTTTTTTTGCAACCTTTTCTGACGCCAAAAGGGAGGGTGGTAAATGGTAATACGTGTCGTTCTTGTTGCCAGAACCAACCCTCCTTCTAATTTATCTCTTGCGAGATAACATGCCAAAAGGACGAATGTGGTAACGAGAAGGTGTCTCTTTGAGAAGGGGACAAAACACTGAATGTAAATGGAACTTCAGGACTCCCTACGGGAATGTATCCTATTTGCTGAACGCAGATCAAAGGATGTCATTATGAATTTTTTATTTTTTCCCCAACTCTCCTCGGAATGGATGCCATGGTGAGGACATAATTCTGAAGCTGGTAATGTAAGCGTTTTTACACTTTGCCGTGCACGTAATGAACATTGGTTTGAAAGAATAATATATTAATGCCCACAGATGATATAATAGCGCTAGCTTTGGTTTCATTCTTTGTTTTGTTTGTTTAATATAAAACATAAAATCGCTCAAGTAAATACATATTTGCAAGCCTAAAGACTGAGCCCTAGAGGGATTGAAAGAGTTTTTGCTTTTGATGTCCACACTTTTGCTTCTATTCTGATTGTAGTGTAGCTTTGCGTTTAAGAATCAAATTGGAAATGTGTGGCTTTCTTCACCGAGTATGAATATTCCCCATAAGTGTTTAATATATAAGCGTTTCTCTGTTATTTTGATTGCGTTACTTTTGTGTTAGTAGAGCTTGTACTTCTAGTTAATTGATAGTTCTTTTAGTTATACCAGAACATCGACTAATTGGACAAAACGTCACAATAGACAGACATAACTTCGAGGTAGTATTTAGTATTTATTTATTTACTGGCATAGCCAGAAGAGTACACATCGCGAGGTCATACGGCGCGGCGATGGTTGAGCCATGTAGAGCGGATGGACCCAAACGCTCCGGCTCGACGGGTTTTCGAAAGCACATTGCAGAGGAATCAACGAAGGAGAAGACCTCATCTTAGGTGGCGCAATCAAGTTGATGAAGACCTCAACCAACTTAGAGTGCAAAACTGGAGACAGCTCGCCCGAAATCGAAGTAGTTACAGAAGGATGTTGGTTGAGGCCCATGTTCACACCGAATTGTAATGCCATCCCTGAACGTAAGTTTAGTTATACATGATGGACAAGCACAATAATCACAGCAAGTAAAATAAGTCCTCCATCACGAAATTTTTGTAAACAGCGATAGCGTTTGACAAACGAATGCTGACCACCATGATATGATGATATGACGAAAATAAGTAAAGGGTTTCCAAATAAGAGTGCTATGAATTTTTTGTTAAAGAAATTCAAATATTTTTTATTTAGTGTTCAGTTCAATCAATACAATTAAGTTTTTAATAAAATTTCATTCAAATGCCCACCATGACTTCTTCTGCAGCAACAAATTGGACGAACCCAATTTCCGAGCACTTTTCCCACTAAATCAAGTCGTATATCGCATGAATAGCACGTTCAGTATTGACTTGTAAAGCTGGAAGAGAATCTTGTTTATATTGAAGGCAAATGACTTCAAATAACCTACAAGAAATAGTCTAATGGAGTTAAATCAAGACTTCTTGGAAGCCATTCAATATCACCATTTCTTGAAATAATCGAATCTCTAAATTAACCTCGTAATAATTCAATTGTTGCATTTGCTATGTGACACGTAGCCCCATATTGTTGAAACCAAATCTTGTCAAAATCAATTTCTTCCAATTTCGCCCATAAAAAGTTGGTTATCATCGATCTATACCGCTCTCTATTGATGGTAATGGTGTTACCAGCTTAATTTTGCAAGAAGTTCGGACCGATGATTCCACCAGCCCAAAAACCACACCAAACTGTCAACTTAGGTCAATGTAATAATTTTTCATGAATATTTTGTAGATTTTCATCGCCAGTTTTGTTTATTTAATGCACTAGTCAAATAAAAGTAAGCCTCTTCGGAAAAGATTATCTTCTTAAAAAAATCGTTATCGATTTCAAGTTGTTCCAAGGCAAAAGCAGAAAGTTGACGACATTTACGGTGGTTCAATGGTGAAATTGTAACCACTTCTGAATGCAATAAAAAACAAATGACAGATCATGACATACTACAAATGGCCGAAACGCCACTCAAAAATCATATCATACCTATTGGAAAACCCATTAGACAGTCTTGGGTGCTATACAATGGCGGAAATCTGTCATTACCTCACACAAAAATAAATAAAATAAGTTTAGAAAAAATCAAAGGTGGTGCCATCTTTATTTCTACACACTTCTAGCTTTCAATGCATAGCAAAACCATCCATACAACAGTTTACCTATGTTCTTTTAAGTCATTAGCTAGTGAAGTGTTCGAGTCACAAAAAAACAGGAAAACGTTGGAAGGGGATAGGGTGGCTAGATGGGGTGCTAAGCTTTAAAGATCAACAATATAAAAAATTGCAATCAAACTTGTTTTTCAATTAACAACTTATTATTATCGTGCTAATATTTTTTAACATAGGATGGTTTGGTAACACATTTAAGAGAAATAAATTATAGTAAAAAAATGTTTTTTGCACCTTCTTGAACCATGATGCTGGTAAGATGGGGTACCCTCCTGAGGTAAGATGAGGTGATGAGAATAGCAGACTTTGGCTTGAACGACCAATGCTTGACAATGTGAACCCTCAGACGACCGCTTGACCAATTTGTTGGAAGATTTTCAAATATTTTTGAAAACTTTGAAGTTGGATGGAGCGGACGAACATATGACATAAAGTTGGACGACAAGCTTGATAGTCTGAATGCAAACACCAGAGTCAAAACGAGGCTACTGTCACTTTTATCGCTTGTAAGCTGCGCTTGTGATGTTTCCGGTTGGTTTTTAGTTTGATACGGAATTGATGCATGATTTTCTAGCCTGGGAACACCTTGGCACTGAGTGTCGCAGCATTATCAGCTGTTTGTGAATCTACTGTGTCTGACGTTTGGGTAGCATACTTTCATTGCTTATATCTTGAAATGCTTCTCGGTTTGTAGAAGTTTGAAGTTCATTTAACTGGATCTCGGTTGTTGAAGAAGAGGCAAAATCTGTTGAGGCGAACACGTTTGGATTATAGGGCCAAATCCCATATTTACGGAATTCACTTTTTGCTGTAGATATAGTAAAAGCTTGAATAAAAGCATTTCAAATTACATCAGCTCCTTGGCGGATAGTAACGACTGGTCAAGGGTTTGTTCATAATAAAGCTCAGTGTTAACATGAACGTTACATCCGCTACATCTGAGTGAAGTGTCGTGTGTGAAGGAAAACACAAGATTGCAACACCATAAGATTTGGTTTCATTGATCCGGTCGATTCTGACTGTGGGTGCTGTGCCCACTTAGTAATTGAAGCCCGAGTCTCCTTTTAGATCTTCCACTAAAAATTAGTAAACCATTGATTAAACAGCAAGGAAGTAATAAAGCCCGAATCAGGTACATATGGTACATATGGCCCAAGCACCAGCTTGTGAATTAACCACCAACTCTGTATTCATCCATTTTCTTGGAAAGATAAGCGTAGGTGGCATGAAGGGGCCAGCCGCACTGAAGCATATCTTTGAATTTGCCTTTGGCACAACAGAAGTTTCGTCACAGTTGCATTGTATAAAGTCGGGTGATATGGCTCCCTTTCAATATTTCCCGCTTAATGACTTCTTTTTAAAACAAAAACTGTAAAAGATAATGATATAGTTTGACGTAAGCTTTCAGTTTATCCATTTGGATCCGCTGTAACCATTTTGACTTCACAAAAAGATCCGCATAGCTGTGATGATAGCTTATGGCAATAACTGAGAAAACATTAACAACATTTCTCAAAGGACCAGTCCTTAAAAATGCCCGGTTTGGGATCCGTGTCCTGTCAAAGAAAGCAAAGAGAAGAAATGATCGTTCTCCATATAAACAAATATCAAGCACACGAGTTCGCTCCGTTCAAGAGGTAAGTTTGTCATATGGTTTATTGGATTAGCTGAAAAGTACAAGATAAGTCACCAGTTCAACCATAAAAGAGACATGAGGGTCGTGGGACACCTGTTAAAAACGAAGTTACTTAACATAAAAATCCAACAGCGGAGAGTAGCTTTTCAATTGTGTTTTTGGATTGAAACTTTATTACGCGCGATGTGAGTAAAATAGCTTAGATAGAATGAGAAAGATGGAATTAAATACTCAAATATGTTTATAAATGAAGGCTGCAGGCGGCCAGCGAAAAGTCTATATTTCTTTTCATACAAACACTATAGTCTCCCAAAACACTAGGATTTTCACCCGTTAATACTTTTGTTTGATCAATAGTCTTAGTAATATATACTAACTCTAAGAAACGCGTAATTCAATTTACATCCATTTTTAGATTTAACCGGTTTACTGAGTTTTAAATGGTTTATTAGTCAATTTTAGAACATGACATGACGTGGTCATAAATTTCCTCCACTTCATCGACGGGCCAGTGGAAACCATGTTTTGGGTATTTCTGAGGCTGAAACCTTATGGCTGACCCTGAAAAATGCGCTGATTGAGCGCTTCAGGAGTCTAGAAACTGATTTAGAGCTTTCGAGATGACTCTACAAACATCGTCATGGTTGAAAGGGGGACTTTCAACGTTTATATCGCCGCATAACAGCTCAACTGCAGGCTCGTAGTTACGAAGACGGGTAATGAGATCATGGATGTTGTGAGGAAGCTTTTTATCAAAGGCGGATCCAAGGTCTTCTAAAGAAGCAGCAAAACTTTAGTTCAATGAAGTTAGTTTTATTTCCGATATTCAAACTTATAATTTTCTTATAACTGTATGGTACAATGGTTTATGATTTCATTTAATGTTTTAATTCAGGTTTCTATTCGCTATCGTTATGGGTAGATTCCAAGTAGGCCTCTTCGGATGAGGGGAGTTTCACGTGGGGTTCGGTTGGGTGTAGTCTAGTCCGGGATTTTCGACCAGGTTCTCACATGAATCTTCAGGACAATCGAATGATGGTCTCCTATTCTGGATTACACGTGGATTGGTCTTCGGGACACTCGGAGTACGGTTTCTTGTCCTGGGCTTCCTGTTCCTGAGCTCGGATTTGAGGTCACGTTGGGTTCTTGGTAAAAGCCCGTAATGATACTCGTAAGCGGGGGTTAATGGTTGCTCTGAGATAGCAGGAGCCACTAAATTCACAACGAGATAGCGTTGGACACTAAATTCACAACGAGATAGCGTTGGACACTAAATTCACAACGAGATAGTGTTGGACACTAAATTCACAACGAGATAGCGTTGGACACTATTATGCTCACCTGAACCTTTCCTAGATGACCGCTCCCTTGCCACGGTCGGCGCAGACTGATTTTTCCAGATTAGCATATATGTCTTGGGTTGGTTGTCTTATACACCGTTCGGTGACAAGTGGGTGTGAGTTGTAAAAAATGAACGAACTCAAAATGCCAAATACCATTCAACGCAAGTGCCGGTAGTGTTGTTGTGTTGCGGTATGTATCGGACATCGTATGATTAGGTTGTTTTGGTAGTCGTATAATTGATATGGGGGTGAATTTGTAATGGTTCATTACAATGTGAAAAACAAATCTTATTACTAAGGCTTAACTGCAAATAAATTTCGACACCAAATCTTTCGCAGAGATGGTCCACGTTTTCCGCAAGGTTGAGAAATTCGTATATGAATAATCGGGAAACAGTGACACAAAATCCTTACTTGTGGCCCTTACCACCTTTACGTCGAAGTGGCGTTTCGGAGCTGGTCGCTGAAGAGAAAGAAGAGAAGGGCCATAGATTTCCCGATATCGAAGCATTACACCCCTGAGAGGTAAGGAAAGCTCTCAGTTACACTTGTTGGAACTTTAAGGGTCGGAGTTTTTCTTTTTTTTTTTTAATCCAGATTCTCAGAGGGCTTTTTTCTACTTAAAGTGTAGATGGGAAAGCATCATAGTTTATGTTGGAAATTCGCTCAGCATACTCACTGAACAGCAATCCAAGCGTTTAAAAGATGCCAAACTCATGTTGCTTGTTGTTTTTTCAATTTAAATTAAGTTTCTTAACTAAAACGACAAATGATTTGTTTATGAAAACAGAACACATTGTTGAAAACAAACTCTATATACAAATACCGGAGTCCACACTATACAATCAGTTGGACAGACTTTGATTGAACGACCAATGTTTGATAATAATCTGAACCCTTATCCCTCAGACGACCCCTTGGCCGACTAGTTGGATGATTTTCAAATATTTTTGAAAATTTTGAAGTTGGACGGAAATGACATAAAGTTGGACGACACGAATCCAGTGTGAACACTGCCACTCCCCAGCTTAATCAAAAAACTAGAGTTTGGTACCATTTCATGGTTCGCCCTCTTGAAATAATTAACCCATAACCAATTTTTTTTTTCACACTGGATTCGTGTGAACAACAAGTTTGATAAGTCTGAACGCTAACTACATCCGACCATCCAACATCTGTCAAACGAAGTCTGTCCAACTAATTGTGTAATGAGTTATGACAAAAAATACATTTACAATACCTATATACACTCATGGTCACACAATTAAGTCATTTTTATAAAATTAGGTTTACATATCCATATATTAAGTACAAATTACAAAGAAAGCAAAATTTGTTCAAATTCTAAATATTTACAATCACAATCATTAAAAAAAACCAAAGAAAATAAATTCCACTATAACAATATTCATTTCTTTAACAAAAAATCAATAATATATGAAATAAGTGTGGCCATATAATTAAGTCACATGAAAAAAACAAGCAAAATATGATAAAAAACATAGTTTTTTTAACCGCACAGTTGATATTTCGTAGGATAGCCTTTCTGTTTCGATACGGCGGGTATTCTCCTTGGCATGGAGTCCACCAAACCTTTCCATTGCTCTACGCTACTATTTTTCCACTTTTTCTGCAAAATACTCCAGAGAGTAGTCTTGCTGGTTGGTTTTTTTTCGCAACTTTTTTTTTTTAGAATGTCCCCAAATTTTCAATAGGGTTTAAGTCCGGTGACATTGCTGGCCACCCCAAAACATTCACTTTACGCTCTTCAAGGAAAGATTTCACAACTCTTTACTTGTGTTTGGGGTCATTGTCGGGCTGAAAGATCCATCATTGGGGTAATTGGTTCTGGGAGTCGCCGAGAAGATTTGTCTCCAGTATGTCCGGGTAGTCAATACCTGTCATTTTACTGTTTATTTGACACAGCGGACCAACACACCATGGCTTGTGAAGCACGCCCAAACCATTATAGAATTGCCGCCATGCCTAAAGGTCTTTTTGGTGTATCTTGGGTTCAGCTCAGCAACCAACCAACCAGCAAGACTACTCTCTGGAGTATTTTGCAGAAAAAGTGGAAAAATAGTAGCGTAGAGCAATGGAAAGGTTTGGTGGACTCCATGCCAAGGAGAATACCCGCCGTATCGAAACAGAAAGGCTATCCTACGAAATATCAACTGTGCGGTTAAAAAAACTATGTTTTTTATCATATTTTGCTTGTTTTTTCATGTGACTTAATTATATGGCCACACTTATTTCATATATTATTGATTTCTTGTTAAAGAAATGACTATTGTTATAGTGGAATTTATTTTCTTTGGTTTTTTTTAATGATTGTGATTGTAAATATTTAGAATTTGAACAAATCTTGCTTTCTTTGTAATTTGTACTTAATATATGGACATGTAAACCTAATTTTATAAAAATGACTTAATTGTGTGACCATGAGTGTACATACAAAACAGAAAATTGGTAATTTCGTAACGTTAATAAGCCCAATTAGCAATGAGCCCGTAAAACTTTATGCTTCGAAGGATATTCGATAGGATAGAAACATTTGTATTCCAACTCGCATGCTGAGAAGGAAACGTTTTCAATCGTTTTGGTAAGTAAATTCAAAAGGATTAATAAACTTAAACAACTGTAAGTAAAAGAAGTGCCTTATGCAATGTGTGGCTTTCGACCCTAGAATTTAGAAAGTCATACTGTCGACTAACAGCAAAGTGTTCTAAATTATTATTGTGTTTCAAAGTTTTTAAATACTTTTTGGAAACAACGTTTTTTTTTGACAGAATTTTTATCGCCGCAACAAGTTCAAATGTATGCAAAGGGGTTGTAATTTTTGTGAGAAGTGAGATATGTGCAATTTGAAAGCTGATCTTTAGATGATGTTTGTACATGTATTTCAAATATTTTCGAAATCGGATTGGAAGATTTCGAAGTACCCACTTCGGCAAGAAGTTGATGTAAGAAAAATAATAAAAAGGATTTCTTTGGTAAAATAACAGCTTATAACTTCCAATGGTCAATGGAAGATCACAAAAGTCTCTTATTAAAGCTACTAATATTTTTCATATACATATATGTTGAACCCTTGGTCCGTTGAACACATAACAATAATAAATTGTTTTTTTTTTTCAGAATATATTTTTGTTGCAGATGTCTTGGACAAATCAGTAATGACATGCCCAATACAACGAACACAATGCCGACGCTTGCTTTTTTATTGCGTTCAAAAAACAATGTGATTTTCTCTTTAGGAACTCAGGTTTGGTGTACATTGGCATTATTTTGATGAGCGGTGACAACATTGAATATACGTTCGAATTAATGCGAGCTATTTAGATTTTAGCTCTTGCCCTTTTAACGTAGGTAGGCATAGAGAACTTTGTTCCAAAAAGCTGGAAAAGACTTTTTCACTCTGTTTATGAATCGCCACAAATAGCGAAGTCATCGCATGATGTGGTACCCGTGGAGTGATGGTAAGCATGTCCGCCTGTTAACACAGAGGTTCATGGTTTGAATCACAACAGAGGCAAACATTTTTTCCACAGGTATCTTCTTTCGCGAGGAATTGGAAAGTCGTCTGACTATTACATAATTCATTGCCATATGAAAAGCGCTTTCTCGATTAGCCATTTGGAACCGGCAAAAAATTGTAGGTCCCCTCCATCCCCTTGCAAAGTAATGGTTGTGAGATATGCGCTAGGCCCCGTTGCTCCTTGTTCTATTGTGCGTGCGGTTGATGGTCTTTCAGCATGAGTTGGCGTCTCAGAGGATGTGCAGTATCCACTGAATTTATTGTCTAAACACCGCAACGGATTCATTAATTTCATATCACTTTCATGCGGCCAAACTGACCGCATCAATAACAGTGACGCACTTTACGCGAGCAGCGAGTTTTTTGGGCATAGCCCTTTGATACGCTAAATTATATACCCGCATTGTTATACCTCTATGAGCTGTCCTCCTTCTGATATATCGCCTACTAAATAGTTGTTGAAGAAACGTCAATCCGTCGGTCGTCGCTGTCTAAATCTAAATTCACAATTTTTCCCCTACTTTACCTAGTTAAAGTAATTTAGTCTTTATGCATGATTCCTGCTCCTGCAGTGATTTTTACATCGCTGCAGGAAGAGGAACGCAGCACCACAGAGGTAGAAGCCATAAAGAAACCCATCCAAAAGCTCGGGTCTGCAACAGCTTTCAGGATTTTCAGTCTAAAGAAGCTCAAAGGCATTTTGCCAGCTGCATCGCATCAACACCATCTTGTTTGGGAATATGAAGAAATATATTAGCCTTCTTTTCAAATTATTCAAATTTCCGCTTCATTGTGATGTCTACATCTACCTACAACTAGAGTTCATTTGCTCAAGCGGGGTCACCGGTCACCGTACCGACATACCTACTTTCAAATGTCAGATTTTTTCCGTGTTTTTTTACCAATTTGAATGTCTCGGCTATCTTTGATTGATTCCGACTTGAAGTGGGTGATGGTCATAGATCACTATGAAGTCTTTTTTAAAGAACTTATCGATGCAACTTAGGGTTGCCAATTAGTCTCCAAACCAATGAATGGCAGATTTCAAATGCCCAGAAACAGAAAGCAAAAATAAAAATGGCGGTTACCTAATTGTTAACAGTAAGGTAACAAGATCTTCATCGGAAATTGTAAGTGTTTGTCTTTCAACGAAAAAAAAAGAAAATAAAATCCCTACCACCGAAAGTCGCTTTAATTCAGCAAATAGAGTTTAAACCTCACCCCTCATCACTTTTTTCCATAACTGTTTAATATTGCTTCATCGAAGATCAAATCGTACGAGTGAAATGATTAACTTACCGACATTGCCGCCAGCATATCTAGCCAAATCCTTAACATAAGATATCTCAAACTAATGAGACCCTCCATTTCGTTTGCTTTTGCTGCCTATTACAATTTAAAATCCTGCTGTGAGCCGCAGGCCTGTCAAATCAAATTATGGTTTGCACTTATGACGTCTCGCATGTTGTAAAGTATGTGTATACCTATTCAAAAAACGAAAGAACTGATATTACCATCAACCCTATTCACATGTCTCACAATGGTTCCTGCATTGCACTTCAAAATGGAAACTTCAAGTGAATACCTATTGCTTCTTGAAAAATTCATTTGACAAAACTTGGGGGAAACCAAGAAGAACCCTTACTTTAACAAGACCTCGTGTCATGTCTTCCCAGCGGGGTTCCATAAATATGGCCAACTCGTTTACACTTGTTGCCCAATGCAATGGCGAAATCATAAAGCATGCACGTTTGATGATGTCCTTTCAAATTGCAATCACAAAAGGACTAACAAAAAACGTACTTATATCGAAAAAAAGAGATGCTTGCAGTATAAATACAAAGGGGCAACAGTCTTTTTTACTTGTTTCTTTCATAACTCCACTTGAGTTTTTCGAGTTCACCTTCATGACGAGCCCGTGTATCACAAAAACAAAATGGCGCGACACCACCGCACCGACCCACGCGACGCGACGCACAAGCACAAGATGTTGAATGCAATTTTGTTCCTCCTGTGCTTTCAAATTGGATGCTTCTTTTTTAAAGTAATTTTTGTTTAATTACTTTTGGAATACACACTTAGGTATATTTCGTGTGTTCTTTTTTTCAAAGTTTCCTTTCGGAGTAACCAAACTGCACTCATGGACGGAGACGGAGCAACTTTGGCTCATTTGCATCAAAAAAGAAAAACTCTAAAGCACTGATGCATGAATGTTTTAAATGTTTTTCTTTGAAATTTTCTTTCTTATTTTAACGGTGCTTTTACAAGAAAAACGATCTCTTTTGTTCAAATTTATTCGTTCGTGTGTCAAAGTCAAAAGAACTGATGGCGACACACTGGCGAAGTTGATGATGGGTTGTTTGCATCACTTTGAAGTTGCTTAATGTGTAAAAGTAACTTACGTAGGTGGGTGTGCAACACCCCATAGCCCGGTTTGCTTTTGGATGCCCTTTGTTTATCCACCACCATCAACTGAATCATAGCGCATGATGAAAGGCAAAATCTTGACAGCACTGATATGTATTTTCCAACTGATTTGATATTCAAAATTTGGGCAGTTTCTTGCGAAAATAGAAAGCGTGACATGATTTGTTTTAGCTCTGATGACTGTGTAATTAAAATATGAAAATATAAAAGAAAGAATAAGTGGGGTTCTGAATGAATTCAAAAGGATTAATGAAAGTCTCTCACATGCCTTAGTTTTTGTTACACCTCGCACCCTACCTAACAAATGGTTTTCTTTTTGATTTTAGTTTTAACATTTGTAATATGCAAATTAAATTGCATTGATTTGTTCTTATTTTTTTCTTATTTGGCAACACTTTTAGCTCCATAAAGTGTTTGAGTAATTTGTTTGATTATGGACTTCAATCTTCAATCCAGTACGACAGTTTTTTGCTTGAAATAGTTTGTAATTAAGAACTTTTCTTAAAATTCAATGAGCAACAGAAGATTTTATTGAGGAAGGAACAAAAAAACGTGTAGAAATTAAAGGAAATTTATTTTGAGGTTGCAAAAACATTGAATAAGGATATGATGAGCTGTTGCTTAGCCTCTTAAGCAACAAAAGATAAATGCATAAATTATTTTTCATTATTTACTCTGCACATACAAAATCTAATTTTATAGAGCAAATTAATGACAGTATTTCACTTTAACTTTCATTCGACGAATAAACATTCAATGAGACTTTCAATCGGTAATTAGACCGATACTCACATACGGGGTGATAGTCTGGTGTACAGCACTAGACAAGATGATCTCAAGCTGGCCAAAGTTCAAAGAACGGCTAGTCTGTGTATTAGTGGCGCACTGAGGACAACCCCATCGGACGATCTCAATGTACTACTAGATCTCACACCCCTAGATATCTTCAGCAAACAAGTCGCAGCTAGCTCAGCAACTCGACTCAGAGCTACATCACAGTTTACCAATAATCAAATCATCAACACTACCATTCTAGATAACTTTAGATTCTTACCGAATCGATCCGAATACAGCACCCCCAAGTTGGTGTTTGACAATAATTTCCAAGTAACCATACCTTCAAGAGAAGCTTGGGAAAATGGCACTATTTTGGAAAATGAAGCAATACACTTTTACACCGGGTTCAAAAACCAGCGGAGGCGTGGGAAGTGGAATCTACTCAGAAAAACTGAATCTCAGTCTTTTCTTCCGCCTACCCGATCATTGTAGTGTGTTCCAAGCGGAAATTCTGGCGATTAAGGAGGTGCTGTTTTGGCTCAAAGAAAACGTCATATCCTTCACGGATATTCGAATCTTCTCAGACAGCCAAGCTGCCCTTAAATCTCTTCCCTCTGTCTACAAAATACATCACGGTCCAAAATTGTCAGATGTCTCTGAGGGAGATTTCAAACCTTCCAACCAAAAAAGTTTGGCCTTGTGTAGACTCAAAACGCTCGAAGAGTTTGTAAGCCCTGAACCGCCTGTGTCTAAGTTTTACCATAAGTGTTCTTACTGGCCACTGTCTAATAGGGAGACACGCCAAAAGACTTGATGTGTTTTCCAATGATTTCTGCAGAAGCTGCATGGACGAGGAGGAGGAGGAAACCGTTCAACACCTTCTTTGCTCATGCCATGCACTACTCCATAGGAGGAAGACTCATCTCGGTGAATTCTTCTTCGATGATACTAGCGACTTAGCTTACATAGACCCTAAAAGTCTTTCGAAATACATTAAAAGTTCCGCGTGGTTCGACTAGCAGGTGACAGCTTTTGTAAGCTGTCAATTTTTATGTTATCTGTGGTTGGTGTCATCTTAATGTTAACAATTCCTCGTGTTGAGAAGGCAGAGTTAATTCGTTTTTCGTGTTTATACATGATCGCTTGGCGCATGATACTTCGGTTTAATGGAGTGAGGCTTTCGTGCAAGTAAATTTTTTTATTAGAATCGAAACCCACATCGCTTAGACAAAAGAGCCGCGAGTTATCTTTCCTAAATGCCGATATAGCCTTCATAGTCGTGAACTTATCGTGAGCTGACGCAAACTTAATTATAATCACTGAGTCGGATCTTTGTTTCACTCGGAAAATACGATTTACTGCGGGTGTTTGAAGGTTCATTGCTTGGCAAATGTTGCAAAAAATTCGGTCCAGATTTTCCTCAGGAAAATACGGTATATAGAACAGCGTCGGACGCAAGATTGTTGGTGTGAAGTGATTCGATTTGTTCTTTCAATTCTAGCAGCTCAGTTTTGTCAACATGTCCAGGTTGTTTTAGTTGCACTAGCTCTCGTTGATGTTGCTCTTTAAAACAAACAACTTCCGACTGTAAGTAGCTACAATTTCTTGCACTTTCTTCACATGCTGCAACACGTTCTTTTAAGGCCTCCATTTCGGTCTCGATGAGGTACAACTTCTCACATATGTTTTTGTTGATTATTTCAATACGCGTGGATTTTCTTGTCAACTCACCTTGTTCAGTGATTTTAAGATGCAGACTGGAAAAACATTCTGACGTCATTGATTTAAGCGTTGGTGACGATGTTTCGAGTGCTTGTGATGATGTCGTTGTTTTAAGTAGTGATGGTGATTTAAGCTTAAGAGATGAACATTGAGGAGAATCCGTATGCAGTTTCTGTTGTTGCTTCTTTGTTGTTAACAGTGTGGCTTTTACATCTGACATGGTGTGTTTGTGTATTTAACTTTTTTGCAATTAAAACGGCTCGAGCAATTTCTAACGTTAAGCGACCAATATATTCCACTTATTTTGCGATTTTATGCCGAGAAAAAAAAAGACAGCGGTTAGGAAAAATTTAAATTCAACTGGATATGTTGTTAAGCTCAGATTCAGAGTTTATTTAGGAGCCCATAGATTTACACGTCTAAGGCCTCGGCCACGCAGTAAGCGGCAGAGCGGCTAAGCGGCTAAGCGGCGAGCGGCTGAGCGGCAACTCTAAGCGGCGTATGGCCAGGCATTAAGCGGCTGAGCGGCGAGCGGCTGAGCGGCGAGCGGCTGAGCGGCAACTTTGAGCGATTAGTAGTTAAAATGCCGTTGTCAAGAACAGTTCGTCGTATTTTATTGTCGGAAAATCGTTTGTATGTGTACAAATTACTTAAACGTATACAAAAAAGAAGACGATTTGGTGTTCATCCGATTAACCAATTAAGATCGGAATTTGGTGAATTTAATCATTTATTTTTGAATTTACGAAGATTTCCAGATAGATTCTGGCAATACCTACGTAATATTTTCAACACTCCCACTTTTTGTCAAAAACTCCCATTAAAGCTCGTAGAAATTGAAAACGTTCTCTCGGTAACGCCTTGGTTATGATGTCAGCAACCATGTCTGTTGTTGATAAACTTTTTAACTCGAAACATCCTTCCTCGAATTTTTCACGTATAAAATGGTACCTTACATATATCGACTTACGTTCCCAATCGCATAACTAATATCTGGTCTTGTAGCTATGGCCAAGTACATAAGACTTCCAACTAGTTGTCGATATGGAAACTTGCTTGGTTGTGATTGCTCAAAATTCGAAAGTAACTGATTTGGGTCAGCTGGAACAGACACTGGATTGCAACTTTCATGGTGAAATCTTTTGTAAAATCCTCTTGGCATATCCTGCTTCGTGCATAAATATTGAACCATCCGCACGCTGATCAATCTCCAGACCAAGAAAACAACCAACTGGCATTTGTTCGATTTCAAATTCTTTTTACAAATGTTCAATCACGGATTCCACTTGAGCTTTATCGTCTCCAGTCACAATTCCATCGTCTACATAAATTGCAATTATAATTGTCTTTCCATTACCTAAGATCTTTTTAAATTCGTTAACGGAAGCACTCATTCCACTCAATATATGGACGCTTCGTCACTGATATAAATATAAAATGCTGTTTACCGCTCAGAAAATTAAAACATGTTTGGTTGCTGAGCGGCGCCGCTTTGCCGCTCAGAATTTTGTTTTGCCGCCCGCTCATTGCGTGGCCACTCCTGTGTGAGTTCATATGTTTTAATTTTTTTTGCCGCTCTGCCGCTCGCCGCTTACTGCGTGGCCGAGGCCTAACTTGTGCGAAAGCTGACCGTACTCCGTAATCGAAATATCCTTTTAACGAAATATCTTAGAAATTTTAATACACGTTCCATGGAGCAATGTCCCCATACTTGCACTCGTAGAACAGGATAGAAAGTTCCATAGCTCAGAATAATTTTTGCTTTGCACTGTGCTCCATATTTGCTCGTGTCAGTCAATTTTCTCTACAGGTGCTTCTTCATGCTCAGATTTGAGGTTATCAAAACGCCTAGATATTTATATTCGCGGAAAACTTCGACTGCTTGGCCATTATAATCTTATTTTTCATTTCTTGAATACCTGCCACCTCCTCCGCTAAAAATCATGATTTTCAATTTTTGCAGGTTGATTTCAAGATTCCATCGGTTTCAATAAACCCCAAGCCTATTTATCATGCGATGCATTCCATCAGAGAAGATCACTATGTCATCTGCATACATAAGAGCTGGGACAGTCATCATTCCTTCCACAATCATTCCACCTCTTACTTCGTCAGTAATATCATTTATAAAAATTATAAGTATAGGAGTCTGAGTTCCCCAGAATACATCCTTGCTTGAGACCAGTGGCTGTTGTAAATTCCTTTGATATACGTTGGTGTCGTACATCGCTCTTAGCACACTTATAACTTTGCTCGACACTCGTATCACACAAAGCTTGTAGAAGAGAGTTTCACGATAAACAAAGTCGAAAGATATACGAAAGTCTATAAAAAACGCGTATATGTAGTTTCTTCTGTTTCCTTTTATAAAGATCAGCAATGTTCCATAGTTAAAAAAATATATGGTCTATCGTTGAGTAACCTTTCCTGAAACCAGCCTGAAATTCCGATAAAATTTATCTGTCCTCTACCCATTTTGATAGTCTGTTGGGGATGAGTCCCGCAAAAAGCTTAGCACAGTTCCCAGATCCTTAGCACAGAACAGATCCCTCTGTAGTTTGCTGGGTCCTCGTATAGTTACCCTTTTCGTATTGTTGATTCTTAAAATCCGGAACTGACGCATTTTCGAAAATTCGGTTAAATTCATATGTAAGTAAATAGATAAGTTTTTCCGTTGCGTACTTGTAGAACTCGAAGGGGATACGGGGTTTTGTTTAATTTTGCAATAGCGACAACTTTTTCCACTTCTTAGACTGAGAAAGGTGCATCTAAGTAATCATCTTGAATTGAGGGGGCTGCAATGCTGCATATTGTACCACAAGTCCTTACTTACTTACTAAGGTGGTCATTACAGTTCGGGCTGAACCTGGGCCTCAACCAAAATCCTTCTGTAACGACTTCGATTTCGGGCGAGCTCTCTCCAGTTCTGCAATCTAAATCGTTTGAGGTCTTCTTGCACTTGATTGCGCCACCTAAGACGAGGTCTTCCTTTTCAGCGATTTCCCTGCAATGTGCTTTCCAAAACCCGTCGAGCCGGAGCGTTTGGGTCCATCCGCTCTACATGGCCCAACCATCTTAGCCTCGCGATGCGTACTCTTCTGGCTATGTCCATGTTGTGGTATAACTCATACAGCTCGTTGTTGTATCTTCTTCTCCACACATTGTCTCCGCATACGGGACCAAAGATCATTCGGAGAATTTTTCTTTCGAAACGACCTCATCCGCGCCGTAAAGCAGGACTGGGATGATCAAGGCCTTATACAGGGCTACCTTGGTTTTTCTGGAGAGGGTTTTGTTTCTCAATTGCCTTCTCAACCCAGAGAAGCAACGGTTGGCAAGAGTTATTCTCCGTTTGATCTCCGCACTGATTGTCTACAGCGGAACCTAAGTAGTCGAAGTCCTGTACTACCTCGATGTAATGTCTGTCTATTAAGACGTTTGGTCCAATTCGTCGATGTTCTGTGTCCTTGTTTGATGACAACATATACTTCGTTTTGCCCTCATTTATACCATCAAACCTATTTTTGCCGCTTCTGTTTCAATACTCGCAAAAGCACCTATGACATTACGCTTTTTTCTTCCTATTACGTCAATATCGTCTGCATAGGCGAGTAATTGTACAGACTTTCGAAAGATTGTTCCTCTAGTGTTGACGTTTGAGTTTCTTACAATCTGTTCAAGTATGATATTGAAGAAATCGCATGACAGTTTGTCGCCTTGCCTAAAGCCTTTTTCGACATCAAAGGTCTCGGTGAGTTCTTTACCGACCTTGACGAAGCAGCGTGAATTCTCCAAAGTCATCCTGCATAGTCGTAGGAGTTTTGCAGGGATGCCGAAACTAGACATGGCTCTGTACAGCTCGTCTCTGTAGATACTGTCATACGCGGCCTTGAAATCGATTAAGAGATGGTGAATATCGATATTATCGGGTTTTTTCCAAGATCTGCCGTATAATGTGAAAATTTGGTCTATTGTGGACTTCTCTGGTCTAAAACGATATAGATAAGGACCTATTAAGTTGTTGACGTGAGTTTTCAGACGATCACATATTACAGCAGACAAGATCTTATAAGCGACGTTAAGAAGGCTTATCCCTCTATAATTGGCGCAGTTGTGAGGGTCTCCCTTCTTTAGGATCGGGCATACGATACTGAGGTTCTATTCATCGGGCATGCTTTCTTCCGACCATATCATGCAGATCAGTTGGTGCATGATCCTTTCCAACTGGTCTCCAGCTGCCTTGAAAAGTTCGGCATCAAGGCCATCAGCACCTGCAGTCTTATTTGATTTAAGTTTGCATATGGCAAGCTTAACTTCCTCTAGGTCGGGAGGACGGCATTCTTGATCATCGTCCAAGCTGAATGGGACAATCTGCCTGACAGCGGAATTTGTGTCCTCATCGCCATTAAGCAGTCTGCACAAATGATCTTTTCAGATTCTCAGTAGCGACTGTGACCCTATAACTATGTTTCCCTGCTGGTCTTTACAGGCTTGAGTTCGGGGTTTGCCACCCTGGCAGGATCTTTTTACCTTTTGATAAAACTTCCGAATCTAGTTCGTTCGTTCTTCCCTTCTTCTCTCCTTGTAAATCTCGTTATACTGATCGTAAGCAGCCCTCGTTCGTGTTTGCAAAAGCATTTGTCGTGCTCTTTGCTTGGCTGCATTAGCCTGCCTACAGAACCATGGGTTTCGTTTTGGTGGCCGAGTGAAACCCAGAACCTCAGGGGCAGCGGTTCTGATGGGTTCTTGGCATTGCTGCCACTGGTCTTCAATGTTTAATGCTGGCGGCATGGGATTCAAGGATAATTGAAGGGACACTCGATTGGAAAAGGCATTGGCAATCTCTTGCGAATGTAGCTTTCCGACGTCATATCTCTTCACAGCGTTAGTTCGTGCTGGTCGTGAACAAGATATCCTCATTCGTACCTTGGCTACAACAAGGTAGTGGTCCGAGTCAAATTGGGACCTCGGAAAGTTCGGACATCTAACACACTGGAAGAGTGCCTTGCGTCGATCGCAACATGGTCAATTTGGTTGACGGTTAATTGATCTGGGATCGCCATGTACCTCTATGAATTTTGATATGCGGGAAGTGTGTACTACTTACAACAAGATTTAGCCCCGCAGCAAAATCGATTAGCCCCAGTCCGTTTTCGGAGGTTTTGTCATGGAGGCTATGCTTACCGATTGTGTCCTCCTTCCCTAGCTTTGCGTTAAAATTGCCAAGAACGATTTGCACGTCTTGTCTAGGGCACTGCTCATGCGTTTCTTCGAGGAGCTCGTAGAAACAGTTTTTGGAATCGTCGTCTTTGTCTTCTCTGGGGGCGTGGGTGCATATAAGGCTAATGTTGGTGAATTTAGCCCTGATGCGGATGGTCATTATACGCTCATTGACTGGATTTTGATAACTGAGTTTTCCTCTGACGACAAATCCGCACCAAAATAAGCGTTGTTTCTGTTCTGTAGCTGATGTCACAGTTTTTCATCTTCTTAATGCCCGGTCCACTCCATCGCACTTCTTGGATGGCGGTTATGTCTGCTTTGCAGCAGTCCAGGGCGTCCGCTAATTCTCCAGCTGCACGCAGTCCGTTAAGAGATCTTATGTTCCACGTGCAGATCCGGAGGTCATTGTCCTTTTTTCGTTTGCTTGGGTCGTCAACTTTGAAATCCGTCTCTGTCTTTGCTCCGTCTAGAGCTGACCTGCTAATCTAGTAAGTGCGAGTATTGACAAACGAATGCGGAACGAAAGAATTTCGCTCAACACTATAATTGCTCTGCGAGCAATGACTGACTGCACGAATCTCAGTGGTCTACGAGAGCTTTCGTGTAAATGTCCCAGCGGATGAATTCGAATGACAGAATCAACGGTGGACTTCAGCAGCCAAAAAGCAGAAACCCCTGAAGAAGCTACTCCAACATGTTCGGTTTAAAGGTCTTTCAGGTTTTTCAATACTAGGACAGGGTATTGAAGTAGAGATGGTGGCGGATGAGCTCCTGGTGAGCCAACGGCAGCACTCACACCCCTGCAGCAGGGTACTGACACTGGATATTCCAGCCCTTTATGCCCGAAGGGATCCAAAAGGACCTAGCCTTCCATGTTGGGGGTTGTGCGTGGGGTTAACTACCTAACCACCTTTATACTACATGGTTCCGAAACAACAAACAGCCTCGCATAACAATTATGATTTCAACGTTGTCGACCCGAGCAAAAGAAAAAAGGACAGAAACCTCCGGATCTGCACGTGAAACGTAAGATCCCTTCAGGGATTACGTGGAGCTAGAGAATTAACAGGTGCCTTGCACTGCTACAATACAAACATAACCGGCATCCAAGAAGTGCGATGGAATTGGCCAGGAATAAAGTAGAGGAAAAACTGTGGCCAAATTCGCCAACATTAGCCTAATATGCGCCCACAGAAGAGAAAGACGACAATTCCAAAGACTGTTTCTACGAGCTCCTCGAAGAAAAGTCGTGAAAATCGTTTTTGGCAATTTTAACGCAAAACTGGGGAAGAAGCAAGGAGGACATGTTAGGAAATACTATCGGTAAACATAGCCTCCATGACAAAACCTCCGAGAACGGACTAAGGCTAATCGATTTTGCTGCGGGGTTAAATCTTGATGTTAGTAGTACACACTTCCCGCATCTCAAAATTCATAAAGGTATACATGGCGATCCCCAGATCAATTAACCGTCAACCAAATTGACCATGTTGCAATCGACACAAGGCACTCTTCCAGTATGTTAGATGTCCAAACTGTCCGTGGGGCCAACTTTGACTCTGACCACAACCTTGTTGTAGTCAAGATACGAATGGGGATATCTAGCTCATGACTCGTGCGAACCAACGCTGTGAAGAGATATGACGTCGGAAAGTATCAATCGGAAGAGATTGCCAGAGCCTTCTCCTATCGAGTGTCAATCCATTTATCTTCGAATCATATGCCACCCACCATCGAGCATTGAAGACCAGTGGCAGTAATGCCAAGAAGCCATCCGCTGCCTCTGAGGTTGTTCTGGGTTTTTAATCTTCCCCAAAACGAACAGACATCTTTCGCCAGCAATTTCGATTTCGGGCGAGCTCTCTCCAGTCGGTTGAGGTCTTGTTCCACTTGATTGCGCCACCTAAGAAGAGGTTTTCCAATTCCGCGAGTTCCCTGCAATCTACTTTCGAAAACCCATCGAGCCGGAGCGTTAATGTTCATCCGCTGTACATGGCCCAACCACCGTAGCCTCGCGATTCCTACTCTTATAGCTATGCGGGAGTAATTTTAAAAATATTAATTTTTTTGTAAAAATGAAATAGAAAATGATTAAAATCCAATTAAGCTGATGTTCTCATAAAAACATGTTTCTGTTTTCTTTCACTTCAGATGATCCCACAAATAGTTCTGCTGGAGTCGCCGGAAATGATGTCACATGAGTGTTGAATATTTTCAAAGAAAATTTCAGAAACGGTTTATGAAATGTTTTTCTGAAAGACTGTAAAAGGTTGGAATAAAATATTTTATTTCTTATATAAAAAAAAGAAAAAAATTGTTGAAAATAGGCCGTTTTTCCCCCTTTGAACCCATGTAACCCCTTAATACTCCAACTGAAAAAAATCAAAGTCAAAGGTTTTTTGTCGATAAGGCCACTTGACGAAAATATGTTGTCCCCCAAGCGTGGGAAATATTGGACGTACCAATCTATGTGATCTTGTGATATTAGATGAAGCCATATGTATCGACTTCAACTGTTCAACTGGAATGGGATGTATTTCCGAATTGCAGGCCTCGGGATCTGTGTCTCCAAATCCATCAATAATGTTGCATTGCCAGGTACCTGTCGGGAAATGTTTCTCTTAATACATCAATGATCTTTCTTACGCAACAGGATAGTGGATGAAAATGAGGAAAAAGTGAAATCATTGCGTAGTCGTCTCACAAAATCTTTCTAGAAGAATCCATTAGTGAAAAAGGCGAGAGGGAAAAGAAATTAGAATCTAGTTGAAAAATAAGAAAGCAGAAGCTTCATTATGACATATAAATGAGTGTTATAATTTAATACCTCTTAATCTTTATTTTCAGACAGTTCTTGAAAATCTTATTGTGGAGTCAAACAGATGAAATTAAACAAAAAAAAAAAATGCACTCGTTTCGATGGTTATTTGGACCTTCCCAATAGAAGCAATCATCTATTTTCTATTACTCAAAGGTGAGATGTGTTGTGTGCACAATGTGGGCACACGAAGACAGCTCACTCAGGTAATCCCAAATTATTTTTGATATCCGAAATTAGAGTTGAGCTAATGGTTAAGTTGTATATTTCTACTTTCTTCCATCCTTTGGAGTTCTCCTAATACATTGTGTTGCATATGGCCAACCCTAGCCCGGTGAGCCATATTAGCCGCAATAAAAAAATGTAATATTAACTTGAAAACCTGTGTTTTTATCTTCTTACTATGTCAGGTTTCTTAGATTGAGTTAAGGGGTCTACCCTCATTGAACAGCCAAAATCTTTCTATTTTCTCGAGTTTTTCAACGATAAAAATCTTAAGTATGAATATGAAAATTCTTAAATTTGGAAAATACACGCTTAAAAAAGCTTTTTATTACAAAAAAGGGGGAGAAGACTGGTACAAAAAAGATGGCTGTGCGATGTTTATGAAATATATGTTGACCTGCATGGTCATTCGATTCTTCTCTGGATTTTAACTCAATTTTGGATTCTTCTTTTAATTGGTAGGCCGAATGTAACATTTTGCATATTTGGTTCCATAAATTTTGAACCAAAAAACAGAAAAATATATGCGCAAGTCGACAAGTGGATATTTGGCTATCTTTTTCTTTTCTTTTATAATTAACGCGCACACCAAGGGGTTATGACTACTCTTATAATGTTATAGAACACAGTGCGAGCATTTAGGAAAATAGGAGAGGATTTAGTAGGAGACACCGATGCACGTTGCTTTTGAATCTTTGTGAATCGTAATGCAGAGGAAATACAGAGCCAGGTAAAGCATTCCACATTCGGGTGGTGCGACTAAAACAAGAATTTCTATCCTTGACTGTACGTCCGAAGTTGGGCTCAAGGTAAAACTGATGAACATTCCTAGAGAGGCGGGTGTTGCGGCTAAATTGTTTCAGGGGAGGAATGCAGCTGGCTACTGCACTGTTTGTGAAAAAAGCGATAAAAGAGAATGAGACAGGTGACGTTTCGACGATGTTCAAGAGAATCAATCGATTCTACGATTGAACTATCACCTACCAATTTTAAAGCTTTATTTTGTACCCTATCAAGTAAGCGAAAAGATGTTTTAGGAGTAGCTGACCAGATGTGGGAGTTGTACTCCAATTCTGGGCGGATTGCGCCAGATCAGAAGGTGTGAAGAACTTCGTGCACTGTCTCAAGAAGCCTAAGCATTTAGCAGCGTTTTTGGCGACTTCAAATATGTGGTCATTCCAACGAAGATCATCGTTGACACACATACCAAGTACTGACAGCTTTTCGGTTTCTTGGATGTAGGTACCATTCATGGATAATGGCAATGGGGGAATGTTAAGCTTCAACGACAAGAGACAGCATTGAGTTTTCGAAGCATTGAATTCTACTCGATTTTTAAGACCCCATGAAACAATGCTGTCAAGGTCAGAATTCAATGAGCTTATCATACGCAACCGTTCCAGTTCCACATCCGAAGAGCAGGGACGTGAATTTGGAAACGAATATGAAAAGCTGAGGGTCGAGTCCTCAGCAAAACAGTTGAGAGGATTAGAAGTTTCAGACAAGAGACCATTTATGAAAATGAGTCGGATACAAAACGGTGCCCTGGGGCACAACAGCATTTATGAAGTTGGTATCAGACTTGAAGCCATCCAATAAAACTTGTATTGAACGGTCGGAAAGGTAATTTCTAATCCAACGAAGAAGAGACTCATCGATAACAAAAGCACGCATTTTCGATAAAAGAGCCTGATGCCAAACTCTATCAAATGCTTTAGAAATATCAAGCGCAATAACCTTACTTTCTCCAAAACAATGTAAAGTTTGGTTCCACTTTTCGGTGAGATAAGCCATCAAATCACCAGTGGACCGTTTGCTACGAAAGCCGTACTGACGGTCATTAAGAAGCTTTCGTTCTTCAAGATATGGAGCTGACATACGGAGAGTCATCGAAAACGAGTGTTGGGACCGATGACGTGGTCAAGTTTTTAACGTTCTTAACAAAAGACCAAAAGTTTTTGCTTCCTTTTGGACACAATAGTATTTTTTCCCTTACTTTTTGGTCATGAAAAACTTTGGCCTTTTGTATATGAGCGTTGCAGATATTTCTGGCCCGTTTGAACAAATTTCGGTTTTCTACTGTGGGGTTGTCTTTAAATTTTCGAAAACTACTTTCTCTATCCCTAATCACCTCTTTACAGCCTGAATCAAACCACGAATTCTTATTATATTTTTTGTTCTGTGAGGAACAAAACTTCTCATGCCGTTGAGAATTACGTTAGATATCATATCAGCTGATGCATCAACGTTTCCGTCGAGAAAGCACAATGACCAATAAAATCTTCGAAAGAAATTATTCATGGTCCGATTTGCCTAGAGGAGATGATACTATAACCCTGTATTTTTCGGGATGAGAAGTGAGAAATAGGTCAAGAGTGTTGGCCGCATGGCCTTCAATATCAGTAACCCGAGTGGGCTCATCAACAAGTTGAGTTAATTCGTTAAACTCAGCGAAGATCTCAACATATTTTCCTTCGGGTGTTGTCTGGCCAGAATGTCGAAGCCAACCAGAATTGTGTACATATTGAAATCGCCCGCAATTGCGATTTCAGTGTGAGGATAAAGGCAAACAATTCTTATTATGGAGTCAGATAGCGCATAAAACTCGTTAGAGGTTGAATTGCTATCTAAATTGGGGCTTCTGTAAATAAAACAATAATGAATGATATGCTTACGGACGGTGAATTTTAACCACATGAAGTTAAAGTTCGTATTAGAACAGAGGCCATATTGTGGTAGAAGCTGGTAAGCAATATCATTTCGAACATATACGGCGAGGCCATGAGATGAAAAGAATAATGGCACTAAGCTATATCCAGGCAGGTTGAACTCTTATGAACCAGAATCAACACCCACTGTGTTTCACTCAATGCCAAAACAGCTGGCCTGCATTTTGCATTGTGAGCGTGCACACCAAAAAAATTCGATCGCAACCCCTAATGTTGCTAAAATCGACTCTAAACTTACCCGACATCACAATTCACAAAAACACATAAAACAAAAAATTTAATCAGTTTACCAGCTTCCTATCTTCTTCCGGTGAAAACTGGGCAAAAGAGTTCGTTGTTTCGATTATAACACATAGCAAGGACGGTTGTAACTAAATCTTAAGGAATAAACGAAAAATATTGTTTTAACTTAATATTTATTAAATAAAAATTAATAAAATAAAAATTAAAAACTAAAAGCCGTCTTGTAGCCTTTACAAACAACAAGTTCTATTTCAATTCAGAAAGTAACTTGTCACAAGAATCAGTTTTGATTTTGGATATGGCATAGCGTTTTCGAGATAAAAAGTTCTTCAAGTTTCCGGCCGTGGGAGTTATACCAGGTTATGGTAAAATAATACCTGAGATGGCTTAAGGAATTAGTGAAGCTTGTGATGAAGATGGAGACAGTGATGTTAAATAAACTTTTAAGATGGTTTCAAAATGTTTGGAACGTTATATGGATTTGGTCTATTAGTAACATTGAAAGAAGAAAACTTATCAAACCCGGTTGTAACGTGTTACAACTGTCCACATCTCGTTGAAGTTTATTCAAATACTACTGCGTCGATTACAAAACCACTTAAACCATTCAATTTGAAATGAAATAAAGTAAAATGGTAATGCTACCATTGAATCGAAATTGTTTAATTAAAAAAAATTTTCAAAAACTCACCACCAAAAAAATTTACTTTTATACACAAAGTACACCTTATTTGAAAAGTTCATAGTACTTTGGCAATTGAAGTTTTGTGGGTTCATTAAAACCCGAATAGCGAAGAATTCTACACTTAAAAATTGACGGTTAAAGGCTCATTCCTCTTCTAAAATTTAATGTTACAACTGCAACGCGTTACTTTCGACCACACTCTCCCCTACTTTCTATGTGAATAGAATCGATGGCAGTAGTGCCAACTATTTTTCCACAAATGTATGACATTCGAACATTCCTCGAGCTGTTTGACAGGACTCATTCTCAAAAAAAGAAACAAACATAGAAAAAGGAATATTTACATAAATGGACAACATTGCGATTTGGTTTGATTTATATGAAAATCAGGAACGAAAGGAGCAAATTCAACGTGGAAGAATTAGAGACTACTCTAATATAATGGAGCTTACCGAGAAAAGCTTTGCTAATTAAATACTTCAACGTGTTTTTAATCAAATGTGTTTATTTTGATTCCAGTTTTGTTGAAAACTGTTGTCTCACGAAAGATGGTTTCAACAATATATCATATGAGTATTCGCAGCAAATAAAATTCATGCTTTCAGCAGCACTGGAATTTTTGGCAGCAGGAAGTTACCAAAACCAAATCGGTGGTCCCCGATAGTCTTATTTGACCTCAGTTTTTCCTTTGTGTTATACTTACTTTCTTCCATACCCTATAATGTCAAGCTGCGATGGACCCTCAACTTTAAGGTTTTGGGATTAAATTTGTTTCCGAATATTCTCGCGAACCGAACTTTAAACTATTAATTAACTAATAGTGCTGAAAATCAATTCCAAATACCGCGTACAAATCCAAGAATTTACACGACCGAAGAACGGTATAAAAAAATATATTTATTCGCGAAAAATTAAATTGGGATGTCAACAATCCCGAAGTTCGCGTGTTATGTATAGCTCAGAAAGTGTCATCGAACCTCCAAGTTCTGATGACACTAACAGAAAAGCCACCACGAAATTCTAGACACTATAAATTATTGATGGGAACGGAAACAAAAAGGTTCCGATTACGTACCTGTTGTTTCCGTTGCCACTAAAACTAGGAATAAGCAAATTAGGTATAAGCTATGTGTTAAGATACATTTAAGTAATCAATAAAGATCAGTCATTACTTGGACACCAACTTGATGGTATATTACTTTCTGTAACTTAACTCGCGCAACTTGTCTTTTAAACGAAATGTCAAACCGAATATGACACAAGTTCGCTTTCGGCAACCAACAACATTTCAGTGCTGTCTCCCTAAGCTCATTCTGTCAGGGTGGTGGTCGATTTGATATTCCTTTTTAATCCGATTCGACTAAAAGGGAATATCAAATAATTATAAAATAATATCACGTATTAATAAAACTATGTTGAGTGAGAGTACAGGGGCGTACTAGCTCACTTTTAATATGGGCGCCAGGAAACCTTTTTAAAATGGTGATTTGCCTTAACCAAAGGCTTAAATATTAGCTAAAGAGGAAAGAAAACTATGATAGAAATGGAATAAAACAGACGAACTTTCAGAAGGAAATTATAGAATTTTTTTTGTACTTCTAGGTTGTAAAGAAAGAAAAGTTTAGAAAATAATGAAAGTTAGGAACATTAAGCAAGTTAAGTAAAATATAAAAACAGATTGTTGTGTCGTTGAACACAAGACCGTTTTCGGGAAAGAAAACAGTAAGACAACGAAAGTCTAGCGTATCTAATTTTTTGCTCCAAATAAGGCGACTCTAAATTCGTTCGAAAAACCCTTGAAAAGGTACGTAAGATATATATATATATAAAAAAAACAACAAAAAACTAAGCTTTTCTCCTATCCTGAACTCCGTGAGGAAATATCTTCTCTGTATACCTCAAAGTTTTCTCAACATTCCCAACTGGAATTTTGCCTCTCAGTAAATTTAGTACAATATCACAAAAAAAGAAAATTCTGGTGTCTCCACAAATCGCTCTAATTTTCCGCACTTTTTCTCCTAGATCTTTACACTTTGACAGCAAAAAGTCGATAAGAGACTATCAAGATGGCGGGTTTCTCTCGTCCATCCGGCATCGGCCATGCAGCCATCCTCGTCAGACCTTAAAGCGTGCTGTTGTCCGGTCTCACTTGTTGTGCGAGTGAGATATCACGAATCAACTACCCGTGGTCTTTGCTTTCAGGTGGCATGATCGTAGACTTTCGTCCAGATAGTTAAAAAAGAAAGAAATAGAGGATAAAAACGAAAACACGTCTCTTAGTGATTCTTCCTTGATGTTGACGATACTCAACGTAATTTTAATTGAAAATTAATAGAAAATTTTGGCTGGTGTGAATATAGTTCACACATTGTTGGACATAGGTCTTGATCTTCATGCCATTCATCTTTTATCGATTTTTTTTCGTAAGCCACCTGCCGTACGAACTTTTGTGGACCGACCATCCCACAAGAAAAGTGTCTTCAATTTTATCGTCTCGTCACACTCAATAACCTGGAAGTAGCCTTTCGAAAGTTTGAGAAGAACAGGTCTTCGGCTGATGGACCAGGTTCCAACTGAACTCTTCTACTAATTTCGACTAGCTCTCAGAAACGTATATTAGCGGGATAAGAATGGCAGATAGAATTTCTTGTGGCAAATTTTACCGGAATAAATTGTTCAAATTTGGTTAGATTATTATATCGCTTATGGGGTTTTTATATTTCCCTTGGATAAGTGCCGATGGATTGTCATGTAATTTACCAGCATTTCAAGTTGTGATGGCTTTGATTTTAATATTTTTGTTAATTGCTTTTTATAAAAAGTAATTTGATGGTTGAGTAATAAATTAAAGTGCAAACAATGAGTTTATATTTATATTTAGTTTTTCAGCTCTACTCGCAAAAAATTTGATAGCAGTATCAAATGATTTTCCTCGATTTCGCTTTGTTTTGCCATCTACTTCCGAGCTTATTAGTGGCCCCGAATATCCGAAAGTACACAAAAAACGTAGTTGGCATTACTTGAACTGTTCGACTGTAGTATATTGAAACATTTTTATAAACGGAATTCACAGCACTATAGAACCGTATAGCTTCAAAATTTTCAAAACAATTTGAAAACCATCCAACAAGTTGGACATAAGCGATCGTCTGAGGGCTCACATTATCCAACTTTGGTCGTTTTAAGCAAAGTCTTTCCAACTAATTGTACAGTGTGACCTCCGCTATAGACTACCTAAGACCGCATTTTTTGAATTCCAACACATTTATTACGGAATCGAATTACGTAGTGGAATGGATTATTATCTGAACCTTCAACCTTACCATAATTTTACCTCATATTCTTTATGACTGTGGCTTTTATAAAAAATGATGATGAAAAATGAAACCAAAAACTACGAAAAAACAATTATTATTTTGCCAAAAAACCGAAACGTCACCCAAAAGTATACAGTAAACTACTTGGATCTTTAAAAGATTTCAGTATGATTCTATCAAAAATGTATGCTTTTGAAAAATGTAAAAACAAACTAAAGAGGACACACCCCCTGCCCTCAACAAACATTGATATAAAACTGTTAAGGTACGCCATATTTCCTGCACTTACCCTATTGCTGAAAGTAGCTTGGTTCTTTTTTATTATTTATCTTTGGAGAAATGCTTTAAGGAAGTATATGTACTTCCTCGTGTGTCGGACTCTCGAGGGTGTACTAAGATTGACATACTGACTAAAACTCCAAAAGTTTCTTGCTGATCTTCCCCTCGGGACCACTTGCGCATTTCTTCGAGAGGGATCCCAGATCCGTGTCTAGGTGGTAGGTCCTTGTTTCATCATCTTGTTTCTTTGTTTTCAGGATCAGCGGCAGATACATACTTATTCGGGCTGAGCTCTCTATTTATTTAGATTTATACATTCATACTGTAATGTACACCCAACATTTATACCAATTTCCTAATCGAAAACGTTCAACCGAAAACACAACTGGCAACACTATAATGGAATGGTATAAAGGAAGACGTCGTTTGTGAGTGAGTGTGTGTGTGTGCAGAAATACCGGGAGGAGAATGTATCTAGAGATCATGGTTCATAGCAAAACTACTAGAAAGCTCTCGATGTTTCACACTGCTATATAAAGAGGCCGCTGATGCAACAAGAGTCAGTTTTGATTATAGAGTGAAAAAGAAAAGAGTGAGTTGTTTACAAGTGATAGTCCAAAAGTTGAATTGAGATCGAATAAAGTATAGATACTGAATAAAAGTGGTAGAATTAAATAGAAAAGTGAAGTTTTAATTTGCGAACTAAGCGCACGTTGCAATACATTCTTTCTCTAGTTTAACAAACGCATTACAGATTTCTTAAATTTCTTAGATTTCTTATTTGCCGACTTTGAATTGGTCATGCAACACGGTTTTTTTATTAATTTGATTTTGTTTTTTTAATTTTTTTGTTACAAACTAGTCAGTTTTGATTAAATTACACTTCTACTTTGAGGATGTGCCTACTCAACAAGGCAATCACAATATGGAACTTAACCTAAAAGATAGATAGACAGAGAGGAAAGAAGTCGAACACTTTATGATAAGCGTCGTCTGTCAGCGAATCTTCTTCTTTTTCCAATCTTGTGCCAGGAAAGCGTTCAAATACCTGTGTCTATTGAGGAACTGTGTGACGTAGTAGTTCACTCCATCATGTTACCGGTTACTCCATTCGCTTGTCGCCGATGAGCCTAGCAGTCCAACGTAGCTTGGTTAAATTTTTCGAGCTACGTTAAAAAAACATAACAGAAAAAACTGAATTTGTTTAATAGGAACTATAAAAAAGCAGTACACAAAATTGATGTGTATAAAAAGTCACGAAAAGTCTGGGCAACAATTTATATAATCACTTCTCACTCTGGTTTCCTGGAATATTTTTTAACTTTTCTATACAAAATTGTATAATTTTATGTTCCACAAGTACGCATTCTAAATAAATTGCGACCTCTCGAAAATAATATCCCTCTTCAGCCGTATGCGTATAGGTAAATATTAACGAAGCTGAATCACTAAGGCATTCGGATATATTTAATTGCTCTCTGCTTATGAGCACATTATGCACAATTCCAAGGACATAATCACATTAACAAAAAGGAAAAAAATTTAAATTTGTGCATTAAAACGTACTCCAGATTTGCACCGCACCTACAAAAAGTACTTCGCATTCAGAATTCAACTCGAGTGCCAGCAATCGAAAAGATCCTGAGGGGATGCCATAGTGAGGAGCACACGTTATGCGCTAGAAGAGACCAAATATCAAAAAGTCTCCAATTGGAAAGTCAGAAGAAAATAAAAGAAAATTTAGAAAAAAAAAAAACACAAGAGGAACAAAACACAAAATTATTCCCAGCGAATAAATGAATGAATGAGCGCTCCGCGTTCAGCGTTCATCGTTCAGAATGAGTAATGAGATGGGATGGCATCATTATGCTGATGGATATGGGAACAAGGATAAACATTAATGCTGTGTTATGGAATATAATCGAATCAACCATCAGGCTCGTTAAGCTAACGAGCGCGCATCCACCTTAACTAACAAGGATTGAAAAATTCCACCCCCACATCCGTAGCCATCCTTATAGATGGTCGCCAAGCCAAGCAAAGCAAAGTCCTACGGGGTTGAGTTCCTCCTCTTGTTCTTTAACGCGCAATGGATCCTCGTGCATATACATATATACTTAGCATCGCTTTGTAATGGTGGCGTATCCTTCGCCGTCGAGCGTTTTATACTTCATTATGATTCAGGAGGAAGTATTTTTTATTTTCTCTTATTCTGTTTGCACCAGTTCGTTACAGCCTTCGTGGAAGTATTCGTATGGAAAAACGAACAAGAACGAACGAACCAAGCAAACCTCTTCTCTACCAATCCAAAAGGGTTCTCAAATTCGTTTTGCATTAACTGAAGATGTCATCATCGTCGTCATCATCGCATAATCATCACTGAAGGACTATTATTGATGTTATAGAGCAAAGCGAAAAATAAGAAATAAATAAAATGGATAAGAGGGTTAAATTCATCAACATGGTTGTGGAGGAAGTCCAATTTCAAATAAATAAGGACGATGAATGCTGCAGAGCGCGGCACAGAACGCAGCAGGGGCTGAAAGCTATAAAAATTATTATTGATGACGACTTGTTCGTTAAGTAATTTTGATTTTTTGCTTTTGGTTTTGAATTATAGATGATTCTACTGGGTGTTTACTAATTAAAATACTTTCCATCGTCCACAATTTTCATCAATGCAACTTATATATTTATGCAACAACAATAAATTATCGTTGCTGGTATAACTGTGTGAACTGTGAGCTATAAGTGAGCTATGTTTTACTTCATCTATTTTACTGTCGATTACATATAATACAACTGTATTAAAGTAAAAACGTCTTCGTTAATAACAATAAGCTTCTATAGGCTAAAATTTATATATGTGTGATCCACCCAAAGTCTGACAGTTTTAATTGCTAACTTGCTCATTACGTTCATACAAGCCTCATCGTGAAAATTGCAATATCATAAGATACTCTTTAGCTTTTTAACTTTTATCTTTACTTACAACGTTACAATGTACCACGAAATCATTGCCCTTCAATTCCGCTGTTATAGTCTTACGTTATATCATTTCGTGATTTACGCCGATACAGTGGATCTTTATTGTTGTCCTTAATGGTTTCCACCTTCAATTTTCGTGGGAAGCAATTGGAACAGTTTACGATTTGATTTGACAATGTCATCAATTAATGTCTTTATTTCTTTATCTGTCTTATTTTTTACTATTTTATTTTGATCAAATCAAAAATCATGTAAATCGGTCCAGCCGTTCTCGAGTTATAAGTGCTCGATCAAACTCGACTCTGTTTTCATGTATAGAGATATATTATATTTTGTGGTCCCAAGTAACAGGCACACGTGCTAACTATCATAATGTGCCTGCTACGAGGGAGAAACAAAAAATTTTTTTAACGGGTATCATCCTTAGCGAGGAATTGGAAAGTCCTAAGAAGATAAGTTCATTGTCTTGAAAAGCAATTTCTCGATTAGCGAAATTCACTAGGCCCCGGGGCTGCCCGCACTGTTGGGCCACCCTATTTCTTTCATTTAAGATTTATTATTCATTATTTATTATCTATTATTTTTTATTTGTTGTTTGTTATTTATTATGTTAATTACTTATTCATTAATTATTATTTGTTATTTTGTGTTAATTATTTATTTATTATTATTTATTATTTACTATTTACTATTTATTATTTATTATTTATTATCTATTATTTATTATTTATTATTTATTATTTATTATTTATTATTTATTATTTATTATTTATTATTTATTATTTATTATTTATTATTTATTATTTATTATTTATTATTTATTATTTAAAATTTATTATTTATTATTTATTATTTATTATTTATTATTTATTATTTATTATTTATTATTTATTATTTATTATTTATTATTTATTATTTATTATTTTTTATTTGTTGTTTGTTATTTATTATGTTAATTACTTATTCATTAATTATTATTTGTTATTTTGTGTTAATTATTTATTTATTATTATTTATTATTTACTATTTACTATTTATTATTTATTATTTATTATTTAAAATTTATTATTTATTATTTATTATTTATTATTTATTATTTATTATTTATTATTTATTATTTATTATTTATTATTTATTATTTATTATTTATTATTTATTATTTAAAATTTATTATTTATTATTTATTATTTATTATTTATTATTTATTATTTATTATTTATTATTTATTATTTATTATTTATTATTTATTATTTATTATTTATTATTTATTATTTATTATTTATTATTTATTATTTATTATTTATTATTTATTATTTATTATTTATTATTTATTATTTAATATTTATTATTTATTATTTATTATTTATTATTTATTATTTATTATTTATTATTTATTATTTATTATTTATTATTTATTATTTATTATTTATTATTTATTATTTATTATTTACTATTTATTATTTATTATTTATTATTTATTATTTATTATTTATTATTTATTATTTTTTATTTATTATTTATTATTTATTATTTATTATTTATAATTTATTATTTATTATTTATTATTTATTATTTATTATTTATTATTTATTATTTATTATTTATTATTTATTATTTATTATTTATTATTTATTATTTATTATTTATTATTTATTATTTATTATTTATTATTTATTATTTATTATTTATTAT
The DNA here is from genome assembly GCA_914767635.1 of Melanostoma mellinum. Classification (NCBI taxonomy): domain Eukaryota; kingdom Metazoa; phylum Arthropoda; class Insecta; order Diptera; family Syrphidae; genus Melanostoma; species Melanostoma mellinum. The sequence goes on along the minus strand of OU612059.1, from coordinate 87,795,951 downwards.
TTATAATTTATTATTTATTATTTATTATTTATTATTTATTATTTATTATTTATTATTTATTAATTATAATTTATTATTTATTATTTATTATTTATTATTTATAATTTATTATTTATTATTTATTATTTATTATTTATTATTTATTATTTATTATTTATTATTTATTATTTATTATTTATTATTTATTATTTATTATTTATTATTTATTATTTATTATTTATTATTTATTATTTATTATTTATAATTTATTATTTATTATTTATTATTTATTATTTATTATTTATTATTTATTATTTATTATTTATTATTTATTATTTATTATTTATTATTTATTATTTATTATTTATTATTTATTATTTATTATAAAATAAAATACATGTTTTTTCGTAAAATTTTGCGCTCTTTCCAAATCTGCAATAAAAAATGGGGGTTTCCATTTGAAAAATCGAATTTTGGGTCGCTGGGGCTTCAAGGTTACGTCCAAGGTCAAATTCAAGGTCACCATCGGATTCCTCGTCGAAAAATACGTTGGATGTAGGGCCTTTGATTTTTTTTAACGTATATTCTGCCAGATTTCCAGGGGTTTCCATACTTTTGTCGCACCCTGTATATCGCTCAGTAGGTATCGAGAATACCAAAGATCTCAATATACACAAATCAGCTGGTTCTGTGAAAGCTTTTCTATCCATACAATTCTTCTGGGCTCTTCAGAGCAGATGGTTAATGGCATAAGTCCAGACCGTCCTTAAAAATCACTCAGCGTCTCGCTAGGAATGCTCATCAGTTTCATCGTTGGCCCAACTTCTGGCGTAGATTTAAGTAGGTAGAGATTCGTTACTAAGCCGCACTATTCGTGTATGTGGAATTCCGTACCAGAGGCTTTTCTTTTCATTATGACTCCTAAAACTTTGAAAACAACGTTCATTGGGGTCTCCTATTTAATCCTCTCCTACTATCCTAAATTCTTGCACTCTGTTTGATAATAAGGGTAAGAAAAAAATTTAGTAGAGCATAAAACAATACGCCGAGTGTCATAGAACTACTCGATTTCAATCCATTTATAGGTATCATGCTTGAGTATGGCAGATATTAAATGAATGTGTGGTTTCCATCGGAAAGATCCAAGTCTTTACTTATTTACGTTTCATTGGCAAAATCACATGTAGCTTGGTTTTGGCTAAACTCAAACCAGAGGCAACGAAATACGTTGTACCAAGCCGTTATCAATTAGATACTTCTCGATTATTGGGAAGGAAAAAGACATACCTATCTAGCTATATTTTATGATTTCGAAAGGATTTCGGAGGGATTTCGGTTTAGCATGCGGGGTCTCTCGAAGCGCGGGGTCATGTGTGATGGCTCACTATACACATACCTAACCCTCCCGCCACCTCTGGATATTGGGTATCTAAAAAGTGAGCTGTCGTAGCTCTAGAAGGGTTTTTCACTTCTAAATAATTTTAATTAGATTCTACATAAACTTGCTGCATTTGCAAGTCTCATGATAATGTGCTAACATTTAAATTATATTTATGTTTGAAATGCGAATGGCACTATATTTGTTTGCACAAAGCAAAATTAATTTCTTTTTACCCTTTCCTGTGTTGGTTTAACATTCAGATTGTAAGCGGGCTTTTTACTTTTATGTTTCAAGTAGCATTACTTTTTACCACGCTCTCTTTTCTGAGGCAATGTTAAAAATTCAAATAGATAGATTAGACACATTGCACTGGCATTGCAGTTTCCCTTTTTAATAGTTTGATTAAAAAATCAAAAATTATCTGGTCTTAAGTCCAAAAACAAAGTTTAAGTAAAAACTTTTCTACCTTCACATTACCTGTTCCGTAATTCTAAAGTATATCCTTTCAAATCATCTCCATGGTTTTCTGTCGGCAAACAAAAACACGCTCCAATGTAAAGTTTCTCTGTATAATCATAATCGCACATTCAACTCTACAAGAAAAAACTCTCAACCGGAATTCGAATACAAAAGGATATGCATAATTTTCCTCTTGGCAATTTTTTTTTTACTCGTGCTCTTTTCCCTTCTGTTGCCTCCTGATTTTTAATGGCGGTCTGATTTCCATTTTTCACTTCTTCCACTCAACAACAATCATTATTCTTCTGCCATGTGCATAGGTGTGTAGGTAGGTATATTTTCATACTGCGTTGTTCCCAAGTGTGTCTTCCTTAAACGCACCACTTCCTAAAATACACCACCACCATTGCCGTCTAAATCGTCATTGCGATCGTCATCATTCATGAACTTCATCACTCAGTGCAATTATATTCGTTATTATCCGTACGAAGGGATAATATACTTATATACACACATTACATATACCTACCTTCCCTATGCCCTTGTTTTGAGTCGTCATACGGCACATCATTGCATAATTTTTCATTTTTATACTTTCCTCCCTCCTCTAGACGACGCTTTTTTCTATTGTCAACCACCTACCTTATAAAATAAAAAAAAAAAACAGAAAACTATAGAGCAAGGCGAGAGGTTGAACGTTAAATTAGGACAAACGAGAGCAAAACACAACCACCATTCATTCGGCTCTCAGCTCTTCTCTTTCTCACTAGGTTTTAAGGATTTTTTTGCTGCCCTCTCCATAGCACGGCCTCAGACAGCGCATCACCTGAAGAGACAGAACTGCCCTGTTTCCTGTTTTTTCCTCACTATTAAAAAAAAAAGGATATCTCCATTGCTTGATTCGCATGCCCCTCCCATATCCGATTTTATGTTTCCTTCTTGGAATAAAAAAATAAGTCCTTCTATCCTTGTTTTACAAGGATTGTGCACTGTGCTGCTTTCTCATCAATCCATGGATAGAATGTTCTTCTCTTTAGCCAAACTAATAAGGAAAGTTTTCATTTGTGATTCCTGGTTTAATAGCAAAGAAATTCCTCCTTTTTTGGGGGGAGAAAGATATTTTCTTTATAGCTGAAGATGATTGTTTTGAGGCTTTCTTGCCTATTGGCTGGATTTCATTGTTAAGTGCTTTGGCTCGGGTTTAATAATAATTAGAGAAGAATGAATTAGAGAGATATGGATCCTTTTGAGAGTTTTTTCTTTCCTTCACCTTGTTTAAGCCTGAGGCAGTGAATAGCTCTTGGTGGGATTAAAATTAATTATGGATATCTCTGTTTTAATGAGTCTAGACGGGGCTGATGGCAATTGTTGGATTTGAATTTAATTATCGAGGTTTCGGAGAGAGCGATTTTTTTCTTTTATTCAGTTAACAAGAGGATTCGGGCACGTGTCGATTGTAAGTCGGGGAGAGCCTTTGTTAACATTATGGTTTTTGATGCAAGGGTTCTAAACATGGTATTGTAGGAAAATAATATTCGCTATTAGCTTACATTTCAGGTGAACTTCAGTTTATGCTGCCGACAAATTGAAGCCACCCGAACAATGGCTTCTTGTTACCTCATCTCGCAAATCAATGTAACAGAAGTAATTTCTTCTTTTTCACGAGGTTAGGTTCTCCTCAAAGCTCTGATAAATTATTGGTGTCGGCCAATCCTATGATAGATATGATCAGGAAAAACTGAAAATTGGTTATTTAGAAGACATATCCCACCAATATCGACGATGAACATGGGAACCAATATTGACTGGGTGCCCCTGAAGCCTGAACCAAAATCAATTAAGAACCTATCAGTGTTGATTCGCTGGTTTAGTGACGGACAAACTATTTCATGGTTTTTGCCTCGCTGAATCAAAATATGAGACTTGAATTTTCTCAATTACTTGCGTTTCTGAGATATTAAGCATTCAAAATCGAAAAAGTCCAGTTTTTGCTATTTTTGAGCCAACCTATGTTTTATTGGCAAAAATTGTCAACCCAAAAACAAACGATTGCTTTTCTGAAGGCATTGTATATAGAAACTATAGTATTGTAACATGCGCTTAGTTCGCAAAATAAAACTTCACCTTTAAATTTATTTCTAAAACTTTTATTCAGTATCTATACTTTATTCGATCTCAACTCGACTTTTGGACTATCACTTGTATACAACAATTCACTCTTAACTTTATCACTCTATAATCAATCTATTTATATTGATTGACATTTCATCTAGAACTCTCCAGTAATTTCCACATGGTCTCCACTCTCCATTCCTGTCAAACATTTTTCCTTCTGTTATATTTCTACACTTACACTAGTGTTGCCGCTTGTGTTTTCGGTTGAACGTTTTCGATTAGGAAATTGGTATTAAATGTTGGGTTCGCGTTACAGTATTATTATGTAGACTTTTTTACTGGTGGCGAACCTATTTTTTCTGGTCCAACTTAACAGTCTCCGTTCCTAACAATTTGTTTCACCATTGTGTGTAGAAAAGCGAATGCTGCGCAACCGTGCTCCTCCGGTCCAAAGTATTGTTAAATCGCGCTTTGAACTTACTATATAGTTTACAATGCTGATGGTTTTTTCCCCCGGAATCCATCCAATTGGTGTCAAAATGGCTCTATTTCATCAAATTACTGAGATATTTCAAAATTTGTAATACACGGTCCTGCAAGGGTCGTGAAATACGCCGAAGCGGTTGCTTGGAAACTTGTATCAGGTATACGAATTCTTCTCCATCAAAAAGGGCTGCGTGTGGCCGCGATTTATTCACCGGAAGCATCTTCGATGACTGAAGCAGAGCTCAGAAAAAAATTATAATTTTATAGCCAGTGATCACAATGCCAAACACCAAGTTTTCAATTATCCAATCCATCAAGGAGCACTCAACTATTTACTCGGTTAGGGCTTCACCATGTGAGGGGGTGTAAAGTCGACCTGCTGGTTACTTGACAGGCGATCATTTGCTCGAAATGGCAGCTACGAGTAGGTATCTATGAAGATCTATTGTTCTTGGACTCAAGACTAAAAGGGACTGGCGACAACTTGCGATAGACGAGAAACTGTTTGACATTTAAGAACGACCAGGGCCGGATTAACCCTCAACGGGGCCCTAGACAACCATCAATTTGGGGACCCTTTTCCACGCATTGTTGCGGTATATTTTACCACAACAAGTTAGACCTTTATTTTTCCTTTTCCCATTTTCACCCCCTTCTTTTGTTATGGCTTCAAAGTTCTGGCAGAGTACTAAGCAATCCTAGTCCATCAGCTAGTGGTGTACTTCAAAGCATTTCGGAAAAGCAACCCAAATAGGTACTCCTTTTCATTGAGCCAGAGGACAGCTGGAGACTCAAGCAGCAGCGTTAAGGTTCTGGAGAAATTCCATCAACAGCAGCAGCAGCAGGTTACTAACAACCTTCTATTTGTACAACACACTGACTAGATATAAGTCAACGTTTACTATAACGTTCATCATCATCAGAATCTGGCATTTGAAGCCTTTTAATATAAACGGCCAAGAGCCCAACGTAATGGCTGAGCGCCCACCGTAAAGGCCGAGTGCCCAACCTAAAGTGCTTTACCTTAGCAAGTAAATGACTCTTTATAGAATTATCCCCACTCCCCCAAATCTGCGCGAATGTTCACCGAAGTGGTATAGTAGTTTTCGCGAAAAATTACGAATTCTCTTTAACTGAGTCCTAGCCTAAATAGTTTTCTTGCACAATGTAACTTGGGTCGGTTGGACCGAGGGAATTTGTTTAAGTAATAGTTCTTCAATTTTCTAATCTGGAATGGAATGAAATGGAACCGGTCTGGATTCGTTCATTCAAGCAAGTTGTTGCGAGTCTCTTACCATTGATAGATTCAGCAACGAAATTGCTTAGAAGAGAGCGATGGATGCGTTTCGTCTACGGCGCAGACTCCAGCGAATTTGCTGAGAGTACTGCAGCTACAAGTGAGTGAAATTTGCTGAATACGACGATGAACGACCGCCAAGAAGATGGCACTTCTTGGTTGACTTCTAAAAAGGACATAGTGCCAACAAGTTTTGAAAATTGAAAAACTGTTCGGAAATCTTAAAATCGAGTGAGTAATATTTGCAAGCAGTGCAAATTCAAATTGTGATGGAGGAAGGCCAAACTCAAACACCATCTAGATTTAGGATCTGTGCAGGAAAGGTCCAATCAGGCAGGAGTACAGTAGAGTTAGTGCCAGGACGGGCAAGAAAACTCATAGGCAGGATTCGTCAGGAGAAAGCTAAGTATTTTCTAATTGTGAGAAAAAGTGTTAGTTGTGCGTTTGTTTTGGTTTTGACTATTGAGTCATATTGATTGTTTCAGTTACCCTTCGTCAATCGTAATTTATCTTGGAATTGCAGGACTCGCGACTTTTCTCTGACCTTTTGTCTGTTCGGAAAAATTCCCAAAGAGTCGTTTGTTTGCGGGGGTATTGTGCACACAAGTTGTTGTTTTGTATTTAACCAGGGTAAAAACCCATCCATGATCTTAAATTATATACCAACTAAATTGTTAACTGGCCCTCTGCCAGATTTCCCATCCATTGAACACCCCCAACTGCTTACGAAAAAATTTCAAGTCTTATACCTATACTTGTAAAGGTTTCCTGACCAAAATATATTTTTTTTCCTTTTGGAAAATAATCGCGTTCTTTTATTTCATTTGAAGACCATTTTCAGGGTTAAAGTTGATTTGGAAATTCCAAACCAAAAATTTCCTGGCGCCCTTTATTGTATGAAGCACCCTGTTGTGTGTTTTGATTGATTCGCATTCTTTTCATTAATTCTTTGCTTTTACTAAATCATTTATACCTACGTACCAATAAAAATTACCTTCGGACCACCCCTTGCTGAGCAGCTGACATTGGCAGCATATATTATCTTGCTACCTGTTGCATTCTTTTCTCATCGAAATCCACCCAGCTGTCATTTGATAGTTCATCATAAAATTGAAATTCGGTCAACATCGCCGCGGCACATCGGTGTGCATGTTTTTATATTGTTACGTTGTAAATAATTAATTAATCAATCGTTGCGATTGATTAATATATTAGTTAGCTATCATCCAAGTTGTGGATTCGTTTTGATTCGGTTCGTCGGGGAAAAAAAGTGCAACAGCATGTTCCCTTCTTTTTTGGATTAAAATAAAAACTTAAAGCTTTCCTAAAAATTTCATTGTCAAATCGTAATAATATCAATAAAACTACCATCTCATTCTCTTTTAGCATCTTTGATTTTTTTTTTTTTTTAATTGCGGGAAGGATCGAGTAGCAGAACAATTTGTTACCATCGCAATGTTCAAAAATCCGAAGAGCTGGTTCTGTTTTAGGAAATACATCGGGTAATTGATCTTATGACTAAGAGTTTTTTGTGCATCAGTGTATCTGGAGTTCACGTAGCTTTGGAATTGTTTCATTTCAATGAAAAATTCTTCAAAATCCTTAAAATAAAAACGAACAAAGTTATTTATATAGCTTCGTGGAGGTCTCCATCACTTAGAGAAAAGTTGATGAGAAATACAAATCTCTCTGAAACTTCCATTCTTCACTATGGAGATTGTCGATAATTTCGAGGAAACCTTTTGTCCTTAAATCATTGCGAGGCGAAAATTCTACTTCTGTTCGTGATCTTTTTCTTTGTCAACGTTTTTTGCGTACGTTAACAGAAATAATAATAAGTAGTGTTAAAAAATATGAAAGCAGGATAGCTTGGACGAAGTAAAAATTACTAGAAATCTTCTTCAAGAATAGCTTTCCTATATCTTAATGCTGTTATAATGTAATTGTAAAGTCTGTCCCATCCTTGGTCACCGTTGAGTATGCTGAGCATTTCTCCTTCCGTCGTCTTGTCTTTGCTGAAATATCTATACCGGAACTCTGCCAGGATTGGCATATCGCAATAAAATGAAATGTATCTTCACGCGCTCTTAAATTGCAAAGACTACATAGTAAGGGCAGATCTGGTCGATGAGGTAAGAATTTAAGATTGAGCAGTTCTCCTCTCGCTTTGAAGATAATGCTTATTTTATTCAATTGGTTTTTATTTAAAAGGTACAAGTTCTGCTGCAGGTTGAAACTTAGACGAATGTAGTATCCTCTAAACAGAGAAGAGCTGGCTTCTGAAACATATCTTTGAAACAGGGTTTTTCCAAACTTTTCCAGGATTTCCTTGAACTTTCTTCTTAATATGTAGGGTTGCTCGTTAGCACTTATATTTATGGTGATGCAACTCGTTGCAGCAAGGTTAGTCCATTCTTCGAACATTGTTCCTTTTCTTTTGATAGCAGCTGTTAAAACTTTTCTTGGTAACCTGTTATCCACCATTTCCATTACCTTTACAAAAGAGTTAAAGTGCATGACAAGGGTGTCCATAATTAAAGGTGGTGTACCCGTTTCAAGATAAATCATGTAATTTGTACCACTTAAATATGAACAAGACATTTTTTACATAATAACAACTTAAGACGCTAACTATAGTTTGAGTATTTACTAGTGTATTGCACTTAAAATATCACTCCCGAAAAATTAAGGTCTCATTACGATAAAGAAATAAACGCAGACTTTTACGTGATAATGACAAGGATATTTTATTGACTTATTTAATTTACACTATGTGATTGTTTACAGTGAGTATTCTCATACTTGACTATCCCCGTACAGCGAATTCTCCGTTTTATATACAAATTCAAATGTTCCAGAATATTATCGGAAACTTCCGTCATTTATTGTTCTCGAGTATTCTCGACCTTTTCAATAACTTCTATTCTTGAACATTCACGAAAAGGTGGTTGTTAAATGATACTAAACGACACATTCATTTATTTGTCATCCACCATTTATCAACCAGTATACATTCTATATATACCGACTTGGAGTGCGAAACTGGTGAGATCTCGCCCGAAATCGAAGTCGTTATAGAAGGATGTTGTTTGAGGCCCAGGTTCACCCCGAACTGTAATGCCCACCTAAGTAAGTATGTAAGTATACATTCTGAGATATATACATATATGTCGCGTTATCATTCTCATTTCTCATGTTACCTTCCATATTAGTTCAAATCGTTATTCGTTCAAATATTTATAATTTTTATTTATTATGAAAATAATTTCAAAATTAGTTCTTTTTACAATTTAAACGAGGCAGTCTCGATCTGCTCTGATTCCTTTTTTCTTCTGATTATTTTCTCGCAGTCGATTCTCCCCAGGCTTTGACATAATAATCTCGCCTGCCGTTTATATTGTATATCAAGTATTCAGATCTCCGACACGGCCATCCTGCCGTTTCGCAAGTCCTCGTGCGACTGGTCTATAAAAGAACAAAACAAAATCCTATACAGTATCCAGTTCAATCACTCGGCCAATTCTGACCGCAATACAATTTCATTAACAAAACAAAATTTTATTAGCAACAAGTAAACTTAATTTCTATTACAATTTCATATTTCCTTAAGAATCAACAACTTATGAAATTATTTAAATATCAAATGTCATGTCCCATTAAATAATCATAATCAAATAAAACATCAAATTAACAAGAAATATAATACACATTGATCAACTCAGTAATTTTCTCAATAACTCAAAAATCTATTATCACTTCTTCCAGTGACATTTTTTTTAACATACAGTAACTTCTATCCAGTTACTTTACTCAACAATCAATTCTATCCAGTGACATCACAGCGCCTCTATCCGGCACAATCTACACATACCACCTCTAACCGGTGATATTTATATCAATTTTACACTATTGCTTCTAACCAGCAATATAATCATTTTTGACAACAATGCGTATTACATATTTACATCACAAAATTAATTATTTAACTTTTCATTAATTATCTACTTCAAATTCAACAGGGACATGACCTTCAGGCATTCGTCTCATGCGATCATGAGCATACTTATATGTTCGATTACTTTTTAACGATTTAACAATATATCTATCACCGTCTAAAACTTCCGTTACTTTAAATGGACCTTTGTACTTTGGGTCAAGCTTTGTTTGGTTACGTTCTTCATTTTTTAATAAGACCAAATCGTCTACCACAAATTTGTCAAGTCTCGCTTTAGTACTATCAAACCTTTTTTTATCATAGCAAGCGTTCTTTTCCATATTACAAACTGCATTATTTCGAGCTTCATCAAGGTTTACTGCTACATCATCTGCATCAGACAACAATATTTCGATAGGTCTAGCTACTTTACCTATAAGCAATTCTAAGGGGCTATATTTAGTTACTCTACTTTGTGTGCAATTTATTGCTAATTGAACATCAGGAAGAGCATCCTGCCAAGCGCGATTACTAGTTTCTACTGCAGTGAGCATGTTTTTCAATGTACTCATTACGCGCTCAACTTGGCCGTTAGCACGAGCACTTCCGGTTGCTACCAAGTGTAGTTTAATACTATGCGAACTACAAAATTCACAAAATTCAGACTAGTGAAACAACGACCCTCATCGGCAATAATTCGTGTTGGAGCACCAAATAAAGCGATTGCTTGTCTCAAAGCTGCAATGCTATTAACACTATCAATGATTGCGGCATGATGCAACAAAACGTATTTTGTGAACGCATCTATCAACACAAAAATATACTCTTTTCTATCACTTTTTCCGCTTAGTTTTCCTGTTGCGTCCATATGTAAAGTGTGCCAAGGAATTGAAATTTTGGGTATAGAATGCAATTCAACCTGAAGTTTTCCTGAGTGAGACTTGGAAATTTTGCACGTTACGCAATTGTTGACAAATTTTCTCACAAATTTAGACATATTCTCGAACCAATAATTTTCGTAGACTTTCTCTAATGTTTTCTCATAGCCGAGGTGCATTAGTGCTTCATGGGTATTATTGATAACAGACCATCTTAAGGACCGAGGAACTATTGGCAAGCATCGTGATCTACCATTACGTTGTATCTTTCTATAAAGAACACCTGATCGAATATCATAAGTTTGAGAAATGTTATAACTAAGCCTTTTCTCAGTTATGTCAGATATAATTTTTGAAATTTCGTCATCTCGCTGTTGCTCTGCTTAAATCCAATTATCAGACAATTCAGCAAAGTTAACATATTTGGGCTCAATTTTCTCATATATCCTAACAGAAGAAGGCAGTGGATTCCTTGAAAAAAAGTCTACATGGCACATCTGAGTTCCTTTTCTATAAACAACTTCAAATTCGAAAGCTTGTAAGAATGCCCACCACCTATGGACTCGAGGAGTAAGATCCAATTTCTTACGTGAGGCTTGCAAAGAGTTACAGTCAGTAACCACAACAAAATTACGACCATGTAAATAGTGCCTGAAATACTTAATCGCATTAACTACAGCGAGAGTTTCTAACTCGTATGAGTGGTACTTAGACTCAGAAGCCGAAGTTCGCTTGCTGTAATAAGCAACCACAGAGCACTTAGTGTCTTTTTTCTGCATTAAAACAGCACCGTAGCCAATAGCACTGGCATCGGTATGAAGTTCTATTGGATAAGAAGGATCGAATATAGCTAGTACAGGTTCCGAAGTCAGAACAGATATTATTTGTTGTCTTATGGTTTCATGTACAGGCTCCCAATTAATTCTACCTTTGCTAGATGTCAAACGATATAATGGGCCATTACTTGAGAAAATCTGGGAACAAACTTCCTAAAATATGATGCAAGCCCTATAAATTGACGTAATTGGGTAACTGTTTCGGGCGGAGGTAAAGCTGTCAAAGCTTCAATTTTTTTAGGGTTTGGTTTCATTGTACCTTCACTGATTTCAAAACCAAGGTATTGTACTTTCTGTTTGAGAAAAGAACACTTTTTCAAATTGAGTGAAAATCCTTTATCGGTGAGTACTTTAAGTACAATACGGAGCCTTTCTAATGCCTCTTCAGCATTAGAAGCCACTATAAGAATGTCATCCATATACACAATAACAAACGAGTTTACCAAACTACCTAAGGCATTCATTACTGCTCGTTGAAAGACTGATGGTGCATTTCTGAGACCAAACGGCATGGTAAGAAATTCATATTGGCCATCAGGGGTTACAAATGCTGTATATTCTATCGACTCAGAATGAATAGGAATCTGGTGAAAACCCGAAGCCATGTCTAAGCTTGAAAAAAAGTTAGAACCATGTAACCTATCAATCTGATCCAAGAAACCGAGATAAGCGGTAATGGAAATCTATCTGGGATAGTATTATCATTTAACTCACGATAATCTACGCACATTCGTTCGGAACCATCCTTTTTCTTTACCAGGAGAATGGGACTAGCAAAAGGTGAGGAACTTGGACGAATAATACCACAATTTAAAAGTTCGTTAATTCTGTCTCGAACAATACTGCGTTCCTCAGTGCTTAATCGATATGGACGTCTATAAACTGTTTTGCTAGGATCTTTTAGTCGTATTTGCATTGGTGTTGTATCAGCACGAGTATTAGGTATTCCTGTTATAAAATTCGCCTTGAACAAGTTCAAAATGTCAACTAACTTTGGCCTTAGGTTTTGGGAAATGCCAGTGTTTATTAAATCGAAATTTATTTCTTTAAATGCAACTGCTTCGCAATTATAAACAAAATTTAATTTACTAAAACATAGTTTATCCGACGTCATATGCACAGCAATACCTTGATCAAGAATTTCTCGTCCAATCATTATTTGATGACGCAAATAGGAATCTGGCAAAACATGAAATAAAATTTCTAGAACAATGCCATCGACTTCAACACTCGTTAAGATTTGAATAGTACTATGTACGCTTGTTTGTCCAATCCCTGTCATTGTCACTACATTTAAAGTACGTTTACCACTAAACTTACAACTCACAGATTCTTGCATAATTGAACATTCTGAACCAGAATCATAAAAAAACAAAAAGTTCTCACCAGAGTGATTCAATGTTCCGCTGGGTGTACCGATAATACATAAGTCCACACGTCGTTCCGTTGAAGAAATGTCTTCTTTCATCTTTTTGTGCACACTCTTTGGACAGCTTGATGCATAATGACCAGTCTCCTGACAGTTGAAACACGTCACATTCGGCTTCACCAAATTCTTGAAAGTATCACTGTTGCTTGAAATAGTTGCTTTATTGTTCTTGAATTTGCATTGTAATGCCTTATGTCCCTGCTTTCCACAATTAAAGCATTGCACGTTTAACGATAATGTTGACAACTTGGATCTTTTTATATCCGGAGCACTTGAGTCATTCTGTGAAACAGCTCTCTTCTTTAAAAACGACATAGCCTTCAATTCTTGTTGTAACTGATTCCTAGTATCAATGTTCGCAGTAAATGTCAGTCGTTGCACTCTTGGTTCAAACTGAGAAATGTGTGCTAGCACTGTTGAAACAGCTATCTGCTCTTTTGATAGTTCCTTCCACCGAGCCATCAAAGATGTTATTAAAGTTGCAGCATATGCGGATAAACACTCACCATCCTTAGGTCGACCGTTGTTTAAGTTAGTCAAAAATCCTGCTGCGGTTTCAGGGCAATCATATCGAGCAGAAAAAATATCCTTGAATTCTGCCCAGGTTATTTCTGGATATGAAACTTGGGCTAACCAGACGGATGCCTGTCCTTTGAGAGCTCGACTTAAAATATTCATCAAAGCTGCTTTTTGAGGTGGCTTTTCCGAGATGCACATATCCGCCATTGCGACCCAAGCACGAGCGTCGGCATTATCAGCATCTGGATTAAATTCGGGTAGATACGTATCAACTCCAGATGGTTGCTTGATTGCTTCCAGAAGAGCTAAAAAGCTGCGATTTTGCTGTTCGAATATGAGACGCCATTTTTCTTCGCTTGAATCTTGTAGGGAATTTTGGGCCAATCCCACTTCTGATGTCGCGTTATCATTCTCATTTCTCATGTTACCTTCCATATTAGTTCAAATCGTTATTCGTTCAAATATTTATAATTTTTATTTACTATGAAAATAATTTCAAAATTAGTTCTTTTTACAATTTAAACGAGGCAGTCTCGATCTGCTCTGATTCCTTTTTTCTTCTGATTATTTTCTCGCAGTCGATTCTCCCCAGGCTTTGACATAATAATCTCGCCTGCCGTTTATATTGTATATCAAGTATTCAGATCTCCGGCATATATATATTTTTTTTTGTAATCAATATACTCTCCTTTCAATTCGATACACTTCCTTGCACGCTCATACAATTTGGCAAACGTGTCAGAAATATCCTTTTTTGGTGCCTTGTCTAGTTCGTCGGTCGTCGCTTTTTGAATGCGGTCAATTGAGTTTTATTTTTTTGAGTAAAATTTATTTTCAGTTTTGAATATATTTTTCTTTCACTCTCTAGAATTTAATGTTTGTAAAAAAAATTAAGAAGTCTTTTTCATTTTTCGGGGGCCCCAGGCCACTGCCTATGCCTACTTGTTAATCCAGCTCTGAGAACTACATCAGTGAACACTTTGAATGACGGCGGCGATATTGTTTACAACGACATTGTGAACTGAAGGAGTACGTGCCGACGCACTCTTACAAGTACAGAAAGACACGTTGGCCGCGCTTTTCGAACGGTATTTCCCCTGTTTGCAACAGGAATCTGTCGAAAGTTAAGATCGATGGATACCTACAACCTATTGAAGATGCACTCCATAGTTCAATGGACATATAAATTTCTTAGTTAAGCGACATGACTGCGTCAGCAAACAATATTATTTAAAATGATTTGAAGATTGGAACTCTAAGGTCACAGATCTGACCTGAGAGACAAAAAATCACAAGAGCGATCTGAGAATCCTGGTTCACTAGGTTCAATGACGACCGATGACGGGTATACCACCCTGTTCGTTTCTAAAGGTGCGAGTCGATTTGACAGCAGATGAGAATAGCCCTCAGGACTCTCTTGATAGCAAAGTATGAAGTGGACATAATTGTATTTATAAACTAAAATAGAATCACGGAGGGGAAAACGCTGCTATCGCCATCTATATTCTCAATTTGTCTCTTATCGGCTATGAAAGTGTTCGTTTGGTATATGTGGATTGCATTCTCATGAAGAGACTTGAATGCTCCTCACACTATTTCATGACATGTTTAGAACGAAAAAAAAAAACACTTTTTGCCGCTTACAGTCAAAGCCCATGGGATTCCACTTTTCCCTCTCGCTTTTAAGTTGCTAACACCTTTGTGAAACATTGCATCCCTTCTTAAAATATTAAAAAAAATTCGCTTTTCCCGATTTGAGCAGGGGGTATGTTAAATGAAGATTATATATGGGCGTTAATACAAGCGTTTTTCAGTCCTTGGTGTTACTACCATCATCATTACATAGTATGAAACAAAGTCGCTTTCCGCTTGTCTTTCTGTATGCTTAGATCTTTAAAACTACTCCACGGATTTTGAAATGATTTTTTTTAAATAGATAGAGTGTTCCAAGGGAAAGGTTTATATCTTATATTTCCATCATTTTCATATTCCAACGGGAAACGAGAACTAAATGTTTGTATTAAAAAGGCACCAAAACTACTGAAACGATTTGAATGAAATTTGGAACAAAAAGGTTCTAGAACCTTAGAAATGACATAGGCCGTATTCTTACGGGAACTAGAATATAACCTGGAGCCTAACCTATACATTTCTTCCCGGGACAGAAACAAAAGAAGAAATGAAGTAATTAAGGTTTCTCAGTAAAATTTTCAAACACTGATAATGAAATCTATGAATTTAAAGCGTATTCAGTTTTAAGAATTTTTGTAGGACTACCTATCCCTCACACCAAATTGTTGATAATGCGATCGTTTAACCGATTTTTCCGATTCTTTTTATATAAGAACAGTGCCACAACAATTGATTAAACTGCAATCCTTTGCTTGTTAGAATACATCTTATTTTCACCACTTGCAACTCAAATGAACATTTCGGATAGATCTTCCATAAAATAAAGAAAAAGAAATCAGCAAGAGTCGACAACATACCCAACCCTTAAACCTGTTCTTCTTTTTTTTTTATTTACAAATATTTTTTATTTAGAAACACAAGAAGGTGGCACTATTCTGCGCGTTCCATTGCATATTTTACGTAGGATCAAATTTCAAATTATATGATGACGGGCCGCCTTCAGTTATAAAATTTGCAGTGATAAACAAGTGAAACAAGGTGGACTTTTATTACATGAATCGATTAATGGGTTAATTTTAGAGAAAACCCAAAAGTGCTGTTATATTAGAGGGTGCGATTCGGAGATATGGGTTCCTAACCATCTTCATTCGTTTTTTCAATATATCTCGAAAACGACGCAAAATTTTGATGCAATTCTAAGGACGTTTTTTGTAGAAATCAAATTTTCCTATCGAAATGTATCTTTTAAAAAATTATAAAAGAATCTTTTTTATCCAAAATAATAAAATTCCCGATAGAAAAAAAGTCAATTTTTTCCAATTTTTGAGTTTTGTGTTTTTTTAATGGCATTTCTTTCTGGTTGCAGATAGGTATAGGCAATGCTTACAAAAAAGAAAGTTAATGAAACTTTCTTTAAAATGCTATATCAGTGAACTTTCAAATTTTTGAGATACTGTGATTAGCTCATACAGCAATTTGAGATGAAAAATTTTGAAATACAGAATTTTGACCTAAAGTATTTTGATCATACAGTATTTTGTACATACATTGCTTTGAAATACAGTATTTTGAAATACAGAAT
This sequence comes from Melanostoma mellinum, assembly GCA_914767635.1. Classification (NCBI taxonomy): domain Eukaryota; kingdom Metazoa; phylum Arthropoda; class Insecta; order Diptera; family Syrphidae; genus Melanostoma; species Melanostoma mellinum. The sequence continues at coordinate 87,779,424 of OU612059.1, read as the reverse complement.
ATTAACCATACAGCTTTATGAGCATGCAGTATCATTCAGTATAATACAGTATTTCGACCTTACCGTATTTTAAAATACAGCATTTCGACTCGCTTCTCTTTTTTCCAAATCCAACAGTGGCACGAAAACCACTTATGTATATGCTCCTGAACTGAGGTTAAGGATTGATTCCGATTCGCCCTATTACACCTCCTGCACCAGAGATATTGCTTAAAAACTATATGTTGCCATGGAAGCTTTGGTTGCAGAAAACTACAAATCGTTTACTCAATATTTTGTAAGGAATGTATGCGAATTCATTGCGATAGTGTGCAAGTAGCCGATATTGCAGAAGAGGACAATTTTGAAGATATATGTCGATTTAGACCTTCAAAATGTTTTTGAAGAAATATAATATTTACTTCCACTTATATTGATTGTTAATTAAAAAAAATCCAAAAGTTAGTATAAAAACACTTTTTGTACATCAAATACCTTTCCATTGAGTAAAAAACGTTTTTCTTTCAACAAAATAAAAATTAATGCAGTCATTATAAAAATGATGAAAAACAACAAAAAATGTCTATGTTCAAGTGACAATATTTTGGTGAATTTCAAACATAGAAAGTTCTCTGATATAGCACTTTAAAGAAAATTTTATTAACTTTCTTTTTTGTAAGCATTGCTTATACCTATCTGCAACCAGAAAGAAATGCCATTAAAAAAAACTGACAAAACTCAAAAATTGGAAAAAATTGACTTTTTTTCTGTCGGGAACTTTATTATTTTGGATAAAAAATATTTTTTTATAATTTTTTAAAAAATACATTTCGATAGGAAAATTTGATTTCTACAAAAAACGTCCTTGGAATTGCCAAAATCAAAATTTTGCGTCGTTCTCGAGATATATAATGAAAAAAACGAATGAAGATGGTTAGGAACCCATATCTCCGAATCGCACCCTCTAATTTAATAGCACTTTTGGTTTTTTCTCTAAAATTAAAAGATTAATTGATTCATGTAATAAAAGTCCATTCAATGTCGAGTTCCTTTATATGCCCTTTTTAACGACATAATCAACAGACTATAACCTCGTCTGCTGCTATAAGTATTTCGCGATAAATAGCTAGAGCAGCCAAACCATTCAAACGATCTTGCAAATATTCTCATTTAACTCTCTTTAAGTAGAATAAATAAGTTCTTTCGGGAGTAGACGTTGAAACGGGCAGTGTAGCTAATATCCTGAATAAAATATATATGTTAATATATTTTTCTTCGGGGCAGCTATCGAGCGCTTCCAATGAATTCTTGGAGGAAGTATTATTCCTTCGGATCAAATATCTCTTCCAAGATTTTATTTCTTCAAGAATAGAAGATGGTTCGGCAGCCAAATATGTTTGGTAAAACTCAACAGTTTCATTAAAGTTTTTAGCTGCTTTGTATATTTCTGACTAAGAATCCTTGAAAAGAACCGGAAACACTTCTAGTATGTTATCATGGTTTGTAAATTTTTCTCCAAGGAAAAAAAAAAAAAATCGAGAAAAGGATTGAAAACAGTAACACGAAAATATTCTTATGTACTTTGAAACGAAGGGTTCGAACGATTCTTTTGTTGGTGTACGTTTAACGTCAATATCAAGGACTTCATTAATGAATTATTTTTTTTTTTTGCATCTTTAAACACTTTCGAAGATGAGTCATTTTCTGCCCGTTTGATGTTTAGTAGATTCCTTAAGTCTTTGGCGAGATCCATAGCTCGGACCAAGTCTAAATTCACTCTTTGAAACTCACGACTTAATGACAACGAGAGTTGGTAAACCATACTTTTAACCTTTGAGCTAATCAAAAACTCGAAATCCATAGCATTTTTTAAGTTCCTTACGTCTCTTTCCAATGTTTTTATTTGGTCAAAAGTTTCGGACACAAACGGAAATAGCTCCTCAAAATCTTCTCTTCAAAAAATAAGTACAAATAAATAGGGTTTCGCAACAGAGCGAGGAGTCGCTGGGTTCCGAACGGCTAATCGAGAAAGCGTTTTTAATGTCAATGAATTTACTAACGCAAGGACTTTCCAATTCCTCGCAAAAGGCGATACCCTTGGAAAAACATTTTTGCCCCGGTTGGGATTCGAACCACGAACCTCTGGATTAACACGTAGGAAGTAGGTACTAAATTTCACAGTGTGTTTTTTTAACTTTTTTGGTTCATGACTGGTTATGTTGAACAACTATCGATCCCAATGGGGGGGATATATCCCCCTGATCCCCCCTATCTACGCCACTGTATCAAAGTAGTGTAAACATTCAGTTAACCCTTTGTTCTTTTTTTTTTGCTGATGAATTCGTTTTTGGATGAGATCAATCAGCTTAGTTTGTTGACAAGAATGAGCGCTGTTAGTGACAAGATGGGGGACCGTCGGCGTCGCGTCGTTGTCATGTGTTCTTTATTCTATTTGGCTGATACCCCACTAAGACTAACTTCACAAATACTGTAGTTAGTGTTGTGACGGTGTATCAGCCAAATGGTCTCTGTCGTCCGGCTGCAACCCCTTCTACATTCTACTCCGTAGATCTATGTGCCCAGTAGATTTGATGTAAATGTAAATGTATTGTTGATAAGAACACGGCCATTACAAATAAACCAGCAATTGGTTGGAGAAGTCTTCAGCAGATGTGTGGTTCAAAATTGCAACTCTCATGTTTGCTTCCAGTTGAAGTTTTTTCACATAGCACCACAGATTTGATAATTTGAGGCAAGCATTAATTTCATTAGCAGCAGCTAATCTTGAAACAGCTGGATGTCTTTGCCGCAAAGCGCCAGACAGTAAAATCATTGCCTTATAAAAAATTCTCGAGGCATTTCGCAGATCTCTTCAAGTTTGATTAGAGCTTCCAATAATGCGCTTTTGTGCGCCATTATGTGCACTCGTCCCAGATGATGATTTTTTGGCCAAAGCAGAGTGTTTCGCATTCTCCATTCTTAGACCAAGGTCGATAATTTTTAAAATGGTAAAAAGTAAAAAAAAAATTATAGTAGGATGAAACAAATTGGAAGAGGTAGAAAACAAACAAAAAAAAAAAAAAGGAAAAATAAATTACGGGCGATCTGAGGTCGGGAAGGGGGATTAAGGGTAAAAAACGGTTAATCTCGATTTCCGGTAAAACTGCAAGTCTAAGGAAAAAAAGTTAAAACTCTTCTTTCAGATGGCTAAAAAAAAATTACATTACTATGGTAAATGTTCTCAGAAAATGCAAATAATGAAAATAACCCAAATCCGAAATTTTTTTTTTATTTTTAAAAAATTCAAAATTTAATTTTTTTTTAATTACTTTAATTACTAGAAAAACGTAAGATGATAGTATATTTCGATTAGCAATTATTTTGTTTATCGGTATTACATGAAATCTTACGTTTATATAGTAATTAAAGTGTAAATTTTGAATTTTTTAGAAATAAAAAAAAAATTGCGGATTTGGGTTATTTTCATTATTTGCATTTTCTGAGAACATTTACCATAGTAACGTAAATTTTTTTTAACCATCTGAAAGTAGAGATTTCAACGAACAAGAAACACACCAACTTTTTTAAAAAAGCAGATATTTTGACGTGAGAATTTTCGATTCAAAATGAGGGTGATTTTTCGATATTTTGTCAAAATTAGGTGAAAAAATAATTTTTTTTAAATCAAAAAAATTACTCATCAAATCTCAACTCAATCAAATAGCCGAACAAGCAGATGTTTGTTTACTGTAGATGTCAAGTGGGTGGTGATACAGGATGAATTTAATTTATTTTTTGATAAGCAATGTTAATATGCTTTTATTTATATACTCAATTGTTTTACTTTTATTGTATATTTATGTATTTTTTAAACAAAACTTTTATTTTCTTTTCATTAAACCTCGTTAAAGTCAGGCAATTTCAGGCAGACGGCAAATAATTTTTGCCATGCTAATGTTCTTTGTATTTTTATGTAAATTTTTCGAGATTTTATCAAAATAAAGAATTTATAATAATAATAATAATACAGGATGTCCAGTGCCACTGAAAAAGTGGTGCGTATGGCACCAATCATACATATATGTACATGCTGAAGGTTGGACTTTGCTGAGACTGTCTTGATAAATTGCTTTATCTAATGCAGTTCACCAAACTGTAACACCATAAGTGAGGATAGGTTTGATGACAGAGGCGCAAAGCCAATATGTGTTGCGGGGTTGAAGACTACACTTGCTTCCTATGACTTCTATGAGTACTAATTTGTTGAGAGCTGAAATTGTTTCTCATTTCGTTGCTGTACTTATTCAGATTGAAATAAATCATTTATAAGAATTTTATTTTACTACACTTCTTTGTTATTTGTTCTATGTCATATGTCATATGTCATATGTCATATGTCATATGTCATATGTCATATGTCATATGTCATATGTTATATGTCATATGTCATATGTCATATGTCATATGTCTAATATAGAGAGTGTTCAAGTATTACGTAAAGCAATTTTTGAAGATTTTTTACCCCTGTCTGAATCTGTCTCCACTATAGTTTATGGTAGGTAGAAAAAGGTTCAATCGGGTACATCATACCCAAAAAGAGCTCAATCTTGATTTATTATCCACACATGGATTCTTTTCTCATGTTTTCATTACAAAACATTAAATTCACCATGAATGCATACAATTCAGCTGACAGATCTTTTAAAATCTAAACTGTTTCAAATTCCTAGTTTTCAATTAAAAATCCAATTTGTCATAAAACATATAACAAAGCCTTACAAATGCTTAGGGTTTCACTACTACTACTACTGCTACATATTATAATTTCACATAGCACTTATTACTATCTAATAAATAATAAATAAATAATACCTGATTGATCCTGATTAAGCATATCTGTTTCTTTCGTAGCAATTTCGAAGGATAAATCTATCAGTTAAATTGAAAAAAAAAACCGCTTCTGTGTGGTGATAAATTGCACAGGATTTGATGAAAAAACTTCAAGCTAAATTTTGTTTTCTGAAATAAAACATAAACTTCCAAACTACATACACTCTACTAACATAAGTCGTTAGTGTCAACAGAAAAATAAATTTTGAAAAAAGAAAATCAAAGTTGATTCACTCAAAACTGTTTAATAGAATTTTTCGATTTCCCTCAAGTGGATATGCAAGTAGTCAAGCAAAAGAATCCTTCAATTGCACACTCCATTTTCGTTCGCTTGGCATTACTCCAAGATGCAATGATGTGAAAAGTTTTGAGTGGTGTATGAGAGGAGGAAAAAAGAGTAAAATTGTCGTGCGGAAACGATTACACAACTTCCGGAAAAGTATATTTTCATTGCACTTGGATTGGTATTTGTCCTGTAATGCAATTTTTCGATTACGGAAGAAAAATTGAATTGACATTTACACTGGCAAAGATTTGATGTAAACGCTTACGAGGGATGTGTAATTGAAAGTCTTGGATATAGAGAAATATTCAATGAAGTCTGTGTACGAAATGAATGTATGCTGAATCGATTTAGTTATTGAGACTAGTAACTTGAATGCTTCTTACTTGAATGCAAACCAAGGTATAAATAATATTCTCATAATATCAACTTGTAGCAGACGGTCCTCAGGATTTCTTCCCAATGAACAGAGTTTAAATGTTTGAAATACGGCATCAAGCTAGTCTCAGATAAAACCACTCAACCCTTAAAAGGAATTGGGACAGTAATAGAAGAAAAATCAAATATTTCTTGTTCGAATTCGCTGGATGATGTCAAGTCCACCTTGCGGAGAACTCAAGCATCAATACCAAATATTCGTGGGAATACTCCCTTACTTACTTAATTACTTAGGTGGGCATTACAGTTCGGGGTGAACCTGAGCCACAACTAACATCCTTCTATAACGATTTCGATTTCGGGCGAGCTCTATCCAGTTTCGCACTCCAAGTCGGTTGAGGTTTTCAATCACTTGATTGCGCCACCTAAGACGAGGTCTTCCCCTTCCGCGATTTCTCTGAAATGTGCTTTCGAACACCCGACGAGCCAGAGCGTTTGGGTCCATCCGCTCTTCATGGCCCAACCATCGTAGCCTCGCGATGCGTACTCTTCTGGATGTACCCATGTCGCGGTACAGCTCATACAGCTCGTTATTGTATCTTCTTCTCCACACATTGTCTTCGCATACGGGACCAAAGAGCAAAGATCATTCGGAGAATTTCTCTTTCGAAACGACCAAGGGTTTCCATCCTTCCAGCAGGACTGGGATGATTAAGGTCTTATACATGGTTACCTTGGTTTTTCTGGAGAGGGTTTTGTTTCTCAATTGCCTTCTTAATCCAAAGAAGCAACGGTTGGCAAGAGTTATTCTCCGTTTGATCTCCGCACTGATGTTGTTGTCCCTGTCTACAGCGGATCCAAGGTAGACGAAGTCCTGTACTACCTCGAAGTTATGTCTGTCTATTGTGACGTATTGTCAAATTCGTCGACAACATATACTTCGTTTTGCCCTCATTAACCATCAAACCCATTTTTGCCGCTTCTTTTTCAATACTCGCAAAAGCAACTATGACATCACGCCTTTTTCTTCCCATTACGTCAATATCGTCTGCATAGACGAGTAATTGTACAGACTTTTGAAAGATTGTTCCTCTGGTGTTGACGTTTGAGTTTCTTACAATCTTTTCAATTATGATGTTGAAGAAATCGCATGACAGTTTGTCGCCTTGCCTAAAACTTTTTTCGACATCAAAGGTTTCGGTGAGCTCTTTACCGACCTTGACGGAGCAGCGTGAATTCTCCAAAGTCGTCCTGCATAGTCGTACGAGTTTTGCAGGGATGCCGAAACTAGACATGGCTCTTTACAGCTCGTCTCTGTAAATACTGTCATACGCGGCCTTGAAATCGATAAAGAGATGGTGAATTTCGATATTATGTTCTCGGGTTTTTTCCGAGATCTGCCGTAATGTGAAAATTTGGTCTATTGTGGACTTCTCTGGTCTAAAACCACATTGATAAGGACCTATCAAGTTGTTGAAGTGGGGTTTCAGACGTTCACACATTACAGCAGACAAGACCTTATAAGCGACGTTAAGGAGGCTTATCCCTCTATAATTGGCGCAATTGTGAGGGTCTCCTTTCTTTAGGATCGGGCATACGATACTGAGGTTCCATTTCCATTCATCGGGCATGCTTTCTTCCGACCATATCATGCAGATCAGCTGGTGCATGTTCCTTTACAATTGGTCTCTAGCTGCCTTGAAAAGTTCGGCGTCAAGGCAATCCACTCCTGCAGTTTTATTTGATTAAGTTTGCATATGGGAAGCTTAACCTCCTCTAGGTCGGGAGGACGGCATTCTTGATCATCATCCAAGCTGCTGCTGTAGAGGGCAATCTGCCTGACAGCGGAATTTGTGTCCTCATCGCCGTTAAGCTGTCTGCAGAAGTGATCTTTTCAGATCTTCAGTAGCGACTGTGACTCTATAACTATGTTTCCCTGCTGGTCTTTACAGGCTTGAGTTCGGGGTTTGCCACCCTGGCAAATTCTTTTTACCTTTTGATAAAACTTCCGAATCTCGTTCCTGTCATGGCACCTCTCAATTTCCTCAAACGAGCGCTTCTCATGCTGCTTCTTTTTCCTTTTAAGAAGTTGGTGTTCTTCCCTTCTTTTCTCCTTGTAGATCTCGTTATACTGATCGTAAGTAGCCCTTGTTCGTTTTTGCATCAGCATTTGTCTTGCTTTTTGTTTGACTGCATTTGCCTACCTGCATTCTTCATCGAACCATGGGTTTCGTTTTGGTGGCCGAGTGAAACCCAGAACTTCAGATGCAGCGGTTCTGATGGCTTCTTGGCATTGCTGCCACTGGTCTTCAATGCTTAATGCTGACGGCATGTGATTCAAGGGTAATTGAAGGGACACTCGATTGAAAAAGGCATTGGCAATCTCTTGCGATTGTAGCTTTCCGACGTCATATCTCTTCACAGCGTTAGTTCGTGCTGGTCGTGAACAAGATATCCTCATTCGTACCTTGGCTACAACAAGGTAGCGGTCCGAGTCAAAGTTAGCCCCTCGGAAAGTTCGGACATCTAACACACTGGAAGAGTGCCTTGCATCGATCGCAGCATGGTCAATTTGGTTCCATCCATCGCAAATGACTATAGATGGACGATCATTTTCATTTAAATTGATGTTTCCAAACAGTCCGTTGGGAATAAGTGTGTTCTTTCTGGATAGCGAAGCAAACGCAGCACATAGTTCGAACGCAATAAAAGCTTACTATTATAACTATCCCGTTAGAATGAGGACTGTTGGTTGTTGCGCTCATGTCATGAGCCTTTTATGGTATTTGGGTTATAAGCAAGACACCAGGAAGCAATAAATATAGCACCAGCTTTATTTTTGGATGGTATTTTGATAGATCTAAACGAAGGTTAGTTTTTTTTTTGCATTTGCAGCACAAATATGTGTTTTGTTTTTATGTTTTGTAAAAAACAGAGTAGGAACTGCGGAAAATTAAATGAAAAAATGCATTTGCTGTGGAAACTATTTTTGTTTAATTTTTTTAGGAAATGTGTTTAATGTACGTGATATGCTTTATATACCTATGATAGCGTTATTATATATCAAACTAAAGTTTATCAATTAAAGATTACAGTGGTGCAAAAAGAAATATAGGTCATCACTGATTTTTTCGAGATATTGGCTGGCAAACGTCCACGAAAATGTTTCTTTTCAAACAACTTTTAGGTCTATATTTTGGAAATATAAGTCGTTTCAAAAAATAAATTTCATATGAAATGAAATATATATTTTTATGATCTTTCATATGATACCTAAATCATTATCCTAATTGCTATACTATTTGAGATATACGTAATTATTTGCAGAATATGAGATTTTTCCCATTTCTGGCACTCAACTTCAAGTCTAATTATCCCAAAATCGCCAAGACCAAATTCAAAAATATTTGGCAGATAGTTTAGGCTGAACGTAAGCTTTCATTTGGTACTAGTCTCACAGGTGTACGCCTTGGGCCTAGGTTCCATAGAAAAGTGAGGCATCTCCTTGCGTTCATTTTTCTATAGTAATAGCAAAAAACGAAAATGATCGTCCGATTTTACTTTACATAGATAGACCCAATCAAAACCTTCTGTCAACACTCCTTGTTTGTTTGTTTTATTTGTATACTTGCATTTTAAGATACAATATCTTATAAGCTAATACAAGTTTAAATATGATATAGTTTCTAAGCTTACTTTAGGAAAATTATAATTCAATGAAAAATTAGGCTAATCAATTATCAAATTGTTTTAATATTTTTATGTTTTAATGTTCTTACTTTTGCTGTAATTATTTCTAATGTTTAGATGTTCTTTGTAGAAATAAAAAAAAAAAAAAAAAATAGGCTTCAAATGCATGCTAAATGAGCAGCTAATTTATTTTCAAAGCTTCGTGGATCTATTATACGTCTAATACTTATAGGGAGATTGTTCCATAAACGAGCGGCGTTGAAGAACTGTCGTTCAGAGGTTAAACACGTGAACCGAGGTTGTAAAACTAGTTGCGATCTATTAGAAGAAGATATTTGTAATCGATCAAAGAGATAAGAAGGTTGATGTGTTTACATTACCCGAAATAGTAAGACTAAGGTCCTGTAGCGGATGAGGTTATCGAATGTTATGTTATGAATAGCTTTTGAGTAAACAGATATCCTATCATACCTTTTAAGCTTATATATATACCTAGCATTACTATTATACGCTACATTCAGCTTCCGTCTGATATTAGAGTCACAATCACAATAAATTTCACATCCGTTGGTCAGTATTGGTATAACCAATGTTTTGGCCAGCATTAGCCTAGTTTTCAGGGGAGTATAGTTTTGAGCCACCCATAACATGCGGAGAACCACATATGCTCTTCCTATAATTGCATTAATGTGTGTGTCCAATGTTAGTCTCCGGTTAAATATCATACCTAGATTTTTTGCAGTCTCTACGTATTCTACTACTGCTCCGTTCAATAAAATTTGTGGAAAATATGAAACACCTACTGGCTTCTTGGAGATAATGAGACATTTAGACTTACTCGGGTTTAAGAAGAGCCCATTTCTTTGGGCAAACAGTGAAATTTTGTCTATGTCTTCATTAATTGTAGAGACAGAGTCCTCAATCAATCCGAGGGGGCAACTTTTGTATAGTTGAACATCATCTGCGTACATTTGAATTGTTGATTGAGAAACGATTTGAGGGAGTTCATTGATATAAAGGGAGAATAGTAATGGACCAAGAATTGATCCCTGGGGAACACCCCTTGTGGTAGAAAGAAAACTAGACATTTGACCGTTTGCATACACAGCTTGTTTTCTTCCAGTCAAATATGAATCCAATAACTGAACAGCCGAATTTGAAAAATTAAACAACCGTGACAGCTTGTTGCAAAGGTTGACATGATCGACTGTGTCGAAAGCTTTGGAAAAATCGAGCAACAACAGAAAACTAATGTTGCCACTATCTAAGGGTTTCCGTATATCTTCAATTATGTTAATTAGTGCAGTGGAACAACTGTGTTTCTCTCTAAAACCAGATTGCTGTGGTGAAATCATATTGTTTCTTCGAAGGAATCTGTTGATTTGTATTTGAACAATTTTTTCAAATACCTTTGATAAGAAGGGTAAAATGGAAATGGGTCTGAACTCATGTGCAGTTTTCCGTACAGGTACTATCTTTGCCATTTTCCATTGATCTGGAAAAACACCAGTTGTCAAAATTGTATTGAAGGTGTGAGTTATGTGCGGCAAAATGATAGGTAAAAGGGCTTTAACAAACTTAGGATGTACGCCATCTACTCCAACTGCGTCCGACTTGATCAACAACAGGCTCTCAACAACGTCAGTGGTCTCAACTCTTGAGAATTGAAAAACATTATTCAAGTTGTTTTGGGAGTCATGATCACGTCGAAACGGAATCATTGCCGGAAGTGTAGGAAAGGGTAAATTTACAAATTTTTGGTTAAGAGCACTGCTATCTACATCATCCAAATTCGATATACTTCTTTTCTTTGCTGTGAATTTTGATGTGAATTCGAAACCTGGATAATATGATATGATTCGGTTGAAACTGTCGCCAAGAAAAACACGTCTACTCGCTACTGAGTACTTTAGACATTTGTCATTCTTATTTCAGTAAAAATAAAATCTATAGGACTAGCCACTAGTCTCTCCTTAATGCTTAAAATTTTAATATTAATTTGATTCCTCTAGGCTAGGATAATATGCAAACTACACTTTCATTTTAGCTCCTAGCTTCAATGATGGCGTTATGTTATTTCAGCCCACGCATGGAACTATATATGAATATAAAAGTAAATAACCTTTCGGAATTGTTATAAGAAATCGCATAATAGAAGCAACATGCTATCAGCTATCATATCAAATTGACTTCTAATTAATTCTTGGCAGGTATTCAAAGTGAAATAGCAACTCCAGAGCTACGCTTTAGTTACCCTAAAAGAATAAAGCTTTCAAACAATTGCACTGCAGGTACTATAACAGTTCATAAAAGACTTTCAAATGCTCATTGTATTTCATTAATTTCATTTGAAGAAGCACTTCCTCCACAGCTTTCATATCTATCTACATCTTTCCAACATACCCTTATAAATATAAATAAATGAATGTTGCGGTATATTTTCTTAATAACCATTCAATATCATTGAAAAGATATTTCCATTTCAATCTGCACACAAAAGAAATCTCTAGATAAGCGAAACATTTTCAATTGGAAATGGGTCCTTGTGCCCTGTGCCTGTGTGGAAGGTTTTACTTCCATAGTAATCCCACACTTCGTCCTTGTGATTGTATATTAAATGAATAAAGAATAATTTTGAAAGGCCATCATCATCATCGTCATCATCATCATGGTCGTTGTGACAAAATTTTAAAATAATTCTCAACGGAAATAAACACGGATTCATCAATTTCCATTCATCTTTTCGTTACCCCCGATGTCCTTGGCATTCTCTATAGCTTACCAGTATACTAGTCATCAGAAGCACTCACCATTCCGATTCATCCTTGTTTGGTTCCCTGTTCCTTGGAATCTTTATGCTGTGCCAGATCCTTAGAGAGAAGTCCTTCGGAAATCAGCAAATCAGGTGAGATATGAGTAATTTTTTTTTCTTTTTTAGTGTATATAATTTGCAAAGGTTGCGGGTACTAGGTTGGGTCCTTAGATACTTATTATGATACAAATTAGAGAAAAAGGAAACAAGAAAATTGCAATATAAAGGTAAAACGAAAAATAATACTCCTTTTGACTTCAATCACGAAATTAATTTTCATCTGAGAAGGACGACGAAAGGCAAAGAGAAACCCACGCTAGCGGCAAATTTTCTTTCAAAAGAAAACTGCAAGACTTGGACGGAAGACGGCAATGGATGGGGAAAGGAAAATTGATGATTGTTAAAGAAAGTCATTGAAAGGAATTGCAGATTCTTAAGACGAATTGCTAAAGGAGTTTGTAAATAAATTATATCGTTATAGGTGATGGTTAAGTAGTTCTTTTCTAAGGAAACTTTGAAAGAAGCTTAAATTGATCTTGAATGGAAAAAATTTTGCTTCAGACGTTGAGGAAAAGATAAAATTTAAATCTCAATCAAATGAAGAGCTTTTGTTATGCGGAAGAAGAAAAAATTGATGGAAGTACATGAAACAACCTTTATTTTGAATGAAACAAAAGAAGGTTCATTTGATTACATTACTGAATCAATCTTCTGTTTTTCTTTTTAAATATATCCACTACTTCATTTGCGTCAATATCTATCCTATAGTGAATATTCATGAGAACCAAGCCGTTCAGTCTGATTTCACTCGTTACGTTAGTTTTTAAGTCTCCTTAGGCTTGAAAATGTAATTTCTGGTGTAGCATCGGAAACAGGTTCGTTTTATGTTTGAACTTTGGGGAACACTGAAAACTTATTTCGAAAGTGGGTGTTGTGTTGCCCAAGTAGTGATTTTTGAAAAGAAGTTTTGGCCGAAGTGTCAAAATTTACTAAAAATTTCAATACATACTTTGGGGCTCTGTCATCACAAAGCTTTTGAGAGAGCAAAACGTCAAGTTGAGCCAGTCTTTAAATTCAATTGTGAATTCTTTTACCAAAATTAATAAACGCGAGAGATCGCCTAGTTCCGAGGACAAAACAATGTCCTCGGGTAGTAAATTAAGGAAAACAAAAACGATGAATGAGAATGTGACCACGAAGGACTCCAGAGGAAACTATTGGAGTCCTTTACAGTGTTTGCCGGATAGTGACACATACAACGATGCTGAACCTTTGGACGATTCTGTTTCGCCAAACGTTTCTGTTTTCCCATTAAACTTCTTCAAAAAACGTGTGATTATGTGCATACCCTAATTAAATTTATGAAATTTACGGATTATTCCATAAATATTACTAAAATTATGTACGAATCAATGGATTCATATAACCTTGTTCTGGCCAAATTGAATCAAGAGAACTGTCAAGAGAAATTGACACCACAGTGCTAAGAGATGAATTGAATAATCTTGGATTGTTGTGTAAAGAAACCAAATTGATTAATAGACAATATGAACAATACACCGATACTATTTACTTGGTTTCTTTAGAAAGTGGCTCTATGGAACTTAGGAAAAAATATCGTTCTATATTTCACACCCAAGTCAACTGGTCATTCCAACGAAAACAGAGAAATCATCTAACTCAATGCAGAAATTGTCAAATGTTTGGTCATGGTGAGAGAAAATGCCATGAAAAAACGTATTGCTCTATATGTGCGGCTTCCCATAAAACCGAAGAATGCAACAATACCGAAATGCACAAATGTGCAAACTGCAGAGAACAACATAAATCTACTGACAGCAACTGCGTAATCAGAAAAAAATATTCAGAGATAGGAGAAAAGCTTTCAAACAAAACAAGTCAACGTGCTCAGGTCCAGACAAAAACCAACCATCACGTCAACATCCCGAAATTCAACTCATCTTATCTGTCAAAGAGCGACTTCCCAGTTCCCACCCTTACATCAACGTGCTCGCGGCAGGCAGGTGAATATGCAAAGCGTCAGTGTCACGAGTCTAAGTAAGTACATGGACTAAAACCTCACCACAAAATGATGTGGAAAGTGCAAGTGCAACCCAGCGTAAGCAACAACATCAACACACCTACGTCAACTGCCGGTGGTGAGTTGTTTTCCATGGAAGAATTGAATATTCTTGTAATGGAGATGATTAAAAAATTAGGTTCTTGTAAAACAAAATTCGATCAATTTCAAGCTATCGCAAAGTTAGCAACTAAGTTTTCTTATTCCAATGTCAAGTAATATGTTAGACTTAAATATAATAACGTAGAATGCCAAAAGCATCCGTAATACACATGTAGAATTTGTTCAATTCGTCAATGCTATCGCGTAGACAGGAATGATGATAGAGGTGGAGGCAGTGGCGTAGATAGCTTTTCGCAATGGGGGGGGGGGGATATTTCTAGTTCGCTCATTTTTTTGAAAGTTTTAATAATTAAAAAACAAATAACAAACTTCACTGAATATATGCCAATTAAAGATAAAAATAATAATAATAAAAAAAAATAAGTTTAAAAAATAAATCACAAAATAAAGTAAATTTTTTTGTTCTTTTCAGATAAAACACTTACGACCTCGCGTGCTGTTATAAGTATTTCGCGATAGATAGCTAGAGCAGCCAAGCTATTCAAACGAGCAAATAAGTAAACATCCAAATCTTTTCTTCGCACTGTCATTGGAATAGATGTATTTTTAACTCTCTACTGCACGCACTATGATCCAATGAGAAAAAAAATTATTTGTCGTCGATTTTGTTTTTCATTTAGTTTAATTAAGAGAATGAAACAAAAAAAAAAATAGTTTAAACAAATTTTATTAAAAGTTAACAACTTTTGCCATATATGGCTCCTTGTGCAGTTACGCACTTAAAAAAAAAAAAAAAATACTGAATTCCGTTCATTGACTTGGCAACAACAAAGATTTCTTAAATATAATTATAAAAAAATAACTTATTTTAAGAAAACTTAACTTTATTATAGTAAATAATATTTACAGCAAATAAATTAAATATAAAACGGTGCGAAACTATTTCTATCCTTGTTCAGGCGCAGATTACGTCTACATTTTTTACATATAATGAAAGTCCTGTATTTGCAGTTATTTTGGCATTGTTGTATTGTGTTTTCCCATTCAGGAAGGTGATCTACAGAGTCCAAGCGAACGGAATTCAGCGGAAAATCTTGACGTCAACCTAATTTTTTTGAAGAACTAGGTGAAACAAACAGGAGTTGAAGGATTTGACTTTCTATTGATTTGTTGGCGCTTTGGAGTTTTTGAAGTGCTCGAAGTTGAGGAAGGTCGCCCTCTTTCGAAGACTTTTCAACTCCCAGCAACAATATATGACATCCATAAAAATAGTTGTAAATGGATAAGGAGCCATATATGGACGTAGTCGAAAACTCGTCGTATCTTGAAGTTGACGAACATAGTTGACAATTTTACATGTAAGTTCTTTCAAGAGATGAAGTTTAAGCCGGCTAATATCTTTCATAAAATATATATTGGGAAAGCTTGATTTGGGGGCAGCTATCGAGCGCTTCCCATGAATTCTTAAAGAAAGTATTATTCCTTCGGAACAAATATCTCTTCCAAGGTTCCAAGTTGTTAGTTCTACAAAAAAAGCTTTCCGGCAGCAAAATATGATTGGTAAAACTCTAAAGTTTCATAAAATTTTTTGCGAAAACCCGTCTAGTTTGTTTTCATGGTTTGTAAATTTTTCTCAAAGGTCCATTACATACAAATCGAGAAAAGGATTGAAAACAGTAACACGAAAATATTCTTCTGTACTTTGAACCGAAGGGTTCGAACGATTCTTTTGTTGGTTCACTACTCTCTTATGTTAAACGTCAAGGTCAACGACTTCGGCAAATTTTTTTTTTTTTGCAATTTTCGACACTTTTGAAAATGAGTCGTCTTCTGCTCGTTGAATTTTTAGTTGATCCCTTAAATATTTGGCGAGATGCATAGCTAGTACCTACTCTAAATTCACTCTTTGAAACTCATGACTAAACGGCAACGAGTTGGTAAACCATACTTATAATCTTTAAGCTAATCAAGAAGAAATCCTAGCGTTATTTAAGTTCCTTACGTCAGTCACTTTCCAATGTTCTTATTTGGTCAAGAGTCTCGAACACAAACGGAAATAGCTCCTCAAAATCTTCAACAGCTTGATATTTTGAGATCCATCGCGTCAGATTCAGCATTTTTAATGTCTTTTTTTGTGGGTCTCTCCGCTTTCGCTTATTGTTTTTTGCAGCATATCTCTTCTTAACGGTGTATTGAAATAATTGTCAACTGCTTCAATTCTTACTTACTTACTTAAGGTGGCGCTACAGTCCGGGTCGGACAAGGCCTCAACCAACATGCTTCTCCAGCCAGCTTGGTCCCTAGCTAGCTGCCTCCAGTTTTGCACGCCAAGTTGGTTGAGGTCCTCTCCTACTTGAGTGCGCCACCTGAGTCGTGGTCTTCCTCTACTGCGCCGTCCCTCGGGTTCGGATTCGAAGACTTTCCGGGCCGGAGCGTTGGTGTCCATTCGCTCTACATGACCCAGCCATCTAAGTCGCTGGACCTTGACTCGTTTGACAAGGTCAGTGTCGCTGTACAGCCCGTACAATTCGTCGTTGAATCTTCTTCTCCACTCTCCATCTATGCAGACGGGACCAAAAATCACCCGAAGAATTTTTCTCTCGAAGCATCCTAAAGCGTTCTCGTCTGCCTTTGACAAGGTCCATGCCTCTGCGCCATATATAAGAACCGGGATGATAAGTGTCTTATACAGGGACACTTTAGTTGCTCGAGAGAGGACTTTACTACTCAATTGCCTTCTTAGTCCGAAGAAACAGCGATCGGCAAGAGTTATTCTTCGCGCTGGTGTCGTTGTCTGAATTAATAGCGGCGCTTAGGTAGACAAAGTCCTTAACTACCTAAAAGTTATAGCTGTCTATTTTGACGTTCTGTCCAAGACGTCGGTGTTGGGTGTCCTTTCTTGATGACAGCATATACTTGCATATACTTGCCCTCATTTACCACCAAACCCATCTTCTTCGCTTCCGTCTTAATGCTCATAAACGCGCCATTGACATCACGCTGCGTTCTTCCAATTATGTCAATATCGTCGGCATATCCGAGCAATTGAACGGATCTTTGAAAGATTGTGCCTCTTGTGTTGACGTAGGAGTTTTGCACTATTCTTTCAAGAACGATGTTGAAGAAGTCGCATGACAGTGCATCGCCTTGCCCAAAACCTTTTTTGACATCGAATGTATCGGTGAGATCTTTCCCGACCCTGATGGAGCAGCGTGCGTTCTCCATCGTCATCCTACACAATCGGAAAAGTTTGGTAGGGATGCCAAAACTAGACATGGCTCAATGTAATATGTAATGTAATAATGTGTTTTTTATTTAACTTGAATTTCGATTTGCTTTACAATAATTCACAATAGAAAGCATTGGCTTATGCCGTCAGACATGGCTCAATATAACTCCTCTCTATAGATGCTGTCATAAGATCTGCCGTAGTGTGAAGATTTGGTCTATGGTGGACTTTCCTGGTCTAAGGCCGCACTGATAAGGACCTATCAGGTTGTTGACGAATGGTTTCAGACGCTCACACAATACGGCAGAGAGGATCGTATATGCGATGTTAAGAAGACTGATACCTCTGTAGTTGGCGCAGTTGAGAGGGTCTCCTTTCTTGAGGACCGGGCAAACAATGCTGAGGTTCCATTCATCGGGCATGCTTTCTTCCGACCATATTTTGCAAATGAGCTGGTGCATACTCCTGACCAGGTCATCGCCGGCCGATTTAAACAATTCGGCAGTGAGGCCATCAGCTCCAGCAGCTTTGTTGGACTTTAGCTTGGACACTGCTGTCTTCACTTCGTTCAGGTCGGGTTGGCGGAATTCTTGGTCTACGTCGCCTAAATCGAATGGTTCTATCTCTCTAACAGCGGAATTGGGTCCATCATCGCCGTTATAGAGCTTGGAGAAGTGGTCTTTCCATATCCTCAGCATTGACTGCGGTTCCACCATGATGTTCCCTTGATCGTCTTTGCATATCCCCCTGATCCCCCCCCCCCCCCCCCTATCTACGCACTGGGTGGAGGTGTTGCAACTTTCATTAAAAGATGCATTCAACATGTTCTTTTGCCAGTTGTTCGTACTCGATGCATCGAAAATGTCAGTGTAGAGGTGAAATTAAGAAGTCGTACTACTATAAAAATGTTCTGTGTTTAGTCCAACATATTTTCCAGCAGGGTCAAGAAGTAGACCTTTCGTTCTTGACTTCTATATAACAAATGTTGCAAAGTTTTTTACACAGCCAGCCAATAACAGTAAATGAACTTAGTTTGGACCATATTCCAGTCCTTTGCAAAATTAATGAATCTGTCGAGTCACGCGAACAGTACTTTTAAGACCTAAAGAATGCCAATGGGCAACGTTTTCGATCAGAGATAAAATCCAAGCTAAGGTCATCTCCTGCTGATATGAATAGAATAAGTTTTAGGGATGATGTTTATTTACTTGTCGATTCCTTTTCTAGTCAGATAACTAAATCAATACAGTCATGCGTACCAAAAAAAAAAACTTAAAAAACCATTTTTCAACAAAATGCCGGAGAATATTCTGGATTATGTGGAAGTGGAACGAAAAACTAAGCGAATTATATAAAAATTCTAAACCCTTTTGGAATAGTAAAGCCAACGTTTTTGCCTCAACGTTTCTGAAAAACCACACTGTGTCCGAAAACCTTGGTGATAGTATTACAAATAACCTCGTTAACAACACAATAACTACATTCAATGAACAGATCCCTGATACACCTATAAATCAGTATGTTTCAAGAATAGATGTGGAAGATATTGTGAGCAACCTTAAGTCCAGAAAGTCCGATGGACTTGACGGCATTAAAAATATCTATATAAAAGCACAACCTAAAGAAGGGCTTCTTGCATTTTTGATAAATGCCTGTCTGAAAAATTAAAATTAAAATCTTTGAAACTTACTGATCATGAAACTTAAATTTATTAAAACAACTAGCTGAGCCGCCCGGCGTTGCTCGGGTCTGTAGTTTTTAGGTTCACGTTCTTCTTCTTAGCTTTTGTGGGAATATGGGGATGAAATATAATCTTTTTTACTGTGGAATTGTGAGGCATTCTAACGCCGAAAGAATTTTTGAAATCTGTTCAGTTGTTTCTAAGTTTCCATTTGCGACACCCACCGTTCCTGTTGGAATCTTCCGTTATCGTGGAAATATGTAAATGAAATATAAGTCTATGTCACTGAGAGATAATGTAACGTCCTTGAGTTGAAAGAATTTTTCAAATCGGTCAAGTAATTTTAATGTTCCCGTTCTCGTTCCCGTTTCTGTTCCCATGAGATTATAGAAATGAAATATAGATATAGTTAAATAAAGTTACTGATGGAGGAGGATAATGTAGCACCCCTAATGCTGAAAGAATTTTTTAAATCTCTGTTCCGCCTTAAAGGCAATAAATAAGCAGATTTTTGAATTTATTTAGTTTTTTTTTCATTAGAAAAATACAAAAAAAATTAAGTAGGTATACCTACAGGGTTTTCCATTAAGAGCTATCCATTTTATTTTTTAAATAAAAACGCCAGCCATTTGAGATATCAAAAAAACATTTATTTCATATTAAAGTAAACCCAATACCATTACGAATGGAACTCTATTTCGTTCATATGTCCTCCACGGGCGCGCTTGGAGCGATCGATACGTTGAACCCAATTTTCGACCACTCTCTCGCACATATCGACCGGTATTGCGGCAATTTCGCGTTCAATATTGGCTTTAAGCTCCTTCAAAGTCTCTGGCCTGTTGGCGTAGACCAACGACTTGACATAGCCCCAAAGAAAGAAATCCAAAGGTGTCAAAAGCGCATATTTTGCTTATTGACAAAGCCAGAAATGCGCTTCATCGCTGAAGATGATTTTGCAATGAAAATCCGGATCAGCTTCAAGCATTTCCAGGACCCAATCTGAGAATGTGCGGCGCTTAAAATGGTCAAGTGGCTTTAGTTCTTGAGTCAACTTGATTTTATACGGGTGCAGGCTAAGACCCTTGCGCAAAATACGCCACAATGTGGTTTGTGCGATGCCCAATTCCTGTGAACGACGTGGAATTGACTGATTTGGGTCGTTCTGAACGGATGCACTTACGGCCGCGATATCTTCAGCACTCCGTCCTAATCTTTGTCTCACTGGCACGGGAACATTGTGCAGCGAAAACGTGGATTCAAATTTGTGCACTAAACTAAGAATTGCGGCACGGGTGGGACGATTATAACGACCAAAAATCGGAGTTAGCGCTCTTAAAGTTGCAGCGACTGACTCAAAATTTTGATAGTACGCTTTAATAATTTGGAAACGTTGTTGATTCGTGTAACTCACCATGATGAAATGGTAGACCTTAATGAGCAATCTGACGTTTACAGAATGTCAAAAGACCTTAAGGGCGCGTTTACATTAAAGAAACAAAATGGATAGTCCCCAATGGAAAACCCTGTACATTAATCATTCGTTATTGTTTCTGTATTTTTGTACATAGGCTGCCCTTCACTAAAGTACCTTGTGGTAAACAACATTTTTTATTGTATTATAAGGCGCAACAACAAACAACGCAAACACTCTACCACTAAGGCAGTATAATCCGGGCGTTTCTGCGGAAAACTTTAATGCTCCACACTACTCACAAACATCGTGCATTTGCCCAATGCAAACGCTAGGATGCAAGCTGTAATCATTGCTGCAATCGTATCGAAACGCTGCTCGATTCAAATCAGCACTTCATAAATATCCTTTTCTGCGTCGAAAATTATCTATTTGTTGAACTTTGTTGTTCACTTAACGATTTTGCATTGCCAACCAAGCCGTTTCACTGGCTGCTTCACTTTGCTCTTGTGATTGAGAAGCACGAAGTCGAGCCGTACCTACGCGGTGCCGTTCACGTGCAATTTCTTCAGTTCTTTCATTTGCAGTCTTTCGTAACGTTCGGGGTGAGTACAGTATTGCACTCATTTTTTATATTTTAATATTAACGCGGCTAATCCGAAACCATAAAATTTTAAAATTTCGTATTCTTCTTGAATTACGGCTTTGCGGGAAAACGGAAAGATTTGATCTTCTTGGTGGTGGCATTTTTAGTCAAACCTCACTTCACTTCAATTCACCTGAAGATTTATTTATTTCAAACCTCAAATTTTCTACCATATTCATAGGAGCCATTCCATATGAAAACGGTCAATACGAAATGTTGCTATACCTCTGGCTGGCTTTTTTTAATATTGATGTCATTCCTACAAAAATCAAATTTATTTCTCACAATACGTCAATTTTGTTTTTTTTTTTTGCTTTTTTAAAGAACAGTGTTTTCTATATAAGGAAAACTACTGCATTGCATTAATGTCGTTCCCATAGGAGAATAGTAGGATGAAAAGTATCCTATGTCCGTCTCCTGGTCCTAAGCTCCCTCCCCACCAATTTTCAGACAAATCGGTTCAGTCGTTCTTGAGTTATGGATAGTGTAACTAACACGACTTTCTTTTATATATATAGACAAGCAACACTGCAGAAAAATATATGTGAGTGTGATTAAACTTGTGTTTGTTTTATTTAGTTACAGATTACCATCGATTAACTTTCAGAAGTTTTGCATGTCCTTGGAAAATGTCAAATTTAAATTTGATTCTTTTCAGATTCCAAAAAGTTATTTATGTGTTAAGCATTCAATACCCTCCGCAATGATTTTCGGTGTGGGTTTTAATCAGAAATTGTTTTTCAAAATGTTGGACGGTCCAAAAATATAAACTGTACCATGGGTTCTTTGATTCAAAGCGGCTGCCTCTGAGGTTCTGGGTTTCACTCGGCCACCAAAACGAAACCCATGGTTCGATGAAGAATGCAGGCAGGTTAATGCAGCCAAGCAAAAAGCACGACAAATGCTTATGCAAACACGAACGCGGGCTGCTTGCGATCAATATAACGAGATCTACAAGGAGAAAAGAAGGGAATAACACCGAATTCTCAAAAAGAAAAAGAAACAGCGCGAGAAGCGCTCGTTTGAGGAAATAAAGGAGAGAGTATGATTAGCGAGTAGACGTGCTTTTTATCGTCCAACTTCATTCGCAGTTTTTCGAGTCAAATTGTAATTTTTTTGCTTCAACTCTGTTACTAAACTTTAAATAACGATAAAGTGATCTGAGTTTCCTTGATCGGTTGTAAAGAAGTGTTTCAAGACTCCAAATAAATAAATACTCGTTTTCCATTTATTTTTCTGCATTCGCTTCATTGAATTAACAGAATGCCGGAGACACGAAACAACCGTATCCAGCAGAGAAACCTAAGCTCTCCGAGGGATCTCTCAGCTCCAAATATCAACAATCTAGCTGATAAAATTTGGGATCGAATTGATGAGAAGTTGGGGAAATGGATGGATGATCTTTCTCTGATGATTGATGGGAGACTCTTAACACTTGAGAGGCACTTTCAACAAAAACTTGAGGCATGTGAGGCAAAAATTAACAAAAGTACGAATCGTATAATGGAATTAGAGCAAATTGTGGAAGAAATAGAACAACAAAAAATCTGTAATGATGCAATAATTTCTGGCATTCCGATGACTTGTGAGGAGAACCTGGTCAACGTATTCAATAACGTTTGTTCTACTCTGCACATTCAGCCACCAACACTTCAAACAATTTTCCGCACCAAGAGAGCTACATCAGGCACTACTTCCCCATCTGACGGCAACATCATACTGAAATTCTTGCACAAACGCGAAAAACAAGAATTTATGCGAGCATCTTACGGTTAACCTTAGTTTTCTTTATGATAAGCATATTCCGCTGAAAACTCGAAAGATAAGGAATGTTAACTGCCCATGGATGAATGATTGTATTCTTAATGCTATAAAAAAAAGGGATTTACTTTATCGTAGATGGAAAATGTATGGTTGTACTGATATGCATAAAGAATACAAAGAATGGAGAAATCGTGTTGTGGGATTGATTAAAAAAGCTAAACTAAATTTCTATAGTAATAAATTCAGTATGAATAGATCCTCTTCATTCTTCTGGAAGCAAATCAAAGAAATAGGAATTTCAAAAAAGAATAATCTTGCTAATAGCAATAATATTGATCTTAATGAGCTCAACAGACGCTTCATAAATAGTTTTCCCAGCAGCGCACATGACTCGTATTCCTCCATACCTATCAATCAGAATGATGATGCCTTTGTGGTCAACTACTTCGATGACTACATAGTTGGTTCACAAATTTTTAAAATAAGAAGTAAATCAACTGGTTTGGATGGATTACACCCTGATTTTATTAAAACTTTGCTACCTTATATCCTTCCCTATATAACACACATTTTTAACACGATCTTAATGACTTCAAATTTCCCTACTCTGTGGAAAAAAGCAAAAATAATTCCTGTTCCCAAAAAAGGTAGCTCTGAATATAGACCTATTGCTATCCTTCCATTTCTGTCAAAAGTATTCGAAAGTCTTATGAGTCAGCAAATCAAGATCTATTTAAAAGACAAAAATATGCTTAATCCAATGCAATCTGGTTTTCGATCAGGTCATAGCTGTATTACTGCTCTCTTAAATGTTTCTGAAGATATAAGACAAGCTATGGACAACAATAAACTAACTTTGCTCACCTTACTTGATTTCTCAAAAGCATTTGACAGTGTTAATCCCAATATACTATGCAATAAACTGTGTCATCTATTTAATATTTCAAATCCCATTAACAAGTTAATATACTCATACCTTACTAACCGGTATCAAGCAGTTTCCCTTGATAATAAAATATCCTCTTTTATTCCTGTTAATTGTGGTGTTCCTCAAGGATCTGTTCTTGGCCCGTTACTGTTTTCAATGTTTATCAATGATCTTCCGAATGTAATATCACACTGCTCTTTTCATATTTACGCTGATGACGTACAAATATATCACAGTTTTACGTTCGAAACGGCTGATGAGTCAATAGCCCAAATTAATGATGACCTCCTTTCCATAGTCCAATGGTCCCATCGTAACCAACTTGTCTTGAACCCTGATAAAACTAAAGTACTACCCATTTCAAAAAATACATTCCCCTCTTCCATCCTCCCACCTATAGTTCTGAATTCCCATCGTGTTGCATATGTTTCTCAAGTCAAAAATTTAGGTGTAATCTTTAATAGTCGCCTAACATGGAATGATCACATTATTAGCGTTGTATCTAAGGTCTATGCGTCTATACGTGGTCTTTCTGTTTGTAAATCCTTTCTTCCTGTCAATGTTAAATTAAAACTAGCCAAATCTTTAATTATTCCAATCATATGCTATGGATGTGAACTATTCGTTAACCCCGATTCCAGTGCTATGTATATACTAAATGTTGCCTTTAACTCTGTTGCTCGTTATGTCTTCAACCTCCGTAGATATGATCATGTATCATCAGCATCCCGACAACTGCTTGACTGCAGTTTAGAAAACTTTTTCAAATATCGTTCCTTGACCTTATTATTTAAAATTATTTACAACAAAGAACCCGTTTATCTTCACAATAAATTAACATTTTCTCACACTAACCGGTTCATTGGTTTAAGACCGTTGACACACTCCTCTCTTAATTCACGCAGACAGTTTTTTATTCAAGTTGTAAGTCTTTGGAACAACCTACCTCGGCACATAAAGTCTTCGATATTATACAGGCATTTTACAACACAATGTCTTTCGCATTTTTCTAATTTAAATTGAAGTAATTTCTTTGTTTTCCTTATTCTTTTAATATAAATATATAAAACTTTCTTTTATAATCTTTAATATTTATTTTGAACCTTGTTGGATTCATAAATGTATTTTAAACTTTTGTATTTAATTCTCCTATACTTATTAAAAGTCTTTGTACTTACTAGTATAGATGTTAAAATCAATAAATGAATTAAATTATCCCCCTCAAAAAAAAATAGAGAGGTGCCATGACAGGAACGAGATTCGGAAGTTTTACCAAAAGGTAAAAAGATCCTGCCAGGGTAGCAAACCCCGAACTCAAGCCTGTAAAGATCAGCAGAGAAACACAGTTATAGAATCACAGTCGCTACTGAGGATCTGGAAAGATCACTTCTGCAGACTGCTTAACGGCGATGAGGACACAAATTCATCAGGAAGACTGCACCATTCTGCTTGGACGGTGATCAAGAATGCCGTCCTCCCGAGTAACGACCTAGAAGATCAATCAAATCAAATAAGACTGCAGGTGTAGGTAGATGGCCTTGATGTCGAACTTTTCAAGGCAGCTGGAGACCAGTTGGAAAGGAGCATGCACCAGCTGATCTGCATGATATGGTCGGAAGAAAGTATGCCCGATGAATGGAACCTCAGTATCGTATGCCCGATCCTAAAAAAGGGAGACCCTCACAACTTCGTCAATTATAGAGGAATAAACCTCCTTAACGTCGCTTATAAGATCTTGTCTGCTGTAATATGTGAACGTTAACAACTTGATAGGTCCTTATGAATGTGGTTTTAGACCAGAGAAGTCCACAATAGACCAAATTTTCACATTACGGCAGATCTCGGAAATAACGAGAACAAAATATCGATATTCACCATCTCTTTAGGTATCGATTTCAAGGCCGCGTATGACAGTATTTACAGAGACGAGCTGTATAGAGCCATGTCTAGTTTCGGCATCCCTGCAAAACTCGTACGACTATGCAGGATGACTTTGGAGAATTCACGCTGCTCCGTCAAGGACGATAAAGAACTCATCGAGACCTTTGATGTCGAAAAAGGTTTTAGGCAAGGCGACAAACTGTCATGTGATTTATTCAACATCATATACTTGAACAGATTGTAAGAAACTCAAACGTCAACACCAGAGGAACAATCTTTCAAAAGTCTGTACAATTACTCGCCTATGCAGACGATATTGACGTAATGGGAAGAAATAAGCGTGATGGCATAGGTGCTTTATTGAAACAGAAGCGGCAAAAATGGGTTTGATG
The DNA here is from genome assembly GCA_914767635.1 of Melanostoma mellinum. Taxonomy (NCBI): domain Eukaryota; kingdom Metazoa; phylum Arthropoda; class Insecta; order Diptera; family Syrphidae; genus Melanostoma; species Melanostoma mellinum. The sequence continues at coordinate 87,753,314 of OU612059.1, read as the reverse complement.
GTTAATGAGGGCAAAACGAAGTAGATGTTGTCATCAAACATGGACACAGAACATCGACGAATTGGACAAAACGTCACAATAGACAGACATAACTTCGAGGTAGTACAGGACTTCGTCCACCTAGGATCCGCTGTAGACACGGACAAAAACATTAGTGCGGAGATCAAACGGAGAATAACTATTGACACCGTTGCTTCTTTCGGTTAAGAAGGCAATTGAGAAACAAAACCCTCTCCAGAAAAATCAAGGTAACCTTGTATAAGACCTTAATCATCCCAGTCCTGCTGTACGGCGCGGAAGCATGGACCTTATCGAAAGCCATTCGCTTTCATTTGAACTCTGGGTCGTTTCGAAAGAAAAATTCTCCGAATGATCTTTGGTCCCGTATGCGAAGACAATGTGTGGAGAAGAAGATACAACAATGAGCTGTATGAGCTGTACCGCGATCCGCGACATGGGCATAGCTAGAAGAATACGCATTGCGAGGCTACGATGATGGTTGGGCCATGTTGAGCGGATGGACCCAAACGCTCCGGCTCGTCGGGTTTTCGAAAGCACATTGCAGGGAAATCGCGTAAGGGGAAGACCTCGTCTTAGGTGGCGCAATCAAGTGGATGAAGACTTCAACCGACTTGGAGTGCGAAACTGGAGAGAGCTCGCCCAAAATCGAAGTCGTTATAGAAGGATGTTGGTTGAGGCCCAGGTTCACCCCGAACTTCAATTCCCACCTAAGTAAGTAAGTAAGGAGTTTTTTTCAGCTAATAAAGATAGTTATTTGAACAAAATATTTATGCAGAGGATGCTTTCATTGAATTATTTATATCACGGTAGGCGTCTGGGTCTCATTCTACGAATTAGGTTCTATTGAAGGGATCTAAAAGGTCCAAGCAATAAGGCGAATTACCCTATAGAACCAAGCAAATTCAGGTGCAAATTTAGGTAATGGTTTAGCTTAGAATCTAAATCAAGCCAACAATTTTCTAACTAAAATACTATGTAAAATTTACCCTAGAAATAGTTAAAAGTGCGTGAGTATATACAAAATAAATAGGACAAATTAATTTTTGTAATAATTCAGGCGCAGATATCATAATCCTAGCCTTAGGATCTAAGTAAAACTAACAATTTCCTTAGCTAAAATACTAGGTAGAATTTACTAAGGCATTAAGTAAAGATGCCTTAGTATTTAGGCAAAACAAAATAAGTAAAGATTGCACTAAGAAATAATTATGCTAAAACAGGCCTAAGAAAAATCAGAAATGCTTTACCTGAATTGCTAAAGCAAAAAAATAAATTCTCAAAGACAATGTTAATTTAAATGTTAAAATGTTCACCCTAGTTCCTAGTTTAGCTATTTTTAGCAAAGCTCGAAAGCAATGATATTTAGGTACCTACCATAGCAATTAAAGGCATGATAGGTTAGAACGAATCCAGCTCAAAACGGCCTTAGTCCTAAGGTAAATTAGCCCCGATTTAGGCTAATTTTACACATGTTTTTCTCTGAATTTATCATAGCTCAGTAAAAACGTAATATCTCTATCAAATATACCCCGTGGAAACGCCAACAAGCTTTCCACGATCTTTACTGATGTATATACGGGATAGCAATGTAGCAGTTTCCTTATTAACGTTAAGGAGCAATTGTTTGCCGCAACGGTATGGAACCCAAACCATTGGCACCAGTGCCAGATTCATCATCCATTCTAGAGTGAGCCAGTCCCGAGCAAACGGAAACTTAGCCTTGTACTTTTGACTCTGTTTGAGCCTTGGGGTAGATATTCGCATTGGACGGTAGTTCCATTAGACATGAGCCCGGGAGATCGTTTCTTATACACCAGGTGTCAATCGAGTTTACAAAAGGCTGGAGTGATACCTTCCTTCTTTTAAACGTATATACGTATACCTCAACATTGAGTAGGAAACAACTCTCATTGCTTTTTTATCGCCAGCAGCCGCATGAGTTTATAACTAAAATTATAAAGATAAGTAGGTACTAGAGAAGTTTGTTAACATATGATTGACACATTCTATATGGCATTTCGTTTACTCTAAAATGTTTTATAATCCCTGCAAATAAAAGGCTCACAACCCTTATTTTATAAAGATCGCACGTCATTATTCATTTTTAAACTACACTATGTATAGGAAGGTACACATTGATCCTTGTTTAACTGTCTATATAATTCCATGATGTTCCTAACAAGATCAAGACGTCAGATCCTTATGAGAACTTCAAAATCACTTTTTTTCTTAATATCAGAAATCTGATGAAGAAGTCTTTTTCCAGTTGCTTCTTTAACAATTCACCGATTAATATCTCGCTTACAGAACCGCAGTGACTGTTGTTAACGTCCTGAATGCTAACGCAACAATTCGATTTGCACACCTTTTCGTTCGAAAACGTATTCATCTAGGTACAAGTAGATGTTCTCAAGAAAACATCCCCTTTAAAAAAAATTGTAACAAAATGCTTTGTTTTCGTATACACATTCTATCTGTTGATCATCTCTCGTTTCATCATCGTGATGACACCAACAAATAAGAGTCAGTGATGCCTTCATGACATAAACTCTGCAAATCAAGATAAAGCCCGCGTTAATATCACTTAAATAAAAACCAAATTTAGGGGAATTTCTCTGACAGCTGGTGTTCCTTTTTGATGAGCAACAAAGACAAACAGAGTCAGATCAGGGTGTGAAAATGGCGAATATTTTTGTGGGATGTTTTGTTCGATTCCCTTTGTTACACAATACAAAAACTTTCATAAAAAAAAAAAAAAAAAAAATGCTTCGTTACCTACCTGAGTATCAGAATGAGGGAATTATGAGTGATGACATTTGATTGGTCGATAGAAAAAGGTGTTATACGAGTCTCGTTTAAATAAACTCAATCAATCTCATTATGTGTGTCTTCAGACAAATTGTCCATTAAACCCCCATCCAGGGAATCATTTCCGATTTCTTTTATCTCATCCTAAAAGATTCTCTATTTAATCTCGTAGAAAGATACAATAAAGCCACCAGCATCAGCAGCCCCTTGAATTGTATAGTCAAACATACACACTTCGGACAATCGTATATCCTTTTGGGACGCTTTTGCTCTCGAGCATAAGATGTGGATCCATTTAGCTTAAGTGTCGTTCAGAATAAGGAGCTTCCACATTCAACAGCAATGTTATATACTTAGGTAGGCGTATATCTTGTTATCTTGTATAAAGGATGGAAGATTACATTTGTTGGCGCCTGTCGCTTTCATCTCCCAAAAAATAACTTCTTCAGTTCGCAGCTGAAAAACACACATAGCACGACCGATGCGACATGACGCCAACGGAAGGATTTATGTTGAGAGGCCTTACCATCCACCATTCCGGCACAACTTTAACTAAATTTGTAGTAATTGGATCAAGGATGATGTTTGTACATACATATACCTACATATTCTGAAAAGACAAATAAAACTGTTGAAGGACAACGGCTATGGTTCGACTGCAAGCAACTTAAATAAATTAGGGGGAGTTACATTTGAACATAACTCAGTCGGTATCAGCACGTAAGTAAGTGATTTAGAATGGTTCACATGTGCAGTGTGCACTGCAAAATGGAATGATAAACAAATTCAATAAAATGGAAATCTTATTATGCAGGAGAAAAAAAGCTCTTTACGCAAAATAAAGCTTCATTGAGTACACAAACCATTCAGTCAATTGGCAGCACGTGCAACCACCGCGGGTGGCCCATGTTAAGAAACTTTTCGGAAAGGATAAAATTCCATTCAATCTCTCCTGTTAACCCTTTCAATTTTCCTGGCTGAACAATCAAGTGATGATGGAACATGGGAATATAAAACTCTCCACTTTTCTTACTTCAGTAATTTGTGCCTACTACTACTATACCTACCTACTTGAAGAAGACGTTTTGATTTGTGGTTGATGGTTTCTTCGGCCGATGCCGTAGGTATCCTGTATTAATGTCTTGTATTGAGTTTTGAGAGTTTATTGAAAAGGGTTGCTTTTTTTGCAGTGAATTGTTTTTAAATGGGAGTTAGTTGCGAGTTGCGACAGATGAAATAATTGTGATTGATAGGATTTTTTTAGGTTTCATGCGCACGGTTTGAAATTTTGACAAATACATCAACTTGATTGTGACGAAAGACTTTTCACACAAGAATAAGGAATAATGAACGAAAAGAGACGCTTCAACTTAAAGTTTTTGTTTTAATGTCGAGAGGAAGGTGGTTTGTTCAGTAGGTGGTAGGGGTGATACAACTTTGGTATACAAATTAAGACTCGTGCGTGTTCTGTCATTAATACTTTGTCAAAATTCGATTAAGTCACCTCAAATCGGGTTATTCGCACAGTTTGCTCCTGCTATTTTTAAACTGTTATTTTCTCCTCGAGCTGGACAAAACGGTGTTTGTTTTCGCACAAAATTTCAGGGTGATTTGCAACTAGGTAGTGGAAGCCATAGACGGCTTCACAAAGCAGTCGTAACTGGCATCCAAGAAGTACAATGGATTGGTCCGGGTATAATGAAAATTAAAAACTACGTCATTTAATATGGCGACCGTTACAGATTGAACTTACAAAAGTAAAAGTAAGAAGGCTTACTTGGGTGCTGATTTGATTTGGATTAGTTATGAAGTTAAAAACCAAAATCCGGCTAATTGAGTGTATTATTACAACCACCCACCCCAAGACAAAGATGATGTCTCCAATGGCTGCCCTAAAAATAACTTACACGAATATCGCCCTTACCGACTTTAGCGAGAGACTATGTAGGGGGGAACTTTTGAAACACAATCTGTAAACATAGCCTGCAAGCAAGATATGACCTTTGGCTATGGACAAACTAACTACTACTAAAACTACTTTACTGTGAATCTCAAAATTCATAAAGATACATGTCCCCTGATCAATCAACCATCAATAAAGCTCCCCAACTGACCATGTTTCGATCGACGCCAGAGACTTTTCAATAGTTCTGAATCAGCATATTATGAAAAGCACTCGTCTTACCTAAAGGTTAAAATGTGATGCCGAGGGTGGCAAGCCCCAGACTCAAACCTGTATAGCCCAGCTGAGCCGGGAGACATAGTAATAGAATCGCAGCCATCCTCAGTAGCGGATCCAGAAGATTGCTTAACAGCTATGAAGACACAGATTCCGCTGGCGGGCAGAATGCCCTTTTCTGCTTCGACCTAGAAAAAGTAACATGAAAGCTAAAATCAAATAAAATTACAGGTGCCGATGGTCTTGATGCCGAAGGTATCCGCAGTTTAGCCGCAAGGAAGCATGTACCAGCTCCTCTGGTAACCGAGAATTTGATAGGTCCTTACGAAAGAGCTTTTACATCAAAAAAGTCCACAAGGGACTAATTTTTCGCATTGCCGCAGATGTTGTAGCCTTATACCTACCAACATTTTATTGTTGGCCGCGTATGACAGCATTAACAGAGACGAGCTGTTAAGCAAGCCATGCCTGGTTTTGGTACATCGTAAGAGCTCCGTCGTCAAGGTGAGAAAAAAACTCACAGTGACCTTTGTTGTCGTGGCTGCTTAAGGAGATTGTATAAAGCTCAAACATCATCACCAAAGGCATAATTCTTCCAAAGTATGTACATGTACAACTACCCGTGTATGTAGACGATGTTAGGTGATGGAACGAAGTAAGTATGGTATCAGGTGCTGTTACGAGCACCAACAGAAACCTTAATCGTCAACAAACATCGACCTTATCTAAAACAAATGAGGAAAACTTTGCACGTTTCATTAGAGAAAAATACTGGGAATAATCTTTGTTCCCGTATGTGGAGGACAATATGTGGAGAGAGAATTGAATAACGAGCTGTGAGAGCTCTAACATGACATGGGCACAGGTAGAAGAGTACGAATCGCGAGACTACGATGGCTGTGATCAGTGGCGTAGCAAATAGTAGGGGAGCCCAAGAGGGGATTTCGCGCGTTACTCGAGCGCGTCAGAAAATCATATGGGGAGAAACCTTGCACCATGTTATGTAAATATGTACTCCTACCATATATTAAACCTAAATGTTGGGGCGTTCGCTGAGAGCAGCCCGTCAGATTAGTAAAAAAAAAGTCGATCATCGGAAATACTCGAGCGCGTCAGATTAAAAGATGGTAGGTTGATTACATCGAGAAGAGTGTATATTTCAATAATCTGACAATTTGAGCGGGGCCTTCGTAAGTAGGCGAGTCACAAAGATGTAAAAAAAATCGATGTTTCGAAATACTCGAGCGCGATTAATTTTTTTTTTATTTTGAACGTAATTTTATCAGGATTACAGAAAACATATAATCTGACATTTTGGTTGGGGCGATTGAGGTAAAATCGTCAGTGAAATGTATAATATATGATGGTTAATATCTCGGTTAATATTGATATTAGCAATTGGTCCAGAAGACTTTTTTTGTAGAAAACTAAATTCTCTACAAGTTTGTAATTTACAATTTTTCTGTAGCTTTTGTTATTTACGAGATAACTGCGACAAAACGTGAATTTTATGCAAAAATCTGGTTAAGTGGCCCGTACCACCTTCCCGGTATGAGTAACGACTTTGCCAAAAAGAACATTTTTGTAGAGCTTTCAATTTTGAGAAAAAAACATCTTCGGTTAAAGCGATCCCATGAAATGCCGCTGAGTTATAGAAATTTAAAAATAAAAAAACAGAGTTTCCGTGTATTTTCAATGGAAAATCTTCACACCTCTTGATCGAGCACTTAAAATTTATATTAAGGGCTCAAACTTTCAGGATTTTTTTTAAAAGTATTTTCAACAAAATTTCAATACAAAATTTTTAAATACATAATATGTGTACATATTTTTTGATTGCATCCAGTAACAAAAAATAGAAACAACAAAGAATTGTTACTTTAAAATTGTCAGACTAAGAGTACGTCCCCATATAATTGTCAGATTATCATCCTGGAGGACGAAGACATCAAGTTGATCACTCTGTATAAAAATCTGACGCGCTCGAGTATTTCAAGGTCACGTGTTTTTTTTACATTTTTAAAAATCAGCCATGACTGATCGCCCCACTCAAATTGTCAGATTATTGAAATATACACTTTTTAGAGTACACTTAACATTCACTTTGAAAATCTGACACGCTCGAATAACTTTTTATTTTTTGTTTTTTTAACCTCTCTTTACGCCCATTTGCCCCCAGTAAATCGTCAGATTAATATATATCCGTTATAAGAAAGACAAAGCGCGTATACTCTATGAAAATCTGACGCGCTCGAGTATTTCAATTTAACTGTTTTTTTTTTTACATTTTTAACAGCTCATACACGCCCATCGCCCCACTAAAATGAAAAACTGCCATACACTTTTTTTCGTTTTAGAACGTAAACTTCACAATCCAATAAGTCCCCATGACGCTTTAGTAACTGCAAATTTAGCGGCTCGGGCTCCCCTACTAAAAGGGAAAGCGTGGGGGCGGACCACCCCTGACGTCACCCATTTGGGGGAGACACCCAAAAGCTTCCAAGCTATAAATTAACCTTGGTATAAAAACATTGGAGAAATACGACATTTCAACAAAAAGAATAACTCGTCGTTGAAAGCGAATTGCAGGTGATTTGGCAACTGATGCCGGACTTTCTCTGAGCGCTGAACTACGGAAAGACATGTTCGAGTGCCTTGATCGATTCTTCACTGAACTTCGAACAAGAACAGAGTCTATTTAGGAGGTAGTTTCATTGTTTGAAGTTGTACAGGCGAATACTTTACTTTTATCAAACATTAAAGATTTTAAAATTGCTGTTTCAAAATTTGCTAGTGCTTATGATGACGTGTCAGAGTCAGAACTTTTCTCAGAGATACCCAGGTTGAGAAGTCATTTGAAAGCGGCTAAAGAGACAACATCTAATTGGTTATCTTTAGACTTTAGGAAGGATGAATCTTGAATGGGACTTTGCAGAATCTCTTCCGAATCTTATTGTCGCATGGAAAATGTTTATCACAATATGTGTGTCAGCTGCGTCATGTGATAGGAGTTTTAGTAAGCTAAAATTAATTAAAAACTACTTGCGGGTTGCGGGCAACAATGATGGAAAAAAGGCCCAACAATCTGGGAATTTTAACAATTAAACACCATAATTGCCACCCCAGGCGCCACCCATGCTAGCTACGCTACTGGCTGTGACATGGGTTTTCGAAAGCGCATCGCAGAGAAATCGCGGAAGGAGAAGACCTCACCTTAGGTGACGCAATCAAGTGGAAGAAGATCTGAACCGACTTAGAGTGCAAAACTGGAGAGAGTTTTGCCTAAAATCGAACTACCTATATGTAAGTAGTAATTGAGAAAAAGATGATAAGCGAAATTGAGACAAATAATGTTACGACTGTTAAAGAATATCAGTTTTAGGACTCTGATGTTTTGAGCCAAGTTAAATAGGCGAAAGGATGCTTTAGAATCACCTCACCAGATATGGGTGCAGTACTCTAGCCATGGACCTTATAGATTGTACCTAGGGGCTGGATTCCGTCACTTCCATGGCCCAATCGATTGTTTCGTCAAAAGATTGTTTCATGTAACTTTACTTTTAGCGACTTGTATACCTAGAACTTACCATTATCCAGTCAATGGATTACAGACTTTGATCAGGACGACCTTCAAAGTTTTAAAAAATCAAAGCACTTCTGACGACTTCGAATATATGGTCTTTTTCCAGCGAAATTAATCGTTTTCACTCATACCAAGTACATACTGACAGCTTTTCGGTTTTATAGAGGCAGCAGGTGCCATCATGGACAGTGGCAGTTTATATACTTTCAGTTCAATGGACAAAAAAGAGGGCGCTAACTGAACTGGTCGCATATTTTGCTACGGCAAACAGCTACAGTATTCAGTATCTGATTAATAGGTACTTTTAAGCTTGACTGCGTTATAACAAAAAAGATGTAGGTATCTATTTTCATTAGAGATATCAGATATAGGAACATGCTTTATGAAAAGGACCCAGAGAAGCACTTACACTAACCTAAAGAATGCAATGCTTTTTCTTGGAAGTCACTCAAAATAGTGAAATACAGTGTAAAATTTCATTGCATCATTCTGGCCCTCAGAAGGACATCATTAGTATAGGTAGGTAAGGTAGTAAAAACAGCATTTTAATGCGTTATAAGATATAAAAGAAAATGAATTTTCTATTGACAAACAGGCGGCGTCATTTACCAGGACGGCTGTCTGTAATCTTTCAATTTCTATATTGATGCACCATAATCGTGGTTGTATACTTAGTGGCCCCATTAAGACATAATTTTGTGAATGCAAATTGGAAAAAATACTTACTCCATGTAATAGAACAGCTAAATGCATAAGAACTTTTTTGTTGAAACAAAAAAATAAAAAAACCGCCTTCAGGAGCGTAATCCTTTTACCATTAATTTATGTGTGCATGCAATTTTCACATTTAGAGAGGAAATTATTATTTTCTTACATCTATCACTTTGAGTTTTCGCAAAGTAAGGCCAGCACTTATACACAAGCAAAGGGGTGTGCTCCATTTTTTTGTTTTTTTTTAGTACCTCAGCCTTGGTCTTTTAATTTATTTTACGCGAAGCTACGCGATTTCTCTCCTTCTCTCTATACTCTATTTCTTCATATTTTAATTATAATTTGTTGGCGTTAATGGTATAAGGATTTACCGCTGTCGCCGCCCGTGTAAATGACGAATGACGGTGATTATAAGAAACATTAGTCAAATCCCCGTGCGAGAACGTACACTACACTCATGTGTAAAATGTTGGTAGTCACATCATCATCATCATCAGCATTAAAAAATCCTCTCAACCATAAGCTTTTACCGCCAAGACTCACAAACTGAAATATTAAGAAATTATGCAAATGAGTCCTGTTTTTGCTTGGTCCAAATGGGAAAACGTATGCTTCCTTTTTTTTTCTTCTTTTCTTAACTCTCACACTTTGGCGCAGTGAAAATCCTTATGAACAATTACATTTTAATTGCAGTGATTTCCCTGGAAGATTTTATATGCTCCATATAGCTTGGTGGAAAGGGAAAAGGCGGAGGAGGCCTTGCTGGTGGCGAACAACGAATAAGAGTTGAATATGAATATCATAATTTAAATATTGTTCTGGTTGTGGTGCGCATCGCCCTTTTCTGTGATGCTTATTCCGAGCGAATCCCCTTTTATTTGCAGCCAACCCACGATATCAATTTTCTAACGAATTATCCTTAAGAAAATAATGCGATGAAATTCACGCTTCAATAACTCACAGAGATGATCAAAGGATTTTTTGTTTTTGTTTTGTTAAGACTCCTTTTGACGTGGCCGTTGAAAAAGTGTTTATTTGCATCTTTTTTGGCAAAAGTATGTGTCGTTGATTGGACACGGTCTTAGCAATAATGTAAGTGATCCTTGGCACCGAGATAATTTGCAGAGCATCGACTGTAGCGTTATTCATTTGGGACCTTTTTTTAAATGCTGAACTGATTTTTTTCTTTTCCAATTAACATTTTGACTCGTGTCGGTGTATAAGTGATATAATTACTGTGTTTGACATTCGAATTTTGAAAGAGGGATTTTTAATAAGAAAATTGGAAGCGTGTTGCATATGTTAAATCTTATCTTTGATGTAAGCGTTTAAACAGAAGAATACGAGCACACACGTTTATAGAATTTAGGCATTGATACAGGCATTCGTTCGCAAGGTAATTTTAAATAAAGTCCCCATATCTCCTGTTGGAGAGAATTATTCGAGGCATATATTCGTTAAATTCGACTTAAATAAGACTGCGGTAGATGCTGTTTACAACTAGAGACCTTACGACTAAACATGAACGGGGTCTGGGGTACCCGTGGTTAGTATGTCCACCAGCTAAAACCCAGAGGTTGAGGTTCGCGTCCCAGCAGAGGCAAAAATGTTTTTTCACAGGTATCGCCTTTCGCGAGGAATTGGCAAGTCCTTCGTTACTAAATTCATGCCATGAAAAGCACTTTCTCAATTAGCCGTTCGGAGCCGGCAGAAGAATCGTAGGTCCCCTAGGCATGGTTGTGAGAAATGCGCTAGACACAGGGGCTCCTCGCTCTTTGCGCCACCCTAATTTTTTTTATTTTTTTTTTAGGTTTGGCAAATTCATGGTGAGGCTTTACGTTCCAGTATTTCTAGTTAATTACCTGCGTATACTGACTCATCAAATTTCATGTGAACGAAACCTTCGGCTACCGTACGCTTTCGAACTTATCAAAAAAGGGTGAGGCCAATTAAGAGCTGCTTGTAAAAAGATACAACCGAAATGAGCTTGTCTGATGAATGAAAGTTTCTGAAAGAAGACACAAAAAATAATAACTTAACATCAATCAATACGTCTTTGCTTCATAATCACTATCCAGATGAAACAAATTTTCCCAAATTAAGGAACTTTGCGAAAAGATTCCGTAGTCAAAATAAAACCTAAGTTCTAATAACGTAATTTGCTGCCAAGCGACTTTGTCGAAATCGATATCAGAGATAAATTAGATATCAAAATGGAATCAAAAATAGATATTAGCCGCAACACCCGCCTCGCTAGGAATGTTCATCAGTTCTACCTTGAGCCCAACTTCGGGCGTACAGTCAAGTATAGAGATTCTTATTTTAGTCGCACCACCCGTATGTGGAACGCTTTACCTGGCTCTTTGTTTCCCCTGCATTACGATTCACAAAAATTCAAAAGCAACGTGCATTGGTGTCCCCTATTAAACCCTCTCCTACTTTCCTAAATACTCGCACTGTGTTCTATAACATTATAAGGGTAGTCATAACCCCTTGATGTGCGCGTTAATTATAAAAAAAAAACCATTTGAAGCCTTGAAATTTGATTCCACGCGTGTAGCCAGCCATTTAACTGCTATTTACAAACTGCGATGGCCTATTCGCCAACTTACAAACAAGCGTTTTCCAACAAAGTTGTTGATTTCTTTCATTGATTTTAATTCGCTAAACGTAGATTTTCTTCAAAAATGGAACGAATTTTGCTTCGATCCTGAGACGCGTTCTTCCTCATTTCCATCCGATTTTCCTGCAATGTACATCCGCTCTAGCTCTATACATGAGTCCCAGCATTCATAGTTTCACGATGCATACTCTTCTAGCTATGCGCATGTCGCGATATAGCTCATAAATTTTCTTAAGACAGGGAATCAAAGATCACCCGGAGCTTTTTCGAAGCGTCCAAAAGTTTCCTCATTTGCATTAAATAAGGTCGATGTTTCTGCGACGCGCCAGATGGGTTAAAAGGGTTACCTTAGTAGTTCTTGAGAGTAAGTATTTACTTCAAAGGCACCAACAGAAACCGAGTCACCAATCAATAAGGCAAAAGTCAATTAGTTCATCCGGGTGCATTGAGTTTTTTTTTTTTTTTTTTTTTTTTTTTTTTTTTTTTTTTTTTTTTTTTTTTTTTTTTTTTTTTTTTTTTGAAAACACAGATTTTAGGGATATGCTTGGAGGCTAAAAGGTAAGATGCTCGGATAGCCTTGGTAGTATGGTTTTGAGCAAGTGTAAGGGCTCTCCAATTAGGAGCTTTGGACTACTTTTTCATTTGCTATGTTGTTGAACGAGTTGGTTAAGTTCCATCGAGCAAGACAGGCATAGTTACAGTTCTGGCTAGATGAGATTTCAATGGTTTAAGGAATTCATGGTAACCAGCTCATCGGAAACACCAGAAGAATTGTCTTTTTTAAGCACAGGAAAAACAATGGCGCATTTCCAACATTGTGGAAACAAATTTGGATAGAATAAGGGGTATGAAAATTCTCATAAACCGGATTTAAAGTTCATCTTCGCCAACAGGACTAGAACTAAGGGTAAGAACCTTCCTGTTTAGATTATTTTCAGATATGTCTTCAAAATCATCCTCTGAGAGAGTTTCGTAGATAGCAGAGTTGTTCGCTGTGAACGCAACAGAGCGAGGAGCCTCAGGGTCTCGGTCTAGCGAATTTCTCACAACCATACCTTATGGGGCAATCGATGGAACCAACAATTTTCTGCCGGTTGCGACCGGAAAATCGAGAAATCTCTTTTCATGGCAGTGAATTTGCTTGCCAATTCCTCGCGACATGACAGGCGATACCTGTGGAAAAATAATTTTGCCTCTGAACCTCTGGGTTAACTGCAGGCATGCTAACCACCACGAGGTAGGTTGATGGTAAATAAATTCTTTATTGAGATCATTACTCAAGACAAAATCGTTAACTATTACTTTTTGCCGATATCAAATGAACGCAGGTTATTCCAAGGCTTACGATTATTTAGAGAAAAGTTAGATTATTAGAAATTATATCTTTTTTGCTTATTTGAGTTTGAAGAATGTTGTTGGCGCTTCCACTTAGAGTAGGTATAGTTTGCCTCAATGTTTGATAAAATTTAGAATTTCTGAAGTGAACGATGTGCAGTTCTTATTGCTGATAACGACTGATTTCAATGCAAAATAGTTTTGATAAAGTTCAAGCAAAAATTGTTGAATTAAAATAACTTTTTCATATGTTATACGCACCATGAAATAGATATTGAACCGACAATAATAGAAGATATCTTCTTGTAATGCACTATAATTCACAGATTGTGAATAACGAAATCGAAAAAACGACGGAGGCGAGAGACATTAGCCGTATTTTATTATCACGATAGGATCATTCAGCCCTATCACAGATTCCATCGTAATGGAAAAAAGTCTAAGTTTCCCGATATTACTATCACATAATCCATTCGGAGTGGAACGAATTTCGAAATTCGTAGATTTGGTATCACTAATTCCGAATGAATCGGAAATATGACGTCCTTTTCTACGAAAAGTTTCTTCTGTCGTAGAGCGTAGAGCCATAGCATAGGTAAAATCCATTTGTTAAAATATAGAAAACATTTGTGTAAAACAAATTTACAAAATATAATTCTATTTAAGAAAAAACAACATGGAAAATTCAAATAACTCCAGTTTACCAACCAACTTTTCTTTAAGTTCCTGCATCTTTTGATTGAGATCCAAGTAGATTCAACTCTGTTTTTATTTTCTCCCAGAGGCCAGAGGTCATCAACTTTTGGACATTTAGCGTATCCTTTTTCTATGTGTGGAATCTGGATTGCAGGATAACATTTCATTGTTGTTTGTTTGTTGTTTTTACCCTTTAAGAACATCGGTTTTATAAACACATATCAATGAATAAAATCATTTACAAAAGAAATTAAATTTTTTCAAATGACTGTCTTTGTTACGCCCGTTTCCAAGTTCAAGCGAAATTGATAGACTTGGAGTGTTTAAATAGCAGTTGTATTATTGTTAAATTACTTTTTTATCTGTATACCACTCAAAATAACACTTGAATTTTATACGGAAAAAACTTGGATTCACAAATTATTTTATGATTTGTTAAGCGAATGAAATTCTATTTGACAGATTAGAAAGTACTCATAGACCACCTAACAAAAATCCTCTTTTGGGAATTTATAACTTGATGAAGAAAATATTTGATTATATTCGACAGTTAAATTGTTTATTTCATGTAATATTTAAGATTTGATCAGTGATACAGATCTATTATAACTTGTTTCAATCACAAAAAGCGCAAATAAATGAATTTTTACTAGAAAATGAAAATCGGTAAAAAATGTGTTTAGGAAAAGTTAAGGGATTTTTTTTAAAGTTTAGGGATTTTTGTTTCTATTGTTTCGAGTATTTATTTTGACATAGGACAGCTCACTTCGAAAATGGACACTATTTTTTCAATCAGGCAATGCTTTTATAGAATTTGTTCGGATCTTGTGATAGCTTTTTTTCGGGATTCGTATCGTGATTTTTCATTCGGAGATTTCTCCGAATGGATTTCGTGATAGGGGTGATTAATTTACTTTCATCAAGACAACAAAGCGAAATCCTTTTATGATGGATATATTTTTGTGATCCAAAAATTAGTTCTTCTATTGCTCAGAAGAGGAGATTTTCCATTGAAAACGTTGGTATCATTTCCACTATTGCCAATAATACCCAACAGTATTACCACATGAACATTTTTATCTGTGTGAAATGAAATATTTTTTATTTATTTATTTTATTAAAATAATTCCGAAATTTATTTGTTACAAATTGTTTTGTTGTAAACGCATCGGGGTAGCCAGACCGTCTTTAAATTTTTTACTAATGTACAAATTTATTTTAATTTGAGAAATTAATTTTTTCAAGGAAAAGAAAAAAGAAAAGAAGAATGCAAAAATGGATAAAACAAAAAAAATAAAAAAATCATATTTCTTCGAATTTCTGGTGGGCGGATGTGGCATCTTTAATATGTTGGATGGACCCTTCTGCAGAAGGGTTCAAAACTGCGTTTTTCAGTTATGTTGGCTTGTGATGATAATACATCAATCTGGCGAGATAGAGAACATAATATGCAACAAGGATGTGGCAAATGGAGAGTGTGGTCCGACAATTGGAGAATGGGTTAGGATCTCCGGCATGTTGGGTATTGAAAAGAGCTTTTCAAAATCTGATTTGGGAAAGTTTTATGCCGTCTTTTCTGTTAATGGACCGATTGCAAGGTTGATGTTTTCGTAGTGTTTCGCCAACTTTCAACAAGTTCAAGATTTTATCAGAGTTAGAGGCAAAGATCATTTCTCCGTGAATAATTTTAAATATGTATTTCGTCAGATGTGTTTTTTTCATAATCTGCAAATTATAATGATGGGAAGTAAATTTCGTTTCCAAGATGGTGGAGTTTCATCTATAGCAACTGCGTACTATTGGATGAAAGTGAGCTGAGATTGGGAACTAGAGTCTATAGAGATATCATTTTTTCAAGGGCTGAGATAGAGTTTTTCTTATTCGTTCTTGTGCTAATTGCATCTTCAAACGCTTAGATGAGAGTTTGTGTTGAGTCTGTGAGTGTTGTGCTGATAAGATTGATTGCTCTTTTTTTTCATAGTTTTCGAAGGGTTCATAACCTCCTTCCAATCTTCGAGCTTCAATTTTTGTGGCTCTTAAAGCTTCTGAGCCTGTCCGAAAACAATCATTAATGGCTGAGTTTATGTTGCTAATATTTTTGTTTGAAGTCCGCATGAAAATAGTTATACCTACATTCTTTTGCCACATGATAGCAAAGATGTTGCAGTCTTCTTATTAATGTTGGTAAGCATACGTTTGGTTTGTCTGCATCCAATGGATGCAATGTCATCTACCATTGTGCTCTTGATAGATGCAAACGTTGATATAAGCCCTCACTGAAGACCATGGCACACCCAGCGACACGGTTCAGGTCCTGTTAAAGCTGTCTAAGATCCTTGCCAAGCAAGTTCATCGGTGATCTCAATTCCAGTTATTCCATGATGGCCTTGAACCCCAACAAGATTCAAGGAAATTAGTCTAAATTCGCGCGTTATTTTTACTTCGCACATCCATACGTCATTGGTAAAATTTATTCCTCTTCTATTTTTGCTTCATTATTCTATGCGTGAGTAAAAACCGAATCGAATATAACGAAATTTGGCTCCGGGTAGTACGGGCTTGTGGTTGAACATAAAATATTCACGCGAACTGACCAGGATAAAGTAGCTAAGAGCAAAACATGTGCGCATAAAAAAGTGGACTGAGACATCATCTTATGTCACGAAGTGAATTCCTATCTATTGAAAGCTGAAATAAGTGCCCCAATTCAAGTGCTTTGTTTTTCGGTAGGTATACCTCAAAATATTTTTTGTTTTTTTTTTTTTGTTGACGAAAGTCATGGGCCTTAATACTTTTCTTTACTTGCGTCTTATTGTCTTTTCAAAGTTGAAGAACCCTGTAGGTGTTATTTCTTTTTCTTTGGGCAGGGGACTTATCGTGCACTACACGGTCAAATTGCTAATGTCATTTTCCTTATTCCACGTAAGCCCAAACAATTCTCACACATTTTCTTCATATTTTTCTTATTTGATCGATACCAAAAGGTATCCGTCATCTTCTTTCTCTCCAATAATACCATATCTCTACGAAGCATGATTTGCCTCTATCCTTTATTTCTTTAATTAAGGCAATTGAGGCAATTTTAATTGAATTACTTTCAATACTGCTCTTGGCAACAAAAAGCGTGTGATGTCTTGAACTAGAAGAAAAATTCAGTTGAAGTAATTTTTCATCGCGATAAAATTGCCCCTTTGTCATTTTATACTAGAAGTCAATGCTCCTATAGTATGCTTGCAAAAATTACTCAACGAAAAATTGGATATTAATTTTCGAATGCTAAAATTTTGTTGACAGATGTTATCAATAGCCCACTCAATCAATTAACCCTCAGCAACGCCTTAAAAATAAAATTTTCATAAATTTCTGAGAAAAAATTGGCCTTTAGTCCCTTAACCCGAAGCAAGCCATGCAAAACGCACCATGCATTGTTTTAAGTGTATTAATATCTCTAAGCGATATTAGGTCCTGCTTCTTTTGTTATTGCAGTTTCATTAAGAGAAGTCCCTGTATGGCAAAGTGCATTTTCCTTACTCTCGATATGAAACGCATTTAGCTAGCTGAATGGAGGAGGACTCTCACAGCTCAGATTTAATGACTTAAAGCCAGAAACAATTTCCAAGCTACCGCCCAATCATACACCCACAAAATTTCGTAATTAAACCCGATCCTTATAGAAGAAGAAAAAGAGAAATACTTTTCATTATTTCATCGCTCCAGCACACTGCTCTCGGTCTCTAAGGATTCAGGACAAATACCTACCGTAAACGCCATGCCACAATCCATTTTATTTATAATGAAACCACAATTAACTGCATACGCAACGCAATGAAAAACAACACATATCATCAGCATAATATAGCAACATAACCATAGCGCACTATCTCTTTGGAAAAAATAATGAAAAAGGACGAAATTCATCCGTCTTATAATGAAGCGCATACGAAACCGCCTAAGGCATTTTCATAATGCATATCCTTCTTTTTGCTCCTATTTTGCGTGCATAAATTATCCTGAATGAGAATGACAAAAAGTATCCTATCATAGAGTGGAAATCCTGTGGCACTGTGGCACCCACGCCCATAAAACAAACAACACAAGTGTGGTTCACCGCAAAAAAAAAAAAGAGAAAAAAATTCAAAGGCATAGGATGAAAATAATAAT
Organism: Melanostoma mellinum; assembly: GCA_914767635.1. Taxonomy (NCBI): domain Eukaryota; kingdom Metazoa; phylum Arthropoda; class Insecta; order Diptera; family Syrphidae; genus Melanostoma; species Melanostoma mellinum. The sequence continues at coordinate 87,735,197 of OU612059.1, read as the reverse complement.
CTCCACTGATTACAAAATGAGAAAAGGATTCAATAGATGGCACTAGAAAAAGCATAGAAAAGTGGGGATCCACAGTTTTGGGGGCAACAACTCTTACACAATTACTCGTTCTCTCTCTCTCTCTCACTTTCTCTCTCCCTCTCGAACATTGCTTGTCTCCAGACAAACGGAGTGATATACAGAGGCAGGGTTTGGGTGGAAATTAGTGCATAATGCGCTAGAACGCATATTACATATCCACATGCATCTTCTTATAAGGACATTCTTCATTAAAAATCATCCATTCAGGAGGATTTTTACATTAGTGACATCCTTGAGTGCAATTTGCATTCATTTTCTTTTCGGGTTGTCATTATAATATTCTTATTCATTCATATTCATATAGAAAACTCCCGCCCTACTCTCTATGTGAATCTTTGTTTTCTTTTCTGTTTTCTCTTTTTGTTTTTTAGAGCGCGCATTTGTCGTATGATGATGATGGGCAAGGCAAACAGCAAAGTGCATATCCTTGCAAAATTATTTTATTTTCATTTTCAAATCTCCAAATCCAAAGCCCCAGCGCGTGGAAAGAGTGTGATGTTTTATAATTTTTTCATAGGATAAGGACTAAATTGCAATCTCAATGTGCGCTATGTGCATAATCCTTCAAAATGAATATTGTGTGTCGTATGAAGTGCAAATCCTTTGCCATTCTTCATTTTATTACTGCGAGCAAAGAAAATAATGCATGCGGGCATTCAACTGAAGATGAAAACGCTTGAAAGGCATTTCTTTTTTTTGTTACTAAACTCCTCGTAATCTTGTAAAGAATGGTTCAAACAAAATCATCAATGGTTATGAGTGGCGGAGGCATCGTTTGCTTTGATCTTCGTTTCAAGGATAATGAGAGGGATGTAAATGAATTTTCTTGAAATTGTATGAATTTGATTTTTAATGGTTGTTGATGCGCTTTTTGTGAAATAATAGCTAGAGGCTGAAAGCGAGTTGAGAAATTCAAACATCTCACAATTCAAATTTGCTTCCTGAACTACGTGTGGATTATTGTCACTTTCTTATGAGACAATAAGGTTGAAAAATCTTTTATATGACAAATGCGCCAAAAAGGACCAACTCACCATTAAGACAGCGAACACAAGCACCAGATCTAGCTACAATCAATTCGAAACTCGTCTGTAAGTAAAATACCAAGGCTTCTGGTATATTGACCATGACCATTATATCTTACTTTTCAATGTTTTACATGAAATTTTCATAAATTTCTTTATTCCAAAGCTCTTTGAATCACTCGTGGTAAGCTTTATGTTTTTTAATTTAAATCCATATATTTCACTACATCCAACATGGGTTTTTCGGTGGAGGATCCATTTTTTCAAATTTAATGGAGCTAACATCAAACATATCAACAGGATTCGCAAATAGCCAACTTTACTTTGATCGCATTTGATCAACTGAATTATCGTTTACTGATAAAGTTGGATAAACATGGCTCTCTTTAAAAATGGTTTCTTTCATACTTAAATGGTCAAACCCCATACGTGAAATTTGAAACTTGTTTTTCAACGGAGATATATATGTTACATCTGGTGTACCACAAGGAAGCCATTTAGGATCCAACCATTTTTTATTATACATAAATAACTTGCCTCATGTGCTTCATCACTCAAAGACTCTCCTCTACGCCGACGATGCCAAGATATTTTTATCGTATTCAAATCCTACGGATTCTTCATATTAACAAAACGGCTTTGATGCTCTTCTGAAACGGACTGCGATTAATAAATTATCACTGAACAATTCAAAGTGCAAGATCATGACTTTCTCTCTCGCAAGTCTTTGGATCACCAAGTGGATTTTGAATTGAACGGGCAGTTACTAGAACGATGTGAAAAGTTCAATGATCTTGGAGTACTCTTTGATCGAAAGCTTGCTTCCAATGACCATATTTACTACGAGTCAACAAAGCAAAATCAAGACTGGGAATGATTACCTATAAGCGTTGGTCGAAAGAACTTAACGACCCATATGTTACAAAGTCTCTTTCTGTTTTAGTCGTACGAAGCTGGAGTTCGCTTGTCAAATTTAGTCACCTACATATACTACCCATATTCAGAGGAGAGAATCAGCCCACTGTCAGGAACTGTTTTCCTGTTATTGGCACTTCGTGATTTGAACTGGAATGATCGCTTTTTACTTCCACTAAATCGACATAGGGTATTATGATTACAAATGAACTGGAGGAGAGGAGGAAGGTTTTCAATTACATAACAACGTTAACACAATGATTTATAGCCGCAAAATATTTAATAAACGTTAACGTGAAAGTAGTCCCAGTACCAAAGAATTCAGGTAAAAACTCAAAGTATAAACCGATCGCTATTTTACCGTTCATCTGTAAGATTTTTGAAGGCATAATTAGCAACCAAACAAAAGCGTATGTAGAGTTAATTATAGCCTAAATTTACTAAACCCTCTGCAATCCGGCTTCAGGAAAAGTCAAAGTTGTGTAACCCCCTTATTGAAAGTCAGCAAAGATGTTCGGCAAGCTTCAGAGGAAAGTAAAATAACAATTTTAGCTCTTTTTGATTTTTCAAAGCTTTCGATTCGGAGATTCGGTTGAACCAACTTTGCTATGTAATAAGCTATGCAAGCTTTTTTTCTCTTACTTGTGTCATCGATCACAAGCAGTATTCAACAAAGGTAAACTGTCATCATTCCTTGCCTTAAAAAGAGGTGTTCCACAAGGTTCAATACGGGGACCCTTACTTATTTCATAATTTATAAACGATCTTTATCTCATATCATCATATCTTTGCGGATGATGTTCAAATTTATTGCAGATTCCTTTTGGGGCTTTCGAAGACGCAATAGCAAGAACTAATGAAGATTTTGCTTCAATTTTCCAATGGTCAGTTCACCATTATTGACCGGCTATTACTTAATCCCCGACTAAAACTAGTGTATACCGATAAGCACCCAACAACAAGATTTTGATGATTTCCCAGACATAGTCCTGAATAGTCAGGTGGTCGAAATGGTCTCGAAAGTAAGAAACCATGGTATCCTTTTTAATAAAGTTGGAGTGACCATATCTATAAAACAATACGCAGCTTTTCGAGTTTTACCCATCGAAGTTAAATCGAAATTGGCCAAGTCTATAATCTTACCTTTCCTTAACTTTGGTTGCGAAATCTTTGCTGAATCACTCCAAAAAGCCAATATGGCGTTTAACTCTATAACTAGGTTTGTGTATAATCTACGTAAATATGATCATGTTTCAAGTTGTGCGCGTGACATTCTGGGATGTAACCTTCGCTGCTTCTTTCGATTCAAAAGTTTATCTCTATTCGTCAAAATAATGAAAAATAAATCGCCGGGTTATCTTTTTGCTGAGTTAAACTTGTCGGCTTCTGCTCGAAGCTTAACGATACGATTCAAAACACATAGTTGAGTCACCTCGCGTCGCCAGTTTTCCATTCATGCTGTGGAAGCTGGGAATCATCTCCCTTTGTCGCTTAGGAATAAGATTGGAAACAAACAGTTTTCTTCGTTACTATTTTCATATCTATCACTGGAATCTTCTCACTAAACTGAGTTTTAATTTGCATATATATAATATTATGTATATAGATACGAAAATTCACGATTTCGAAGCACTTTGATTCATTCTCTTTTTTCTACCCATCCCTTTAATTTTGTATTATAATTTCTAATAAGACATTATTTTAAAAGTAATTGTAACTTAAAACACTGAATGTATTATTATACAGCTTTTTCTATTGAAATAAATACTTAACATATAGGTACCAATACAATGGTGTATACACAACAACGCAAGCAGGAGCCGCACTCAGGGCCGGTTTTAGCACTATCAGCGTCCTGGGCGAGATTTCTAGGGCGCCCTCCAACTGCAATTCAAACCCATACAAAGAAAAAGCATATAGTTAAATATCCACTTATTAGAAGAAATAATTATTTATTATCAAAAATAACCATTTATTTGAAAAAACTATAAAATTTTACTTTTCTGGCCTTTTTATCAGCGAACTCTTTATAAGGCTATCAAAGTCGATGTATTCAGCAATTTCGATTTCAATTGACAAAGTTGCTAGGTTTGTCAATCTAGATTGAGATATTGTTGATCGAAGATAGGTTTTTATCAGCTTCAATTTCGAAAAACTTCGCTCCTCACTAGCAACCGTCACAGGTACAGTCAATAAGATTCGCAATGCTATCCATACATTTGGATACAGTTCTTGTAAGTTGCGATCTTTGATGAAATTTAAATCAAAACTGGGAGTAACCACATTTCGATCAGGCAAGTAGGATATCAGACTTACAAGTTCATCACACAACATAAAACCATCTATGTCTGATTTAGAGTCTACAGTTAATTTGAATTGGAGATCATTACAAAGCTTGACAAGGTCGGGTTTAACTGGAATCAGTTTAATATTGTACAAAAAAGACCAAGATTCCGAGTGCTCATTTAACTGTTGGAACCTTTCATTGACTGAAATTAATGTAGTATCCAAAAGACAGTTGAAAAATTCTACCTCAAATTTTTTTTTCTGGAGAAGTTATAGGGTCATCGCGTGCAATTTCACCATCATGGCGCTTAACATGTCGAATTCTTGTTGTAGCTCTAAACACAGGTTCAATTTCTAGTTCTTCGACCAACTCCTTCGCAGTTAAAATTGAACTTTTAAAGCCTGTATTTCTGTACTCTTCCAAGAAATTGCAGCATTTTTTCACCAATTTTGTACATTTACCAAGATCCATGTCTCTTGACTGTAAAGATTTACTTACAATATTTATTTGAAAAAGTATGTCATACCAAACAACCAATGAAACTATGAAGTTGAAATCTTTTAGCTGTTCGGCTTGAGTAGCAGCCTCATGAGACACTTGAACATCAGTTTTCTGGGTTTCAATAGCCAAAGTAATTAATGCATCATGGATAGCACTAATTTGATAACGGACTGCTCTAACACTGCTTATTCTTGCTTCCCAACGTGTGTCACTGAGCTTTTTTTTATAGTATATAGTCACAAGTGATCGGTTAGAATTTTCCATCGATGAACAGAAGCTGAAAACAATGTGAACAACCTCTGAAGTATCCCAAACAAAGTGACTGATACTACGGATGACTTAGCGGCGACGCATAGTACTAGATTGTAGCTATGACAGCCACACGGTACATAAACAGCCCATTATTTTTTCCTTTCATATTCGCCCCGTTGTCATAACCCTGACCACTACAATCCTTCAAATCCAGTCCGTTTTTATTTAAATTATTAATAATAACTTCAGTCACTCTTTCACCAGTTGACTCATTGACAGGTATATATTTCAAGAAATGCTCTTTTACTGATATTTTTTCATCTGATAAATCAACAAATCGTTATGTCAGCGAAAGTTGTTCTGCATGACTAATGTCTGGAGTACGTACAGTCAGCTATAATAGAATAATATTTTGATTTCTTTGCGTGTGATATGATTTCTGACTTCACTTTTCCACCCATCAGCTGCTCTATCAATTCATTTTGAATGTTTTTTCCACAGTAATGGTCTGAAACTTCACCCTTCATAGCTAATCACAAGTGCTCCTGCATGATCAAATCAAATTTGATTAGTAGCTGTACTAAGCCTAAGAACTTTCCGTTATTTGGCGTATATAGTTTGACGAAAGTACCTCTGAACGCCATATTGTTTTCGGCTAAATAAAGTGTGATATGTATCAATCTAGACAAAACATTATTCCATCTTGTAGTTTCCTTTCCAATCAAGTGTTGCTCTTGGCAGTCTATTGTTTTTCCGTTTTTTAATCGTAGTTCAGCATCAATCCATGAAAGGTAAAACTTCTTATGAAAAGTGCTATTTTCATGAATTTTTAACATTTCAGACAAGTGTTTCCAGTTGTTATAGCCTTCAGATACTATGCTCGACGTTGAACTACTATCAAATAGTCGACAACAAAAACAATAAACTCGATCCTTAGAAACGGAGTAAATTAACCAACGTCGCTGAATTGTGAAACAATTGTGAAACTTACAATGTTTGTAAGTTTTTTTGTGAAATGGGAATTAGAGAAATGTCGGCCTGTATCACTCTCCGGATAATTATCAATGAGAGTTTGCACTGGGCCACTAGTAATTATAAGTATGATCAATGATTTTGCTATTTCGAGTGACTGGCCAAGTCGCAGGATCCGATATATTCGGGACAACATCCTGAGCTACATTTGTAACTGTACCACTGCTGGTCATCTCACTTTGGGAAACTTTGTCCACAATCTCTTCAACACAACCTTCAGTTCTCTGATTTGACTTGTCAGATAGAAGCTCCGCTACCGATACATTCATTTGTATTCCAGATGTAGATGGCATAGGGGAATTGTGCTCAAGATGACATACTTTTTGTTTAAAGTAAGATATAAATTTTTTTACAAACCCTAGCGTTAAAATCTTTATATAATTAAATAATTAATGATTGAATGGCAAAAATAAAGTTGGAATGAATAGTTTAAAGTAAAAAGAATTTATTTAAAAAAATTAATTAAAAACAGTCCGAGGCTAAGGCTAAGATGGCATAGTCGGGTATAAGATGACATACTTCATACTTCTTCAGCATTAGTCAGTATATACCTCACATTTGCAACTGAGATTTTCGGCCATTTAGCTTTCATGATCTTATGCTTGCTGAAATATAAATATGTACTTTAAATTTGCATTTAAATGTTTAAATTAAAAAATAAAATTTGTGTTTTTTAGTATGTCATAGTATTTATAGTATGTCATCATGGACTGATAAGCTATATGTCATCTTACCCGAAAGGAAATAAAACTCTTACAACCATTCAGGAATCAAAACATTATAATTAAGGAGCAAAGTCTCACAAAAAATATTGTCTATACACATAACTGCAAACATAAAACACAAAGGATATAGAAAAACACTTACCTTTTTAAGAAATTTTGAAATAAACAATGACTCGCAAAAAAATTTATTCTCTAGCTTTTTCGTTTGAACCGATCACGATGACAGCACGTAGTATGCTGGCAGCTGTAAGTTTATTCTGGCAAAACAGTTACAAAAAATGCATGTCTGGATATGTTCGAGAGAACCGTGGCGCCTTTATAAACAGAGATAATACGAGTATGTCATCTTACCGGAGTATGTCATCTTGAGCAGAACTCCCCTATTCAGGTCCTCATTTTTTGTTGTGATATATTTATCTATATTCATGAACTTTTTTGTTCCCTGAAATTTCTTCTTTTTTTCTGCTTTTCGTTTTCTATATTCGGACGCAGATGGTTTTTTTTTTAATAACGTGCTCAGACATTTTATATAATCAATTTTTGTAATCAATAAAATCTGCAATAACGTAAATCTATGAGTCCAAACGTTTCTAAAAATAGATTAATACAATAAAATTTTCAAATCAAACAACTTTAAACGGATTTAAATCAAATATTAGGTTTTTTATGCAAAAATAATTGAGTTATTTTTAGATTTTTTTGAAAAGACTTTGAACTTTTATGTATGGAGCTTGACATACCTAAAGTTGCAAGTACCTAAAATGCCGCATTTTGGTGTACACCTTTATAAAACATAGCTACGCCAATCGACAGATAATATAATTACAAACAGCAAATAATTTTTGACAAAATGTCGTAAATGATATTCTACTTTTTGAGATATTTTGGGAGGGTTCTTCTTAATTCTGTTTTAGTGTTGCCAACATAAAAAACCACTTAATTTTGGGAATTTACGACTAAGTAGACCTCGAACTATGAACATGAGCCGCAGGCGCCCCTTTTGCTTGGCGCCCTGGGCGGTCGCCAACCTCGCCCTACCCTAAAACAGACTCTGGCCGCACTAGTTAACTTTATTTTAACTCTTGTGGCTACGGCTACGGCTGCGATGGCAGTTCATTGTTCACGCAGTTAAAATCATCAAAGGAGAAATATCGTCACCATATTTACTTTCCCTAATCAAGTTTAACTTACCTGTCGGCCGGACTCGAATCTATACACCTTCTACCACCACCTATTCCAAAGATGTAATTATTTAGCCAACAAACCTCAAGATGCTGAAGAACTCTTAACGATTACTCTTCTTTTTTTAAAGTCATAAAACATGGAGGATATAGAGATCCATTGACCTCAACTGCAAAAATTAGCGTTTTGCCCAGGTACGACCGTTCTGTTTGTGATTTTTCAGCTAGTAAAATTACATTTGCTAAATTATTTCAAATTAAATTTCATTTGGTTAGTTTAATTTAACTATTACATTGAATTATTACAAAACATTTTAAAAAAGAAAAGAAACAATTTTTTTTTTAGTGTATGTTGAAGATCGAAAAGATCACCTCAACTCCATTTTGCGTTTCGCCCAGGTACGGCAATTGGGCTCATCAGTTAGATGTTTGCTAAGACGCAAATTACGTTCCGATTACAACATACATTTTTTTAAAAAAAATTTTCTTTTCTTTTTTAAAATGTTTTGTAATAATTCAATTCAATTACAACTCCAGGACAAAACAAAAACAATAACAATAACAATAAAAATAACAATAAATTCTTTTAAATAACCATTATAGCTAGTTTTTAAACTATAGTAATTAATCAGTACAAATTAAGTAAATAAATGAAAAGTTGCACAGACTCTAGTCATTGAAACTTCGTTTTCTGATTTGCCTGTCCAACTTCAAACAATTTCAAAAATACTTCAAAACCATCCATCACGTCGTTCAGACCAAAGTCTGTCCAACTAATTGACAGTTCTAAGGAAGTTCCATATCTTTAGATATTTGAAGCTTAGTCCTATATAGATGACTGAAACATAAATATCCATTGGTTTATCCAAAAATTTAGTAAATATTAGATACTAGCGACCCGCCCCGGCTTTGCACGGGTACAATACTGATACTGATATATAGCCTATATAACTCATTGAAAAAATTATTAAGATCGATCCAGTAGTTTTGACTTATTCATTACTGCCCGTGTCCTGCACGCGTTGGGGTTAAACAATTCCCCTTTCCCTATATACCTTGAAGATTTCCTACTATCTTTGGAATATTCATACACAACATTTTTACTTATGTATTTACTTTTTACATTTTTACCTGTTTATTTTATTTTTACAAAAATTAATATATTACAGAATGTCTTTATTTACAACGTTCACAGCTTTCTTGTCATTAGACAATACAAACATATTTTCTCTAGAAGTTTCTCTTGAAAGAGCGACATGCAGTTAGCCATGTCAACGCTCAAATATAAGCTTCAAATCTATTCATTTAAATCACTTTCTGTAAAGGGCAATTTTGATCTACAAGAAATGCACAACGTATCTAATATATTTAATTCGATAAGGAATGATACTGTATCGCTTAAAATAGCTTGCTAAATAAGCCATTTTTTTGTAATAATATGTAGAAAATAAAAATGGTTACTGTGAGTTATCCTTAGGAGATAAACATATGCTGTCGCGGACTTTTTTATTCATTTTTTGAAGATATACAATTCCGTAGTACATCAGTTTGATCTATCTCGTTAGGTTTAGTCAGCGTTTGCAATGTAAGCGCAGAAAAATATGTTTGTAACGACATCACATTACAAATCTTTAAATTTCTCGGCTTTTCTCTACTATAATATGCATGTATTATACATATAAACCTTCCTCTTGAATCACTCTATCAATTAAAAAAAAAAACCGCATCAAAATCCGTTGCGTAGTTTTAAAAATCTAATCATACATAGGGACATAGAAACAGAGAAAGCGACCTTGTTTTATACTATGTAGTGATGATAGTGATGAATATTGTGTGCTGGGGGTCGATTCTCGATCTGTGAAGCTGTGAAGTTAAGCTAAATATCACAGCTTCACAAGGAATTCGATTCTCGTTCATGTGAAAAAATGAAAACAAACTTCAAAATTTCTTCCTATGAAAAATTATTTATCACAAACGAATTTGGCTGTGAAGTGTTTAGAATTTAAAAATATAAAATGAAATAAAGTAAGTAAGTAAAGTATTCATTTATTGATTCGATGTTTTGATACATTTGTTAACAATTGAATGAATTTTAAGCAATGGTCTTGCCGTCAGCTAGGTTAGCAATTTTGAATAAATGTATATAAAAGATTCTTTTCATTACAAAATAATAAAAAAGTATAACTAATCAAATTCTGATATTAGCAACATCCTATACTTGGATATTTCTTTCAAGAATGATGCGAGGGTTTTCCAGTCTGCTTCGTTCAAAAGTTTTGTTGTTTTATGCATTGTTAGAGATCTTTTTCCATAATATGATAGCCGTTGGGATGCAAAAACTGGACATATACTAATGAAATGAAAACAGTCTTCTTTAGATTTAAGATTGCATAAAGAGCAGAATTGGTTGAAACTTCCATTGTAAGGTGCTCCGTTGAGTCCTAAGACTTCACATCTTGCTTTAAATATTAGGGAGATCTCGCTGTAGGTCAATGAGTCATTAAAGTAATTTGCTTGATTTAAACTCAAATTGAGTTGGGAATACAGGAATCTACTAAAAGACTGGCGAGCGTTACTTTTAAATCCATCACGCACAGAGTTTTCGAATTTCCCAATAATGCGATAGAGCTGCTCTTTCAAAACAACCAAGTTTCTTCCATCCATCGATATATCTTCTTCGAAATTGATTGCCATATCTTTCCATTTCCTCATCCACCAATCTTCATTTCTTATTTCGTATTGAAGCTTTTTTTTGCAGAGCCGTTCACTTGGTTGATCAAAAACTTTTACGATATAGTCCGCTTGCGTCTTCAATGTACTAATGAAAAGTTTAGGAAGTCCGGTTTCTATGTATAACGCATAGCTCGGAGTTTTAAGAGGAGGTTAAAAAGCTTTTTCAAGAAGTTTCTGTGGAATTTTTCGATCGCTTCGTACTCATCCATACCCCACACTTGAGCAGCATAACAAAGTGTAGACTTCACAACAGCGTCGAATATTTTGTTTTTAGTAGAGAGTGGAATTCGATTGTTTGTGAAGACATTTCTCCACGAGAGATTTTTGCTAGTATTAATCACAAGATGCCATTTGTAGCAATACTCTGATAGACGGTTTATCATTAGTTGAAGTACATCGGCTGATTCTGACAATAAAACCAAATCATCGGCATATTGCAGTACATTTATTGACATTCCGGAAATCCGAATTCCACCAGGAAGATAATTCACTATATCATTAATGAATAATGTGAACAAAAGAGCACTAAGGAGACATCCTTGCTTGACGCCATTATCCGTTGGGAACCATTTTGAATAATCTGACCCATCCCAGACAGCAGCTTGTGAATCGAAGTACATTTCCTTTATAACGTGTATAAATTAAGTTGAAATACCTATTTGCGAGAGCTTATAAAACAGAACATTCCGATTTATCAGATCAAAAGCTGATTTGAAATCAACAAAGAAAGCAAATACTTTTTTATTCCTAGCTTGAAAAGCTTTGACAATTGAAGTTATTGTAAAAATGTGATCAGTAGTTGAATAGTTTTTCCTAAAACCAGCTTGAAATTCAGTGAGGATATTGTTGGCGTCAACCCACGATTCCAACCTGGCTGCGAGAACTCCGCAAATCAATTTCGCCAGGACATTCATAAAAGAAATTCCTCGATAGTTTTCAACCTCGTTAATATCTCCTTTTTTGTGAATAGGGAAGATCACTGATCTTTTAAAAGAGTTAGGGATGTCCTCGTTTTGGAATATTTTGTTGATTAAGATCTTCAGTCGGTTGTTAAAGCTCGGGGGAGCGTTCTTGATAAACTCGTATAATATTCCATCCTCACCCGGGGCCTTTCCATTTTTCGCTCTGTGAAGAACAACATATATTTCAGGAACTGTGATTTCTTGATCCAAGCTCTCATTGGTTACCAAAGGTTCCGCAAATTGGTAGCTCAGTATCGATTTGCCATAAAAAAGGTTTTTGAAGTGCACTGATAGGTCTTCAGCAGTTAGTCCTATGCCTATCGCGAAATTAGATCCTTTTATCTCCCTTATGATCTTCCAGAATTCCTTAGAACTTTTTGTATGACCAAGTTTGAATGCTTGGTTACTTTCATATGCAGTTTTTTTTCCAGGCACATTTGTTTGTAGCGAAAGTTTGCTTCAACGTACAATTCTTTTAAAGCTTGGCAGTTGGAATTCCTCATAGCATTAAAAAGAACAAATGATTTCTTACGACTTTTCATGCATTCATTGTCAAACCACTTTTGCTTGAACTTTAAGGTTCTATTAGGAGCCGTAGATGATGTTGAGTTTCTAATGCAACGCATAAGTTGGTTTGAATGTACTTCAGTTGAGTCATAGCATACATTTAACGTTGATAAGATGGAGATCTACATTTTGTTGGAATTTCTTTGCATCCTCCTGCTTCCATTTCAATCTAGGTATAAGTTTTTCTTGATTAAAATTATGACTGGTCCAAACGACAGTAATGGGCATGTGGTTGGAAAAGTTTTGGTGCTGCACCTCGAATTTTGTTATTAAATTAACCCAATTGTTATTTACCGCGCAATAGTCGATGACAGAACTGCCTTGTCCACCATAAAAAGTAAAGTTACCATCGTTATCACCGTTCGTACATCCAATTAGCAATAGGCAATCATACAATTGTAGCATTTCCAGGAGATGTGTGCCGTTTTGGTTGCGAACAGCGTCTTTTGATGATCTGTTATCAAGATTTAATACGGAGTTGTTAATACTTATGGTTGAGGTGATTTGAAGATTGCTGGTTCTTGCATTAAAATCTCCTAATAACAGAACGCTTTTCCCTGCCAGGTGATGCATGATGTTGTTCAAACGTTCGTAATCTTCATTCCATTTGTTGCAGTTTATAAAGAACGGGATAATGTACATATTATTTTCTCGTAACAGATTGACAATCGTGACTCCTTCATGTTTTTCAAAGTTGTAGTGTTTTAAAAGTGCTGTTTTAATCCCAAAGACACTACCTCCACTTGCTCTACCTTTAACATTAACTTTTATTGCTGCTTCCCAAACTAATTTACATATATCCACTAAAATATTTTGCAAATTTGCTAAGGTTTTCTTTCGTTACATGAGTTTCAAACAAAAAGAATAAATCATAATTTTTAATATACCTAATTGAAAAAAATCTACAAACAAGAGTTTATTATTTAAACCTGACACATTATAAGACAAGATACTACAATTATTAATAGTTAGTGAGTTTCACAGTTTCAATTTCGTATCATAGTATTAGAGCTGTCAGAATTTCTTAGAAGTGGCATCCCTGGTTTGGTACCAATTGGTCTCGACCATTTGCTATGACGTCCGCTTGACATTACTATTTGTTTGACAGCTTCAAAATCTATCTCACCAAACATCTCTCGAAGTTTATTTTCTCCGTCATCATTTTCATATTTTAAAGTGTTATTTATTTAAATAAATTAAATTTAATAAAATTAAATTTATCTAAATAAAATAATTTATTTAATTTATTATTATTTAAATAAAAATTGTAATAAAATGAAATACACGGGTGGAAAAGTCTTCAACAGCCGGAAAATGGTTCTCAATCGAAATCAAAGCCTAAATTATGACAATTACGGATGATTTAATTGTAGAGCTTCAAAATTTCATCTGCATTTTTTGCAAAAAGTACATATAGGTACCTACAACATGATTGGTTTGCAAGCAAATTCTTCGAATGTGAAATTGAATCTCTCCAACTTATTAAACTAGGATCTTGGCAATGTACCTAAATCTTAAGTATAGCTACGCAAATGATAAAGCTAGGCAGAAAAATAAACTGGATAACGAAAGTTTATTTTGAGGGCATGCATAAAAGTTTTATAAAAAGAATCAGGTTTCGGATAGCCGCTTCAATTCTTCTATACTTAAGATGCGAATTCTAACATTCAGACCTTTCCACAATTTCAAAGTATAAGATAATCTAAGGAGCGCAAGTTTATAACAGTGCACTTTTCAATGCCCCCAGTAGCAAAAAATAAAATTCTCGACTTCTACTATTATATTATGTTATTCATGTTTGAACTATTTATTTTTAAAATTTTTTGTGAAAATTTATTTTTTCAGATTCAAAAATAAATAAAAAGTGACAGATACTTCATGCGATTTATCATTTAGAACACTTTAGTACACATTTTGAAAGCTGTTTATCATTTTGAGTTCGGGAATCGCTTAAGGAGAGTTTATGAAATGATAAAATGAAAAATCTCTATGAAAACTTAAATGATATTTTTTTTCACTTCACAGCTTCCCAGATCGGGAATTGACCCCCTGGTCCTCGTGCTTTTAAAATTTTTACAAAAAATTAAATAAATTTTCAACGCAAACGTTTGTTGAATTATTATTCCGATATATTCCAGATTTTGAAATAATAAGAACGGTTATGTTCAAAGATAGAAAATAAAATGATATAGCTATGAGCCCCCCACAGATTTCTGCAGGGACTATAGGTAGTACCTGTTAGAGCAATCAGCTTGTAAATTATTCCCACATCAATTTTATTTTGTAAACCTACCAAAGAGAAGAGGGTTCCTTTGATCAGACGTATATACTTATTCCATACTAAACGGATTAAACTGCCTCCACGACCTGAAATCAATACTTGTGTCCTCTTTGCAGTCCATTCAGATCTTAATCCGGAACATAATAGAAACCATGGTTGAAGTACTCAATACGACTTCCTTCCCTTTAACGACACTATAGTTGTGTAAGGTGTGCAGTTTATAATGTACAATGTCTTTCTAAACAGGATAAACTTATTTATCTCCAACTGTTTCCAAGGGTATAGCACCGTAAACGTAATCCATATATAATGCCTTCCATCTTTGATGGTTTCATTGTCAATTGATTTCTGTCCGTTGAAATTCCAAAATTATTTTACTTTGCAAGACAGAAAAAAAACCAAATTAATGTAGAAAGTCCCGCTCTAAACGTGGTGGAATTCCATTGAAAAGGATCACAGCAGGAGACTGACAGCATTCATTGTCCTCGCATTAGACATTTGTCAAAATATTTACCTTTGAGATGTCACTGTGGTATTCTTCTTGTTTTCTTGTTAACCCATACAAAAGTGGATGAAGGAATTCTTCTGCAAGCAGAGCGACGAGCTCTCTTGTGCTGTGACTTGTGAACCAACTACAAAAAAGAGGAAAGAAAGAAAAAAGAACTATCTGCAAGGATTTTTATATTTTCGGTTGTTGAAAAATAAAGGACCAAGACTAATGCATGTCTGTCGTTGTTTTCCTTGCCTAAACATTGCGAGTGTTACCAACACCTTGAGGATTCAAAATGGTTTAATCCGAATCCAATTTGAAGTGGCTTCTCGGTCTTTGCCACTGCACATAAATATAATTCAACAATTAGAGGGGTGTTCTTCAATTCTTCTTCAGCCATAATGGCCACTTGATGTTTGCTTTTGCGCTTAGGCGCTCTGTTACTGATGCTGGTAGCACAGTGTGTGAAGTGTTTCACACATTGTCATTCACGCCTGTTACTATGCTTGTATAAGGCACATAATGCGCTGCGGTACTTTATATTAATGACATTATTGGATAATGAGAATAATTTTGACAGGTCCTCCAAGCAGGCTTGATGTGCGGTGTTGATTTAGTTGTTTCTTTTGTTGTTCTTATACCTCATAATTTCATTTCAAGTTCTCTTTTTCGAGGTGCTGAGAATCTGTTCAGTGTAAAATCACACTAGGAGTCGTTGGATTTCGGGGAAATGAGTACCCATGGAGGTGAAACTATATTTTATCAATTGTATAGCAAGTAGGTATCATCTGAATTTCCGGTTCCCTTACAGTTTTCGATTTGAAAGCAGACATTGAAAGGCGTATTAATGTGGATAAAAGCCGACCAATCAATGGCATCTATATACCTGAATAATTTTTTAATATGAAAGGATATGAGGTGTTGTAGGAAATAAGCCAATTTTTTGAAAAAAATTAAATTTTTTTCTTTAAATAAAATCAATACTCTTATTAGTTTTGAATCAAACGCAGGAGAAATTTAACAAAGGCCAAAGATATTCTCCTGCTGAAAATAAGATTTTATGGGTTCTTTTCGCTGATTGTCTGTTGTTGTTAATGTTAGAAATAGTCAAAATATTGATTGGAAGCTAGTTTTTATAGCAAGCTTTGTCCCAATATGTGACAACATCGATTTCGCCAACAAGTCATTTAACAAAGATTTGCAAACAATGTGCATACTAGGCGATTTTAATATGGGTGACGTAAACTGGTTTTGGTCGGATGAAGATAAAATGTTTATACCGTGGAATATTGTTAAAGACTATGAAAATGTTTTCATTGATTATGCTTATGCGCTAGGTTAACATCAGATAAATGATGTTTACAATTCTTTGAATAGGTTATTGGACCTGATTTTTTTTTGTCAAAATGATGTAAAATAGAAATATTAAAATGCTCTTTTCTTTTGTTAAATAATTCTATTCACCATGAGCAGATTGAGTTAAGATTTGATTTTTATAATCCCTCGCGTGAATTCGACTCTGAGCGTACCTAAACTTAATTTTGCCAAAACGAATTTCAACGGTTTTAATGCTTGGCTGAATACCATTAATTGGGAATTAGAATTTTATAATAAGAGTCTACATTTGGTCTATAATTGATTTATTGAGATTATCATTACAGGCGTTGGAATGTTTGTTCCGTTGTATTCGATCAAAAAATACTGTATGCTTCCTTGTCCTTGGTATAGTAGACAACTACTGTCTCATTTAAAAAACAAGAGAACTAAAGCTTTCAAAAAATATAAGAAATCTGGTAGCGATTCTGATTATGAAAATTTCTGTAAATTTCGAAAAGATTTTAATGTTTTAAGTAAGTTCTTACACAAGAATTGTATTATGGGCATTGAAAGTAAGCTTAAAGATGATAGGAAATGTTTTTGGTCTTACATAAAGTCAAAGTGCTGTACTTATGGTTTACCTGAATCAATGGTGTACGGCTCTAGTGTCGCAAATGATAGGTACTCAATCAGCGTGTGAACTTTTTGCTCAGTTTTTTGAGTCTGTGTATACGAAGTCAGACGTTCGTTTAATAAGCGAAACTGTAATAAACTCACCCGTTGATTTGGGCTCAATGGTTCT
This sequence comes from Melanostoma mellinum, assembly GCA_914767635.1. Classification (NCBI taxonomy): domain Eukaryota; kingdom Metazoa; phylum Arthropoda; class Insecta; order Diptera; family Syrphidae; genus Melanostoma; species Melanostoma mellinum. Next base: position 87,718,046 of record OU612059.1, on the reverse strand, counting down.
AGACTTATATGAAGTTGCGTCTGCAATCAAATTATGTTGAAACCCAATGTTGCCCCTGGTGCTGATGGTATCCCAGCCTGCCTTCTAACAAATTGTGTTGATAGCTTGAGCTTAGCTTTACACATCATTTTTAATTTGTCATTAAGTGAGGCTATCTTTCTTAATGAATGGAAAATGTCTTACATATTTGGTTCCAATCTATAAAGCTGGTTCAAAAAATAAAGTTGAAAACTACAGAGGTATAAGTAAGCTTTCAGCAATCCCAAAACTATTCAAAAGTCTAATAATAGATGAACTTGAATAAAGAGCATATATTTCTGAGCTTCAACTAACCTTTTATACTGTTCATCGTCTGCCATTAACTTAATTGAAAAAGGAATGCAAGTTGATGTTATCTACACAGATTTCAGCAAAGCATTTGATTCGGCAAATAACATACTAATCAAAAAATTAAAGAGTTTTGGGTTCCATTCAATGATTTTGAATTGGATCGAATCGTTTTTGATAAACAGGGTGCAGATAGTAAAGCTTGGTAGTTTTACCTCAAGGGAATTTAATTGCACATCAGGAGTACCTCAAGGTAGTCATCTGGGACCGCTATTATTTATGATTTTCATAAACGACATTATGTCAATTTTTCAATATGCACAAGATCTACTCTATGCAGATGACCTTAAAATTTTGTCTAGAATATCAAGAAGCGATTGTTATAATATGCAAGGAAATTTAGAAGCATTGCATTTATGGTGCAAAGAAAATCGCCTTTTGCTCAATGTAAAGAAATACAACGTCGTGTCTTCTTACAGCTGCTCCGTTCCATTTTTATTTAATTATTCAGTTGGTTCTGACCCTTTGAATAGGCTAGAAAAAGTTAAGGATCTCGGTGTGATTTTTGATCGAATTCTATCCTTTAATGATCACGTGGATTATATAATATCTAAAGCAAATTCAATGATTGGATTTATTAAAAGAAATACAACTGTCTTTACGGATCCATACATGCTCTTTCAGTACTATTTTTGGCTTTAGTAAGATCTGTCCTTGAATATTGAGATACTGTTTGGTACCCAGCTTTTCAAGTGCAATCTAATCGTATAGAAAAAGTCCAAAGAAGATTCATAAAGTTCATCTTTACTAAAATAAGATACGGTTTTTCACCGAGCTACGAAGCTAGATGCTTGTTTCTAGGGATTTCTAGGCTGGATAGTCGACGTAAGACCCATGATATAATATTTGTGAAAGACATTCTATGCTACCATATAAAATGTCCTAAGTTGGTAGCTTTAGTTCCTATTTATGCACCCGAAAGACCACTTAGACAACGTGGTTTTCTCTTCGTACCTCGTCATAGAACGAATTACGGGTCCAATAAACAGCTAACAAGAACCTTATCAAATTTTAACTCTGTCTGTAACTTGGTAGATATAAGCCAATCAAGATTATTGCTTAAAAATTCTCTGCGTGGCATTACTTTGTAGTTTCTTATGTTATCAACTCGATCTTATTATTATTTCTACATATACCTATATATACATAAATTTAAGTAAATTAATCTGTTAGCGTTAAGCTGTAGATGATAAATATATAAACTCGAATTATTTCTCTACGCGAAAATGGTTATATATATTTAGTTTGCAAATAAGATACATTTAAGATACATATTTTATTTAAGTATATGTTTGTACACGACGTTCTTATTTTTTCCATCTTTTGCGAAACAAAAAGGTTTTGTGGGATTGATACACTTGATTCTGCCACATTAAGTTGCCATGGGATTTTTTTCTAAACGAACACCTGCAACTTAAAGCGTCTGAGCCTTATTTATAATGACAAATCAGTGAGAATTAAAGGAAAACGGGGAATCAAAAATTTTCTCCTTTTGTCGTTCCATTCATTATTAAAATTTTTTATAGTGTCGCATCCCAGATGTGTAATTTGTAGCTGTGTATAATTCTGGATTACTCATTATTGGATTACAGGAAAACCAATTTGCTGCCAGTCCTAATAATCCTTAAAAAATTGAGAAACTCTATAGGGTATGATGTGACTTGCTCAGTGTCCATAATATTGTCTATTGATAGACAACATCCCCCAATACGTCAAACATAATTTATTAGTTTATATGGTTAACTATCTCATTAGTCGGAGCCGAAATCGACCTTTCACACAGCCATTCCCGATTGCCAATTTTTATTTGAAGATCAAGATAGACATTTCCTCTCAGGTCAAACGTATTTTCGACAGTTTGACAGAAATCACCCCGCAGTGAAAGAACTTTTATCGACCCAGCAGTTTTAAGGCTTTCGTTTATGGTGTCGATCCCGTAGAAATATAGGGATTACTTATTAAGCCCATGTCCTTCCTCAGGCTCTAGGCTATCTCTGAATAAAATTCCATTTAAATCGGATCAGTTTTCTGGGCGGGAGATGGTAACAATGAAACACGAACAGACAGAGTTAATTTTGGATTTGTAGTATTAGTAAGGATGTAGGATCAATAGTTTGGGCGGTAAATATAAACAAATAAAAACAGACAGACAGAGTTCATTTCGGATTACTAAAGTCTTCCATTACCGTGGCAATATGAGGGCCGTTTCCGGAGGATGACTTAAAGTTTATTTGAAATGGGTGCCGTATTTTCCAAGTTCCCGTTCCCATGGGAATGTAGGGATAAAACATATTGCATAACATATATGTTCATCCTCAGCTTCTAGATAATGATGAACCAAAATTCATATAAATAGGTTCAATAGTTTAAGCGGTTAATGGTAACAAAGAGAAATAGACAGGCACATCTTACTTCGGACTTATAATATTAGTAAAGACTCCCGTTCCCGTGGAAACATGGTGACCATTCCCGTAAGGAATATGGGGATGAGTAAAAGTTTATGTTGCTCGGGGATTATGGAGCATTCCAACGGTGGAAGAGTTTTTGAAATCGGTGCTGCAGTGTCAAAGTTCCCGTATACGTTCCTGCTCCCGTGGGCATATAGGGAAAAAATATAAAGCCTATATACTTCCTCAGGTTCTGAACAATCTTTGTAAAAAATTTCATTTAAATCGGTTTATTAGTTTGGGCGGGAGATGGTAACATAGAACGACGAACAGACAGGGCTTCTTTTACATTTATTGTATTAGTAAGGACTCCCGTTCCCGTAAGAATATGTGGATGAATTAAAGTTTATGCTACTCTGGGATAGTAAAGCATTCTATCGGTGGAAAAATTTTTGAAATCGGTGTTGTAGTTTCTAAGTTCCCGTATACGTTCCCGTTTCCGTGGGAATATAGGGATAAAACATATAGCCTATGTCCTTCTTCAGGTTCTAGACTATTTCTGTACAAAATTTCATTTAAATCAGTTCCGTAGTTTGGACAGGAGACGGTAACATAGAAAGCCGGAAAAACAGAGTGACTTTCACATTTATAATATTAGTTAGGATTAGGATTAATGACTAACAGTTCTCTTACACATTCATATATACAGAAAAGCATATAGCATGACATTTGCCGTTTGCCAGATTGACAATAAACATTAATTCTATTACTGTAATAAGCAATCACAATCACTTGAGAATATTAGTAAGTTACTGTATGTTAAATCAAAAGTCTTCATTCATTATTCTTGCGCTATATCGTAACGCAATTTTCCAATAATCAATCATCAATTCCATTGAAAGTATTGTTATTGTTTCCAACAATAACACTTTTTTTTTTAGTTAATCGACGACCATTTTATTAACATAAACTTCACCACCAGCTTCACTAGCATCCATAGTCACATCATCATAAGTGTCCACAGCAAGAGTTACGCCAGCAGCGATAAATAAGTCGTATAAAAGAATAAGAAAACAAATTTGTTCCTCAGTTTATCAAAATAAGTCACGATTGCAGTTTGATCAGAGAGTTTTTTGAAATGCCTTCATTTACGAACGAAGAATACGCACACATTTTATTCGTTCATGTGTTTTGCAAAGCAAATTCAAGAAGAGCACAACAAAGATGCCAGGAACTTTATCCTAACAGACGACTTCCTCCTTAAAATGTTTTTGAAAGTACCTTTCGAAGGCTTCGAGAAACTGGATTAGTATTAACTGCAAGGCCTACGACTTATTTACCCATTGAACATTCATACTTTTAACTTAAATCTCTCTTAGAAGAGGTAAGTCAATTAGGATTTTGGTAGCAGGTCAAATACACTTTTTACCCTTTTCAACAGTGCACAGTCATAAAAATTACATTTTAACAATAAAATCATGAAAAACTACTCCCATTGCAAGCTGTTGCAATAAAAGTTCGTTAAAAAACCAAAATTTGATTTCTTTCCCGTTTTAGATTTTTTCAAGTATCATAAATTGTTTTTGAGGGCACTAGCTAAGAGCTTTTTTAATTTTTTTTTTTCATGTGCAAAAAATAAAAAAACTCTATGTTTGACAGGCATTTTCTGAAAAAATTACCTCAAAGTCAAAACTTTGCTTGGGGAAGAAAATTTGAACACCATTTAAAATTGAAAATCCCTAAACCTATGTAAGCTCAACTTAAATCCAGTCTTAAAGGTTGTTATTTCTACAAAAAATTAAATCTAAGACTAGGTCTCTACCGTCAGTATTGACAGAGATATCGAGTTTAACACAGGTCTAGGTACGCCAAAGTTAGCCTTTTTTACATTGTCAAAAAGTGATGTCAAAGTTGAGAAACGGACTTTACTGTAGAAAACAATTTTTCTTTGAATATGACCAAGAATCATAACCTAAAGTATGTAACACGAATAACGGAACACCCTGTATATTGAAAAATTTCATGCCAATTTTGAAATCAAATTATTTTTTCAATGAAACGAAAATGAAAAAAGCTGGGTGCTTGGAACCCTAGTCGATGCGGGGCCCCTAGGCAGTTGCCAACACTGTCTAATGGTCAATGTGGCATTGAAAGTAGTAGTCTCTGCCATGACTATTCGTAATTACTTCTATAATGCTCGCAATTTTACAAAATTTGGCGGAAAGTTTTTTCGATTTTTTTTGAAACGTACAGTCGTACAAACTCCATTTTTGAGATATATCTCAATTTCACTACACAGCCACCTCCAATCGTGTGAACACCTTTATGGGAAATTATTAAGATCTAACGGACAGACCCCTCTTTACCACTGGGCTCACTGGGCCCAGGCCAAGGCCCATCAGCAGCTTAAATTAAATACTTTATGTGAATACCTATCTCTACAAATGTAGAGGAAATTCAGTTTATTAGCATTGGGGGACTTATCAAACACCTGCTCTGTTCAGATGCAATCAACCTGTTAATGATCTACTGAGCAATGATAATGATTGACCCAAGAAAAACGAGAAGTTTCGATGGTGGCCTGGTTTTTTTTTATCGTCGTCATTTCTCACAACTCTAAAACTAATTCCTTGATTACTATTTTACAAACCTCGAAATGGGATGCTAACAAGCGTCACATAGTCTATGGACGCCCGCATACCACATTAGGTGAAAAGTGGGACTACTTGTTACTTTGAATAATGCAAATTGAATGCCGCAAATTTGACAACTCAAAACCGTGACAGGGTAAATAATTCCAACAGAGTTTACGTGTTCATATTACCGCCTAGGTCCTAGACATTTCTCTTTATTCCAATTATCGATTTGATTGAGGACGATCCTTAGCTACGAAAAAAAAATCCACAACCAATAAAACGAACAAGACCACAGCGATGTTCTTAAGACCAACCAACAAGAACGAAACACAACCATCACACGACAGGAAAGTTGATGAAAATTGACGATAATGAAAGAATGACATGGGTGGTTGGTTAGTAGCATTGGTAGCTCCTAATTGCTATTTGAAGAACGTTTCGGTTCAACTGGAACAAAACGCTAACAACAACTGCCGCTTACCGACAATGACACTGAGACAACACTGCCGATGAGGTTGATTGCTGAATTGCTGGTTTTTGAAGCAATTAATTTGAGGGTAAAAAATTCCCGCTAAATGGTGGGAGGTTATTATTGATATACATATATATTTTTTTTGTTTTTCTTCAACACTCTGACTCTTCTCTTGTTCTAGAGGGTTTCGTCAAGTGCCAAGAAGGAATTTTCATAATAAACAGGTGCTCCGACCCATCGATGTACAAAACGCTGCCGAACAATTGAATGAAGGATGAATGATTCCTAGTAATCAATTCAAGTGTTTTTTGAGTGCATATATAGACAGAGTTTTCTTTGTTTTTCTTTCGGTTGTAGGTACTGCTTGTAGGTGTGGTTGGTTTTGCTTCCACGTTATCCTCTTGTTGAGTTTTTGAACAATGCCACCTATGTACAGTAAGATGGTTTTTGCCATTTTCTGGGAACGAAAAATGCTGCAGTTACCTATTTCACTTTATATACATATGTAGAAATACACGCATATGCAATTGCCGCAACAAGGTGTATTTTTTTCTTTTACAGTTTTATCCAATTAGTGAAAGCAGCTTTATATCGTTGGAGGTGCATTGAATGGAGATGTCTCGCAGGATTGATTATTTATTCTTTGTGAAGATAGTTTCAATATTAAAAAGCGAAATCAAATGATTAAAGCATTGAAAACATTTAAAAGTGTTTTAATCCTGAAAATTTAACAAATCTTTTATTTATTTGATAAAAAACACGCGATCAATGTTTAAGGATTTGGCATAAGCGTCTTGATTCTTGAGACATTATAAGCTAAGGCGATGAGTTATGGCACTTTCTACGGTTATTCTTCTTAATTCATGATTACTTAATTCATGTGATCGCCAAAGAGTTGTTAACTTTTCTTACGGCTTATTAAGCAAATCATGGGCTTCCATTTTCTAGTCCACATCATGTATGTTAAGACTTAATTAAGGAAATCTAATAAATATCTATATATTACTATAGCTGGCCCGGCAAACTTCGTACCGTTAAATGTTAATGAATATCTTATTAAAAATTAGCTGAGCTCCGTTTTGAACAATGAAATAGTTAAGTAAAATATTAAAACAAAAATAACTAAAAATGTAGTTTATTGTGGTGCTCGTGGCGTATTATGTCTGTCTGTTACGTGGGGGTTTCGTGGTTCGAATCTTAATCTTCCCACATTGGGATGTCAAATAATCCTACAGTAAAAAAATTATATTTCATCCATATTCCCACGGAAGCGGAAGAACGAGAAAGGGAACCTTATCTATAGTTAGACACGAGCAACGCCGCGCCGCGCCGGGCGGCTCAGCTAGTAAATTAATAAAACTAAAAGTAATTGAAAACGTAAGAGTGTTCATTTTTATTGACAAAAAATCAATTTATATATCAATATAACGATATAACAACAAAACAAACAAGTTAAAAGTATTTATAAGAAATAATATTATAATATAGTATTTTGTATGAGAAAGAGCACACATTCTTTGATTTCACTCATTAATAATTTTATTATTAGTAAAAAAAAAGTTCATAAATATTAGTTTGAAGTCCAACTATCCGGTGTTTTTAAAATGCCCATTTCTAGACGACCTCACAGGTTTAATATTATCAACAATATCCTTTGAGGAATAAAGAAGCATTGATGAATTTAGCCCATCGTCGTACGCAAATAATTAAGAACTATTTTAAGTTTACTAAAAAAGTTGACCGCTCACAATAAGCCGACGACACAAGGGCAGAGAAGAGCAGTACTTGGTAAAAACACTTGAAAATGAAGTTCTTAGAATCCTTAACGGTGAAAACTGGATGCAGCTTTTGGAGTATTGTATAGAAGCGATGTCATACCGAAGTAGGATAATTAGCGAAAACTTCTAGCAACTAAAATTCCCAAAACTAAAATTAAATTAAAGCGTTCCGCACATCTGTTAGCCAAACTAAAAGTCTATTTTTTGCCTCTTGCATTTTTTAAATTTGATTTGTATAATTTTTTTTGATTTTAAACTAAAAGTCCCAAAACTAAAAGTAAATTTAAGCGTTACGCACATTTGTTTTGTTTTATCTAGACTCAAACTCAATTTTATTTTGCTGTTTGCATTTTTAATTTTGATTTGTATAACAAAATTTTTGTTTTTTTGTTTTTTATTTATATAAAATAACTAATAATTAAATTGCGCTGTCAGAAGATATTTAAAGCCATTCGGACAGATGACATAATATTGCCATGTCCGTACCTATTCATGTTTATAAAATTTACCATTCTGTAAATGTATAAACTATTTTTAATGAATAAATCTAAGCTAATCTAAATCATAGGGGCAGATAAGATGTAGTAAACTAGTTTGAAGGCTAACGTAATCACATCTCTCAATTTGAATACCGAATTCTCTTTGGTAGCCGGTGCGTTCTATTATGTTTCAAAAAATCGTTTTCGGGACTTAATTTTAGTTTTTCAGCAAATGAATTCATCATAGTTCATTTTTTAAAATAATTCCAATATGCTTCGAATCAGTTATGAAGCATCAATAACGTTAAACTCTTCCGCCTCTAGATTTAACATTGTAACATTTTTAACTTTAAACATGACATTTTTGCAAAAAAGTACCGAACTAATAAAATTGAAATCTAAAATTTTTTTTCAAAAGTCCAGAAGCAGACTATTGTTATGAAAAGAACTGGCATCACTTTTTATTCCTTCTAAAGCATTTACAACGCCTGCAAAAGATATCCACACAGCTTTTACTGTTTCAGCTCTAGCAGTCCATAGAGTTTTTGACAAATTTTCAACTGCAAGGAGTTTTCAATATTTTTGAATTTTTCTTGCATTCGCATTGAAAACGTTTTGTACTACCATAGAAAAAAACAAACAATTCTTCTAAAGTATTAAAAAACTCTTTGATCAGCACGCTTGAATTGCATGCTACTTCAACGAAAATATTTATGCGATGCGCTTGACATGAAATGTAAGTGAATTTCTACCACATTTTTCTTATAACCGCACTGATGACCAGCGAGAAACATGTAGGTACATATAAGGAAAACAGTCGTCTAAGCATGTCTGAAATACGTTCCATAGTGTGTGGAAATGCAGTGAATAGGTTTACTTATAGGCTAAGTATTTGTATTGAAGAGGCACCAAAACTATTGATCCCATTTGAATGATGCCTTGAATCTGAGAAATAACATATTCTAGATTTCCTTTCCATATAACCTCGGGAACGGAAACATAACTAGGAGCTTGAAAAATACTAGACTGATTCCAAAAATTCTTTCTTTCACTCCAAGTGGACTGGAACGATATCAAATTTTTGCCGCTATATACAATACGATGTATGTAATACCAAAATAGTTCAAACAATACTTTATCTCCATACTCCCACGAAAACGGGACGGGAACTTGGAAAGTTCTGAACCGATTCCAAAAATTCTTTCACTGTTAGATTGCTTTATGTCCCTGAGCTATAAGCTATATTTCATCACCATTTTCCCACAGGAACGGGAACGAATTTAAAAATCTCTGTACTGATTTCAATACGGTTTTCACTATTACTCCCAAGTTACATAAAATATGTTTCATCCCTATACGGAATTGGAATGGGAGATGGAACACATCCGCGAACTTGGAAAATACTGAACCCATTCCAAAAACTTTTTCATCGTTAATTTCCCCTGAGTAGCATAGACTGTATTTCATCTCAACTCTGCCACTAGAATGAAAGCCGGGAGACTGCTTTACTTAAATTTCAATTCGATAAAAGTAGGGCCTGAGCTACGCCGGGCGGGTCAGCTAGTAAGTAATAAAAATTAAAATGAATTTAAAAATGAAAAAAAAAAAAAAATGAACAGCATTCAGTCACGTGGATAATTTTATTAATGCTTTGCAACTTTTGAGGAAAAAAGTTGCAAAGAGTACGGTCATCTATCTATATGAAGAAGTAAAGGTGATGCTCGAAGAAAATGGTGGTATACTGCAAATACCACTCGTGTCGTTCGAAGGCAACTTAATCGCTCTAACATTCCTGCGTCGGATATATACACGTATGAGAAAAAAAAATGTATTCATCCCTAGTCCAAAATCTGCTTAGGAATACTTGGAAAGGTACGATAAAAAATTATATCCAAATATTTACACGTTGCTACAGATATTGGCTACCAATCTACCATACCTGTTTCCACTGCTACACCAGAAAGAACTTTTTCAAGCCTACGGAGACTTAAAAACTACTTGCGGAACACAACGAGTGAAAACAGACTGAACGGCTTGGCTCTTATGAATATTCACTATGGGATAGATATTGACGTAGATGAAGTAGTGGATATATTTTAAAAGAAAAACAGAAGATTGACTCTATAACGCATATATGTAATCAAATTAACCATCTTCTTTCATATATCTAGTATAAGGGTTATTTATTTCATGCACTTCCATTAGTGTTATTTTCCTTAACCCGCGAAACACCTACCCGTGGAAAAACAATTTAATGTTTGTTTTGGTGCACTGAACTCAAATCCATTCCCAGAACTGGTCTATCAGGTCAAATTTATGAGGGTATACAATCGATCCCAAACTTCAAAGATGGAATACGTGAATTTATAGAGGATTCAAAGCAGCAAATGTGAGAACCGGTGTTAGAAAACTCCATGACGGAAATATGGCCATGGAGGCCATTTGGGTCCTTTTTATAATGAAACTAACTGAGCCGCGGACTTCGTGCCCATTGTCGTAGTTGGTAAACGGCATAAAATTGTTGGTCCTTAAAATACGTTAGGCCACGAAGATTCCATAGCTATCTTATGCCATCCTATTGCATGTTTTCTGTTCATCATTTTACAACTTGGTGTATTTATTTTTGGTTTGACTTTATTCTCCTCATTTATTTTTCTGTTTTGAAGAGAGATGGATTGATTTAATTGATAGCTCAAAAGCAATATTTTTTTTTTATTTTTTGTGGGAAAAAAATAAGTCCAAACCAATGCATAAAAAAATAAGCCCAACTCAAACATTTGATGAAAAGTTCGAACTTTAATTTAAAAGTATTATCGACTGTCTCTTGCGATTAATGAATTGGCTACAACATGGTGGCGGTCAGAGCCAAGGCTAGCTCGGACATTCATAAGACTGGAAGTGTATAGCTTGCGTCGATCGCAACATGGTCAATTTAGTTGACGATTGATTGATATGCCGATCGCAATATTCCTGTACGAATTTTGAGATGAGGAAAACGTGTTCAACAACAAGATTTGGCCCTGCACCAAAATCAATCAGCTTTAGCAGGCAATGCTAACCGATTGTGTTTCCAAAGATGTCCTCCTTCACCAATTTTGCATAAAGATGGCTATGGAAGATTTTCACGTCGCACTGCGCGGTGATTCAGTACAAATTAGGAGAGAAAAACCTAAACAGCTTGACGCATCGTACTTTTTTATTGAGCAGCTCATTGAAACAATCTTTGGGATTATCGTTATTCGCTTATACGAATAGGCAGAATATACTCATTAGTCACATTTTGCCTGATAACCTTTCCCCTGAGTCTATCACTGACAACAAATCCACCACAAGAGTGCTCTTTCTCTTGTTTAGTCAGTCTTGTTGTAGCTCATAGTCTGCAGTATTTCATCTTATTTTTGCACGGGCCGTTACATTGCTTTTCTGCACCTTGTCCTTAGGATCTCGCACTTTCTACGAGCAGATCTGGAGGTGTTTGTCCTTTTTTCGTTTTCTAGGGTCACCAACGATGAACTTGTTATTGTTATCCGAGAGTGTTGATTGTTTCGAAACGAAATTTCTTTTGCGTACACGCACTACCGCCTTGAGTCCCCTTGAAACTGCTAAAGAGGTTTGAGAACTGGCTCAATAGGAATTTATTCACCACCATATCTCTTTCAATACCCTGTCCTAGTTTAGAGAAAAACCCTGAAATACCCAGGAATGTTGGTGTAGGAGTCAAAAATTCTTAAGTTAATCGTTATGAGTCAAATTCATCCCACAAGCTCCGGCATGCCGCTGAGTTTCAGGCAAACATTAACTACTCCATAACATTGTAGTGTTGCTCTGTTTTTCTTCGTCCTTGGCAGGTGACTTCCGATTCTAAGACTTGAGTATCCAGTTGTTGGCGCGAGGAGATATAGTAGGGACCACTGACGCCTCCTATCAGTTGCACCCGAATAGTTAGCTCAGACATAATCAGCCGTATCTATAAAGAACTTTTAATCATCGATTAGATTTAATTGCCCTTTAAGTAACACTTAAGTAACGAATCCGTATCGATAATCAAATTTCACCTTTAAGTAGCCTTGCTAAGAGCCCTCTTAACTTAAATGCCAATAATGGCGTTTAAAGGTCTCTTAAATCCAAATTAAAAATTCATTCTGACGTTTCGGGAAAATCGGTGTCAATTTTGATCTATTGTTTTTCTTAAAATAACGATTTAAATCGTGATTTAAATGTTTTCAATGTGCTAAGTTTTCTTCAGATGTCATGATTAATAAATAGAAACCTAAAAAGCTGGCACAAAAGCTCCACAGAGCTACAAGGCCAAACGCGTTGTTCTTGCAACAAAAATTCTTGTGAGTGCGGTTCTGAAAGTTTAAATTAGAATATGTAGCATTTTCCAAGGCATATTTTCCTGCTGTTGAGGTGATACCAGAGAAAAATCATTTTGGATGTTTATGATGGTCAAACGCCCACGCAGTAGTTAGGCTTTATCCATTTCGCCATGGATGTCGTGTGTACAATCAGAGCTAAGAGATTGTTAGGGAATTGCAGTTTTGCTTGGCAAAACGAGTGGTCGATTTGCTACTCATAATAAGGGCCTAAAACCAACAATGCGTTGCGTTAGTTTTGAATTTATATTCGAAAGAAATTGTCATCACATTTTAGGTTGCTGATACTCGTACATATAGTTGTTTTTTTCTTTTTTGTTTTTTTGATAAGCAAAAAAGGCACCACATTTGTTTACAAACGAATGGTTGTCAAAACGCAGTTGAAATTGGACTAGATTTCTGTTTTTACTACTTTATTTTGACACAACTATCAATTATTTTAGCATCAGCGCAGAATCGATTATCGATAAGAATTTAATCAACCTCTCTTAAGTTCCAATTAAATTTTAATTGAAACTTAACTAATCGACGTCTAAGAGACGTCTTAAGAAAATCTAATAAATACGGCTGAATATGTTTATTGTTAATGGTTCGTGGAGTGAGAGAGTTGAGAAAAGTAAATCAACTTTTCACACCCTAGAAGATTGGCCTGACGGGTCACGTTGTGTGGGACTGATTTCCCTGCACTGTAAATTTCTACAAGGCTCACCTTCCTTCTTTATCGCAGCTTTATTACAACCATAGGATCTATCACTAAAAAATGCAACAACGCTGTTGCAATAGGTTGGAATAATCAAAAGACAATAAAGTAAATGTTTCATAATAATATTTTATTCAGATTCAGCTCCAGGTGACTTAAAGTCAGTATGTTGCGACTTGAAGTCAGTACCTATGTTGTAGTCTACTTGGTTTCGAAATGTGTGTGGATAAAAGTGGTCTAGGCCGACGCGACGGTATTTCAAAATCTACGGTAGGTAGGTACTCCTCCTTCATAATTTTTCTGCGATTCTGAAATGAGGGTGAGATCTGAGTTGAGTTGCAAATTGCAATACACAATAATGTAGGTACCTACGTACCTACAGGTATGTATATGTATATATTTTTGTACTTACACATTTTTTGATTACATATTTATGGTATCAGAGAATCTTCACAAATTCTACCATCATAAGCAAACGCATGGTAATGCCCTTAGTTGGTGATTTCTATGTCTGATGGTAGCCAAATTGAAGTGTACTCAAATTTCTAATCCGAACTTCCCATCTTTTTTATATCAATAGAAGAATAAATTGAATGAATAATTTTTTATGTGTCGACCGAGGGTTGTCGTATTAATAAACACACATCATGACGTAAGTTTTTGCCCTGCATGCGTTCAATTACTGTATTGGTTCGTTAAGCAAACGTCATGAGGGGCTGACATTGTATACATACCTACCTTATATAAACTTATACCAGTTATCAATAAATTGTAATGCAGAACAAAGCCTGACAAATAAATTGTCACAATAATCACGATGGTAATCACATAATTTTGCTATTTAAAATGATGCAAACAAAAGGTTCTCAAAATTATATAATCGTCATTCGTCCCAACCATGTCACGTAGGATGTGTTGAACAGTTAACAAAAGCAAGATGAAGAAAAAAAAAAAAAAACAGTTTGGTTACTCCTGAAGCCATTTTATGTACCTCTCTAGTTACGTACGAGGAGGGCTCATTTCGATTCCCCCTAGCGGATGGTCTGGTCATTGATGTGAGTTACCAAGGGTTAGGGTAGAGTAAGTACACATTGAACTACAGAGCCCTGGAATTACTTTTGTCAGAGTGCCATGCCAGTGCCAGTAAATCAAATAAAAAGGGGAGGAAATAAATGAAAGTATGCCGGCCATGTTAGATAATTACTACCCCCCACCTTCAAAGAATTATATATTTACTGTGTGTTCAAACTGAATGTGACTACTTGAATGGCGGAACGGCAATGCGAGGCGCGACGCGACGGATGGCTGATTGAACTAGGCCTGCAGGTTTTCTGGTTGTTGTTTTGTAGTGTGTGCAGCAGAAGTGCCCTCTTTGAGGCACAGAATTGGGGTGTGTTCATGTTACTTTCATAAAAAAAATGAATTGGCTGACGCAGCCCACTCAAAGCTGGCTCAGAATTGTTTAGTGATGAGTGGCTTAGTGGTTACTATAGTAAGAAGTAAGTTGCTACTCGAATTGGAAGTTTGTTTTAGGGTTAAATGTGGAGTTTCATGGACGAACTGTCACTGTGCGCTGACCTACTTTTGATATTGTTTAAACAAAAAACTCAGACATGTTCTTCTTCTCCCCACTAAATTAACCAATCCTCGGGAATTGTCTTAGACACAAAAACTAACTTGAAACTGAAACACCTGCTTGCTACCGCAAAATAGAAAGAGAGCAGCTCAATAACATCTATATTATACACTGCCAACCACTAGGATGAGGCCACAAATTTTGCGATCGATTTTCGCTTTTTATACCTGGTGGAAGTTTTGTACCCGGAAAAGTTTATTACCAGTTAATAGGTAGGTACGTATTTTCCCATTACAAATTCATAAATTTAAAGGGTTTATTCGAAACGACTGTTGGAATTTCCCAAGATCAATCAATGAGGTACTGAAAATAGGTATAAAAAGGTGCTCCACTAGGATGAGGCCACATGCAAAATTTTTAGAAAAACAAAATAAAAAGGATGAAATGTTTACATTTTATGGTTTTATAATATTTACTAATAACGTTTTATTACATTAATAATGAGTATGTCCGCCATTTTCGGATATAACCTCTATTAGACGATTTGGAATAGAATCATACAGTTTTTTTTAGTAATCGTATGAAATTTGTGCCCAGGCACTACGAATAGCATCAATTAAGGTGTCCTTGTCTTCAAATTGTCTACTGCCTTCATAAACTTTACAAGATAGCCATGACCAAACGTTTTCAATAATGTTTAAGTCCGGTGAATATGGCGGCCATGACAAAAGTTCCACGCCTTCTGATTGGATCCAGCTTTTGACAACCCTGCTAGTGTGGATTGGGCCATTGTCTTGTTGAAAAATCCAAGTCAGAAGTATAAAAATGTTTTTCATTTTTGGAAATGCCCGTTCCAGCAAACATTTGTAGCTATTTCCGTTCATTGTTGTAGAACGGCTGAACCTGTTTATCTGAAAATTTGTAGGGAGGGAGCTTAGGATCAGGAGACGGAAATAGGATGCTTTTATCAATATATTCTTATGTGAACGACATCAATGCAATGCGTTATCTTTCGTTATAAAAAACACTGTTCTTAAAAAAAAAACAAAAAAAATTGACTTATCGTGAGAAATAAATTTGATTTTTGTATGAAATCAATATTAAATAAAGTTTAAGTTTAATTTAATTTAATTAAGTGAAGTGAACTATATAAAAGGTGGTTAACCAAAAACGGATCAGAGTTGTAATAACAATACTCGCATCTCGAGCAGCTAAGTAATTTTGTCTATAAATGAATGGTTGAAAATTTGAGTTTTGAAATAACTAATTTTTTAAGTGAATTGAAATGAAGTGAAGTTTGATTAGCAATGCCGCCACCAAGACCATCGAATCTTTCCCGACAAAGCCTTAATGCAAGAAGGATACGAAACACTGCAAATGAAAGGACTAGAGAAATCGCACGTGAACAGCGCCGCGTTATTGAAATGAATGACGCATTTAATCGAGAATTGGAACGGGAACGTGAATATGATCACCAGGAATAAGATTTAGTAGTTCAAACGAATGTACCTCTGTTGAATTCCCAACAAAAAGTAGTTTTTGATACTTTAATGAAGGCAATAGATGATGAAACATAGCGGTTGCAGTTGGTTCTTCTGGAATAGCAGCCACATTGTTAGAAGGATGCCGTACGGCTCATTCAGCACTAAAATTACCGTTAAATCTTCAAACTATTGAAGAACCAACGTGTAATATTGCAAAACACTCATCAATGACCAAAGTTTTATCGAGATCAAAAATCATCATTTGGGACAAATGTACAATGGTGCATAAACGTGGATTAGAAGCACTTAACCGGACATTGAAAGATGTTTTGGAGGAGCAATGATTTTACTGTCTGGCGATTTCCGCCAAACACTGCCAGTAATTCCAAGATCTACAGCTGCCGACGAAATAAACGCTTTCCTCAAGTCATCGACTCTATGGCGCTATGTGAAGAAACTGCAGCTGACAACACACATGAGAGTTGCTTAGTAATAATACATCTGCTTAAGATTTCTCTGAGCAATTGCTGACTATCGGTAATGGTCAAGTATATCATTTCCAAATAATTTCTGTAGTTTTTTCTCATCAAAAGACGAACTTATTAACAATGTATTTCCAAGCATTATTTCAAACTAAAAAAATAATGAACGGTTGAGTGAGCGAGCAATTTTAGCGGCTAAAAATATTGATGTAGATGACCTGAACTACATAGGTAATTCAAAATAAGATCATTAGAACAATGCGTTCATTCAAATCTACTGACTGCGTCACTACACTAACGAAGATGAAGCCACCAACTATCCAGTTGAATTTTTAAACTCCTTGAATGTGCCTGCCTTACCACCGCACAATTTGCCCCTAAAGGTTGGCTCCGTAGTAATCATGCTTGGAAATGTAAACCAACTAAAACTGTGTAACGGTACGCGGTTGGTGGTTGAAAATTTATGAACAATGTAATTTACGCAACGATACTGAAAGGAAAATTCAAAGGTGAGGAAGTTGTCATTCCGAGGATCCGATGATCCCAACATCAATCTAAAAGACATCAATTTCCAATCCGTCTTGCAATTGTTATGACCATCAACAAATCACAAGGAAGATCCTTAAGAGTTTTTGGTTTGAATCTAGAATATCTATGTTTTTCCCGTTTGTCAATTATTATGTGGTATGTTCAGGGGTCGGAAGACCATCTGCGTTGTGTGTTTTCGCGCCTTATTTTAAAACAAAAAATGTCGTATATCGCAAGGTACTTAAGTGAAGGGCAAATTATGTACTAAAATACAACAACAATACATAATGAATGATTAATGCAGGTACTTAATTTTTCTTTTTCTTATAAAAAAACTTAATAAATTCAAAAATTGCTTATTTATTACCTTTAATTCGGAACAGAGAATTCAAAAATTCTTTCAGCATTAGGGGTGCTACATTATCCCCTCCATCAGTTACTTAGACTATATTTCATTTGTATAATCTCATGGAAACAGAAATGGGAACGAGAACGGGAACATTAAAGTTACTTGACCGATTTAAAAAATTCTTTAAACTCTAGGATGTTACGTTTTCCCTCACTGACATAGACTTATATTTCATTAACGTATTTTCACGGGAACGGAAGATTCCTACAGGAACGGTGTCGCAAATGGAAACCTAGAAACTACTGAACAGATTTCAAAAATTCTTTCGGCCGGCGTTGGGATGCCTCATAAATCCACAATAATAAAGATTATATTTAATCCCCATATTCCCACGGAAGCGAAGAACGAGAACGGGAACCTTAAATCTACAGACTCGAGCAACGCCGGGCGGCTCAGCTAGTATTTTATATATTTATATATATCTATATATATAAAAGAAAGTCGTGTTAGTTACACTATCCATAACTCAAGAACGACTGAACCGATTTGTCTGAAAATTGGTGGGGAGGGAGCTTAGGACCAGGAGACGGACATAGGATACTTTTCATCCTACTATTCTCCTATGGGAACGACATTAATGCAATGCAGTAGTTTTCCTTATATAGAAAACACTGTTCTTTAAAAAAGCAAAAAAAAAAAAAACAAAATTGACGTATTGTGAGAAATAAATTTGATTTTTGTAGGAATGACATCAATATTAAAAAAAGCCAGCCAGAGGTATAGCAACATTTCGTATTGACCGTTTTCATATGGAATGGCTCCTATGAATATGGTAGAAAATTTGAGGTTTGAAATAAATAAATCTTCAGGTGAATTGAAGTGAAGTGAGGTTTGACTAAAAATGCCACCACCAAGAAGATCAAATCTTTCCGTTTTCCCGCAAAGCCGTAATTCAAGAAGAATACGAAATTTTAAAATTTTATGGTTTCGGATTAGCCGCGTTAATATTAAAATATAAAAAATGAGTGCAATACTGTACTCACCCCGAACGTTACGAAAGACTGCAAATGAAAGAACTGAAGAAATTGCACGTGAACGGCACCGCGTAGGTACGGCTCGACTTCGTGCTTCTCAATCACAAGAGCAAAGTGAAGCAGCCAGTGAAACGGCTTGGTTGGCAATGCAAAATCGTTAAGTGAACAACAAAGTTCAACAAATAGATAATTTTCGACGCAGAAAAGGATATTTATGAAGTGCTGATTTGAATCGAGCAGCGTTTCGATACGATTGCAGCAATGATTACAGCTTGCATCCTAGCGTTTGCATTGGGCAAATGCACGTTGTTTGTGAGTAGTGTGGAGCATTAAAGTTTTCCGCAGAAACGCCCGGATTATACTGCCTTAGTGGTAGAGTGTTTGCGTTGTTTGTTGTTGCGCCTTATAATACAATAAAAAATGTTGTTTACCACAAGGTAGGTACTTAAGTGAAGGGCAGCCTATGTACAAAAATACAGAAACAATAACGAATGATTAATGTACAGGGTTTTCCATTGGGGACTATCCATTTTGTTTCTTTAATGTAAACGCGCCCTTAAGGTCTTTTGACATTCTGTAAACGTCAGATTGCTCATTAAGGTCTACCATTTCATCATGGTGAGTTACACGAATCAACAACGTTTCCAAATTATTAAAGCGTACTATCAAAATTTTGAGTCAGTCGCTGCAACTTTAAGAGCGCTAACTCCGATTTTTGGTCGTTATAATCGTCCCACCCGTGCCGCAATTCTTAGTTTAGTGCACAAATTTGAATCCACGTTTTCGCTGCACAATGTTCCCGTGCCAGTGAGACAAAGATTAGGACGGAGTGCTGAAAATATCGCGGCCGTAAGTGCATCCGTTCAGAACGACCCAAATCAGTCAATTCCACGTCGTTCACAGGAATTGGGCATCGCACAAACCACATTGTGGCGTATTTTGCGCAAGGATCTTAGCCTGCACCCGTATAAAATCAAGTTGACTCAAGAACTAAAGCCACTTGACCATTTTAAGCGCCGCACATTCTCAGATTGGGTCCTGGAAATGCTTGAAGCTGATCCGGATTTTCATTGCAAAATCATCTTCAGCGATGAAGCGCATTTCTGGCTTTGTCAATAAGCAAAATATGCGCTTTTGACACCTTTGGATTTCTTTCTTTGGGGCTATGTCAAGTCGTTGGTCTACGCCAACAGGCCAGAGACTTTGAAGGAGCTTCAAGCCAATATTGAACGCGAAATTGCCGCAATACCGGTCGATATGTGCGAGAGAGTGGTCGAAAATTGGGTTCAACGTATCGATCGCTCCAAGCGCTCCCGTGGAGGACATATGAACGAAATAGAGTTCCATTCGTAATGGTATTGGGTTTACTTTAATATGAAATAAATGTTTTTTTGATATCTCAAATGGCTGGCGTTTTTATTTAAAAAATAAAATGGATAGCTCTTAATGGAAAACCCTGTAGGTATACCTACTTAATTTTTTTTGTATTTTTCTAATGAAAAAAAAAACTAAATAAATTCAAAAATCTGCTTATTTATTGCCTTTAAGGCGGAACAGAGATTTAAAAAATTCTTTCAGCATTAGGGGTGCTACATTATCCTCCTCCATCAGTAAACTTTATTTAACTATATCTATATTTCATTTCTATAATCTCATGGGAACAGAAACGGGAACGAGAACGGGAACATTAAAATTACTTGACCGATTTGAAAAATTCTTTCAACTCAAGGACGTTACATTATCTCTCAGTGACATAGACTTATGTTTCATTTACATATTTCCACGATAACGGAAGATTCCAACAGGAACGGTGGGTGTCGCAAATGGAAACTTAGAAACAACTGAACAGATTTCAAAAATTCTTTCGGCGTTAGAATGCCTCACAATTCCACAGTAAAAAAAGATTATATTTCATCCCCATATTCCCACAAAAGCAAAGAAGAAGAACGTGAACCTAAAAACTACAGACCCGAGCAACGCCGGGCGGCTCAGCTAGTATATGTATAAAAGAAAGTCGTGTTAGTTACACTATTCATAACTCAAGAAGGGCTGAACGGATTTGTCTGAAAATTGGTTGGAAGGGAGCTTAGGACCAGGAAACGGATATAGGATACTTTTTTTTCCCAATCCGCTAGTTTTCGTTATATACAAAACACTGTTCTTAAAAAAGAAGAAAAAAAAATGAAATAAATTTGATTTTTGTTTGAAATCAATATTAAATAAATATAATATAATCCATTAAATAAAGCAATTGCCTATTTAATAAAGTGAAGTGCATTTTGCGGTGCATCTGGAGAATGGTTAATGAATATATTTCACGGCTTCGAATGCTATGCAACGTGCTGAAACATCTCCAACTACAACTACATTGACTAATTTCTTTGCGATCTGCCAAAGCGATCCGTTTGCACGAACTTTGCTTTACTCGGAGATGCCACGTTATTATACTTGGAATGCTTCATCGAAGAATTTTCAAAGACGGAAGCAAGGCGATGCGGTTCCTGGGTATCCGGAGGTGCTTTCTACTGATGCTCTTGGTCGTTTGTATACAGTTCATCCAAAGAAAGATGAATGTTTCTATTTGCGGTTGTTGCTGGTAAATGTGCGTGGGCCAACGTCATTTGAGACACTACGGACAGACCCCTCTTTACCACTGGGCCCACTGGGCCCAGGCCCAGGGCCCCACAATCACCAGGGGCCCCCAAATTGCTGAAACAACTACACTCAACCTTTATTAGTCTATTTTCAAGAAAAAAATATACTTCGATACATTTAACAACAACCTTTGTTGAACATTTTAAATCACATTCCCCCGAAATTATATTCAAATTCAAACAACAAAAAAAGAGGTCACTCAAGTAATGATCAGGACAACGAAACCATACACTCCCTTGTGTTCGTTTCAGGGGACTTTTTAATAATCCAATCTGAAAAAACATCCATACGAGTATCTTACGATCGAAGTTAAATGGAGTTGTGAAGATAGGAAAACTTCTTGTGTGTCCTTTTGACATTTGCGATGCGTTACGATGGTCCGAAAGGGTTACTATTAATAATTTTTGACTGTTTTCGCTAGTTGTGGGTTTTTTATTTTTTGCTGTCTATTGTTAATGTACAGGCGTTGCTTTTTAAGTAGAGAGTGTCCCTACTCGGTATTAGATATACTCTGGAATGAACGCCACTCAATTTTTTAAGATTTCAAAGATCTGACTGCTCATTTAGGTTCAAAAAAAGTTGTAAGAGTCTTTCTCTTTCGAGCTGATGAACTAAGCGCCTTATATAATGATCATCAAGAAATTGAAGAAGCTTTAATGCTTTGCCTATCGTTAACGATTTATGACGCAGGCATGAGAGGCCAAACAGGAAGCTCTTAGTCTTTACAAAAAAAAAAAAAAAAAAATGTTAGATTTGCTGAGTGCAATCGATGAATTTATGATTGGGCTCAAGGACAATCTTAATAACTTTGATTCATCATCCAGACAAAAAAAAACCCAGATTCTGAGTATAAAAACCTTTCTGAAAGAACTAGGTGCATAAAGCATAACAGACATTTTTTGACGGCTACGGCTCTGAGCTGAGGGTTCAGTAATTTTGACTGGGAAAGAAACAGACACTCTAAGCGTTGATTTGAAACAGCGACTAGTTTCATATACGAATATTGGCCAACGTTTTGACTTTTTTTTCGAATAAAAACCTGAATTCAGAAGACTTAATAGAAAACTGCAAATCTTTTGCATTTTACACTGAAGATGTTAACAGAGATGAAATAAATGCTGAATGCCTGAATTTCAAAGAATACTGCAAAACTATTCGACACGAAAATGAAAAAAACTACTAATATTCTAAAACTCTAAGTTTCTGAAAAACAAATAAAGTTGAAGATGAATTTCCAAATGTTGAAATTGCACTTAGAATTTTCTTGAGTAAGATGGTGACCAACTGCAGTGGTGAACGTTCCTTCTCTAAGTTAAACTGAATAAAAAACCAACTCAGAACTACAATGCTTTCACAAAGATTGACAAGTTTGTCGCTTATGTCAATCGAAAGCCACATCCTCAGAGGTATCGATTTTGTAGTTAAAATCAATGATTTTGCTAATCTTAAATCAGGAAAAAGAATCCTTCAATAAACATTCCTCTTTCCATGTTTTTGCATATCAATATTTTGTTTCTTAAACTAAATTCCTTTTTGTTATTTAAATTTTTTTTATTTTTGAATTCTCATATGAAAAAATTATTATTTTGTTTTTTTTTTTCCTTATTTATATTTATGTTAACGTTTATGTCAAAACATAAACATGCTGCAATAATTATTTACTTTTATAATGATTTATAATGATTGATGAAATATTGATTCAAAGTTATGTGTTTTTTTCTGAACACCTTTATTACACAACATAGCATTTTTATAGAATCATACAGGGGCCCCATTTTTAAAAAGTGCCCAGGGCCCCCAAAAGAGTAAAGACGGCCTTGACTACGGACTGTTAATGGTTTAACATTCCCAACATATCGTGCTGCATATGAAGAACTAATCTTACTAGAAAACGATACCCATTGGGATACAATAGTCGCTGAAGCCATTATCTCTGCATATACAAGTCAGATACGCACATTATTCGCTATCATAATTTCGACATGCTTTACATCAAATCCATGCAACCTGTGGCACAAATACAAGGATATTATGTCAGAAGATATTTTACATAAAATACGAGTCAGTTCCAGAAATTACGATATTGAGATGAATGAGGAAATATGTACATAATTGTGCCTTACTCTTGATAAAAGATATGTGTTACCTCATGTTTGTGTATTAATCAGGTTAGAAGTGCCTGCGCCAAGTCGTGAAATGAATGTTGCATTTAATCGAGAATTGGAACGGGAAAGTGAATATGATCACCAGAAATTAGATTAAGTATTTCAAACGAATGTACCCCTGTTGAATTCCCAACAAAAGGAAGTTTATGATACTTTAATGAAGGCAATCGATGATGAAAATGGTGGTTTACATTTCCTAGATGCCCCTGGTGGAACTGGTAAGACATTCCTCATGTTAGTTGTTTTAGCCGCTTTTAGTGCGAGATCCAACATAGCAGTTGCAGTTGCTTTTTCTGGAATAGTAGCCACATTGTAAGAAGGATGCCGTACGACTCATTCCACATTGAAATTACCAATAAATCTTCAAACTGTTGAAGAACCAACGTGTAATATTGCAAAGCACTCAGCAATGGCCAAAGTTGTATCGGCGTCAAAAATCATCATCTGGGACGAATGCACATAGGCACATAAACGTGCGTTAGAAGCACTTAACCGAGTATTGAAAGATTTACGCAATGACTCGAGATGTTTTGGATGAGCAATGATGGCGGCGATTTCCGCCAAACACTGCCATTAATTCCAAGATCTACGGCTGTCGACGAAATAAACGCTTGCCTCAATCAAATCGTCGTATCTATGGCGCTATGTAAAGAAACTACAGCTGACAACAAACATGAGAGTTGATTGGTAAATGATACACCTGCTGAAGATTTCTTTGAGCAATTGTTGGCTATCGGTAATGGTCAAGTACCTGTCGATGAATCGAGCGGATTGATATCATTTCCAAATAATTTCTTTATTTTTGTCTCATCAAAAGACTTCAATTTCCGATCCGTCTTGCATTTGCCATGACCATCAACAAATCACAAGGCCAATGCTTAAAAGTTTGTGGTTTGAATCTAGAATATCCATGTTTTTCCCATTGTCAATTATATATGTGGCATGTTCACGGGTCGGAAGACCATCTGCGTTGCGTTGTTTGTTTTTATGCCTTATAATAAAACAAAAAATTTCGTGTGTCACAAGGTACTTAAGTGAAGGGCAACCTATGTATTAAAATACAGAAAAAATAATGAATGATTAATGTAGGTACTAAATTTTTTTTTGTATTTTTCTAATAAAAAAACTCATTAATTCAAAAATCTGCTTATTTAGTGCTTTTAAGGTGGAACAGAGATTTCAAAAATTCTTTCAGTGTTATGGGTGCTACATTATCCTCCTCTATCAGTAACTTAAACTATATTTCATTTTAATAATCTGATGGGAACAGAAACGGGAACGAGAACGGGAACATTAAAGTTACTTTAAACTTTGCCAATTTCAAAAACTCGTTCAACTCTAGGATGTTACATTATCCCTCATTGACAAAGACTTATATTTCATTCACATATTTCCACGGGAGCGGAAGATTCCTACAGGAACGGTTTTGCAAATGGAAACTTAGAAACTACAGAACAGATAACAAAAATTCTTTTGGAGTTGGGATGCCTCATAGTCCCAAGAACGAGAACGGGAACCTTATCACTACAGACCCGAGCAACGCCGGGTGGCTCACCTTGTATTAGATGGTGACGTGAAATAATACCAAACGAAATAAAGCCAAATTCCAAAAATTTGGCTTCATTTCGGTTTGAAAAACGAAATAAGCCCAAATTCTCAGTTTGGCTTTATTTCGCTTTAGAAAACGAAATAAAGCCAATTTGGTGTTATTTCGATTTAAATTTTTGCAGAATCACGAAAATAAACCTAAGCAAAACACAAGTTAGATTCATCCATCTTTTATCTTTGATGTAAATTATCATTTACCTGATATTCAAATAAGTTCATTATAGTATAAAATGAGGAAATCAATGTTTTTCATTTCGGATTCTTCGCTAGTGGTTCGTATGGCTTGTCAGGCGAATTTTTCGATTCCCCAAATTGACCCTTTCGTAATGGCTTAATATTTTTTTCACTCTCCATATCTGATCGTCAGTGTGAATTTTTTTTAGTTATTATCCTTTTACTTTCTTCATGCAATTTTTCATTATGTTAAATGGTTAAAAATATCTATGTTTATCCATCCAGTCGAATTTCAAACTCTGGACTTCCATGCAACTCAAATCAAACATATTAACATACAAAAAAAAAAAAAATATAACGACCTTTTCAATCCATTGTTTTTGAAAGTGTATGTATAATTTATGAAAAATTTGGCTTTATTTCCATTTTGAAAACGAAGTACCGCCAAATTTTGTATTTAAACAAATTTGGCGTTATTTCCATTACTTTTTTGGCATTATTTCGTTTTGGTAATCGAAATAAAGCCAAATTGGTATTATTTCGTTTGGTATTATTTCACGTCACCGTATTAGATATTATTATCTTCGGAGTTCGGCTTTTCGTCCACAGACAATTTTCAGGTGAGGTGTAGCTGGTATTTTGAACGTAGGTGAAAGGTACTTGTACTTGGAGGCCTAAACATTTATAAAATTTCTGTTGTTGGCCTATCCAGCAACGCGACAATCGATAAAAAGGCAAGAGTACGCGATATTCGTGGTGCCGAGACTTGAATATGTCAACCACCCAAATCAATCAAATCAAAAACCGCTTCGTTTTCTGTAAGCGTCGCAATTTAACAATGAAACTAGCTTAACTAGACTTAAATAAAACGAAAATGTTGAACAAAATTTTTCGATATCTCACTTCGTTTTCGAGAAATCGGTTTTTGAAGTCGAAAAATATCCTTTTTGCTTTATAACTATATGTATGTATTAGTAAATATGAACTGTTAAATAGCCTTAAATTCACACGAAAACGAAGCGAGATATTGAAAAATCTTATTTGACGTTTTCGATTTGTTGTATGTACTTAATGAATATAAATTCATTGTCAGATTGTGGGTATCTTACTATCCCCGATTCAAGGGAATCAGTTTTCAAGCCTCAAAAGCCCCACAAAAACAATGAAATATTATTCAAAATATGAATTTAAAACAAAACGATTTTTATATGAAGTATGTCCCTGTGTGGCACGTACCACCCTCATGTTGAAACCGAATTATGCCAAATCCTCTTCTTCAATTTTTGTGAACAAAAATTCGTTCAACATGGCCCGATAACGATCGCCATTGACTGTAACGGCCACTCTTTGCTCACTTTCGAAAAATGGCCCAATTATGCCTCTGGACCAAGATCCTCTCCAAACAGTGACTCGTTTTGGATGTATCGGCTTTTCAATGTATGCATGCGCACTTTCTGTGCCCCAAATGCAACCATTTTGCTTGTTTACATACCCGCCAAACGAAAGGATAAAACTAATTATTTGTCACACCAGACATGAGCTAAGTGTTACCATTCACGAAATAAGCACTAGTTGAATAAAAAAACGTTAGATGGACCCTTTATAAGGACTTTGATCCTCCAACGCCCTGGACTGATGCAATGCTGGCATAAGCTCTATCCGAGAAGTGCAATGGAAAGGGCCGGACATAAGGAAAATGAGAAACTATGCGACATCTACAATGTAGGCAATAGAAGCATTGCTTTCTTCTGTGCGGACTTGTAGTTAGAGGTAGACTCAGGTTTGGTTAGCAGACCGTGTAAAAACAATCCTCATAGGTGCTGGATTCACCAACATTTACCTAATACTCGGCTACGCCCCCACAATAGAGAAAGACGAGAATGAATGAGATTCTGAAGATTTATCAAATGGTAAATAGATCATACTAGACCTCAAGCTTGTAAAAGCCAGCAGGGAAACATTGTAAGATAGCCGCAGCAGTTACTGAGGATCCATAGAAAGAACACTTCTGTGCAGGCTGCTTAGAGGCGACGAAGACCTTATTCCACAAGTGGACAAGTGGACAGGTGGGCAGGTGGACAAGTGACGAGTGACAAGTGACAAGTGGACACTAAACAAGTGGACAAGTGACAAGTAAACAAGTGGACAAGTGGACAAGTATGGACACGTGCACAAGTGGACAAGTGACAAGTGACAAGTGACAAGTGACAAGTGACAAGTGACAAGTGACAAGTGACAAGTGACAAGTGACAAGTGACAAGTGACAAGTGACAAGTGACAAGTGACAAGTGACAAGTGACAAGTGACAAGTGACAAGAGACAAGTGGCAAGTGACAAGTGGCAAGTGACAACTGGCAATTGACAAGTGATAAGTGACAAGAGGATAAGTGGACAAGTGGACAAATGGACAAGAAAAATGCTGCGAATGATCTTTTGTCCCGTATTCGAAGACAATGTGTGGACAATAACGAGATGTGTGAGTTCTATAGCGACATGGGCACAGCTAGAAGAGTACGCATCGCGAGACTGCGATGGCTGGGCTATGTAGAGCGGATGGACGATTACACTCCAGCTCAACGGGTTTTCGAAAGCACATTGCAGGGAAATGGCGGAAGGGATTAGATGGTGCAATCAACTGGAGGGAGACCTCAACCGAACTGCCAAACTGGAGAAATCTTGCAAGAAATCAAATTCCTTATCAAGAGATGTTGATTGAGGTAAAGATTCACCCCGAACTGTAATGCCCACATAGGCAGGTATGTATTTTTGACATTAAGGGGTTAGGCTACCCTAGAGGCTGAAAAATAGGCTTTTAATTAAAAACAGAAACGTGATTTTATTTTCTATATCAGTGACTGCTTACAATAACTTTTTTAAGCGATTAATTACAAAATGGCGGCTGTGCAGCGCTTTTGCGACGACGCGACGTCTATATTTGTCGGGGTCCACGGCCGGGCCAACCAGCTCCTGTAATTTTTTAAATAATGAGCAAATAAATTTGTTCAATTATACAGGGTGATTCGCATAAGGTGTGACAAAAAGATAGGGTGTGTAGGTTGGACCTAGACAAGCAAAAAATCGTATGGGAGGGGGGGGTCCATTTTCCCCCGTTTAGGCGGGAGGGGCAATTTAAGAAAAAAATCACTAAAAATGGGAAAAAAATTATTTTAAAAGAACGGTAATACCTACAGAGTCGTGCTATAGCATTTTGAAAAGCCAAAAACCTATACATTTATTTAAATTTTAAAATAAGTTGTTCAAATGAATAGTTTTTATAATATATATAATATATATATATATATAATATATTATAGTATAATCTAGCTGCTAAAGAAGTACGTAGGATTTTTGCGATATACTGATTTTTGGCCCAATGGCGCCCTTCTAAAGTTAAAAGTGAAAAACCTGCTTAAGAAATTGTCAGATAATTGGTAATAATAAATAAACTACGCAATATAAAAAAAAATCCTATGTTATGCCATAGACAAAATCTATATTTCAAGATATTTTTAAACGAGTCCAGCTAACTTAAAAAATACAGTATTGAGATAAACGCGCTTAAAGTTTTGATTAGTAGAAAATTATGAACAATTTTACCATACTTTTAATCTGCGATGCCTGAAAGAGACGTTCGACAAGTCTAACTCGTCTAAACTAGTCAGAAAATAAATATTTTCAATAACAACTGCCGTATAAATGATCTACTCCCCTTACGTACCTTCCTCTTGCGCTCACAAAAGGACCAGATTGGCTTGTGCTTAAATTCGAAAACGTCTAAAAGTTCTTTCCGGCCATAGTCTTCTGGGACATCATTTTTGAGGTCCTAAGGGACCATTTGGAATAAAAATAAAATCGATTTTTCGAAAATTCTACTGTGGCCTAACCCTTTAAGGTCCCAGGGTCCTGGTTCTTCTAATACGATCAAGCTCTTTTCGTTTAATGTATTTCATCGTCATCCACAGGAAGATGTCTTAAGGCATCGTTAATGTACTTCGGCTATTTTGAAGTTCTAATTTTAATTGTTTTGTCGTATTTCTTGATTATCTTTTTCCAGTTCTAGATACATGCCCTCTGTGTTCTTTGCTTGGATCATTTTATCGTTGTATATAGAAACTATAGTTAGTTTAAAACGCGATCTATGTAACAATGCTTTGAATGATACCAATAGCTTAGAACGGAGCAGTGATGGATTAACGCATAGGCCCGTGAGGCCCGGGCCTAGGGCGGCACGATTTAGGGGGGTGGCACAATTTTCAGAACGTTAAAATTTAAGAGCCGTAGAAATATACCAAAAATTAATTTTTAAACTTGCTCCGTTTTTTTTTTTTTTTTTGAATTTATTAAAAATTTTCTATGGACTATAATATAATTAATTTTTTCATTGACTTTTCAATTTGAGGGTGTATCATTAATATTTTGATGGAATAAATTATAGTCTAATTATCAAATAAAGAAACAATCAAATTGATAAGCTTTCTTGCGAATAACTAAATATTTTTTCACTTCTGTATCTTTGGTGAGATTACTCTTACATAATATTAAGCCTTTGAAATTAATTACTGGATTTTAACTTATTCCCGCTTTTTCTTTGAAAATTTCAAAATCAAGTTCTTATCGGATTTTCACATTTTGAGGTCTTGTGAAGCTATTCTGAGTAGTTTCAGCGTGACGTCCCGCCGTGTATGTGTGTGTAAGCTATAATTTTGTTGCACAATATCTCAAGGACGAATCAACCGATTGAGATATCGATTGTGCATTAAAAATTTAGCCCAATGCCGCCAAGCGGAATTCAAAGTTTTACAAAATATCGTTTTGAATAAGTCTTATGTTTTTGACTCAAAATTTACAGTTATATTCCGAGCTCAAAGAGTTCGGAAAATAAATATTTTGAGCTCGAAGATCTAAAAAAACAGGAAAGTCGTTCTTTTGAGCTCGAAGACCTCAATTACTTTGAGGGATTTCGATCGCTTGGATCTGGAAATAGCGGGAAGTTGTAGGGATGACCTGCAGGGTCAACAGGTTTCCAGATTTTTCAATTTAACTTCGGTGTTTGACGAAAATTTAAAAAAAAAATGAGAATTAGTCGAAAAAAAGGATATTTTTTATCTTAATCCAGAATTTGTTATAATAAAATTTTATCAAATTGGAAGGGAATAATATTAAAGTGATCTGTGTAATATAGTTGCATCTATATAAAGTGTTATTATCATAAGTCATAAGTATAAATAAAAAAAATTCAATATTTAATTTTTAATTCAAGTTTTTAACTTTATGATCGTCATTGCAACAACTCAAGTAGAGTGAGAGTATTTTGTATGTGATTGAGAATGAGCTCCGTCGATGGGGTGAGTGTGTTACACATGTTTACAAAAAATAAGAGCGCTATGCGTAGCACGTAGCAGGTATTGACAAAGTTTGACTTTAACGTAAAAAATTAATAAGCGTTTTGTGTCTGTAAGCGAGTAACAGTAATTATTTCAGTTTTACGAGTGCCGTTTAAAATGTAGAAGTCTCAAACTTGTCTACGACCGGTAGCATTTCCATAAGAAATACGTGATCTGAAGCAACATGATTGTAGAAACGGCAATTTTGGTCATAGTTCATAATGTTATTTAAGATCGTTTCAGTGCTGCAAGTATGAAGCTTCAAGAATCTCATGCGAATTTATCATCTGTGGTAAAAATTTATGGTTCTTTGGCATTATTTCTTCAAGATATGAGGGACCATCAATACTCTTAATATGAAGAAAAAGCAAAATCACTGTCTGGAGTTCAAGTTAATTATCGTTATGAAATCAAGAGAACTAGAAAAATTGAATGATACAATACCTTCATCTGGTCACGAAAATGTTCGCACCAATGTGTATTACCGAATTTTAGATACTTTAAGCGTTCAATTGGCCAGACGTAAAAGTGCTTATCAAAAACTTTACGAAAATTTTAGTTTATTTGATAATTTACCTGACATAGATACGATTGAACTGAAAAATCTTGCGAATAAAATAGTTAAAAAGTATCCCTATCCCTAGCAAATACGGAAGATGTACGCTCCGCACAAGAAATACACAATGTCATGCATTCTCGAAATCTTCGAGATGTTTATCTGAATGTAGACAATGCTCTGCGTATTTTTTTGAGTATTCCCGCTACAAATTATTCAGGAGAAAGATCTTTTTATACCTTAAAAAGGGTTAAATCTTATTTACCCGCAAGTGTGGGCCAAGATAGACTTAATGCTTTAGAATTATTGTCTAATAAAGCTCAACTAGTTCAAGAAATTGATAATGATGACATAGTTGATGCTTTTACTCGGACAAAAGTCAGGAAGAAGAGATTTACAAACTAGGCAATACATTATAATTTGAAAAAAATGGTTATTTTTATCTGTTATGCTAGCTAGAGTTTAATAAACATTTTTTTGTATTATTAAATAATTATATTTGAATAAAAAATAGAGCACTCTATAATGATTCGCATTACGAGTCGTGTAAAAAATAAAAGGTATTTTTTAATATCAATTCTGATTCAAAACAAATAGAATTTTGTTGATCAAAAAGGGTGGCGTATCAGACAGGGCCTAGGGCGGCAATAAGCCTTAATCCGCCACTGGAACGGAGACTGCTAAGTTAGACCAGAGAAAATAGGTTCGCTACTATTCCAAAAGTCTGCGTAATAATAGGTACTATAGTTTCTGTATACAGAGTTTGATTTGGACAAACTACTTCTTTCGCTTCTTTTTTTGTAGCTGTTGTTGAGCCTTTGCATCTGTTTCAGCTTCATCATTCCACCTCAACCATTTTTCTTTGCTTGTTAGTCGAGTTTCCTTGAAACCCATTGCAAAGATTTGGATGTATCTAAACAAGTTTTGTGAATATACACATATATTTTTACATATTCAAAATTAATTTGCGCCTTTTGCTTTGTCCAAATTATGCCACTTGAGTAGCCCTTGTTTGTTTTATTTTCCTTGCCGCCTCCATAAAAAACACTATCTCTAGAAAAAAGTATTGCTGGGCCTATCCTTTTGCTGTCTTCAAAGCAAACCGAGTTTCTGGAGAATTTAATAAGACTTTCAATTGAATAGCAAGTTTCGAACAAATCGAACAGCAGAAAATGGCTGCAAAAAAGTGCAAACAAAGACAATGTCTTTGAAAATTTTCAAAAAGTAAGAATCTCAACGAAACACCGTGGAAATAAAACTGAGTAAGTGCATTGTACATTTATTTATTATTATTTATATTAGTTTTCATATACAATGGAAGGAACTTATTTGGTTGTTTTAAATTCCGGCACTGGCGATTAAACTGATTTAAAGTGAGGTTACCAGATTGTAATTAAAAATGGAATCAATTCAAACGTATGTGCAATCGAAATAAAATGCAAGCAAATCAGCTTAGTAATTAGCTACACAAACCCAACTACACCACAGACATTAATCGAGTACATGAACCTAATTTGATTCTTAGTGTACATACAGCACCATCTTGTGTTAACCAAACTCACCACTATCAGCTTTTGACATGCCCAATTAAATTTCCCTTTTCGTGGTGTGTATTTGGTTTTGCCAATTATCCACCACGTATTCATTAGAGTCAGAGGCTGTGACTTTTTATTTCCAAACGAAAATTTCAAACTCATTTTGTTTGATGCGTTTCAGTATTCAGAAGTTTCCTTATACAATGGTATTCAGTCATCAGAGATGTGGAACAACTGTTGTCATCAATATAAGCATCTTTCTGAACATAATACAGCCGATTCGCAAAACCTGCCTATTCTTGCCCGAGAATTAGTTGATTTCACTATCATGGGATGGAGTGAGTAGAGTAGCAACCGCCTCGCTGGCCGCCGCACAGTGGGGCAGAAGTAGTGGTTTGTGTAATAAATTATTTTGATCAGTTAAAAGTGATTCTTTGTGATTAAGAGTCCTGTAAAAATTTGTTTAAAATTAATTTTATATGAGAAAAGACGAATTTGCGGGGTTTTCAATGTATGTATGTATGTATAAACCATGGATGGATTTCGTTTTCGGGACAGTAGGAGTAGGTACGATAACCGTGGCGCCACAAACTGACAATGAATTTGAAATTGAAATATCGATACTTGAAGCCAAAAAAATTTAAAAAATTTAAAAAAAATTCACTTCAAGTATCAATATTTCGAAAACCAAGCGAGGTATCGACAAATTTTTTTTAACGATTTCGTTTTATTTTGGCGTAATTAAGCCCAATTCATTATCAGTTTGCGGTGCCACGCATATACACTGCCAACCACTAGGATGAGGCCACAAATTTTGCGATCGATTTTCGCTTTTTATAACTGGTGGGAGTTTTGTACCCGGAAAAATATACAACCAGTTCATAGGCACGTATTTTACAAATTCGTAAAATTAAAGGGTTTATTCGAAACGACCGTTGGAATTTCCGAAAATCAATTAATAAACTACTGAAAATAAGTACATATAAAAAGGTGCTCCACTAGGATGAGGTCACATTCACAATTTTAGAAAAAAACAAAAAAAAATGAGTGAAATGTCTACATTTTATGGTTTAAAAATATTTATTAATAACGTTTTTTTACATTAATCAGCCATTTTTGGATATAACCTCTATTAGACGGTTTGGAATAGAATCATTCAGTTTTTTTTTTAAATAATGATATGAAATTTGGCATCAATTAAGGTGTCCCTGTCTTCATAAACTTTACGAGATAGCCATGACCCAACGTTTTCAATGATGTTTAAGTCCAGTGAATATGACGGCATGACAAAAGTTCCACGTCTTCTGATTGAATCCAGCTTCTGACAACCCTGCTAGTGTGGATTGGGGCATTGTCTTGTTGAAAAATCCAAGTCAGAGGTCCAAAAATGTTTTTCATTTTTGGAAATGACTCTTCCAGCAAACATTTGTATGTATTTTCGTTCATTGTTGTGGACAAAAACTCCAACTCCAATTCTACTATTCGTGCCATAGTAGGTAAAAGCTCCCCACACCATTACACCTGATGTACGGCTATGATGTCTTGCCAAAATAAGCTCATACTTTCTGATATCATGGAATTAAAAGTTGTAACCATCAGGATCGTCAAGGTTAAACTTTTTTTCAACTGAAAAGACAACGCGTTTCTATTCACTGCTCCATAATCAACATGCTTTCTTGCAAAATCCTTACGATGCCCCTTGTGTACTGGCTTTTCAAAACAGGTTTCTTTTTTAGTTTCCTCCTTTGAATAGTATCACTTTTTTGTATTATTCTTTGAACCGTTGTTATGCTGGCTGAAACTCCGCTTTTGGCCCTTGTCATAGTCGCTGGTAGAGTGGAATTTGAGGCAAGTCGTAGAATCCAACGATTTTCTCTTGGTGCTGTGGCTTTTCCCGTGCGTCCTTTTTGATTTTTGCCATAGTTTTGTGGATCAACAAGAGAATTGATTACAACTGCCTTACTTCTGTTAAGTCTCCTTGCAATTTCAAGGCCTGAGAGTCCTATTTCCTTGAAAGCATCTATTTTTGCTCTTTCTGTCGCTGTCAAAGTCTTTCCGAAACCCATGTGTGCTTGAAACTAAATAAAACGGTTATTTTTAACACTTTCTTAGATATTTTATACAAGAATTCGCACATGCGCTCTCCTGCACGGAAATATTCGCAATGGCTTCATCCTAGTGGAGCACCTTTTTATACCTTTTTTCAGTAGTTTATTAATTGATCTTGGGAAATTCCAACCGTCGTTTCGAATTAACCCTAAAATTTTATGAATTTGTTTTGGGAAAATACGTATCTAGGTATTAACTGGTAATAAACATTTCCGGGTACAAAAAGTGAAAATCGATTTGTGTCCTCATCCTAGTGGTTGGCAGTGTATCATCACGGATATAACTAAAAACAAGAATTGACATTCTTTCAAAATCGTTAACAGAAAAAAAAATGTTTTCGGCATAACCTTAGCACTTCTGCTTTGACATTTATGTAAAGGAAATATTTCTAAGCCTAAACAGAATTGCAAATTTTTTTTTTTTTTTTTTTCCAAAACAGAAAATATTACGCGAAACTCAAACAGCCCAAAAAATACTTTTTAATTTCTGAAAAAAGAAAAAAAAAAAGTAATAGTGGCAAATCCTTAACCTATATCAGACATTTTTTGGTTTTTGGCCTCAGCCAAAAGTCGTATAACAGGCCCTTAGGTCTGAGGACGCAACCTCAGGGGCATATCGATTTAACGCAAATAAGTGACGCTAATAAAACGTTCCTGAATTTGTTTTTATATTCATGTTGCTGCTTTGTTTCGCTTCGTTTTTCATCGACGTACAGATATGTAATCGTAGTTTGTTGCTGTTACTGATCATAATTGCGTGTGCTTTTGTTTTATATGAACTTTTGTTCTGAGATTTAGAGGCTAGTTGATTCCTTTATCATTTCTCAGGAGTACTATCACTTAATGTTGTTAGAATTTCATAAGGTGTGTTTCTGTCAAAATTCAGCAATCTTTTAATCAGCTTAGATTGGATTTGGCCACGGAACACAAAAACAAATCAATACTGAGCTAAAAGTTCTCATTGATTTGATTGTGATACTGGTTGATACTGAAAACGCATCTTCTTCTTTTTTTATCGTTTCAACAAATTTTGTTAAACTTTAGAATTTAAGAAGTCATTTATGCGATATTAAGTTGCATTGGGGTTTTTAAATAAAGAGTGTCCTTGGATGACAGCTGAAATTATTAGTGCCGTGTCCCTTACGCGATACTATTTTTCGTCGTTGGAAAAGATTTCAAAGTAGCTAGAAACAAGGTATCCAGCAGGATTAAACGTAAAAAATACCTCCATTTTTCTCAAAAATTTTGTACGAACCGGTCTTCCAAATTTCTGTACAAGCAATTGAAAAAAAAATATTGGAGTTGGTAAAAAATCACCATTAATAGATGAAATCATTAACATTGAGGAAATCAATTACAAATTCGCAAATCCATCTCCAGTCATACGAAACAACCCTTAACAGATCGTTTCAAACTCATCCCATGATGCTTTATCATTTTCTGCCGTAGATATATTCACTGTTGGTAACGCTCTTTTTCAATAAAATCAAAGTGTGTTGGACTAGATGATATCCACCCAGATTTTGTAAAAATACTTATTCCTAGAATTTTCCAATACATAACACATATTCTAAATACCATCTTTACCACCTCCGTCAATCCAACCATCTGGAAAAGGGCTATGATAGTTCCGATACCAAAGAACTCAAGATATGTTGATGATTATCGTCCTATATCAATTTTGTGCTCCTTGTCGAAAGTCTTTGAGGTAGGTAAACAAATCAAGGAGGAAGGAGCACATTGAAAGTTAAAAGCTGTTGAACTCTTTTCAATCTGGGCTTAAATCTGATCACAGCTGCACAATAGCCTTGTTGAAGGTCTCGGATGGCATTCGGCCTTCATAAAAAAAATTTACTTTAGTAACGCTGCTAGATTTCTTTAATGCTTTTGATTCCGTAGAACCGACTATCTTATGCAACAAACTATCCACTCTGTTTAATTTTTCGAAAAGTGCTACTCAATTGATCTGTTGTTATTTAAATAAATCGCATTCAGACTGTTTCATATAATAGCCGTTCCTCATACTTACCTTTAAGAAGAGGGGTACCGCAAGGCTCAATACTTGGCCTATCTGTAAATGACCTGTCATCGGTTGTTAATTACTGAAAATAAATAGTACGCTGTCCTGGAACGACCATATCAATAGCCTTGCTGCTTAAGTTTATGGCTCACTAAGCAGTCTTTCTACCACTGGGCCATTCCTACACGTAGAGGTCAAAGCTAAATTAGTAAAAGCATTAGTTATACGGGTGCGAAATTTTTGCAGACTTAGATTCAGCCTCGTTACGCAAGCTGCAATTGGCCTTTAATTCCATGACAAGGTTTGTCTTTGGCCTCCGGAGGTTTGATCATGTTTCAGAATACTCACGAAAAATCCTTGGATGTACTTTACTTTGCTGTCTTCGTTTTAAATGCATAGCCTTTCACGTAAATATTATTAAAAAAAAAAAAATACCGACTTATCTTTTTGACAAATTAACTTTTTCACAATCATCTCGAGGTACGAACTTAAGATCTAGTACGTACACATGTCTGACAACGCATCGTCAATTTTTCGTTCACTCTATTAAACTTTGGAATCACCTCCCACTCTCTGTTAGGAACAAAATAGAACTCAGCCACTCTTTATATACCGTTCTTAAATTTTTATCACAAAATAATTCTCTTTCTGTAACATAAAATTTTTCAAAAAATTCTTATATGTTTAATTACAGTTAGGTATGTGTATTGTTCTCTTTATACTGTAATTGAAATTTTAATTGTAATTTTTATTTCAATCTTTTTTTCACTAGTAACACATTATGTAATACTATATATTCTACCTGCTCTACTTTAAGAATTAATTACTCTTTCTGCAGCGATGTATCAAATAAGTAAATAGTAAATACTAAAATTCAACGAAATAATTATTCAGACATTCCAACTTTATTCGGCCTTTGATTGATCAGAAATATAATTTTTCGTTTGATACGTGACATTTAACCAATCAGAGGTCTAAACTAACTGGATTGTCTGGAAAACTTCGGTTTTTCATAAATGCGCCCATTACATCTTTGATGGGGAGTAGGTATGCTTTATAAGAAACAGTAAGGATATCTGAGTTTGGAGTCAAAGCTTTCAAAACTCCAATTCACTTAGCAATCGGAAGATAAGTTCATTTGAGCCATATGACTTTGCGAGGATTAATGTTAAGGAAGATGAAGTAAAGTAAAGGGTTGTGCAGTCAACGGCCAAGACTCGATGAATGATGAGAAATTCAAATATTTCTCTTCGATCTTTCAACGTACGCTCCAAATAATTTCATTTCTAGAAATTTGAATTTGTTGTTAAATGGATATGGATTACACTTCACAGGCGTAATGAAGGAGTGGGTGAACAAAAGTAATGTACAGAGAATGAGAGCGTTCCTTGGACTATCGCTGAACGAACCCAAGAGCTGAATGTTTACATTCAATAGGTATTGCGTCATCAATATGTGAGATGAAATTGAGTTCCTGGTTGGACTGAAGAAACTAAAAGAGACGTTGATGGTTTTTCTGACTATTATTGTAGACCATATTGCTTCAACAGCTACCAGTTTCCTTAAAGCTGGAGCTGGAGGAAGGTGGAGATTGTGGCTATACCCGAAAAGAGTTAATATCTTTACTAAGGAAAATCAGCAAAATTTTTAAATGTATTCTTTTTGTTGACTCGAGAACTTCTGCAATGACCGCAGCATCATTCCTAATATGCGGTTTCGAATTCGAGAGAAGCAAAAAGCAATTCACATTCACACTGCTTCCACTTCTGAAGCTGAATGGGGACGTTACAAAGAAGCTAAACATCCATCAAGTACCTATAATAGTTTGATCTTCTTTGAAAGTTGATATTTGACAAGGCATTGGGTAATGTCCAGATCACCAATCCATAAGTTAATCTTCTTACACTTTCCATTACGTTTATTAGATCTGAACTTGAATTGTTTCAATCTAGATCCTTCTATACGTGCAAGATGACATTAGTATATCATTAAGCAGTCCCATTAGAGCAGAGGTTACTCAAGGATCGAAGGTGGGACCAACCACAACCAGAAAACACCAACAACTTTCTTTCTGCAGATGACTCCCATAAGCGCACCCACTTTCAAAGATCGCGAATCAAAATTAATTGAACCAAATGTGAATTAATTTGCATCCATACAAGGACGAAGACGATCGTAATTAGCCGCAAATTGCCACAAATACCTACCGCATCAACTTTCCCGACGGAATACAGAATAATTTATGAAGAAGCTAGGATTATAAAGAAGTATACCTACATGCTACATATGGTATAACCTGGAAGACAGTTACTGGAAAACCTGTTTTACAATATCCAAAAGCTCTTAGTGAAGAATAGCAGAGGAAGACAGACACCCGAGGTACATCGATGCGACGACCTTAATGGAAAATAATCACCAACGATAAAGCAATGTCCTCCTGCGCTTAGGCAGACTTTTCACATAATCCCCACACATTTTGTGTGCCTTCTTTTACGACTATGTATCCTAGCTCCTAGACAAAAGCACATCAAAACGTGAAAACAAGTGTTTAAGGTTCTCCGTGAAAACCAGGCAGCCTAGCTCGCACCTAGCCTCAGTTCTGTGTTCACACATAACATCTTAGCTGAACAAATTCTTTTTTATTCGATAAATGAAATCGCAACTAATATAATCAGTTCTGATGCACACTTATGTGTACCTATGTTCTTCTCTCTCAAGGTACATTTAAATCTTGAGTCGCACTTTTACATTTCGATTAAACTTAGAGAGTGATGTGTGACAACAGATGCCATAAATAAAAGCTTAAAGAAACGGCACCATAATCACATCTTTATTTATCCAATTAAAATATTTTACATAAGAACATAATTGACAATGAGAGCGTATTTTGATTAAACGATCCAAACTACGTCTGGCATATCTGAACTTTTCTAAGCGCTCATTATAAACAACTCAAGCTATACCTATACCTACAACATCGACCATTAACCCTCAACTTACAGAGGTTCACAAGACGCAGCGCAGGCAGTCTTGTCACTTGAGCGTTTAAAATGATTAATTTACCTGTCAATGATGCCTTAAGAACAGTGTTATGAATGAATTAATGAAAACAACAACAAGACCGTTCCACAAAAATCATCGAGCACTCACTTAAGCAATTAAAATAGGAAAGCATCAAGGAATAGGTACCTACCTACAAAAAAAAAATCTCAACTC
Organism: Melanostoma mellinum; assembly: GCA_914767635.1. NCBI lineage: Eukaryota > Metazoa > Arthropoda > Insecta > Diptera > Syrphidae > Melanostoma > Melanostoma mellinum. The sequence continues at coordinate 87,677,957 of OU612059.1, read as the reverse complement.
TGACAGCTTACATTGGTATTTGGTAAAGTGACGTTGAGTATAAAATGAATTGTTGGAGGTCTTGGAATTCCGAAGCAAAGTCGTCCTATCTAAAAGTGCGAGTAATTTGATATTTGATCCTTGTGTTCTAAGGAGTTTTTCGTTGTTTATTATACCAGTGTTCCACTATAGGTAGGTTACCTATATAACAATCGGATTTCCTTTGGTGAAAACCACATAAAAATCTACTCAACACAATAGAAATCGAAGTAAAATGCAAACGTCAATACATGTACGCCCGTTGTGATGCTCGCACTACTCACTTTAATCCTAAGAGGAGGGGATGGGGGTTTTGTTATGATTTTTCAATTCATTGGCGTATGGAAAAGGAATTTTTTATTTAACAAGGATATGTAATGGGATACCTCTGGTATTTGGAGAATTCTAGTTTTGGGTAGAGTTTCTATGAAATCAATCAAAATATAGGTAAAAATACGTTAAATTGTAATGTGTGTGAGTATGGGCTTATGATTTCATACAGAGACATTCCTCAGTCCTTAATAACTGCAGAATTCTTTCGGAGCCTCCTTTTCTGCATTTGAATATGTCCGATTCATTCAAAATTCCATTCAGAATGGATAGAATCTCACATGCTGTGGACATTGACAAGGACATACAGGTTTAGGTTGAAGCAATCCAAACCCTTCTTTGAGTTTTGTTTTAATATTTCAAATGCTTGGCGTGCAAATATGCCAACTGCGTTTGTTGGGAAAATATTTTGACGTATTTCTTTGATTATGGTCTTTTTTTTCTCCTCTCTTTCTTATGCTGTCTTTTTTTTTATTTTTTGTTCGAAGGGATTTAAAGACCTTAATCATCTCAAAAGACAGGCATGTGCATATACAGCACACGTATTGAACTTCAAAATAAGTAAATATAGGGTGATCCAATCTCGTTTGTAAAATCAAATCATGGTAAAATTAATAAAAATTCCTTCCTGAAAAGTCAAATTGAAGAGAATTAGTAACTTTGAAGTGGTGAACAGCACTAACAACGTTTAAGCCTTGTTTACTAACTCTGGATAATCTCCAAACTTTATTCAGGATTGTATTCAAATCTCAGCATGCCATCTGCAGCTAGGTCGATAAGCGTCTTTTAATTTTTGTTGACATAATAAATCGGTGATACCCCGGGTGTGATGGTAAGCAAGTCTGCTATTAACCCAGAGGTTCGTTGTTCGAATCCCAACAGAGGCAAAAATGTTTTTCCAAATCATCTGTTAGTAAATTCATTGCCATGAAAAACGTAATAAGGCGTTTGGAGCCGTCGAAAAATTGTGGGTCCCCTCCATTCCCTCGCAAGGCATGGTTGTGAGAAATGTGCTATGCCCTTGTGCTAATCGCTCTGTTGCGCCGCCCTATTAACTTCTTTGTCGGTAAGCTAAAAAAAGGATTTGATATCCACCATTTTTTTCCAGACTAAACGTTTTAAAATTTTTTACCAAAAACAATTCTGAGAGCTTACGGATAGTGATTCATACGTTGAAATTTCATCGAGGATTTTTTTAGTATAGGAAAAAGTTTTTATTGATAAATGTGTTCACACACGAATTTCTGCGAGGCATTCTTTGATATCGTCTGCCGCAGCAGTTAAGCTTTCATCTCTCCCTTCGAGGTTCTTATTAGAATCTCTAAGGAGGGGAAAAGGTCAGCAGGGAAAGATAATGTAAAAACTAAGTGTGATCAGAAAAATGAGCCTTATATTCCGATCTCGGATATTGTAAAATTCTAGAAGAGTTCTTCTTTTGATTCCAGAACTCGCGTGTCAAAAACTTACACCCTTTGACAGGCATCTGCCTTTTGTGTGAAGAGTAGATTTTAATGGAATGAGCCCATGTCATGAAAAAGGATAACCTTCAATTGCGCCAATTGCAGAGGTAGGTATAAGTTTCCTTAACGTTCGCAATGAAACAATATATGTACCTACTTTGTTGCTGGTTTTAAAAAAGCAAATCTTTTGTTAGAAAAATTATATTGGCTTATTTGTTTCTTTGAAATTTTTCATTGGGAGATGCAGCGTAAGCTCAAAAACATGGTCTCATGTTTTCAACAGATAAAACCTTGAAACAAATACCAGATCTAAGTTTATTATTCAAAACTGTCACTCTAGGTTATTTCCTTTACATATAAAAGGGCGTTATTTCTTAGACGTGTGGTTTTCAATCTGGCAACACATTTTCGGACTTCGACTTTTTGAGACTTTTCACTTGATTTAGGTTCAGTTTGGTTTACCATTTTATCGCGGGAGAATTGAAGCCAGACAGACATAATGGGCACTACTCACGTTGGCAATTTTGAGGCTTAAACCCGTTAGTTACCTCCAAGATCGGGTGATTTAACACTGCTGAACTAAGTCTGAGGCGATTGACGCCTTGGAAGACAATTTCGGTGCGTTATTGCTGACATATCACCTCAAATAATGAAAAAAATTTACCGAATTGGGCATCTTGGTTGGAATTTATTCAAGCCACGGCCAACTGCAGCATTTTAAAATTTAAATTTAAAATTCTATTTTTTCTTGAAAACCATATTTTTAAAAAACAATCTTGCTGTTATGCATGGAGTTTAGTGTTCAATTTTTTTTGTTTTGTTTTGGGTGCGATTGCAAAACTGCATGGGCGTAGCCAGGTAGGGGCAGGTAGGGGCAGGTAGGGGCAGGTAGGGGCAAATGCCCCAACCTAAGCCAAATCTCCTCGAAAATATCTGCGTTTTATAAGAAAAAATAAATCTTTGTCCTCGAGGACATTTGGAGAAAATACTGGAACAACGAGGACTTATCAAAGAGTATTCTCGTAAAAAATGAGGACAACTCGCAAAATTGCCGAAAAACGAGGACTTTTAAGTGAGGTTTCTAACATCTAGAAATATTTTACGATCAAATTTGGGCATTTGTATTTATAACAAGGTGTGCCAGCGACTTCGTCCGCGAGAATTGGTATAGCTTTTTTATTTATCAACCGATTGACATGAAATAAAAACTAAATGTCAAGTGAAGCCTATCACAATATATTCCTGAAAACCCCATCTAGATAGGATAATATTTTTTTTTTTTTGAGATTAGCGTGCACAAACAAACAAACTGTTACGTTTTTATTATATGTATAGATCAAAGGTAGGCAAGAACGCTTTAGGATGCTTTGAGAGAAAAATTATTCGGGTGATTTTTGGTCCCGTCTGCATAGATGGAGAGTGAAGAAGAAGATTCAACGACGAACTGTACGGGCTGTACAGCGACACTGATCTGGTCAAACGAGTCAAGGTCCAGCAGCTTAGATGGTTGGGTCATGTAGAGCGAATAGACAACAACGCTCCGGCCAAGAAAATCTTCGAATCCAATCCCGCGGGACGGCGCAGTAGAGGAATACCGCGACTCAAGTGGCGCATGCAAGTATGAGACGACCGCAACCAGCTTGGCGTGCAAAACTGGAGGCAGCTAGCTAGGGACCGAGCTGGCTGGAGACGCATGTTGGTTGAGGCCCTGGTCCGACCCGGACTGTAGCGCCCCCTTAAGTAGGTAAGTAAGAGGTCAGAAAACAAGCATTTCAGTTTGCAGAAAAATAAGCAACATATTCGATAGGGAGACCAAAATGGCTGATTGGGACTGGCTGAACGAATTTAGATCTCGGAACCCAATATTATCAACTTAGATCTCCTAAGCCAACATCTGCTACAAGGGCGAAGGCAATAAGCCACAAGAAATGAATTTTTTTCAACCGTTAAGTGAAGTAATCACCACAGCGCATTTACAATGTGGACGAGTCTAACCTCAGTACAGTTCAAAAGCCTGCCAAAATATTTGCTCTTAAAGGAAAGAAACAAGGGGCCTTAAGAAGCGCCGAAAGAGGTCAGCACTTGACAGTGTGGTTAGTGCTAGTGCAACTTGGAATTTTATTCCTCCTGCTCTAATATTCCCACCCAAAAATCACAAATTCGAGTATTTTGATCGTGCACCATCTGGCACTTTGGAGTTGTGCTATGAGAGCGGATATAAATGGTGGGCAAAGTATTTTATAGTTAGATGGAGCATTTTGTGAAGTTCGCTGGTTGCAACTTTGAAAATAAAGATCTTTTGATTCTTGATGGCCATGAACGTCACAAACATCTGCACGTTTTAGAATCTGTCAAAGCTAATGGTGTTGTTATGTTGTGCTTGCCTCCCCATTGAACCCACCGAATACAACCCTTGGATGTGTCATTTTTTGGACCTCTCGATGCCTATTTTAACAGGGAATTAACAACATGGACTAGAAACCACCCTGGCAGAACAGTAGGCCTCTATACCAAATAAGCGCTTTGTGTGGTAAGGCCTATGGAAGCTATGCTTCTGTCAGAAATATTACAAGTGGCTTTGAAAAGTGTGGAATTTATCCATTTAGTCCAAACGTATTCTCCGATCATATGTTTTGCCTAGTCATGTCACAGAGAACGAGTTAAGCATTGAACACCTCGGAGCAGATGGCACCGATCCACTCGATGTCGTTGTGGCAGATCCTTCAACCTCAACAAACTTGATGGTACATAGAATCAACTGCTACTTCAAGCTCTTCAACATCATTTTATCACATAGAATCAGGTCCTGCGGCATCACCAGATCCGGCAGAATCTCCTGATGTGACAAGTTCCTTGTCATCAACCTTGCATCTTAACATAACAAGTCCTTCAACACGATCAGCTCATCCGTGCGTTGATCAAATGCTCAAATCTATTTTACCATTACCGAAATCAGTTTCAACAGATCGTGCAAGAATTAACAAAAGGATAGTTACAGGCTCTCTGATTCTCACTTTAAGTCCATTTATGAACGAAATTAAGGCTCAGGTATTGGCTAAAGATGAAAAAGAAAACCGCAAAAGCCTTAGAGCTCGAAAAAATAAAAAATAAGCGAAGTTTAATAAATGGAGGTAGATATGTATGTCATCTTACCAAAAGGTATTTCAACTTAAACTTGGCTGTGAACTAATTTTTAATTAATTAAAAAAATACTTGTTTACGTTTCATTTAATAACTGTTAAGTTTTTTGTTGTGACAAATAAACGAATAAACAAAATTCACTTTGTTTCTATTGCTATGAGTGCAAGTTTTTTTTATTTTTTACTTCAAGGAAAAAATATGTCGTCTTAAGCAGAGCTCCCGCTACCTAATAAGACCTCCCAGCCTAATATGCTCTTTTCAATTCGAAACTAAATACTCATATCCTTGAAAAGTTGCAAATTAAAAAGAATATAGCCACATCCTCAAATTTTAACGAAAGATATGTTTAAGCTGCGAAATCAATTTTTATACCTATCTCCTCAGACCATTTGAATCTCTCTTTTAATATTTCGATAAATAAAAAAACCATTTCGATAATATTTACAAACCATGAGTTCTATAAATTGGCAGTCCAAACTAAAGCCTTACGGTTTTTTTTTCTAGTGTTCCAACCAGTTGATCGAAATAATATCTATGTAGGTACATGAACCTACCTCAAGACAAGACCCTCCTTTGCAGTATACACTTCCATATCATTGTCAAATGTTGACTTCCTGTTGCGGAGGAAATCCATTGCAACCGTTGTGCAATCAAGTGCTGCACCCGTTTATTTCCCCTACATTAATTCAAAACTAATTTCCCTGGATATTACCTACAAAGTTAATTACAAAAATTCTCCAATTCTTGTTCCCCATTCTATTCTATATTCCTTGCCTTGACTTACGGTATACACTTACACCTACCCACCAGCCCACATAGGTATAGAACTATAGAGCAACGGAACCCGTCGGAAATCCGACCCAGAAATACCATCAGAAGAAGGATTTATAGGTTTGTAGGTAGATAGGTACCTATCGCATACTAAAACCCAATTCAATTGACTAATTACCGTTTGGAAATTAACACATGTCAACTAAGGATCCTGCTGAAGGATTGCTATTCCGCTTCATCACTAACATCGCATCAGCACCCACTTTTGTAGTTGGCTCCTAGGCGAAACTGAAAATGATGCAAATTTATCAGGACGAACGATAAAAATGAAAACAACAACAGCAACAAGAACCATAATCAACCAAAGGGATGGGTGGGAATGACGGCAACGACGACTTTTGTCTACGATTTAAGTCGACCATTATTTCCCATCATGATTATTGGCGTCCTCCATTAAAACAAAAAAGAAAGAAACAAGAAACCCAAATGCCAGAGGGAGAGCTACTAACCCACGCACACTATCTCAATATTACCACTACACACAACTAGAATTAATCTGCAGAAGTGTTAGTGCCCAACACATTGCCGCACTTGGAAAACTGGAAAGTGGAACGGAGAGCCATGAGTTTAGCATTCGACACCACTGCACTCGCACTGAATGGCAAAGTGACTCTTGTGCGCAGGCAAAGAGAACTTCCAGTTTGTATCATGCACACAGCGCGTACAGCAAGTGGCCACGCCTCCTTTTATTTATTTCAGTATTAATTTGGTTTGCAGTCGCCACCAAACGAAGGTGCGCCTCTTCTCTGGTTCCGGTGGTGGTTAGGTAGGTCTCAATACGTTCCGATTCAAAGTTTTTGGTGCTTTCCGGCTGCGAATTTCGTTCTTTTTTTTTATCGAACCCGCTGACAGTGGTCGTCGTGTCGTTTGTTTCTTTATCGCCGCCGATTGAATTCAAATGATATACGCAAAGGTAACCCGATGAAGACGTTTTGATGGCTATCAAACGCGAACGAGTTATTGCTTGTGACAATCGCTCAAAACCGGTTTGCGTATTAGGACGCAATTGGAGCAACGCAGTGACGTTTCTTTGTTTGTAGCTTTTGTTGTGTATTTATTATCGAACAGCTTCCCAGGGAATTGCTAAAATTGCCGTGTTTAATGTGACACTCGGTTGACAATTTATTAAGACGAACTGTCAAATTTGTGAAAATAACTCCGCTAATTTATTAAGTGAGTGAAGAAGAGAGAAAGAGAAAAAATTAGAAGAAAAAGAAAAAGAAGAAAAAAAAAGATTTGCCGTGGAAGTGGTGCAATGCCACAACGATCTCCATTCGCCATACAGGAACTTTTAGGATTAAGTGATTCGGCAGTGGCAGCGGCAGTAGCTGCAAGAAACAATAACAACGCCAGTGGAAACAGTAATGCTATTAACAACAATGACGCAGCTAATGGAAGCGCATCATCATCACAAACAGCACCAAACACATCGCCGTGCGCGTCAACGGCATCATCATCGACGACAACGACGGCAGCCACGGCGGCAGCAGCGGCTGTTGCAGCTGCGGCAGCTGTGTCAGCCGTTACACCGAGCTTATATCCCAATGTTGGACAAACGCCGTTTACGGCCGATCAACATCATCAGATGACAATGGCTGCCGCATCCCGGATGGCATACTTCAATGCACATGCAGCAGTGGCTGCTGCCTTTTTACCTCATAACATGAGCGGTGCGGGTGGCGGCAATGGGGGCTCTGTTGGTAGTGCTAATGGTGCATCAATGGTGGGTGCGGGTGGAGTTGGAGGGCATCATCATCATTTGTTGCATCCACAAGGTGGGGGTGAGTTTTTATGTTGTTGTCTGTGGCTGTTATTGTTTTTTGTTTGTTCTTTTTTTTTTTTTTTTTGGTTCCTCTCCTCTTGTCAGGGCCCAGAGAATGGGAATCTGTTTTTATGCAATTCAAATTAAATTCTGTGTGTGTGTGGGATTATTTGTTTTCGATTTGGGTTATTGTTTTTGTCGAGCTGTTTACCTCTAGGATCCGTCACCAAACACAAAAAAATTTGTTGGTACCTGTGTAGGTGAATGATTTTGTGGAAAAAAGTTCAACGAAAGCGGAGTGAAGTTATCAATTTCTTTCAGTTCTTTGGTAAGGTTGGTAGCCTAACTATAGGAAGTTGGGCAGCGAGAGGTTATTTAAAACAAAAACCCTACCTATACTTTAGACATTTTAGTTTAACTTTGCATGGATAACAAAATCTTATCATACCGATTTAATGCGTCGGTGACAAATATAAAAACTTTACTTTTACAATTTGGAGTGATAGGCAGATCATAGAAGATGCTTCGGATGACAGCAGGAGTAACAAAGCTTGATCGAATTAGAAGTACTAAGATCCGTGGAAGCCTTCATGTCAAAAGTACCATCTTGGACAAAATTCAGCACGACCGGCTCAGTTGGTATTGTCATGTTCAAAGGAGAGATCCGCAGAACCCCGTCAAAAAGGCAATATCGTACAACGTTTCAACAAATTCGCGACGAAAAAGAAAAGGCAGGCCAAAACACTCCTGGTACAAGCAAATGCAAAAACAGCAGCATTTGGTTGGCCTCAGACATGGAACAATCCAAAACCGGGAGGCTTGCCGACGATTTCTGAGGTCAACGCGGCGTACCCCACAGGCGGATCACTAGTGTGAAGCAGAAAAGTGGGAGAGTTGTGATCGCTTCAAGATCACTACTCGTAACGCCGAAAATGAAAAAGAAGAAGAAGAAGAAGGCAGATCTTAGAAGAGGTTAGGTACCTACGTACCTAGGTTAGGTACCTACCTAGCATAGATATTTTAACCTATTATATTTTTTTTGGAAACACTTCAATGATATTGAGTTAATACGATGGATCATAACAATTTCGGACTACGAATGCGGAATGCCAAAAAGGAAGCGTCATAGACGCCCTCGTAGTGAATATTTTGTTACTGTCGACAAAATTGTTAAACAAGCTCTAAATATATTTACAGATATATGTATATCTGTTGCAAAACATTCAATACAAATATGTTTTAAGTCCGTTCTAGTTGACAGTCATAGTCTGAAATTATTAAGACGGGTCTTTTGATAAGGGTTATTACCTCTGGAGTCCTGGACACCTGAGAATTGTCGCATTGAAAACGAAAAATAGAAACCAAACGAGGTTGCAAAGACCGTCGGCTGATACACCCACAAGATAAACAACAGAACAATTAACAAACCACAACAGCACGCGGTTGTGTGTACAGACACGGTCCCCCATCCAACCACTAACAGCGCTAAACTCGACTTAGGTAATTGCGGTGTTCCAAATGGAACCGATGCTTTCGAGCGACAAGGCCGTTGTCATTGTGAAAACAGTTAGACAGACTTTGGTCTGAACGACAAATATTTGATAATGTGAACCCTCGAAGTAAGTAGGTACCAACTGCTTTTCCGACCGTGTGGTGGTTTTCAAATATTTTTTATAATTTTATTTTTTGAGGTCTGACGACAGATGAGTTTGAAAGCAGACTACATCCTACCATCCAATACCCATAGGACCAAGTCTGTAATTTGTACAACTTTGAACAAAAAAGTCGTTTTTTACAATTGCACTTTAAACTCTGCAGAACATTCAAATTCTTAGGTACCTATTTCTACTCATTGATTAAATCAGAATGTACTTGTTATCATTTTTCGACTGTGACTAGGGGGTGAGTATATAAATAAAACATAAAAATATTCGCTATAAGCTTGTTTTGGTATTTAAAAGTCATTTGTTTTGAGTGTAGAGTTGTCATTCAGAGGATTTGCAAACTACCTACGTGAATTCCATAAAACAATTAAGTGAACTGGAATCGTGTCCTCAAACCATGTTCCCTGTTGTTCAAAGGTAATTTAAATGTGTTGAATGTGCTAAGTATCTTAAGATGAACGGCAAGAACTTAGGCTAAGAGCTGTAGATGTATATGTGATCAAAAGTTTGTAAGCAAGCCCATCGGTTTGGTCGTTCCTTATGTCCAGCCGAAAAACCGAACAAAATTAAGCTTCACTATATAATAACAGTTCTCCATGAAATAAAATAAATGAATAGGGTGGCGCAACAAACAGGAAACCGTAGGGCCAAGCACATCTCTCACAACCATGCTTTGTGACTTGTGAGGGAATGGAGGGTATACCTACAACTTTTCTAGCTTTTCATGGCAATGAATTTACTAACGGAGGGCTTGCCAATTCCTCGCAAAAGGCGATACCTGTGGGAAAACATTTTTGCCTTCCTTAGTATTCGAACCACAAAGCTCTATGTTAACAGGCAAACATATGCTAACCATCACGCCACTGGTTCCACAAGTTTGCCATAGCTTGAATGAATTTCAGCTGAGAGACACCAATTTTCGACCACTTTTTCCAACACTTGTGGCCGTATGTCAGCAACAATGTGCCGAGTATTCTCTTCCAAGGCGATAATCGTGTCGGACTTACAAGCGACTTCACATAACCCCACAAGAAATAGTTCAGCAGTGTTAAATCACCATCCAACTTCCATCAAACGAGGTCTGTCCAACTAATTGTACAGTGTGAACTCGGCTAATATCGATTTCGTTTCGAGACAATTTACCAAACGTAGACAATGCCCAATGGTCGTGCGGCTTTAATTCTTCCATGAAGTGATAAACCAAACTAAGCATAAATGATGCGACACATACCAAAAAGACCAAATCCGAAATGGTATTGTCAGATTGAAAACCACATGTCGGAAAGAAAAACATCATTTAAATAATGATTTTTATTGATTGAGTAAAGACAGGAAATTCTTTATCACTGTGTAGCTTACTCAATGTTTTTAGTGGGTTTTAAGGAAATCTAAGTTAAAGTACATCTGTGAAGAAAAAAGCAAATTAGGAGCGAAGAGCGAAGTTTCTTATGATCTTCATACACATTTCTTTTTTTTACAGGAAAAAAAAACCAAAAAACTGTGAAAAATCTTGACCATGGTAAGAGATTTTAGTTAGCTGATGTTAGCATGGGTGGCACCTAGGACGCCAATTATGGTGTGGCACCTATTACGGCAATTATGGTGTCCACTACAGAACAAAAAAAAATCGCTGTCCTACAGAATAAGATTTTTTCTTCCAATTCAATAAAAAAAAAAATTAGAAGGAGGAGATTAAAAATTAATGTTCGTATTTACTATACTGTACGACATAAGGAAAACTGCAGAAAATTAATACAAATGTTCTACACATTCAAAAAAGTAGAACAAATATTTGCACACCTACCTACTTTACACGAAATAACAGTTGTAGATGCCTAAAACGTCTTCTTCCAATAGCTTTTAAAGCAGAAAATTTATTTTTATCATCATCAGAATTTATTTGCTGACCTACCTCAAGTTCGACAATTAAAATTCACAGATTGTTGAGCGACTTATTTAATTTTAACTTAATAAAACTCCTTTCGCATGATGAAAATGAAACACACACTGTCATAAACATTTTCATTGCGACAATGAGATTCGGAAGAGATTGTGCAAAGTCCCATTCAATGATGAATTTCAGGGGCGAACGCAGGGGGGTTTTGGGGGTTGAACCCCCCCCCCCCCCAAATTTGTGAAATAAAAAAATAATCACTAGTTTCTTGAAACAGAAACCAAAATATAAAACATGAAATCATAAAATTCATCTGAAAATTTCATTCTGTCAACGAAAAAATCCCTCCAAATGCGAAAGCCATTTCTATCGATAAATTGATTTGCAGGTATTTCATATGTTTTAGAATGACTTTTTGGTTCTGGTATGTTTTTAGCATGATCACCCTTTTCTAGTGTAAGTAAATCTGATATGTTGAGGTAGTGTTGGGTCGTATACAACGGGATCTGCGATAGAAATATATGAAAATTCACTTTCCTTTTTAGTTGCAAACACATCGCATTTGTCGTTTCAAAAATAACGGCAGTTGCGACCGAAACACATCGTGTCGGTCACTAGAAGACTAACGGCAGTCACGACCGAAATCTACGAAAGTTAAAATTTTCATCAGACATACTAAAAGCCAGTCGCTCTGGCTCTGTATAAGAATGGGATCTACAACGGCAACTAGGAAAGGGTATACTATGTATGAATAAGAATATGCATACCCATGAACATTGCTTGAGTATGCCAAACGAAAAACAGCCCAACAACTTTATAGACACCTTAAATGTTGGCCATTCGTCCCTAACAGTTCATTATTTTATGCAGATCGGTGCGACACTTCCGGTATCCGTGGCTTCAAGCGAGCGATATTTTTCATGTCTGCGCGGATTAAAAACTTATCTGCGATTAAGAACCAGCGAGGAGCGACTGAACGGTTTGATGTTGCTGAACATCTATAGAAGTATTGAGGTTGACTATGAGGACGTTATAAATATAAAACTGGCAAAAGTTCCAAGCACATTCATTTTATTTTATAAAATACTAGCTGTGCCCGCGACTTCGTCCGCGTGGAATAGTGACTTTCGGGTCTCGGCAGCATTTTTAATTTTTCTGTAACCTATTGTTATAAAATTTTACTTATGGGCATTTGTGCATATGATTTTGATGTTCTAACTTTTTCCATCTTTTGCTAAATAAAACTGTTTTGCCGTAAGTAGTTCCGTTCCCATCGGAACAATGGAACAAAAAAAAAAAAAATAGACAGATATAGTTTTCGGAATATTAGCAACGACTCCCGTTCCCGTGGGAATATGGTGATAGTTCTGATAAGAATATGGGAATGAGTTAAAGTTTTTGTTACTCGCTCGGGGATAGTATAGCATTCTAACGGTGGAAGAATTTTTGAAATCGGTGCAGTAGTTTCTAAGTTCTCGTTTACGTTCCCGTTCTCGTAGGAATTGGGATAAAACATAAAGTCTATGTCTTTCCTCAGGTCTACCTCTGTAAAAAAATTTCATTTGAATTGGTTCAGTTGTTTGGGCGGGAGACGGTAACATAGAAAGACGAGCTACTTTTGCATTTATAATATTAGTAAGGACCGGTTCCCGTGGGAGTATTCGGATGAAATGTAGCCCATGTCCTTCTTCAGGTTCTAGATAATCTCTGCATAAAATTTTACTTAAATCGATTCAGTGGCTTGGGCGAAGATGGTAACATAGAAAGACAGACAGACAGAGCTTCTAAGGACTCCCGTTCCTGTAAGAATTTTGGAATGAGTTTAAGTTTATGTTACTTGAGGATAGTGAGGCATTCTAATACAGGGATAAAATGCATAGCCTATGTCCTTCCTCAGGTTCTAGACTATCTCTGTACCAAATTTCATTCAAATCGGTTCAAAAGTTTTGGCGGGAGACGGTAACATAGAAAGCTGGACAGACAGAGTTACTTTCACATTTATAATATTAGTTAGGATTTTCTAAGCAATGCATTTGTACAAATCAATATATAAAGTATAAAAAAAGTATAAAAATATTAAAAACAAATTTTTCGTTCATATTTAATATATTGCTTCAAATCAAATGTATAGGTCAAACTTCAATTCAGGCATTTATCATAGAAATCTTACATTAAAACTGTTAGCAAATAAAAACGTGGCTGAATTCTCACGAAGATACTTGATCAACAATGTTCATATTTTACCAACAATTCAGAATTGTTGACGAAACACAAACGTTGTTAAAGTATCATGGACATGTATGTTTCTAGTATCACAACCGTTGTTGGTTAACAATGAAATTGAAAATGACGTTGTTAATTTGAGCAATGAAAATTGTAGCATTTAAATAAATAAAATGAAAATGCCAGCTTGTTCAATTTAAGTATGTTCGTGCTTGACGCAAAAACAAACAAGCTTCATGTTTGATTTTACCAAGGTTTTTCTTTCGGTGTAGAGCTACAGTTTTAGCTACATTTAGCTACGTCTATAGTATTTTGGGAAAGCTATAATATTCAATTTACTTTTTCGTATCCATCCTGATCCGATGTTGAAGGTAGTGTACACATTTGTTTCACTGAATCCAATTTAAGAATCACGATTTTGACTTTGTTGACATGTTGCAAAAGATGCAATTTCATAAACAGTAATCATTGGAAAGATTGGCACCAGGATTTTTTTTTTGACTAAAGTTAATATCTTTCATTTAAATATAAAATATAACTAATCATTTGACAAACGTCTGATCTAGGAGCCCAAATGCTTAATAGTTGGTCTATATGTTAATTTATTACGGATTATTTAATCGAACGATGATGTGTAATAGACCAACTCTATTGCATAGCGGCTCGCGTAAAAAGCACGCACTTAACGGTTAACGGTATTTCTTGTAATTTTGATCACCGACCCCCAGGGCATACTGTCGATGATAGGTTTTTTTTTTTGTAAAAAAAAATAATACCCACGTATGACAAACTTCAATTAGATAGAAGTTTGCATGTGCAAAAAAGTGGAAACTATTTTGTGAGTTGGCCGTAAAATTTGCTCGACGTGTGTGTTGTTACCAAAAAAAAAAAAAAAGAAGCACTCCGGGAGTGCCGACAGAAGTGAAAACAGAATTGAATTTTCAGTAAATATTTTAACGTATAGGAAAATCTTTTATAATATATGTAGATGTACATAAGGAAGAACATCAATGAAACTTATGAGTTTTCATTCATAATTTCATATCTTCTATTATCATCTCTACAATCATCGTATTCTAATACTGAAATAATAGGTCTATGGTAACTTAAATAGGAATCGAACAATTTTGTCTCGAATCTATTTAAATATATCGCAAAAACTGCATCAATCGTCGCTTTATATTTCGTTGTACTAAAGCTGCGGTCATTCGTCATTGTAAATTAGTGTTCTTGAAAAAGTGGCAAATTAGTAGCATCGGCGCAGTTGATGTTAAAATCACCACTCAAAATCATTAGGAAATCATCAAATCTCTCCCCAATTTTATTGTGAAGGTATGCAGAAGCGTCTTCAGACTAAATAAATAAATTTTTATATGAAAACTGTCGTATTACACTTGAAGACGTATTCGGTGAATTATAAACGCCTACTGTTATAACTTGCTGTCCATTTCCAGAGTGGCAACGAAAAACACACAAATCGCCGATATCAAAAACTAGTGTACCTCGTATGCAAATCCATATGATTTGAGCAAAATATGGCAGTTGTATCAGACAACCTTTTATAGATAGCTACTCCTGCTGCTGGACGATCGTGCCTTCTGAAACTTGGAACTAAACTGAAATCTGAAATACCTATCATATCTATATTTCTTCGTCACCCTTGTGAAATTCTGTTAAAATCAATACATTAAATTTTTTAACGATAGTGTCTACAGATCTCGTAACTGCGCTCGTAAACTTTGACAATGAAATGAAAAAAAGGACAATGCATTAAGTTTAGAAACGAAATTAATTAATATTTGAGTAATGGTTTTCAAACTATTTTCATGCAACCATTTCAACTCCATCGATAAATCATCGCGATGAGTTGTTGATCTCTTTTAATTTGTTGTAAAGTTCGAATCATCGACCAGTGCGTCTCCTACTCTGCCATGATGAAATTTCCAGCTTCACTCATCCACTTCATTGTAATGATAGTAAAATATTTGATGCTTTTTATTTTTTCTGCGTTGCATAAATTTTTCTCTGTCCTTTAATTCTTTTCTTTCTTCTCTGAATTTCTCCGAGTCGGTAGTATTACTAGGTAATGTTGCTATTACATTCTTTTAAGTCATTTAGCAGCATCGAATTTAAGATGTTTCTTGGCTCAATGGTCGAGTCGTTGGCTATTAAACTCAGGGTTTCAGGTTTGAATCCTAGCCGTGGCAACAATTTTTATTTATGTTTTCACTTAAAATAAATAAAAAAATGTAAGTCATGGCTGGGAATCGAACCTGAGACGCTGGGCTATGACGACTTTACATACGAAATACGATGAGCCAAAAAATGGTGTCGGTCGCGAATTCATTGCTTTACCCCCATCGCAAAAGTGCCAAACGCGCCTAAAGAAGTTTTCACTTCAAAAAATTGAAATGCGTTGATTTGATTCTTGTTACAACGTTTATTTAAAGAGATTGATGCGTTCGATGGAAAAGTAGCTCTATAGCTGATAGCTGTGACAAATATACTAGTTCTGCAAGCAATTGAATTGCTTATGGAGCTAAACCTTTTGAGATGAATGACTTATCCAGAATGAAGAAACGCTTGTTCTAGGAGTGTTGTTACTGTATGCATGGGTTTGATTTATGGAGTACACATTGCACCTGGGATATAACTTCAGCTTTATAAGGCGTGGCCAATGAGACTACTCGTTCTATCAAAGAAGAGGAAAAAAGAATTCAAGAGGAATTCCTCTTAAAGGTTGGAATAAGAGTAGAAGTTGTAAAACAAGGAACTGGAACAATGAATGATGGGAATAGTTCGAGAAGATTTTTCGGAGATCCAAATGTAGCTGCATATATTACCAAAGTAGACAAAAGATTGAAAACCAGACACGCAGTCATATTGGAAGCTACTTACTTAGGCGGGCATTACAGTTGGGGGTGAACCTGGGCCTCAACCAAAATCCTTCTATATTGGAAGTTATTTGCAGCAATTTTTCAATCGATACCCAAAAATTTAAGATCTATACTGAAGAGACAGCTAAGCTCGCGACATCGTTATACCCAATACCCTTGGTATCACATGCCCGCAACTGTTCACAAAATAATAGAAATTGCATTCCTGCCAGTTGGATCACTTTCAGAAGAAGCTCAAAAATGCAGGAACAAGAACTACAAGTACTATATAGGACCCATCACTTAAGGAAGTTCTCCCGGCTATCGACGAATGAGGATATATTGCATATGATCCTGATATCATCCGATCAATTAAGATCTGAACCGAAGAAAAACATTTTTCTTTGAGTGAAGAAGCCCTTGAACTAATTAAAAAACTTATTAACATTAATATTACGTTAATATTATCGTAATTAAAAAAATGTTGATATATGTCAATAAACCCTGCAAATCCGAAAAATGTCAATATTTTTTCTTTAAATGATTCTTTTTCAACCAAAACTTGTCAAAATGTGTGTTAGCCCATTTCAAGCAAGTCTGCAAAGTTCAATTCGATTCCATTTCATGCTTCAGACTTTACGAATTTTTTCCCGCTCTCCCATACAAACAGCACCACTGTGCGGCGGCGTCATTGGGCCATACATCCTCCGTGATGATCAAGACCAGCACTTTACTGTGAATGGGGATCGCTACCGTTCAATGATAACCGAATGCTTTTGGCCACAATTGGATGATATGGACTTGGAGGACATGTGGTTTTCCAACAGGACGGCGGCGCCGGCGCCACAAGCCACACTGTGAATGTCACATTCAATTTATAGGGAACCAAGTTTGGAAAACGTGTTATCTCACAAAATGGTACAGTCGCTTGGCCACCTGGGTCGTGCGATTTAACGCCGTTAGACTATTTCCTGTGGGGCTACGTCATGTCTATGGTGTATGCCAACAAGCCAGCGACGATTGATGAACTTCGTACGAATATCGAACGTGAAATTGTAGCAGAATCAGCTGATTTATGCTTGAAAACCGTCAAAAATTGGGTTCAGCGTGATGGCCACCACGCATACATAATAGCATCAAACGTATTTTCACAAGAATAAAAAATTTTATTGATATCCAAAATCGATTTTGTGAAATAAAAAAAAACTTTTGAAGCGCTTTTATTGAAAAACCCTTTACTAAAACAAACAACTTTTCATTAAACTGCATTTTTGTTCGGAAGCTGGCTTGAAAATAAAAAAAATGTAGAAAAAACCTTCACTTAAATGTGATAAATGATAAAAGCTACGGAACAGATTTCCAAAATTCTTTCAAAAACAGATTGCTTCAATATTCCTCAGTAACATAGATTTCAATTAATTTAAATATTGCAGTGTTGATGCAATACATTGTGATTAAAATGTTTCAGACGAAACCACTCAAGATAAACACGAAATGATTAAAATGTTTTAGACGAAACCACTCAAGATAAACACGACTGTTTTCATTTAATGTTAGATAGGTAATGATTTTATTCTTAACTAGCTATAGGTACAGAAAATATTTTGGGAGAGCTACTGTGTGAACCATGTTGATTATAAGTTCCAGTCAATACGTGGGAATCGCAAACTAAACAAAACGTGCCAACAAAAATACGCAAGTTTCTTATTGCGTCTGGCAAGTTGTAGGAGCAATGGTTCACACAGTGGCTCTCGTTACTAGGTGAACAAACAAAAGTATTGAATTCTTGCACATGCAAGTTGCAAGATGAAATTATGAATGAAAAATAAAAGTATTAAATTCTGGGACGTACAAGTTGTTGAAATAAAATAATAAATGAAACTTAAACATACTCCCCCCTTTTGAGGGTTCTTAACTCTCTAAATTTGAACTTTAAAATAAATATAGCTTAATCTTAAATGTTGACCTCGAAGTTTCTTGGCCGAGGGGTTGGTCTTCTTGTGCGACGAAAAAAAATGATGAAGATCCCAATCATGCATGCCAATAACAACAAACTGCTTCCATAGTGATGATAGTCATGGGCGTTGATGTCAGTAGTGGGGGCAGGCAGTTTCTTAGAATGTTCAATTACTTCTCTGATTTTGGACTTCAAGCTCTCAAACTCGGATTGGTCAATGCGATCCTGTATTTTCATATCTGTTGTATTTGCTGTTTTTCCTTTGGCTTATAGTTATGTTCCAGCTACTTGTATTTAATCTCGGAATAAATGGTGAAGTTATTTTGCTCTCATAATTCATTTTACCTTTGATGATTACATTGGGCAGTTGAAGAACACAAGTTTTCTTGAACTCCAGAACACCGTTTCCATATAAATTAATAGCTGTACTTACATCGTTGCAAATCAGATGGCCAGAAACCTTTGATGGAATAGAGAAAATCCAACTGTTTGAAAACTTGAGTGCTTTCCATACGTTTTGTGACTGCGTTTCCCTCAAGGTACATTTGTTGAAACTCTCTTCTTTATGATTTAGTAAAATCATTTCGCAGACCTCCAAAGTTCCTTGTTGGATGTTAGTAGGATGAACTTGATTACACATGTAGTTGGTTGACGTCATTCGTTTGCATGCTCCCAGCTCGAGATCACTCAATAAAAAATGTTTATCTCTAGGTAATGACACAGCTGATATGGCGCAGATGTTTTTACTATAAAGGTATTGTTTCTGTGAATAATAGGAATGGGAATAAGATTAAAAAGTTGAAATTCTTCTGAGTCCGTCAATGGCAGTAGCATTTCAAACACAATTGAATCATTTAAGTACCGATCTTTCACTGTTGAGATTTTATACATATCAGTAACTGAACCTTCTGGCAATGATAAATAGGAAGGTAAATTATTCCTTACAAGCTGCAACTGCTCACTTAATTGTTTGGGTGTAATTAGTTGTGGATTAATTTTTCCGTGATTTAAATCCAAAAGAACATCTAAAAGCATTTCTTGTATATGCTCTAAATTTGTGAGAACAAGAATTAGATAAGAGGTCAATGCTCCGAGGTTCTGCTTTATCCCATTAGTCTTTTGTTTCTCGTTGATGATTGCAAAAGTCTTTTGGAGATGTTCATTTAAAGCTTTAAATTGATCCTGTACTTGAATGTGATCACGTTTTAAAATATTTGACGTAGCATCTGCAATTGAACTTTGTTTTCTCAAAAGCTCAATCAAATGATTTTCATTCTTGAAGGCATTGTTGATTTGACCCTGAATGTTGTCTGCACTTTCTTGGTCAAGGATACCAAACAAACTTTGTGCCAGAGTTCCTACAATGTCGAATGGTGATCTTGCCATCCTTGTTTTTTCATATTTTGGTGCATGATAATTTTGAAGCAACTCATTGTTGTGTTCGATTACTGCGATTCTGTTTCGTAGTGTGTCTATTATTGGCTTGTAATACATTTGAATAGCAGGAGCTTCTGTGCTTATATCTTGCATTCTGTTGACATATGCTTTAAGCTCATTGAATTCTTGCCAGTACGTTGTCAAATTGTAAAATACAAAAATTTTCCAGTACGTGTTTACCGTGCGAATCCTGCCAATATCTTCAAAGTACATGCCAACACCATCATCAAGTTTCTTGATATTTACTTGTTCCTGTGTCAAAGTCTGACCTAAGGATGCAGGTATCATTATAAGTTTGTTACATCTGGTTCTGCCATTGCTGTAAGAGGACTTCCTATTAAGAAGTGACCGGGTGTAAGAGCTTCCAGGTCGTTTGGATCAGATGATAATGGTGTCAAAGGTCGAGAATTCAATATAGCTTCGATTTGTATGACAACAGTTAGCAATTCTTCGTACGTAAGTGAAGCTTCACCTAAGTGACGAACGAGTAGGGACTTTGCAGATTTTACGGCAGCCTCCCAAAGGCCTCCAAAATGAGGTGAACGTGGCGGAATGTTTTTCCAAGTTATTCCTTCCTCGAGGCAATGTGTCTGTATTGCCGCTTGCATTCTACTGGAATTGAATTCTCTTGTTAGCTCTGCTAATTCATTCTTGGCACCAACAAAGTTCGTTGCATTGTCGCTAAATATTGTGTGGCAGAGTCCTCGCCGTGCTATAAATCGTTTTAGAGCATATATGAATGATTGAGAATATAAATCTCCTACCACCTCTATGTGTATGGCTTTAGTAGAGAAACAAACGAAAATAGCTTAATATGACTTTGTAGGAGTCTTACCTCTGACCTTGTAGTGAGTTTTTATGGGACCGCAAAAGTCCACCCCAGCATAATAAAATGGTCTTGCTGAATTCACCCTTTCCACAGGCATGTTTCCCATCACCTGATTGATGAATTTTGGCTTTGTTCTAAAGCATATGATGCATCTGCTAATTACTTGTCGAGCTGCATGTCCAACACCTAAGATCCAGTATTGTTGTCGAGAGATGGCTATTAACGCTCTATGTGCGGCGTGCATGTGCTTGAAATGAAGATATGTTAATATTAATTTAGTTACTGTATTGTTTTTTGGAATTAAAATTTGATGCTTAGAGTCTGAAGAGATCTTGGCATTTGCCAACCTTCCCCCAACTCGGATCAGTTTTGTTCTTTCATCAAAATATGGAGCAAGAGAAACTATAGATGAATTTCTATGTACAAGCCCTTTTCCTTCTAACGCACGGTATTCGTCAGGGAATGAGACTCTTTGCGTGTAAACAAGAATCCATCGCGTTCCTTCTCTTAATTCTTCAGTTGTTAGCTGGCCTGTGTTTCTTAGTTCATTTGGTTTTCTGCAATTATAGTAAAATCTGAAACAGAATGGAAATATTTTTCTCAATGTAAAAAATGAACTCCTATAATTGATATTTTCGATTAAGCTTAGATCGTTTTGAATTGTTGCCGACAGCACCGATTTTTTCCTACGTCGCGTCGTTCTGGGACTACGTCAGGATATTCGCATTCCTCAAATTGATCGATTTCTCGATTTTGAAGAAACTCTGGACCTTTGAACCATACTGATGATTTGAATAGTCCTGATAAATTTGATCCTCTCGATACCAAATCCGCTGGATTTAAATGGCCCTTGATGAATTGCCATTGATGAAACTCTGAGAGTGATTGAATTTTTGCAACTCTATTTGCTACAAAAGTTTCCCAAGTGTAGGATGGTGATTTAAGCCAGGCCAGCACGGTGGTAGAATCTGTATAAAAACATACCTTGTCAATTTTCTTTGGAAGTATTTGAATTATCCTATCCACCAGCTCCACCATAAGTACTGCTGCTTGTAGTTCCAGGCGGGCTATGCTGACAATTTTCAGTGGAACAACTCTTGATTTTGAACAAAGCAGTTGGCACAATGTTTGATTTCTTTCATCGATTGAACGTAAGTAAACGCATGATCCAAAGGCACTTAAACTGCTATCGGAGAAAGCATGAAGTTCAATTGTCTTGGCAGAAGGAAGAAGGACGTATCGTGGAATGCTTATATTGCTCATTAGGGAGAACTGTCCAATGTATTTAATCCACTTTTGAGCCTTTTCATTTGAAAGATTGTCAACCCAACACAATTTTGATTTCCATAATTCTTGTAAGAACAGCTTTCCAATGACAATCAGGGGTCCAAGCAGGCCAAGAGGATCAAAAAGTCTGGCAAGATCGGCCAAAAATGTTCGTTTTGTTATTTGTGTGGATATTTTGTTTACTTTTCGTCATTGAAGCTGAAATCAAAGACATCTTGAGAGGGATCCCATATTAGTCCTAATGTTTTTACTATCTCAGATTGATGAAGTGTTACTAGTTTCTCTTTATCTTCTTCAGGAATTCCCTTTAAAATCATAGGATGATTGGAACAAAATTTTTTCAATTCAAAATTGCCTGCCTTGAGTAGACAAATTACCTCATTAAGCAACTCATAAGTGTCATAGTCTCTGAACCAGCCAGGCAATCATCCACGTATACATTGTTTTTAACGGCTTGTGATGCTCTAAAGAATGAATCTTGATTATCTTCTGCTAATTTAACTAGACATCTAGTTGCTAGGTAGGAAGCCGATGCGGTCCCATACGTGACGGTGTTTAATTTGTACAGCTGTAATGGCTCATCATTTCTTGATCTCCAGAAGATAAGTTGTAATGATCGATCATCCTCGTGCATTAAGACCTGGCGATACATCTTTGTTATATCTGCTGTAAAAACATACCTGTGCATCCTGAATTTTAGAACTATTGAAAATAGATCTGGTTGAACAGTTGGGCCTACCATGAGTATATCATTTAGTGAGTGACCAGAAGTAGTCTTGGCTGATGCATCAAAAACTACTCTAAGTTTCGTTGACGAGCTTTCGGGTTTCATCACGCAGTGATGAGGTATGACGTAGTGCCTCTTTGGAATATTGTCCTTGTTAATTGGCGTCATGTGACCCAATGTCTTATATTCCTCCATGAAGTTGATGTAAGATATTTTTAACGTTTCATCCTTGCTCAACTTGTTTTCTAATGAAAGAAACCTTTTTCTTGCAACTTGAAGAGAGTCACCTAATGCTATGGTAGGATCGTCTTTAAATGGTAATTTAACAACAAATTTACCTTCAGAATTTTGCACTGTGTATTTCTGGAAATGTTCTTCGCACTGATGTTCTTCTTCGTTCTGGGTGTTAGTTGGAGTGTCATGGCTTTCTGTTTCCCAGAAAGAGCGAACGAGTTTATCCAACGATGTTAACGATGGCTTTGTAACTATGTGACAATGAACACATGAATTTGAAGCTGGAGCACTTCCGGCTACTATCCATCCTAGAACTGTTTTTCGTAAGATTGGTAGATCGTTCGAAACTCTATGTTCTCCTGGTAGAAACAGATCAAAGAATAGTTCGGCTCCCAATAGCATGTCGATTTGCTTGGACTTGCAGAAAGATGGATCAGCCAGTTCGATGTAAGATGGAATCTTCCACACTGAGACGTCGATTTCTTGACTACACTGGTAATCACTTATTCGAGGCATGAGGTTCGCTTCTATTGTTGTTTGATAGGTTGACGTCCTAGATTCCAATTTTATTGTGGCCGCAAACTCAGATCTGCATTCATTGCCACCTATTCCGCAGATTGATGTGTCCTTGTAATGTTTCTTGATTCCTAGCTGCTGTAGTAACGATGTTGTTACAAAATTCAGTTGTGATCCAGAATCAAGAAGCGCTCTGCACGGGATTCGTGTACCGTGTGATGAGATCACATTGACCACTGCCGTTGCTAAATAGACATGACGTTTCTTGAAGTGTGTTCTTGCTGCTGCATTGACAGCTTGAAGTGTTGGTTGTGAACTACCCTTCTCACCCAGCTGATGCGTACTTGGTGAGTTTTGCTGCTGCTTCTGCAAGTGAAGTAGTGTGTTGTGTGGCATGTTGCATTTTTGGCACTTTCGATATGAGCATGATTGGGAGTAGTGGCCCTTCTTTAAACAGTTTCTGCATAACATCAGCCTGTGAACAGCCTTTCCTCGGTCCGAACCTGAAAGTGACAAGAATTTAATACAATTGTAAATCCCATGCTTACCAGAATTGCAAAATAGGCAATTCAGTGTCTTATCCAGATCCATCTTGGGGGCTATTGACTTCCGTCCATTGTGGCTGCTAGTGGTGACCTCTAGGCTCTGGAACTTTCTTTTTTCGTCTCGGGAGTTGATTGCTTCGAGTGTTTGGAATCGGGACTCAACAAACGTCAGGAACTCTTGGATGGTGGGACTGTTTCTCGGATCTTTTAACACGAACTCAAACCTTTCTCTGCTCTCCTTGTCGAGTTTTTGCAGCAGAAGATGTACCACTATTGGGTCCCAGCTTGCGATATCATAATTCATATTTGTTATAACTTGTAAACACTCTTTCGTAATGTCGTGAAGCTTTCTTAAGCTTGAACTCGTCGATGTTGTAATTGACTGTGTTAGCAGCTTGTTTAGTTGAGCAGTCAATAGCAATCTTTTGTTGTTGAAGCGTTCAACTAGTACTCCCCAAGCTACCTCGTAGTTACTGTCTGTTGGCTTGAAGTTTTGTATCAAATCCAGGGCCTTTCCAGTCACATTTGCCCTCAAAAAATATAATTTTTGTGCCCGCGGTATTGGCTGATCATGGATCATTTGTTTGAACAGGTCATGAAACTGCAACCAATTCAAATATTCACCGTCAAATTTAGGCAGCTCGATTTTGGGAAGCTTCATCATTACATTCGGCGGCCTTGGACCACCTCCACTTTCTTGCACTGCTGGAATGTCCATGAAAAGCTTAAGTAACGTCTCCTCAACGCTCTCTTGCAGATTGAAGTATTCTTCTACTTCCACCGTAGTCAACTCCTGGTCCATCTTACGATATAGATTTGCAATCTCCTCCCAATTCTGCTCCAAACTTCTTGCCTTTATTTGGGAGAATTGCTGAGTATTATTCATGGCTGACTGCCCGTGAATCTTGATATTTGACCTTTTTAATATATTAGTCAACAACATATATCGTGCCTTGGAGTTCATTGGCGCGCCAGGAAAGGTTGACTCTTGATTAGAATTTGTAACAATCCCCTTCTTGGGTTTGGAAATTGCACCTTGTTGCTTACCAACTGCAGAAACTTCATCTGCAGGTTTCTCCCTGAGTGGTTTTACTCCTCCTGAACCTTGTATCCGCATCTGAAGATCACCTTGGTTTGGAGTCTCATGTTGTTTAAAATCTTCTATTCCCGAATAAATGTCGGCAGTCAAGCCTTCTGCTGCCTTTCGTACCATTTCGAAATAATCCTTTTCGAAATAGGGATGATTCATGTGATCTGAGAACCTCTCTCGCAGAATCGAATCATTCTGGTCGAATTGTTCCCAGAGAGGTTCTAGTTGCGCCTTCTTCTTATTTAGGTATTCCAGCGTCTTCCTGGTTGAACTATCCTTGTTATAGTTCCGGACTATGGTGCAGATGGATTCGCCCACTTGCTCTTGCTGAGCGGCGATCTCATCGATGGTGTGGTTTTCTTTAGAATAAGCCATTTTTTTTTTTAATTAATAATCAAACTGATACAGGCTACTAAAACTTTTTTTAGTAAGTCCTGTCACGGTCGCCAATGATTAAAATGTTTCAGACGAAACCACTCAAGATAAACACGACTGTTTTCATTTAATGTTAGATAGGTAATGATTTTATTCTTAACTAGCTATAGGTACAGAAAATATTTTGGGAGAGCTACTGTGTGAACCATGTTGATTATAAGTTCCAGTCAATACGTGGGAATCGCAAACTAAACAAAACGTGCCAACAAAAATACGCAAGTTTCTTATTGCGTCTGGCAAGTTGTAGGAGCAATGGTTCACACAGTGGCTCTCGTTACTAGGTGAACAAACAAAAGTATTGAATTCTTGCACATGCAAGTTGCAGGATGAAATTATGAATGAAAAATAAAAGTATTAAATTCTTGGACGTACAAGTTGTTGAAATAAAATAATAAATGAAACTTAAACACATTGGATCACCGTAGGATCCGATCTTTACGGGTGGGTCGGCTAGTCGCTTATATGCAAAGTATATTCCAGTACATGATACTGCAAGGCAGATAAGAAGTATGTAAAAATGTTATACCTACTAGTTACTATGAAAAAACTCTAGCCTTTCTATCCTGAAGTAAGTTCTGAAGCCCGTTTGAACATATGGCATCCAACTATATAGGGCTGTAAGTTGTATAAAGAAAACAAATGCCTGAACACATCCAAAAGTCCCAATGTAATGTCGTTCCTTCAGTAATAAATGCCAATTGGCACATAAGAAATAGCTATCTACATTGCGACCTTCAAACAGAAATGCTTACAATCATCGACTGCAAAGTCATTCCAACACCGATGTGGGGTTTGCCTTAAGTGTAAGAGACAATGTTCGGAGCTTAAAAGCATGGGAAAGTATTATAACGATGTATATGAACTTCCCTCAAAGTAAATTATAAATTAAGAAAGAAAAATTTATTTGTAGATACATCAAAGGCTGATTCAAAGGTCTTTCTTTTGCGATAAGAATCCCGCACTACTCGCTATCGGTTATTGCTGAGTGTCTTCGAAGATTTCTATCGGATAGTAAAAAAAAAAGACCAAAAATGAGTCCTGTCATAAAAGAGTGTTTGCATCGAAAAAGATGATTGAATATTGATTGATTGAATCAATAATTCCTGCGTCGCGACTGTTTTTGTAATGTGTTGCTTGTGGTCACTGGTGATGCACAAGCATCCGTTCCAGTATCTCCAAGCAACAAATAGTAGGTATTTTTTGTCTTTGACAAATATCTTTGAAAAAAATGTGAAAAGTATAAGGGCGAGTGACTTCCGCTGCATGAGACTGTTCAGCTAGTTTAACGAAGCATTGAAGAACACTGTGTGCTCCACAATTGCCTGTGTCACGTCGGCTCCGTATTTACGATTATACGAACAGCTTTTTTCACTGTCGTCATTAAAAAATAAGTTGTTTTCTGTTGCTGCTCCCACTCTGATAAGATACGTGAGAGCGAGGTCGACTATACCAAGTAAAGTAGCAAACTGCGGTTCTGTTCCATTCAATTTTACCGGCTGTTTCTATTAAAATTCAAAGATCTTTGGCACTTACAAAAATATTATATTTTTATATTTTTTAAGGGTGGCCCTACGATGCTCGAGAATTGTCGTGGCCGAACGCATTTCAAGCCCCCCTCCCCCCCCCCCCTCATTTTTAATGTCACAACGCTACGGCCACCACTTAAAGAAATAGCTCTAATTTGCATTGCGTCTTCAAACCCAAAGAGATTTGGGTAGCTCATCATCTATTTTAGTGCCAGCGAGGTGTCTCGGAGATTGCCAATGCCTTTTCCAATCGAGTGTCCCTTCAATTATCCTTGAATCCCATGCCGCCAGCATTAAGCATTGAAGACCAGTGGCAGCAATGCCAAGAAGCCATCCAGAACCGCTGCCTCTGAGGTACTGGGTTTCACTCGGCCACCAAAACGAAACCCATGGTTCGATGAAGAATGTAGGCAGGCAAATGCAGCCAAGCAAAAAGCACGACAAATGCTTATGCAAACACGAACGAGAGCTGCTTACGATCAGTATAACGAGATTTACAAGGAGAAAAGAAGGGCAGAACACCGAATTCTCAAAAAGAAAAAGTAGCAGCATGAGAAGCGCTCGTTTGAGGAAATTGAGAGGTGTCATGACAGGAACGAGATTCGGAAGTTTTACCAAAAGGTAAAAAGATCCTGCCAGGGTGGCAAACCCCGAACTCAAGCCTGTAAAGACCAGCAGGGAAACATAGTTATAGAGTCACAGTGAGGATCTAGAAAGATCATTTCTGCAGACTGCTTAACGGCGATGAGGACACAAATTCCGCTGTCAGGCAGATTGCCCCATTCAGCCTGGACGATGATCAAGAATGCCGTCCTCCCGACCTAGAGGAAGTTAAGCTGGCCATATGCAAACTTAAATCAAATAAGATTGCGGGTGCAGATGGCCTTGATGCCGAACTTTTCAAGGCAGCTGGAGATCAGTTGGAAAGGAGCATGCACCAGCTGATCTGCATGATATGGTCGGAAGAAAGCATGCCCGATGAATGGAACCTCAGTATCGTATGCCCGATCCTAAAGAAAGGTGACCCTCTCAATTGCGCCAATTATAGAGGGATAAGCCTCCTAAACGTCGCTTATAAGATCTTGTCTGCTGTAATATGTGAACGTCTGAAACCCCACGTCAACAACTTGATAGGTCCTTATCAATGTGGTTTTAGACCAGAGAAGTCCACAATAGACCAAATTTTCACATTACGGCAGATCTTGGAAAAAACCCGAGAATATAATATCGATATTCACCATCTTTTTATCGGTTTCAAGGCCGCGTATGGCAGTATCTACAGATACGAGCTGTACAGACTACAGAGCCATGTCTATTTTCGGCATTCCTGCAAAACTCGTACGACTATGCAGGATGACTTTGGAGAATTCACGCTGCTCCGTCAAGGTCGGTAAAGAACTCACCTAGACCTTTGATGTCGAAAAAGGTTTTAGGCAAGGCGACAAACTGTCATGCGATTTCTTCAACATCATACTTGAACAGATTGTAAGAACCTCAAACGTCAACACCAGAGGAACAATCTTTCAAAAGTCTGTACAATTACTCACCTATGCAGACGATATTGACGTAGGTAATGGGAAGAAAAAAGCGTGATGTCATAGGTGCTTTTGCGATTATTGAAACAGAAGCAGCAAAAATGGGTTTGATGGTTAATGAGGGCAAACCGAAGTATATGTTGTCATCGAACAATGACACAGAACATCGAAGAATTGGACAATACGTCACAATAGACAGACATAACTTCGAGGTAGTACAGGACTTCGTCTACTTAGGTTCCACTGTAGACAATCAGTGCGGAGATCAAACGGAGAATAACTCTTGCCAACCGTTGCTTCTTTGGGTTAAGAAGGCAATTGAGAAACAAAACCCTCTCCAGAAAAACCAAGGTAACCTTGTATAAGACCTTAATCATCCCAGTCCTGCTTTACGGCGCGGATGCATGAAGCTTATCGAAAGCGGATGAGGAAACCCTTGGTCGTTTCGAAAGAAAAATTCTCCGTTTGCGAAGACAATGTGTGGAGAAGAAGATACAACAACGAGTTGTATGAGCTGTACCGCGACATGGGCATAGCCAGAAGAGTACGCATCGCGAGGCTACGATGGTTGGGTCATGTAGAGCGGATGGACCCAAACGCTCTGGCTCGACGGGTTTTCGAAAGCACATTGCAGAGAAATCGCAGAAGGGGAAGACCTCGTCTTAGGTGGCGCAATCAAGTGGATGAAGACCCCAACCGACTTGGAGTGCGAAACTGGAGAGAGCTCGCCCGAAATCGAAGTCGTTATTGAAGGATGTTGGTTGAGGTCCAGGTTCACCCCGAACTGTAATGCCCACCTAAGTAAGTATGTATGTATGTGTTCGTTTATTTAGTATAAATTACTATTTTTAATTACAATTTGCTACATTAGGAGTAAGTTAGTATAATTTTTATACATTAATTTAAATACTACATTTTATATAATTTGATAATTTTCTTTTAAAACTTTGAAAATTCGTTTCATTTTTTAAATCACTTGGTAACTCATTGAAAAACTGAATACCTTTATACATTATCATGTTTTGAGTTCTACTATCTCTATAAAATGGCAATCTAAAATTATTATTTGAATTTAAGTTATATGGTTGAACTTCGTGTGTAAGATTTACGTTTAATGAAAGGTATTCTGGAACCATTTTATTTTTAATTTTATAAACGAAGATTGCTGCATTATATGATATCCTCTGTCTGATGTTAAGCCATTTTAAGCAAGATAGCATCCAACTTATTGGGGTATAGAAACTGCATTTCAGTATAGTTCTCATCGCCTTGTTCTGAAGCTTTTGAAGTCTGTTGATTTCCGTTGAGTTACCCATATACAATATTGTTGAACAGAACTCAAAGTGAGGTTTAACAATTGTATTGAAAATGTTTATTGCACAGAAAATGGATATATTTTTCCGTAATCTTTTTAAGAATCCAATTTTTTTTGAAATTTTTTTTACAATGTATTCGAAATGACTGTGAAAGTTCAGATCACTGCCTATTATTACACCGAGATATTTCATTGATTTCACCTGTTCGATAATAGTATTGTTAATACGTATGTTGGTTTCGAAGTCAGAGTTTATAGTCATACATTTTGTTTTATTAACATTAATTTTTAATTTGTTTTTATTAAGCCACATACACATTTTATCTATATCGTAGTTAATGTAACTAGAAATTAAATCCAAGTCTTTACCAGAAACAAACAATAATGCATCATCAGCAAACAGCGAGATTTTGCAATACTTTAAATCTTTACAAATGTCATTAATGTAAATTAAAAACAACAGAGGACCCAATATTGTTCCCTGAGGCACGCCATACGAAGTTTCTTCACTATTATATAAACACTGGTTAAATTTAGTTCTTTGTGTTCTGTTATTTAAATATGATTGAAACCATTTTTGTTCCTTATTTTGTATGCCGTATTTTCTTAGCTTTGCTAGAAGCAGCGATCTGTCGATTGTTTCAAACGCTCTTTGAAAGTCTAAAAACACAACAATTATTTTATTTTTTTCATGACGTTCTATCTTTAAGGTCATGATAAGCCAATTAAGGGCCGTTTCACAAGAATGTTCCGAACGAAATCCTGACTGGTTTTGTACTAACAATTTATTCTCTGATATGTATTTGATTAATTGTTCATGGGCAACTTTTTCTATTATTTTTTCTAGTATTGGAAGCATATTAATTGGTCTAAATTTATCACAGTTTATGTTATTTTGCTCCTTAGGTATGGGAATTATTATTGATTCTTTTAAATTACTTGGGAAAACACCTTCCACAAAAGATTTATTTATCACTGCCAAAAGTAATGGACCTAACACATCATAGCAGTCTAAAACTATTTGAATATTTAGTCTCATAGGATCATTTTTTTTATTTAACTTTTTACATATATTGTGGAGATCACTTATGTTTATTGTTTCAAACAAAAATACACTGGGGACCATTGTCAAATTACTACAGTCAAAAGACCCTTGTGGTATTGAGTTACTTATCTCGTTTATGCTGTCTATAAAATACGAGTTCAGTCTGTTAGCAATAACTAAATTTTCCGTTTCTATTTTATCTTCAAACCGCACTTCATTTATTTCTTCTCCCTGTTCTTTTAAAACAAGAGATTTTATTATTCTCCACATATCTTTTTGGTCAGAACAGCGCTCTATCTTGTTGCATATGTAGGTTTTTTTAGCTTGATCTAGTTTATATTTATATAAGTTTCTTACCCTTCTATATTCACTCCAATCCTCAGGAATGTTAAAAATGGTTGCTTTTTTAAAACAGCGAATTTTTTTATTTTTCAAATTGTTTAATTCCAATGTAAACCACTCATTACAAGAAGGATATATACGTTTATTAATAGTTGATTCACTAACACATTTTTCCAATGACTCTTTTAATTTTACCGATAAGTCGCTAGTGTTATTGTTCGGATTTATCACTGAGGAACCAATTCTGTTTCGAAGCATTGATTTAAATTTATTCTTTTCGTATTTAAACACTTGAACTGTTTTAAAAGTTTTATTGAATTTTCTTTTATCAACCGGAATTATCAGCTCAATGGATTCGTGATCACTTATTTTAAACTCCCTTTTTGTGTCTGCCCAAATATTCCTTTTTATTGGAGCTATAACATAGTCAACTAAAGTACGTGATGTGTTTGTGATTCTAGTTGGTTTAGTAATAATCTGTTTACAGTTGTAGTCTGTAAATATCTGTTTGATTCTATTTTCATATGTATAACTACGTAACAGGTCAATATTAAAATCACCAAGTACAATCATGTTAGGATATGAGGTAATTGATTCTTCTAGCCACTCCGCGAACTCAGCACAAAAATCACATTCAGAACAACTGGGAGATCGATACAGTATAGAAATTATTTCCGATTTTTCATTAAACAATATTTGCACACATAAAATCCAAATTTTCATCTCAATATGAATTTGCTTTATAACTTTAAATTTTAAACTTGTGTTTATGAAAATTGTGACCCCGCCAGTATAGCTACTAGTGCTATCACATCTAACAACAGAATAGCCTTGTAAATTTATTTCACTATTTTCGATATCATTTTTTAAATGGGTTTCAGACACTGCAACTATGTCAAATTTGTTTTGTAATAAAATTACTTCGATTTGGTTGAAATTGTTTATTTACGCCTTGCGCATTGAAGTACCAGCATCTTAATTGTTAATACTCAATTCGCTCTTTGAGCACTTTTAGTTTTCGCACATATACTGGACAGTTTTTGTCTGTTGCCTCATGATCACAATTAGTATCAAGACCAAGTGACTCATTTGTTTTGCAATTAATACATTTTGTAACCTCACTTAAACAATCTTTAACATTATGTTCACCTCCGCATTTTATACATGCAATTTTATTTTTACAAACACTTGATTTGTGGTTGAACCCCTGACAGTTGAAACATCTTGTCAAGTTATAGAATTCTCTCACTGGACACTTTACCCATCCTACTTTAATAACTCCCAATTCAATTATTTTATGGAAGCTATCACTGTTTAACTCAATTACAATGTTTAAATTTCTCCACTTATTTTTGTTTTTAAAAATCTTCAAA
Organism: Melanostoma mellinum; assembly: GCA_914767635.1. Classification (NCBI taxonomy): domain Eukaryota; kingdom Metazoa; phylum Arthropoda; class Insecta; order Diptera; family Syrphidae; genus Melanostoma; species Melanostoma mellinum. The sequence goes on along the minus strand of OU612059.1, from coordinate 87,645,565 downwards.
ATTTTCATTTCACTATTTATTAGCTCTGGGTTTTGTTTAACAATTCTGTTTAATAATTCATCCTGATTTTCATCACTTTCCACGCTCATTACACAGATTTTCGGTTTGGCCATATTTGGCAACTCTACTTGATAATCTTTGCTCATTTTGCTTTCAATCACACTTTTAAGTTTATGGGTTGACTCTTTGTCTGCACACTTTATAGCAATGCCACCTTTATTTTTATTTATCACTTTATTAATATTTAATTCCGTTGGATCAATATTAAGTTTTAATTCTTTTCTTGTTTCATTAGATTCTTGTTCCTTTCTGGGGTAAACAATAACAGACGGTTGATTGTGTTTTAAAACGTCGGAAAAAGATTTATCACTCTGTCTCTTTTCAACACATTGAGCTTTGTTATTTTTGTTTTGATTATTATTTTTTTTAATTTCTTCTTTCATTTCACTGACTGATTTAGCTAATTTATTCACGTTTACTTTAACACATTGATCAAAATCTTTTAAATTATCTTTTTTATTTGAAATTAATTCACTTTTAAGATCTTTCACTGATGTTGTAATTGAAGTGGTACTTTCTTTTAATTGAATATCGATATTGTCTTTGACGTTTTGAATGTTTTCACTTGCTTTGTTTACGTTTATGCAAATCTTCTCACTCTGTCTTTTAAATTCCTCACTATAGCTATAGCATAGCAACTTAACTTTTTTAGCTCTTTCACACTCTTCACACAATTCTCTTGAGCAATTTTCATAGCATCTAATCTAGCCATGTAACCAGTGCTGCCGTTCGATGAATTGACAAAAACAGGAGATTTCCTGTTCAACGGGTTGAAAAAACAGGAGATTTAATTTTTTTCGAATAGAACGTCCAACTGGACTCGGATGTGTTAGTGAACCTCACTTACGTCGGTATTTATCAATAACGTGCTGGCATCACCTTAAGTCAAATAAAGATTTAGCAATGTTTCTTCCGAATGCTGTGCAGAGAGTTGAAAACTCGATACATCAACCTTACAAAATGAAAAAAAATTCTAAGGTTTCTGTTTGGTCTCACCAAACTAAACTGGAAATTCATTTATTTATTTTTTATTTATTTTTTCAAAACAAAACTTAAATTATTATTCAAAGCAAACAAAATAAATAACTTATAAAACTCTCCAAAAACTAAACAAAATTTCATGTTCACAATTACATATTTTTAAATGTATGGCTTACTAATCAAAAAAGAATTAAAAACTAAAATCAAATAGGACAATATATCAGTCTTTTAGTTGAAATTATAATTTAAAATATAATGCACATGTTTTCTCATTGATTTTTCATTAAATCCAAATGTGTTTCCGTAATTTGGAATGCCGTACAATTCAAATCATCTTCTTTTAAATGCGATCTTATGACAGCAATTGCATTGAGAGTCTTATTCCCTTAACAGTTTCGTTTTTTTGTTTTTGCATCGGTAACAATGCTGAAAATTCGCTCACATTCTGCTTTTGAGTGTGGCAAACTTAAAACAATCTCAGCCAATTTAAAGATATTTTTAAAAATTAGTTCATCGTTGTAATCTTTGATACCTTCAATCATGTTCCAAAATTCTTCAATACCTGCGTCTTTTACTTTTTGTCTTTCTTCTTCTAAAGTACGTAGGCAAACTATGCCACTCGTTTAAAAGATCAACTGTATTAATCAATTTTGAAAAATGATTACAAAGTATTTGCAAAGGATTCAAGTTTTGTGTTCTGTTTAAATTAAGAGCTATACAAGGATCTACAAATTGAAACTGTTGAAAAAGTAAAGTATCTATTGGAAAATGTTTTTTTATTTCACTGCATCCTTTAATGTAGAAATTTAAAGCATTTTCCCGAATATTTTCAACATCTTCAATCAAAAAAACTGATTTTCTTAAAAATTCCTCACATTCGGCCCCCAAATAAGTCTGAGACAAGTTTTTATATTTATCAGCATCTGAAATACCAACAGAAATATTTAATTTATCTGGCAAAATGAAATTATTAGCCATTTTTAAAAAAAATTCTCTCAGATTCCGTTTGTATAGCCGATGTATTAAAACTTTCTTAGATTGGAACAATGCGTTAAATTCATTGTACAATATAGATATTGTGGTACGAGGATAAAAAAATTCTTATGAACTTATGATAAATATTTGTAAAAAGTAATAAAATGTTTGACTGAGTTACTCAATGTAATAGTTAGAAAAGTCAGAAAAACAGTAGAATTTTGAAAAAAATGCCTTGGTAACAGGAGACAGGAGATTGAACTTTTTTAGAGTGAAAAAACAGTAGTCTACTGTCATGACAGTAGAAACGGCAGCACTGCATGTAACGTGATTCGATTGACTCAAGCAATATTTTTATTTCTGTTTCATTTCTCTTAAGACTTTCTTCAAATTCCAGTTTATACTCTTTGAGGTAACGGCTATTCTTTACAACTGACTCTTGCATTTCTTTCAATACAAGGTCCACATTGTGTATGTATTGGACACAGTCTGTACACATAAACTTTAACATTGGCTTCAATAGACAACCACTAGAGTAATTGTCTAAACCACAACACTTTGCTGCGCTATGATAAAGTTTACCACACACACGCGCACATCTGATACCCGTTTCACCACGCACCGGTGCTTTACATTTGAAGCAATCGTTCTCCTCCATTGTCACCAAAAAGAATTTAATTTTTTACAACGATATTTCATGCCTAGACAAACAGCAACAATTATATATATCACCAAAGAACGATACAAATGTGCTAAGAGGTGTCTCGGTGCCTACCGTGAGAGGTTCAAGGATCGAGTCCTATAGATTCATCAAGGAAAAAAATTAATTTGCTATCGCCTTCCGGAAGTAATACACACTGCCATGAGAAATACTTTCTAACTTAGCCGTTCAGAATCGGAATCAAGCTGTAGGTTTTTGAAATGCGTCAGGTCTCGAGGTTGCTTCGTTTTGCATTAACCTAATTGCTCATTTCAAATGTTGCTTATCTCTTAACAACTGATATGGTTTCCAGTCTCCCAACTCAGTTCGTTGTGAGATGAGTTTTCGTATTTTCATTCGGGTGAAAGGTTCAGCAAGACATGGCTTACTTGACTTAGGGTATTGCTTTCTATCATTGCCATTACGCTTCATATAGAACTGTGATTCAACTTGTAAAAACCAAAACTTTGGTTGTCTTATATCTAGAACAGGGGATATAACCGTGAATTCCGTTTTTGCTAATTCAGCGTCCGTTCGTTTTTTTTTTAGATTACGCACACATCAAGAAATTTTACATGTTTAACATTCGAATCATTCGAGTTTCAAATGCACTTCTTTCGAATTCGACTAAACTTTCTATCGAATAGAATGTCAAAAAAGCTTGAATATTATACGATACCTAGCTATATTTGTGGGCCATGTGGGCCTTAGAAAAATTAGAGAGAATTAAAGGGAATAGAAAATTGACACTAAATTCTTGTAAATCATAATAAATAATAGGGTGGCGCAACCGTGCGAGGAGCCCCTGTGCCTAGCGTATTTCTCACAACCATGCCTTGTGAGGGAATGGAGGGGACCTACAATTTTCTGCCGGTTCCGAACGGCTAATTGAGAAAGCGCTTTTCATGGCAATGAATTTTCCAACGGAGGACTTTTTAGTAGGTGGACATGCTAACCATCAGACCACGGGTACCACTGTAGATCATAATGTGGCGGAAAAAAAGAAACATGTAAGGCATTCCACATTTGGGTTGAGCAGGTCAAATATGAATCTCCATACTTGGCCGTACGCGCGAAGCTGGGCATATACAAGTACTCGTTAGACTGATTAGCATTCTTGACGGTGAGGCGGTTGTTGGAAGAAACAATGAAACTGGCTATATCACCAGAACAACGTTTGTAAAAAATACGTAAAACAAAATGAAACAGAGTACAGAGGCGCTTGACTTCACCTGGTAGTTTATACTCTAATTTTTAAACGAATGTAAAGTCTTATAAGCTGTAGCCAGATTAGACGCCTTAGTAAATTTCCTTCATCGTTTTGAAGAAACCTAAATGCTTGGAAGCATTTTTTGCGACTTCAAATACGTGCTCATTTCAACGGAGGACGTCGTTTACACATACCTATATCAAGTACTGGCAGCTTTTCGGTTTCATTCAGGTAGGCATGATTGGTACATACAATATTACATTGGGGCATTTTTAGCAAGCGACGAAACAGCGTTGACTTTTTGAATCATTGGTTTTTATTATCTCAACTCACTTGTCTTATACTAATGCTCTCTACAAATCATAAGTAGGTACTCTATTTTAGTTTTATTGGTAGTGTGGCGCTTTTAGATTCTTTTTTCGTCTCATCCATTAAAATGTTTAGGTTTACTGTCCACGTCAAGTTTACCTTTTTAGAGATTCTTTAAAACTAAGCTCAGAACTCCTCTGATAACAAAAAAATTTATTTTTTAAGATTAATGAACGCAGAAGGCGAAAGAATTAAAGATTGCTGTGTGTGTGATGAAAGCGAGACGATGATGACAAGTTACGAAAGGCATGTTGCTGATGAGAGACGAAGCAAATTATATTGATGTTCACCTGCACTTAGAAAATGTTGCTTTCTAGGAACTCGTCAGCCCGTTACATACTCTTACTTTTATTTAAATGAAAAAAATTATAAAAGAAAATTTTTTAAAATTATTTTTATTCTATTATTTTTTTTTATATATATATATAAGAAATTTGAATAAATTGAAATTTTTTATTCCAAACGAATTGCATTCCTCACATGTTCGCATATTTATAATTACGGTGTGATTGAATAAGTGAGTTTTTATTCATGTTTGTGTGAAGTCGATGGTAGGCATATATGATCTTCATGTAAATCCAAGATTGCTTCTTCAATTCTTCAAAGCATTTCGAATTCATGTGAAAAGAAGAGCTATATGGCATAATATTAAAGATAATTTTCGTTAGGCCTCAGACATGTCAAACACGTCCCTATGCATACTCATTGTAGGCTGATGGTAACGTTTGGCCCGTTACACGTATGGTTTGCTTGAAAACATAGGTGTATCCTTGCTAAGAATAAAACAGTGCATTTAATTACATAGAAGGACAACATAAATATTCATTAAACCTTTCATTATACAAAATTAAACATTATTAAAAATTATTCCATTTTCATATTTCAAAGAAAATTCTCTCTTCATTTTGAGAGTTGGGCTGATGTCTGTCGTAAGAATGCACTTGGATTTGATGTCAACGCTGAAACCCATCAAAATAGAATAAATTTACAGAATGCCTTTCAAAGTACTCAAAAGTTATACAGAAACCACATTAGAAAAGGAGAACATTTGTAGAAGGAACGCCATTCAAAAACAACACACATTTTTCTTACATCAATCACATCCTCCAACTTATAGAGGAAATCTGTCTGAATTAAGTTTATACGCAAACGACTTCACAAACCGAAGAAGACGAAGCAGCTACAATCAGGCCAAACAATTTATCACATGTTCTTATCGATCTTTTAAATGTTATCAAGAAAGATCGCATGATGAACGAAGTTTTGAAATTCTTTTTGATGTCTGCCCATTGGTGTACTCGGATCACTTACCACTGCTCGTCAACTGCATGATTTGTAATGAAGAGCCATCTATAGCAATATCTCGAATATGAAGCTGCTACCAAAACTTAAATGGAGAAACACGCACATGGGCCGATATATCTAAACAATCTCGACAGAGATGAACTCACAACGCAACACAGATATCCTGATATCTTGCATAACACAGGCAGCTCAGTTCTTTCAAAATGTTCAAAATTGGAAATGGAAAGAACCATAGTTTAATAGAGACTACGAAACAGCAAGGAAAAGATCTTTTGGGTTTCTAAAACTGCTAAGAGCAATAAATTCTAACCTAGCAAAAAACATGTACCAAGACTCTTAAAGGCTTTCAAAATTATTTGCAGCGAAAAACAAAACAAGTATTCACTTGACTTAATGAGCAAACTATTTCAAGTAAATGACAGCAGTAGGTACCTTCTGGAAATTAGCTCGTTCTCTCAATGGCATATCCATAAAAATCGACATAAGCACCTTAGCAGAACGCTTCAAAAATTTACTAAACACACCGATAAACTCCAATCAGTTAATGCTCTATGCTTCACCCCATCTGGAAATCGAAAATCTTGATCAATCTTTCACCGTTCAAGAAGTCATGGACGCAATAGACCGATGCAATCTCAGCAAAGCTCCAGGCGAAGACCATGTGTGGTATGAGTTTTTCAAATATGCCACGGTGAATTTTATCAGAAAAATTACAGATGCTGACCAAGATTAATAGAACACAATAATTTAAAACGTTATATATGAATTTATTTCGCAACTCAAATTTCTATTAACTTATCAAGACAAAAACTTTACTCATTTCTACTGCGTTTAAGTGGATTGTACAATTTTTCCATTTGATGTGGTCTCGATGGTGGTTGCTGACAAATAGGAAGATCGAATGTTAATCAAAGGCACTCAATACCTCTGATCTCGTTTACCACTTAAGGTACTTAAAAAAAAACATTGCATTGAAATCATACACCTAATCTATGCAAGAACATTACACTATAGCAAGTAGATTAGCAAATGGATTAAGTTAAACTCTATGCAAAATATTACACGATAGCCAGTAGAGTAGCAAAAAGGGATTAAGATAAGAATTTAACAAACAACTTTGGCTAGATGAAAATACATAGGGTATTTTATACTATGTTTGGTAATTGAAAAATAATAAATAACAATAAAAATAATAATCATTTCTGAACACACCGCCCCGCCCCGCCTGAAGGAATTCCAGGAACATGGAAGCAACGCCAGCTTGGTGATTGGGCGTTTTAATATGCCTTTTTTTGTCCGAACCGATACCACTCGTACAAGGTTGTCCTCTCCTGGATGCAGGACTTCAATTCGCCCTAGAGCCCATTTTGATGGAGGCATATATTATATTCCTTAACCACAACTAAATCACCGACTTCAAAATTTTTCGTTTTCTTCTGCCACTTAGGACGCTGTTGCAAGGATGTAAGGTAGTCGCTATGCCACCGCCGTCCAAACCCTTGTAGCATATTTTGGATCTGTTGCCATCTTCCAAGTCGGTTTACTGGAACTCCTAGACAGCTGGGTTCCGGTACTGCAGTATAAGGTCTGCCTATAAGAAAATGAGAGGGAGTTAGAGGGTTCAAATCAGAATCAGAAATATCAGAGTGGCCTGTAATTTAACAAAGCTTCAATTTGGGAAAGCAAAGTAAATTTCTTCAAAGGTTAAAATAGTGTTCCCTATAACGCATCGAAGATGCTGTTTAACACTCTTCACCCCCGGTTCCCACAGCCCACCAAAGTGCGGACTGTGAGGTGGAATAAACACCCATCCTATTCCATCACTTGCTAAGGTCCTGGATATTTTTCGTCAGACCGAATCAAATTGTACCAGTCCGATAGGAGCAGCTACTCCGCGAAAGTTAGTGCCATTGTCCGAGTAAATGACGCTGCATTTTCCCCTTCTAGCGACAAATCGCCGTAAAGCAGCTAGGAAGGCCTTCTCGGATGCATCAGAAAACCCTACCAATTCAAAATGTATCACATTCAATGTGCCCTTTCGCAAAATCTCGACTCTTTCAAATAAAAATAGTTCCTCTAGGTAGGGAATCCATTTATTGGCTACCTCCGTTGGCAATGGATCATCCCATCCGATTTTCATTGAATGTGCCCATAACTCCTGAAACAGCAAAAGAGTCCAAGTCCAGAGAAACGGTTGGTTCAGAACTTAATCCCTGCAAAACTGGCCAATAGTTAGAACTCCATTTACTGAGCTCAAACCTCCACATGACAACAAATTAACAAGCTCATCCTTTAACTCTAAAATGTTTGATACCGACTCCGACCCTGTTATGATATCATCAACATAAAAACCATGCAACACGGAATGAGAAGCCATAGAAAATTGATCCTTATAGTCCAAAGCCAGCTGTTTCAAAACACGCATTGACAAAAAAGGAGCAGGTGAAGTTCCGTAAGTAACGGTACGCAATCGGTAGTGTCGAATTTGTTCAGTAGGACTTTCTCTCCACACAATCCGCTGAAAATCTCGATGATTTGGGTCAATCCAAATTTGTCTGAACATCTTAACTATATCGGCACAAAAAACGTATTTGTGCATTCTAAACCGCAAACAAACATTGATGAGGTTACGCTGAAGTGGAGGTCCTATATGGAGCATCTCATTTAGGCTAACACCCTTTCCATCCTTATGGGAGACCCATCAAAAACTACCCGCAACTTGTTCGTAACCACTGCATGAAATGTATAAGTGTGAACTATATTTCCATCGTTTCCTCTAAAAAATTCGTGAGGAATTTATGCTTGTAAGGTACTTAAAATCACGTTTCTTTATTTATTCGTCGTTCGTTGGTCGTGCTCATGTTAATTGTCCTTTAGGCCAGGGTAAATCGTTCATTTTCGAAAACTGAATCGATCATCTATCATTTATCATCATCGGCTATCTAAATGATTCAATCTTTGAATCGATAGGCTATTGATTTAGAATACGACAATAAAAAGGCTTATTTAAAGAATTTTCTTTTAAAAATTGCAATTATTAAAAATGTTCACTTGCGACAGAACATTCTCAAAACATCACAAAACCCCTGCATAATGGTTCTCTAGAAGCAGTCTCAGGTCTCACTCTAACCTTTAAGAGAATTTCTTCCGACTCTTATGTAAGAGTCACATAAGGATTGTTTGGCAGAACAATTTGTGATCATTATTTCATTAATGTTAAAAAATCCAAAGAGCAATTTCTGTGTAAGGAAATACATCGGCTAATTGATCATAAAGGATCTTCTAATAGGTATGATATGATTTTGCAGTGGCGTTTTGGCCATTTGTATTATGTCATTTGTTTTTTTATTGCATTCAGAGGTGCGTACAATTTTACCATTGGACCACCATAAATGTCGTGAACTTTCTGATTTTGCCTTGGAGCAATTTGAAATCGATATCGATTTTTTTTAAAGAAAATCATCTTTTCCGATGAGGCTTGCTTTCATTTGACTGGTGCGGTAAATAAACAAAACTGGTAATGGAAATCCAAAAAAATATTCATGTAAACCATTAAATTCACCTAAATTGACAGTTTGGTGTGGTTTTGGAGCTGGTGGAATATTCGATCCGTACCTACTTCTTGCAAAATGAAGCTGGTAACACCGTTACTGTTACAATGGAGAGCGGTATGGATATCGATGATAACCAACTTTTTATGGCCAAAATCGGAAGAAGTTGATCTTCGCAACATTTATTTTCAACAAGAGGGGGCTACGTACCACACAGCAAATGTAACAATTGAATTATTGCGAGAAAAGTTTAGATATTCGATTATTTCAAGAAATGGTGATATTTTGAAAGGCCTCCAAGAAGTTGTGATTTAACACCATTAGACTATTTCTTGTAGGGTTATTTGAAGTCATTGGTCTTCCAATATAAACTAGATTCTCTTCCAGCTTAACAAGTCAATATTGAACGATCCATTAATGATATACGATATGATTTAGTGGAAAAAGTGCTCAAAAATTGGGTTCATCGAATTTGTTGTTGAAGAAGAAGTCGTGGTGGCCATTTGAATGACGTTTTATTTAAGACTTAATGGTATTGATTGAACTGCACATTAAATAAAAAAATTGAAGTTTCCTTAACAGAAAGTGTTTTTTTTTCAAAAAAGAAATTACATATATGAGTTTTTTGTGCATCAGTGTATCTAGAGCTCACGTAACTTTGGAATTGTTTCATTTCAATGAAAAATTCTTCAAAATCTTTGAAATAAAAATGAACTAAGTCATTTATAGCTTCGTGGAGTTCTCCCTCACTTAGAGAAAAGTTGATGAGAAATGCAAGTCTCTCCGAAACTTCCATATACACTTTCGCACTTCGTTTGATTTCACTGTGAAGATAGTCGATGATTTTGAGGAAACCTTTTGTCCTAAAATCATTGCGAGGCGAATGTTCTACTTCTTTTCGTGATCGTTTTTCTTCGGCAGCCTTTCTCTTTTGCGCACCACTTAAAAATATGAACGAGACATTTTTTTTACATAATAACAATTTAAGAAGCCAACGATGGTTTGAGTATTTACAAGTGTATGGAACTTCAACTATCACTCCCGAAAAATTATGGTCTCGCTACGTTAAAGAAAAAAACGCGGACTCTTGAGTGATAATAACAAGGATAATTAAATTCACTTATTCACTTTACACTATGTAATAGTTTACGGTGAGTATTCTCAGACTTGACTATCCCCGTACAGTGAATTCTCCGTCTTATATACAAATTCAAATGTTCCAGAGTGTTATCGAAAATTCCAATCATTTATTGTTCTCGAATATTCTCGACCTTTTCATTAACTTCTATTCTCGAACATTCACGAAAAGGTATTTGTTAAATGATACGAAATGATACATTTATTTATTTGTCATCCATCATTAATCAATCACTCATTCATCAATTCATCATTCTAGTTGAAATTTTTGCTTGGAGGCCCATCTGTTCCAAAAATAACCCACAGTTTTCAAAATAAAAACAACCAGTAGTTGAATGCGGTCAATTGAGTCTTACTTATTTGAATAAAATTTATTTTCAGTTCTGATTATATTTTTCCTTCACTGTCTAGAATTTTATGTTTGTAAGAAAATTTAAGCAGTCTTTTCCATTTTTCGGAGCCCCCTCAAATCGGGGGCCCAGGGCAACTGCCTAATCTGCCTACCTATTAATCCAGCCCTGCTTCTACGTCACAGGAAGATATTCTAGCCGCTACCCCAAGGCACCACCTTATTAGAAAGCTGTCGCAGTAATTTAAGACTTCTCAGCGCAATGTACACCGTAATTTTGATTTGGGTTTCAGGATACAGTGAAAATAATGGTTGTAAATTGTAATATGGCAGATAAGCTGGTCTAAATGGGGTCATTCATTCCAATATAGTGAGACCAATACTTTTGTACTCAAGCCAATAGAGCATCAAGAAAAGAACTTGTTTCCGTAGAAATCGAGATTGCCAACTTACTTTAGTTGCCGCTGGTTCGCGGCTGGATTCTCCGATATGTACTCGTCGTCTTGTTCCTGGATTTTTTAGTAAAACTCTCTTATTTTACTTAATGACAAGTTTTCTTATATTTTTAATCTAGTTATAAGTTTTATTGGTTGGTTTAATCTTAGTTTTTAAGTTTTAACTGAGCAATGAGAAATGGAGGCGAGGTGAACTTGTGCAATGCCAAATGAATAGTGAAGAATGAGCAAAATGAAAGATGACATCATCCTCGTGCTGTATCGATGAAACCGGCTGTCAAAAAAACTCAACGAAGAGTTTATGGCAGTGATGCCAATAAACCTCGGTTGATTTTTGGCGGCGGCTCGGTTCATCGATACAGCCTTTTTGAATGCAGATTTTTCTTAGTGCAGAGATGCACAATTGCATGAACATTACTGCCCCCCTTGGCGTTATACGCCAAGTAAAGAGCTATGAGTGCGTTAAGCGCCAAATATATAATTTGTAGCGAAAAGTATTATGAGTGAGAGCGGGAAGCGCCAAAAAATTACTATTAATTATGAACAACTGAATATTATGAAGAGCGGGAAGCGCCAAAAAATTACTTTACCACAAAAAAAACTTTTGAATGAACTGATTGAAAAAAAAGCGAGTGTAGATTTCATTTTCATACAATATTGAAAGGCACATAAAAATAACTAAAAATGTTGCATAATGATTTTGAAAAGAACTAAAAATTGTTCTTGGTTATTTCATGGGTAGAAGACACAGCTTGACAACTGGACGGCTAATTTCACCGTTTTGCGTTCGGAGCGTCGCTACTCTAACTCTTCCGTCAGCGCCGGGGTGTACATTTATAACACGCCCAAGTCGCTGGTCACTGGATGGAAGATTTTCGTTTTTTATAATTACTAAGTCATTTAACTTGATATCTTCTTGAGGCGATTACCACTTATGTCTTTGATGTAATTCTTTTAGATACTCGTCTTTCCATCTACGACAGAATTGTTGGTGGAGGTATTTAACTTTTTCGCATTGAGTGATGAGAGACAAATTGGCGTCAGCCAAATTTGGTTCGGGAAATGCTAAAAGTGGACTACCGCGAATAAAATGACCCGGAGTTAAAGCCAATAGATCATAAGGATCAGTGGACATGGATGAAATTGGTCGTGAGTTTAAGCATGCTTCGATGCGAGCTAAGACCGTTGAGAATTCTTCAAAAGTGAGTCGAGTACTGGTCTTTATTATATTTTTCAGTTTGGAAATCCAAAAACCTTTGTCGCAAGAGTCGCAGCATTAAAGAACTGCCGCCATGTAGAGAAAATTCATGAATGAATTAAGTGAGGAGATACGAAAAGACTTGAGCTTGAGGTAAAAAGAGGAGATGTCATTTATTATAGGAAAGATCTGACTGAGATAGTCGACCGTTGACCCTAAGGAGATGGTCTGAATCAGGGAATAAATTAAATGAAATAATCGAGCACTTTTGGAGAATGGGTTTACCTTCCATTAAAGGAGAATGTTCCGTTGGATAGTGATTTTTTGAGCTTGTAGTATTGCGATTTTAAATCTGCTTTTACGCTAACGATTTTTCAGTTCTAGAAAACTGTTGTAGGGTTTTTTTTTTTTAAAACGAAGTGAGAGAAAGGGTGTTAGGCTTGGAATGATTTGAAATCAATTACAACAAGCTACCATTAGCACGTCTGAAAGTGGTTTTTTTTTTTTTTTTTAGAGTTCTTCACAGAAACAGTCTTGTGACGAACGAACAACTGTAGAGGGTAATTCTTCAATCTTCCAAGATTTGCGCATTTGAGTATCTAAATTGCATGAAGTGCTATCGGAAATGATGGGAGTGTTGAAAGATTGAAACGAATCTGGAACTGGGCCTGACAGTATCCAACCAAACATAGTGTTTTGAGCGAGAAGTGAGTCGGAAATGTGTTTAATTCCATTGCGAATTATTGATGGATAAAGATCAGCACCGATCAGAAGATCCACCTGAGAGGATTTACCAAAAGTGGGATCGGCCAATGGGAGGCCTTCGAAAATGGTAGGATTAACTACCGAGAAGGTTGTACTGATAAGATTGTTAGTGAGAGTTTTGAGCACAATAGCTTGAGCTGAGATAGTGACTTGAGGCGGATTAGCAGAAGTAATTGCAAAAGAGCAAAGTTTTTTTGAAGTTATAGAGAGATTTCCACTAATTCCAGAAATAGTAGTATTTTTGTCGATCCATGGTAAATTCAGGCTTTTTCGCACAGCTGCCGAAATGAAGGATATTTCGGAACCGGCATCAATGAGTGCTCTTACAATATACACTGTTTCTTTTCCTACAATACTGACTAAGGCAGTAGCCAAAAAATAATTCTTTTGCTAGAGGTCACCACAAAATTTTGGTATGTTGCTTAAGGAGTGAAAGGCTGCGAAGATGCAGAAATTTGAGGATTTTGTATAGCCTGTGATTGAGAAGTGGACTGTATATTTGTATTTGAATTTTGGTTTATAGCTGAAGTGGGATTGGTTGCAAGATGTAATAGTGTATGGTGTCTTTTCTTGCACAAACTGCACGGATATTTGCTAGAACACGAAGCCTTTTGGTTACTCATATATGGTATGCTCTGCCGAGCAAATTTTCCATCTAGTTCCTCCCGCCTTCGCAAGAAATGCATTTACCTTGTTAGGCTTATGAGAAGTGTGTTTCCTTAGAGTCATTAAACACTAAAAATTATTGTTAGAAACCGAAATTTGGTCATTACACACTTGCATAACTTATTAATTATAAACTTTATGAAGTTCAAAGGATGTGTAATGAAACTTGTGAGAAACCATTGATAATTGGAAGCAAAAGGTTTTGAAGCAGTGGTGTCTGAAATGGATTCTAGCGTTTGGAAAAGGATTAAGGATTAAGTCGTCCAATTATGACATTTTCAATAAAAAAAAATTGAAGAAAGTGGAAGTGTACTGTTAGACCAATTAGCTTTTGAGTCGGCGGACCGAGAACCTTATAAAGGTTCAATAAAAAAAAGAGTTGGAGAAGTGGTGTTAGACTTGGAATGATTTGAAGTCAATTACAACAAGCTACTAACTTGAGTTCCACTTGTGAGTCGGCAGGCCGAGAGTTTAATTCAGGTTTAAAAAACAGGAGTGAGAAAAGTGGTGTTAGACTTGGAATGATTTGAAATCAATTACAACAAGCTACTAACTTGAGTTCCACTTGTGAGTCGGCAGGCCGAGAGTTTAATTCAGGTTTAAAAAACAGGAGTGAGAAAAGTGGTGTTAGACTTGGAATTATTTGAAATCAATTACAACAAGCTACTAACTTGAGTTCCACTTGTGAGTCGGCACTTGGCAGGCCGAGAATTTTATTCAGGTTAAAAAAAAAAAGAAAGAAGCTAAACTATTGAGTGAGAGGAGTGTTTCTGAACTTGGAATGATCTGAAATCAATTACAACAAGTTGCAAACATTGGCAAAGTTGAACAGGCTCCATTTCCCAAAAAAAAAATTGGAGTCAAAAAGGACACCGTGAGGAGAAATAGCTTCAGAGTGGGCAGGCCGAGAATCTTATACGAATTCAAAAAATTAATTATTGAGTGAGAGGAAAGTTGCCAAGCTTGGAATGGCTCAAGATCATTTTGAACAAGCTACAAAAAATGGCAAGGTAGAACAGGCACCATTTCCTTAAAGAAAACTTGGAGTCAAGAGACAACGTGAGAACAAATAGTTTTAAAGGCAGCAGGCCGAGATCCTTGGATGATTTTGAAATAAAATATTGATTGAGAGGGGTACAACTATGTGTACGATCAGGAAATCCTTGGAGAATTTTTGAGTGAAAACCCATATCAAAACTGAGTGAAAAAATTGTCTATAAGAAGACTTATTCTATCATGAGGAATGATTGCAAAAGAATCTTTAAAGAGGCTCCAAGAACGCGAAGAAACTATCGGCAGTAATGAGTTTTCGAAAAAATTTGAAAAAAAAGTAATAATATTTTGAAAAGTTCAAGATAAGGCACATGTTCCAAGAGGAAAAACTTTTCAAAATGAGTTAAAATTCTATTGAATTATAGAGCAGTATCAAAAACTGAGTGAGAGGAAAGTCTATAAGAAGACTTATCCTATAATGAGGAATGATTGCAAAGGACTCTGAAAGAGGCTCTAAAGTGAGCTTAAATTCAATTGAATTAGAGAGCGATATCAAAAAAAACTGAGTGAGAGGAATGTCTATAAGAAGACTTATCCTATAATGAGGAATGATTGCAAAGGAATCTGAAAGAGGCTCTAAAGTGAGCTTAAATTCAATTGAATTAGAGAGCGATATCAAAAAAACTGAGTGAGAGGAATGTCTATAAGAAGACTTATCCTATAATGAGGAATGATTGCAAAGGAATCTGAAAGAGGCTCTAAAGTGAGCTTAAATTCAATTGAATTAGAGAGCGATATCAAAAAAAAACTGAGTGAGAGGAATGTCTATAAGAAGACTTATCCTATAATGAGGAATGATTGCAAAGGAATCTGAAAGAGGCTCTAAAGTGAGCTTAAATTCAATTGAATTAGAGAGCGATATCAAAAAAAAACTGAGTGAGAGGAATGTCTATAAGAAGACTTATCCTATAATGAGGAATGATTGCAAAGGAATCTGAAAGAGGCTCTAAAGTGAGCTTAAATTCAATTGAATTAGAGAGCGATATCAAAAAAACTGAGTGAGAGGAATGTCTATAAGAAGACTTATCCTATAATGAGGAATGATTGCAAAGGAATCTGAAAGAGGCTCTAAAGTGAGCTTAAATTCAATTGAATTAGAGAGCGATATCAAAAAAAAACTGAGTGAGAGGAATGTCTATAAGAAGACTTATCCTATAATGAGGAATGATTGCAAAGGAATCTGAAAGAGGCTCTAAAGTGAGCTTAAATTCAATTGAATTAGAGAGCGATATCAAAAAAAAACTGAGTGAGAGGAATGTCTATAAGAAGACTTATCCTATAATGAGGAATGATTGCAAAGGAATCTGAAAGAGGCTCTAAAGTGAGCTTAAATTCAATTGAATTAGAGAGCGATATCAAAAAAACTGAGTGAGAGGAATGTCTATAAGAAGACTTATCCTATAATGAGGAATGATTGCAAAGGAATCTGAAAGAGGCTCTAAAGTGAGCTTAAATTCAATTGAATTAGAGAGCGATATCAAAAAAAAACTGAGTGAGAGGAATGTCTATAAGAAGACTTATCCTATAATGAGGAATGATTGCAAAGGAATCTGAAAGAGGCTCTAAAGTGAGCTTAAATTCAATTGAATTAGAGAGCGATATCAAAAAAAAACTGAGTGAGAGGAATGTCTATAAGAAGACTTATCCTATAATGAGGAATGATTGCAAAGGAATCTGAAAGAGGCTCTAAAGTGAGCTTAAATTCAATTGAATTAGAGAGCGATATCAAAAAAAAACTGAGTGAGAGGAATGTCTATAAGAAGACTTATCCTATAATGAGGAATGATTGCAAAGGAATCTGAAAGAGGCTCTAAAGTGAGCTTAAATTCAATTGAATTAGAGAGCGATATCAAAAAAACTGAGTGAGAGGAATGTCTATAAGAAGACTTATCCTATAATGAGGAATGATTGCAAAGGAATCTGAAAGAGGCTCTAAAGTGAGCTTAAATTCAATTGAATTAGAGAGCGATATCAAAAAAAAACTGAGTGAGAGGAATGTCTATAAGAAGACTTATCCTATAATGAGGAATGATTGCAAAGGAATCTGAAAGAGGCTCTAAAGTGAGCTTAAATTCAATTGAATTAGAGAGCGATATCAAAAAAACTGAGTGAGAGGAATGTCTATAAGAAGACTTATCCTATAATGAGGAATGATTGCAAAGGAATCTGAAAGAGGCTCTAAAGTGAGCTTAAATTCAATTGAATTAGAGAGCGATATCAAAAAAAAACTGAGTGAGAGGAATGTCTATAAGAAGACTTATCCTATAATGAGGAATGATTGCAAAGGAATCTGAAAGAGGCTCTAAAGTGAGCTTAAATTCAATTGAATTAGAGAGCGATATCAAAAAAACTGAGTGAGAGGAATGTCTATAAGAAGACTTATCCTATAATGAGGATCGATTTCAAAAGAATCTTAAAGAGATGCCAAAAACGCGAAGAAAAAACTAGCAGTAGTGAATGAGCTTTCGAAAAATTAAATTTGAAAAAACATTACTAACATTTGAAAAGTTCGAGCAAGTTGCACAAGTTCAGTGAGAAAAAAACCTTTCAAACGAGTTTAAATTCAAATTGAATTGTAGAACCAAGTCTATACAAAATTCAAAAGAATTAAAAAAAATCATGTGTCCCTGGTGGAACCTGAGGACCAGCACCGTTGATAATAATTGACGAAATGGAATTGTGACGTTACGGCAAAAAAAAACTTCCTGTACGTTATAAAAACTATACCATAGCGTGATGGTAACTGTACTAAAAAATACAGCTTTCACACTGTATACGAAGTCACGCCACGAATAATCAAAAACGACCACCAAAAAAAACTCACGAGGTGAAAGCACGAGCAGCACAAAAAAAAACTTTTTAAATTTGGTTTTCAGAAAAACCGATGAGAAGCGACTGATTTTTTACTTTTTCAAGAATTTTTTTTTTTTTTTTTTAAACAAGATTATCACGCCAAATGACTTAAATTTCAAAATGAATTTATCTCGACCGATTGCGCGATGAAAAAAAAAGATGGAGAGTGACGCCAACTTTTCGTCGTCAAGCCGCACAAGAGAAAAAAAAACCCGTATGAAATAACGGAAACTATGTACTACATAAGCCTTTCAATATGAAATAAAAAACGAAATTCACACTCACCCTTTACATGAAGTTTAACATTGTTCTGGATCTTCTCCTTCTGGATCTTCTCCTGGTCTTCTGCTGCTTGCTGATGATTTGACTTCTTCCTCCTGACACCAATCGAAGCAATGGTGTACCCTGACACCAATCGAAGCAATGGTGTATCTTCCTTCAAGTTCTTAAAAGAACGTTTTTTGCCTTGAGCGGCGTTGAGCGTAGTTTGAAAACGTGTATTCGAGTACGTAATATAAAAAAACAAGTTCTTAAAAGAACGTTTTTTGCCTTGAGCGGCGTTGAGCGTCGTTTGAAAAAACGTGTATTCCAGCACGTATTGTAAAAAACAAGTTCTTAAAAGAACGTTTTTGCCTTGAGCGGCGTTGAGCGTCGATTGGCGATATATATATATATCGAATATGGCTCGATTGGACCAAATGTTTCCGTAGAAATCGAGATTGCCAACTTACTTTAGTTGCCGCGGGTTCGCGGCTGGATTCTCCGATATGTACTCGTCGTCTTGTTCCTGGATTTTTTAGTAAAACTCTCTTATTTTACTTAATGACAAGTTTTCTTATATTTTTAATCTAGTTATAAGTTTTATTGGTTGGTTTAATCTTAGTTTTTAAGTTTTAACTGAGCAATGAGAAATGGAGGCGAGGTGAACTTGTGCAATGCCAAATGAATAGTTTATGGCAGTGATGCCAATAAACCTCGGTTGATTTTTGGCGGCGGCTCGGTTCATCGATACAGCCTTTTTGAATGCAGATTTTTCTTAGTGCAGAGATGCACAATTGCATGAACAGAACTCAATTCACTAAAACTTTCTAAAAACCACCAATACCATCTTAAGAAGAAAAAAACTGTCTGGTGTTTACGACCAGAAAAAGAATTTTTACTCCGGTTCTTTTCATTGATTCCTACAGGTCCCAACTCATTCGTCCTACGGGTATATATGATGACAATGGACACTAGCACATCCAATTTATGTAGGGACGTGTCTACATCTCTAGAGCTAAAAAGTGTCTTTGGTTCTCTCTGAAATTTTTTCTCAAAAACGCGTTGTAACACCACCTGCACCAACTACACCGTGAGTGTAGGCAGGGAAGGGTCATTCCACTTCCTCTATGAGTGCTGAAGCTTGGCCAACACCAGGAAGACAACCCGCAGAGATTCAGATTCGTCAGTCAGATAAGTCAGTTCCCTACTTTTGTGGTATATTAAATACCATAGTATCAATGGCCTTCAAAACCGATCTGTTCTAACTCATCAATTCGGGAGCACTCACAATTTGTGATCTCATTCATTTTCCATTGAACTCATAGTGAGCTTTAAATACACGACCATACGAGCAGGGTTGCAAAGGCTTAAATCACTTTTAGCTTAACTCTTGGCTTTAATTCACAAGCTAGTCGGTGACTTATGAATTAAAAAAAATATAATTCATAAGCTAGTATGTGACTTGTGAATTAAATAAACCATAAGTCATAAGCTAGCAAGTGAGTTATGAATTAAATAAGTCACAAGTCATAAGCTAACAAGTGACTTATGAATTAAATAAGTCACAAGTCATAAGTTAGGAAGTGACTTAAGAATTAAATGAGTCACAAGTCAGAAGCTAGGAATTGACTTATGAATTAAATAAGTCACAAGTCATAAGCTAGCAAGTGACTTATGAATTAAATAAGAATAATTCTAAAGTCGGTAACTGACTTATGAATTAAAATAATTTTATTAACAGCCTGTTAAGTGACTTATGAATTAAGAATAATTTTATTAACAGCCTGTTAAGTGACTTACGGATTAAAAAACTGTAAGTCATTAGCTGGTAGGTGACTTTAGAATTAAAAACCTTTAGTGTGTGTATGTGTGTATGTGTGCGTGTGTGTGTGTGTGTGAGAGAGAGAGAGAGAGTGTGAGTGTGTGTGTGTGCACCACGTCACCACCTAACTCACCTACTAAAGGTTTTTAATTCTAAAGTCACCAGCTAATGACTTACAGTTTTTTAATCCGTAAGTCACTTAACAGGCTGTTAATAAAATTTTTCTAATTCATAAGTCACTTAACAGGCTGTTAATAAAATTATTTTAATTCATAAGTCAGTTACCGACTTTAGAATTATTCTTATTTAATTCATAAGTCACTTGCTAGCTTATGACTTGTGACTTATTTAATTCATAAGTCAATTCCTAGCTTCTGACTTGTGACTCATTTAATTCATAAGTCACTTCCTAACTTATGACTTGTGACTTATTTAATTCATAAGTCACTTGTTAGCTTATGACTTGTGACTTATTTAATTCATAACTCACTTGCTAGCTTATGACTTATGGTTTATTTAATTCACAAGTCACATACTAGCTTATGAATTAATTTTTTTTAAATTCATAAGTCACTTACTAACTTATGACTTAATGATTTTTTAATTCACAAACTCGCAACCCTGCATACGAGAGTATTGCAAGTGCGTAGTCCCTACGCAAAGGAACAAATGCGCTTGTTTTACCTTCCCATAGTCCTTCTGAAAGACAGTAAGTATTAGTCACTTTACTCTAGGAAAGGCTTCAACAGTGGTTTCGGATTTCACAACAGCATTCCTTCGATTAGAATAAAGTGCTTTGTATATTTTTTTATATTCGCATGATCCAAATTTAATTAACTCGTCACTTGCAATTTCGAATCTGAATTGAAATTGAAAAGCGTTATAGGTACGTGTACATATACCAGTACCTACATAAAAATAAGGTTCTCTTTTTTAACGATTGCCAAATACCAGCGCCTTCTCAAATTACATCTGCGCAAGGAATAACCAAACTCCGAGACCATATAGCCGCAGCGTCACCGCCAACATCATCATTGATTAGCTCTCTGAGGGGTTTGTGTCCTTAGGGCTTATTACAATACCTTAGCCGAACTACATAGTATATACACGAACACTCCATGAATTAAAATTTTATTGAATTTTTTTCTCGTAAAGTAATCCTGTCAGTTTTATAATATGCTCTTTGTTGCGTTTGGCTGGAGTGTTTGAGTGAAGAGAGGAAAGCGTTAATGAACAAAGGAGACAAAACAAAAGAAATTAGCGCGCTTGTCTGTCAAACTCAATTTCAGTTGATGAATTTCACCCGACTATACCTACGACCGGCCGACATGGTAGTCATATAAATATGTTAAATAATAAAACCGAAAGGCTAATAAATAAAAATACGGGAGTAGGGGCAGGCAAAACACAACAAAAAATATTCGCTTCATATTGCTGATGGTTGAACATCATGATGTTGATGTTGAAGTGGCCAGTTCAGGATGTTGGTTTTTCAACCCTTTCAACCTTTCAGACCAAAATCGAAGGGTAGTGCTTCGAGAAAAAGATTTCTAGGCCCCTAACTGTGTTTGCCAAATAAAGGAGATGTGGGTTTCGTAAAATTTGAGTATGTTGAAATAAATTCAAGTGGAATCGCATGCAGAAAACCAAAATCTAATTCCGATTAACCGCAGTCACTTGAGAATTACTTAATGCGAGTCTTACAATCTTGCACACCATTGAAAATAATATTTTATATAGGTATCGACGCCCTGACCAGGGCATGAGATAAAGGTAAATATTCAGCGATCTAAGTGGACGATCTACATAAGCTTTACGCAGACCTTAGCCGCCTTAGATAATCAGTAACCTTCTCCAAAACACGTTCTCTTCCTAAGGGCGGACAGACGGCCGAAAACCTTGTTCATCAAATAGCTTGGTGAAAGGATTTTAAATTTTTTCACACTTATTAATTTTGCAGTAAGAACTTATGTTTTTTCTTTTAGCTTTTGGGATGCAAGCTACTTGCAAAGACAAAATTGATTTTGAGATCACGGCAGTGGAGTTTTTTTTTCTGACGGAGATTTTTTAGATACTTGGGTAAAAATGTCCGTAAAATTGAAAGAAGTCGATCTTGCTACATCTATTGCGTCCTCTAGTCTAGTCTAGCAGCTCCACAAACGTCAGCAGAGTATGAAGAGAAGGCTGGTCAGTTTTAAGCGATTTGAAATATAAAATTAATTAAATTAAATTGCAATAACTGTAAACGAATCAGGAAAACTGTTGCGATAAGAGAGCGCGTGCTGGCAATACTGATAGAGACTAAGCCTCAACCTGCTGCCCCATATTGAGTACCTCATATAGATGTTTTAACGCTAGAGTAGTTTGTTGAAAATAAAGTCGCCGAATCTTTTGCAAAATAGGGCATATCGCAATAAACATTTTCCGGATCCCTTCTATTACATAAGTCGCAGATTTGTTGCAAGGTTCTCTGTGTGGCATGTAGTTCAGATTTAAATCTTCGACTTTCGCTCGGAAAATAACGCTGATGACTTCAACGGAAAAATCTTTTCTGAAGTAGTTCTCATCAGACCTCAACTGGTGATTTAAGTTCATGTACACACTTCTGGATAAAGACGTTGATGCTCTTTCCAAATTTAGCATATACATTTGTTCATCCGCTTTAGCGATCAAATCTGCGAAATTATTCTTCCAAACATCCGTATTGGTCTCATTCAACAAAAGAACGGCATCATACGAAAACGCGAACTCATTTGAAACTTTGAATGGCGTAGCATTTGTATGAAGAAGACTATTTTAGTCTTATGAAGACTCTCATTACCTCGGTTCATAACTTTAGAAATGTAGTCAGCATTTGCTTTGAGGTTTTGAATGTAAACAGGCGGTATTCCTGACTCGACTTATATGGCATAGCAAGGAGTTGAATTCGGCAATCGAAATAAACGTTTGAAAAAAAGCCTTATAACCGGTCCAAATGCATCGAGAGGTGTATATCCGAACACCTGAGCTCTATAGCACAAACATGTATTGACTTTTTCATTGAAAACACTGTACTTGGAGGCCAGATCAATATTCCGGTTGGCAAAGAATTTTGGTCACATCATATTTAAAGCAAGTTTGGCTTCGTTGCTCTTCATTTGGGCGTGCTTAATCATATTGAGGTTATGAGTAAGCAGCACGCCTAGATATTTAAATTCTCGAACAACTTCAATACGGATGTTGTTTAAAAGCTCTCTTCGGGTAGTCTGTTTCTCTGACGTGGTTCGAAAACAAGTATTTTTTATTTTTGGCCGTAGATTTGTTGGCCCCAAGTCTCATAGAAAGTGTTAAGTCTATTAATTTGTAATTGCAACGTGAAAGGATTATCCGCCATCAGTACCAGGTCATCTGCATATTGTAAGACTTTTACTTAAAAAATTCCAAATAGTAATCCACCAGGAAGGACGTTTTGGATTTCATCAATAAATAGTGCAAAGAGAATCGGGCTCAGGATACAACCTTGAAGCACACCACTTGTTGTTTCAAACCAGTCTGAGAACTCGCATCCATCCCAGACCGTTGCCGTAGACAATGAAGGAAAACTGAGATACGTTAAAAGGAATTTTCGGGACATTCCTAAGCAAGAGAGTTTGTATATATCTTGCATAATAACATGCATCATTAGGGGTGCTTTTTTCACCAGACTGTCTGTCTGTATAACATGATTTTATATACATAGCATAAACAACATCCCGACAACTTAAGGATGGTAAGAATCCTACTCAAGGGTTAGATTTGTAAATTTTTATAAAAATGTATAAATAACTTAATGGAAATAGAAAAAGACGGTTACATTTTTTTTTGCATATTTCATTCCACATTTTTCTGTGAATGTTGACTTTTTTTCCAAAAGTATTTGATGTGTCTTCCTTTAAAATAGTCTAATCTAATAACTATTTTTTTCCGATTTAATTCTAAGTGTATTTAAGATGATTGCAGAGTAATCTAATGTTTAAAAAGTTAGCTATGCGCTTACAACTTTTAGAATATATTAGGATTTTAAGCTTTAACGTGACTAGTTTTGTCCAAATTCACGTCATTCAAAACCTTAAATGCTTATGAACTGTCAAATTGCTTTAAAAAATTTGGCAATATTTCATTTAAAAGTGATTCCTTCAAAACAAGAGCATAAAAGAACATGCCAGTTCATGCATTCGTACTAACCCAAAAGAAGGGCAACCATTTTCGTTTATCTTAGAACAAATTTAAGCTATCTAAAGCAAATCACAGTATATTTTTTCAACTCGCACAGAAATTTCAGTTCTCATGTTAACTGAACCCATACATGTAAACAGAGATAAAGAAACACAAGACCTTTGCATACCTTTGTGAATGACTCTATTTTTGACATTTCTAAACTAACAAAAAACAAATTATTTATATGCATTAATTTCACGATGGAACAATTTCATTATCCATTCTATACAGTTGCTTTAGCTTTTTAACACATTTTTTGGATTTTTGTGCGAATTTGGTAAGAAAAAATTCATTTGTTGACTTTTATTGGATTTGACAACGGATCAAGAACACCCACCCTCAAATAAAAAAAGGCGTGCTGTTCGGGATGCTTTTTTTTTATATCATTTCATTTTCATTTTCAATTCATTTTTATTAATTTTATCTTACGTGCTAAAAAAAATGTGTAAAACTAGCTTATATAATAAAACTTAATTAACTTACTGACCCTAAGCGGGTACTCTAAATTATTCAATATCTTACTACTAATGCCTTTCCGCCTTAAGATAACCTATGAATTAAGAACAAGAACTAGTTAAGACTAAGAAATTTTTTAAGAAACTTAGTTGAGAGATTTTTTTTTTTTTTTGGTTTTCTTATAACTAATCAAAACTAATTAAAACTAATCAAAACTACTTAAATCTACTTAAAACTAGAGCAGCCACACTAGCTTTTGGTTTTTTTTTTTTTGGTTTTTGTATTTTGTAATTTTTTTTTTTTTTTTTTGAGTTTTTTGTATATTGTAATTTTTTCTTTGGATTTTATGTTTTGTTTTTTGATTTTGTGATTTTTTGTTTGCCACTGTGCCCAACCCCAATACCCTAAGACTTACACGCTAAACCTGTGCAAGCCAGACATTGGCATTGGCGACTCGCTATCAATATCAAATTCATGTTGTTGCTCCGACAGCCATCAGAACATTTTCGACATTTTAACAACGTCACTACGATCGCGATCTGAAACCGCCCTACTGAACCGGAGGAGCTTTTCAGCTTCTCCGCCTACTGCGGTGACGTGTCGGTTGTAAAGGAGCCGTCGTTCCGCGAGTCAGCTTTATAATGAAGTTGCCGATCCTGTTTATTTGAGCCCCGTTGTAAAGAACCCCATTAGGATAGTATTTTCTGTACTCTGACTCTGGTGTTCTGTGCAATCCAAGACAGGTACGCAGACACTGTCTTCAAACACCCGAATCTTTTCCATTTGAGACGCTGTAACATTGAACCACACGGGGCACCCATATACAATCAATGGCCTTATGAGGGCCATGTTGTAAATCACCTTCACTCTGCTATCAAGTTGACTGCTGTGAAACAGTCGCCTTGTCAGAGCAAAAGCTCCTCTAGCCCTGGCCAGAGCCGCATCCATATGTTTGTTAAAATATTGTAATGTACACCCAACATTTATACCAATTTCCTAATCGAAAACGTTCAACCGAAAACACATCTGGCAACACTAAAATGGAATGGTATAAAGGAAGACGTCCTTTGTGAGTGAGTGTGTGTACAGTGTGTGTCATCGCAGTGTGTGTCATCGCAATATTGCTGGATCTTATCGAAGTCACGCTGCAAAAGTATTCTGATGACTTCGATCTTTGGACCTGTTCTGTACGCAATAAGGTCGTCGGCGTACGCTAAAAGCATGGTGAAGGGAACCAATTAGATCGCCGGTGAAAATGCTAAAAAAAATAGGCGAATTCACCGCTCCTTGTTGCAGACCGTTCTGTATTTTAAAAGTTCTGGTAGAAGTTATATTGCAACTTTTCACAGCAAACGTTCTACCATGAAGCATGTCATTGAGAATATATAGCAGTGGTTTACTCATGCCATATCTGATCAACTTATAGAAAAGACCGTCTAGCCAAACGGTATCGAAGGCCTTCTCCAAGTCAACCAGACATGCACCCGTACACTGCTTTTTAGCTTGTTCCATTAAATATCAGATACTAGTTTAGACGCGGCATGTATGGTATCATGATCCGCCTTAAAACTGAACTGATTTTCTGGAATAATATTTTTGCTCAGACCATGTGGACAGAGCTCTATTGAGAACTTTCTCGAATACCTTGCTGATACTCGGAAGAAGACTAATTGACCGGAGAACATGTTATATATATCACAGCCTTGAGCCTTGTGAAAAAAAACATGCCTATTGAAGGCATCGCGATCGCTACAGTCATAGATAGGTACCGTGTGTATAATAGCCTTACACTCTTTCGCAACCAATCAAAACGTTTGTATTTGTTCTGTACGCGCAAAGCTTACAGTGAATCCAAAACATGGAAGATTGATTTCTAGAAAATGAATGAACGCTGTTATCGATTATGAAAACTGCAACTTAACCTATGTAGCTATTAGCTAATGCAAAGAAAGCGATCAGAAAGAACTCGATTAGGTAGGTACCCATATTTAAAATGAATTAATTCAACATCTTGAGCAAAATAAGGAAAATAGCAAAAAATCAAAAAAGATCATACTGACTTGCTTGGTAATTATTGCAACTATTAGTAGACCAGGCAAAAAAAAAGATCAGGACTGAAATGTTTAAAATTCCTTGGCTTGATGTTAATTTTTCAGTGTCACATTAGTGATTGAATCGGAAGTCGTATAAATCCTCATTAACCGATCTTCACGTACGCTAATTACTCAAGGAGTTCCAATTCTCACTCCTATATAATCAGCTCCAACAGATGCAACTGTCAACTCTTCACACGTCGCGTCGCTCAGAAATTCTTTGAAATCGAACACAAAGTATAACAATCGAGACGTAGCAGAAGTAACAGAAAAAAATTCAATTACTCAAAATAAACACTTGAACATGTTTTTCTTATTGGTAATCCCATCTCAGAGAATCTTCAACCTTCTCGTTTTTTGTTGTTGTTGTTGTTGATGTCGGAGACCCTAATTTCCTCGACGTAAAGCTTAATAAAGGCAATGCCTTTGAAACAGAGAATTCTGACTTCTCCACATTCTGGATTCGAATATATGATCGGTTTTCTGTCTAAAGGTCAGTCGTTATAACTGTCGTCGCATCCCAGATGATGTCATGTGGATTGTTTTCTGTGTAAATACTTTGCCACTTGACGCCGCTGCTGATGGGATAAGTGGACAACTTGTTAAATTATTATTATTTTTTGTCCCACACACCCACATATATAATTGAAGAAAGGTACGTGCAACCAATATGCATGACTTAATTGGGTGACACCTTGATGGTTGATAAAGATCATGGGATTGTAATTGCAATGATTGATTTTTTTTTATAGTTTACAATATTTACTTCTTAAAATTTAATAAGTGGGTTCAGTGACAAATGTCTGCTACACACCTTTCTACCAATGCGGAAACTAATTGGTTTTAGGTCTGGTGTCTTACATATGTATGTCCAGTGAAATTAGGGTTGAGCCATGTATTGGCTCTTTATTTTAGAAAATAGTTCTTCTTTTTCCTTTTCGGTGTAACGAGCGACGCGATTTCGAAGATATCACAATTCTTTTACGTATCTGCTTCACACTAGAGAGTCGTCCTTAAAGTGCACCACTCGCCGTCTCAGGGCATTTGGAGGATGTCACATCAAAGTTATAGGGTATTGGCATTGGCATATCGGGCCCTTTATGTCCATGGGATTCCAAAAGGGGACATTTAACCGAATTTGGGGTGAAGTCTTCCAACCTTCAAAGATTTCCAAAGAAATAGCAAAAGTCTTACTGTTGGCAACTCGTGCCAATAAATTATGAACTTATGAAAATTTACCGCCATCCATGAAACTCTAATTAAGGGGGAGATCACTTTAAAATTTTCAAAAAATGTATTTTTTTAATTACATATTTCGAAAGTATATGATATCCAAAGAATGTTATGACCAAAGAAAACTAAAAATATCGAATAGACGCAGAGTTATCGCATTTAGAGCTCGAGAACAACATGCGGTTGGGGTTGGGGAACGAGTGAGGTAGCTCGGGCCGTTAGAGGAGGAGCGACCTTCGCTTCACAATACCCTCTTCTCTGTATGGTCAGGCAGCTGTTTCGGGAAAAGAAGTCGAAGATCTATTGCACGCGCCTGGAGTCGCCGATTAATCCGTAAGTTACTATAAAATTAATAAATTTTCTCGTGCTGAAACTTTAAACGCAATTATCTCGAAACTACTTTTTCAATAGCGACCGATTGAGATGAAATTTTAGGTTATTACTCTCAGTAATATTATCGAAAGGATAAATATTGGTTTTCACCTACTCTGACATTGGATTCTTCGGTGAGATCAGCTGTCATACACCCATGACCTCTGGAACTTCTCGTTGTCTGAGGGCCCGCCACGAATGCTTTTTTGAAATCAACCAGAGCACCATGAAAATCCTATAAGGAACTACGATGTTTCTCCATTAGGATCCTTATACTTTGGATTGCATCTGCTGTTTACTCAAAATAGAAAGAAGATGAAGCCGTTGTTGACTTAAATGTAAATTACAAGCAATAAATAAAACTACGCAAAACTTCTCAACATATAATATATGACTTGCACTCTCGTCAAACGAAATCGTTCAAATGATGAACCCCAGAAAAAGCCTTTGATTTTTTTTGGCATATAGTCTATTGATTATTTTGGGCATATAAAGGAACTCGAAAAGGGGCGGTTTTTTATTACATGAATCGATTAATGGGCTAGTAACGAAGTAAAAACCGAAAGTGCTATTAAATTAGAGGTTGCAAAGCAGAGTTCCGACGGGCTTATCGACAAAGTGCTTTTCATGGCAATGAATTTACTAACGTAGGACTTGCCAATTCCTCCCGAAAAGCGATACTCGTGGAAAAACAATTTTGCCTCTGTTGGAATTCGAACTACGAACCTTTGGGCTAACAGACAGACACCAGACATGCTAACCATGACGCCAAGGCTACTACGATATAATAAAAGTTTCACAAATTAAAGCCTTCTGCCTTTTGTTGTTATAAGTCTAGATCCCCAATGGGTGTGCTTAGCGTTAAAGTCACCGCCAACAAGGAAGTTATGTCCTAGTAGATTTAGCAGCTCTGTAAAATCATCTTCAGTCGGGGAACGCCTTGGTTGCCAGTATATTGATGCCAATTTGAAGTTTTTCTTTTTCATATCAATACTAATTATTGTTACTTGCATATTCTCGTTTTTTAAACATAGCTTCTTCATGATGTGTTAAGCTCTTTTTTATCAAGATTGCCGATCTACCTCTAGCCTTATTAGCTGGATGAGGAGCGTGGTAGCAAATATAGTTTGATATTAAATCATCAAGAACCAGTCCACTTGAGAAATGAGCTTCGAACACCAGACAAATATCTATGCGTGTTCGATGTCTAAGAAGATTTTTAATTCTGATAAATGGTGTAAAAGACCGTTTGCATTCTATGTTTCAATCTTTAGTGTTCTGTCCATCACTGTTTTTTTTAGAGCGACTTCTTCACTTAGCCGTTTGATGTTCAAATCCTGATTGTCAATTCTTTTAAGAATAAGTTCAAGGATTTCTTTAATGGAAGTTTCTTCATTCTTCCGCACGTTTTTAACAATCTGTGAATAGGATTTTTTTTCGTCGCTTTTGCTTTTAACAGCTTCCTTCGGAAGTTCTTTCTTACTTTTATCTTCAGCTTCAGGAGTTCTTTTTGTGTTTGCTGGATTGCTGGGCTTTATTTCACCGGATGTCATTTTGCTTTTGGATTTTTGAAATCTTTTAGCAACTGGACAGCCTCTATAGCTTGCAGGGTGATTACCTTGACAGTTTACACATTTTGCTTTCTGTTCTTTGTTTGATGGACAGTCTTTAGTTGCATGATTTCCTTCACGCTTAACACAAGCAAACTCGCGGTTGCAATATTTTTGGGTGTGGCCAAATGCTTGGCATCGTTTACATTGCGGAACAATTTTTGATTTTCGCAGTGATTCAATTTTGACTTTTATGACCAAGATTGATCGAATACGATAGACATTTTCAAGACTTTGTTTGCTTTCGAAAAATAGCGTGAATAAAGGCAGGGATCTCTTTATTATTATTGGTTCCCCAGCAGAGTTCTTAGTAGTCTCATTCTTAATAAGATTGACTGCATCAAAGGCTTGGACGCCTGCTTGAAAAGGAATTCTACTAATTCTTTTGGAGAACATGAGGAATGTAGGCCTCTGGCTACTACTTTTATTGGTCTTGTGGATTTGTTTTCATACGAGTGCCACTGGATTTTATGTTTGCTTAGCTCCTCAGTGACCAGTCTATAATCATCATCTTCCTCGACATTGACTTTCCAATTGTCTTTGTTATACGATGTATATTTGCAAGCTTTTTTAGGACATTTCTCAATAATTTTCTTAAGATCTCCAAAATTTGGGAAATCGTTCAAATGATCATAATTGGTGGTGGCTGGTGGTACAGTTTTTCTGTGGCCTTTAGACAAAGACTTCGGTTTAGCATTGGCTAGCACATTATTTGCATTATTCTTTGTAGTACCCAAGTCTTTTTTATTTTCAGTTTTCGAGGTTTGCTGGTTCTTTGTATGCAATGCGGGGCTACTTTCTGCTATTAGTTTTTTAGCAGTGCGCTTATTTCTTTTTCTTTCAGTTTCAAATAAAAGTTCTTCTTCGTCAGTTTGATACACAGTAACAGTATCTTGTTGACTTGTCTGAACCGTAGACTTGTGTTCCTTGTCAAATAGGGACACCTTTTCTTCGAGTCTTTTTACTTGCTTCTGAAGACTTTGAACTAAGGTTTCAAGTTTCTCTCTTGCTGCTATTTCCTTTTGCCATTCATCAAAGTAATCTTTTGATTCGGTTTGGCAGTTTTCTTTGATTTCTTTGAAACTCTGTTGTCCTGCAGTGTCGATCATTTCAGAGACATTGGTTTCTTTTTGGCTAATGACTTTTACGTCATTTGTCTTAGTTGGGGTTTTCGATGGTGTAACCCTTTGGGAGTAGTTTTTTGGTGGAGTTCTCTGTATTTTCGTACTCCGTTTTCCACAATTTTTAAGCAATAAGTGGTCCTCCCCAGAATCCGTAGGACCGATCTCTTTAGAGAGTGGATTTTCCAATTTTGCTGGACAGCCACCTGGGGTAATAAATCTGTTTGTTTTGTTCATTGCCATAAATTATTTAAACTTTTTTTTTATGATACAAATAGGTCAGTTACTTCTATTCGCATTTTATATTCAGCCGTCCCACTGGGATCAGACGCTGACCAGTGTGCTGCACAATATGTGTCAGACGCTCTTGGATTTATTGTTGAGCTGGTACATTCAGAGTGATGTTTTTCTTTCTTTGCTCCTAGTTCCTGAAAAGATAACTCAGGTGACACAGCTCGTGGACCAATTGATCCAACGCTCGTCGTTGGCTGGTTATCCAGCGGGCACCACTTGGAGGTGACGATGCGATTTTGCTCCGCCTATGTAAAATGTAAAAATGCGATAAAAACATAACAGGTGCAAAATAAAGCTTTATTAAAAAAAAAAATTCTGCTATCTTTGAAGTAACCAGCTTCAAGTAAGTGCAAATTTGTTGGCAAAAAAATCAATTAAGTATCTCGGTACTTTTCTTAATAGTTTAGTTTAGTTTATTATAATTCATATAGTACAGACACATTAAGATAAATCTTATAAAATAGTGAAAGTTTATGATTACAAATATAATTTCAAATTCAAGTTTGATGCAAAAAATGTTTTTACATTATAAAGATAAAAGATTAAGAAAAAAATTTTTATAAATAGTAAAAAGGTAGATAATAATTAAAAAAAAAAAAAAAGACAAATAAAAAAAACTATGCACAAATTTGTAAAAGAGTGATAAGAAAAGAGAGTTGGGATAGAAAAAATAATGAAAAAAGAAGGAAAGAAGTGCCTGCTACAAGAAGGTTAGTTGTTTCAGATAGAAAGGAAATCATGTAAACATTTTTCAAATATATGCATGCTGTTGACTTCCCGCACGTAATTTGGAAGCGAATTCCAGAGTCTGCAGGCAGCTATGAAAAATTGTCTCTCAGATGTAAGACAGCTAAAGCGAGTTAAAATAAGGTCGTTAGATCTGTTTGATGTTGGAAATTGAATTTTTGCAAATAGATATGATGGTTGATGTGTAATTAAAACTTTGAAAAGTAGTAGAAGTGTGCGGAATTTGATAAAATTTTCAAAAGACATTTTTAGCAAGCTATTGCTCAAATGAGAAACATGATTATATCTTTTTAATCCATGTATATATCTTATGGTGCTATTAAAGGCCACTTTTAATTTTCTTTTGCTGACAGAGTCACAGTTATAGTAGATTTCACATCCGTATGTGAGTATTGGTATAACCATAGTTTTTGCTAGTACCATTCTTGTTTTGATTGGCGTAAAATCTTGAGCAGTCCATAATGTTCGCAGTGTGCCATACGTTTTTCCTACTATTGAATTTATATGGTCGTTCCACGTCAGAGTCCTATTAAAAATCACACCAAGGTTTCTTGAGCTATTGACGAATTCTAGTTGCGTTCCATTCAGCAAAATAATTGGGAAGTACGATAAATCAAGCACTTTTTTGGAAATAACCAGGCATTTGCATTTAGATGGATTAAGTGACAACCCGTTATTTTCTGCCCATTTAGAGATCTGTTCAAGTTCTTGATTAATAGTATGCACACAGTTTTCAATAAGGCCAAGAGGGCAACTTCTATATACTTGAATATCATCTGCATAAAAATGTTTTGATGTCTCAGGAATTATCGAAGCGATTTCGTTTATATACAAGGAGAATAACAGTGGAGATAAAATAGAGCCTTGAGGGACACCTCGAACTGTGGGAAGCAACTCAGAAAGTGTTCTATCCAGACAGACTGCTTGTTTTCTATTGCTCAGGAAAGACATTAGTAATTTATTTGCTTCTGGAGATATATTAAAGTTTTGTTGAAGTTTATTTAAAAGCAAGGAATGGACTACCATGTCAAAGGCTTTAGAAAAATCTAACAGGACTAAAAACGTAACGTTATCCTATCCTTGTCAAAAGTTCTGCCCTTATATCCTCAATAACCTTGACTAGTGCAGTTGTACAGCTGTGCTGAGCACGAAAACCTGACTGCATTGAGAAAAGGAGATTGTTATGCATAATGTAGTCATTTAGTTGCTTTTGCATAATGCGTTCACAAACTTTCGACATAAATGGAAGAATTGAGATTGGTCTAAATTCTTCACAGAGTGAATTTTTGGGAACCGGAATTATTTTGGCCAATTTCGTTGCACTAAAAATGACGTTACACATGCCTTTTTTCCAAGTTAACTTCAGTTTTGCTGAGAATCACCTTGTTCAGGAATAAAGTTCTTAAAAAGTGTGAAAATGATAGTTACAGTTTATTTATTTTGAAATGTTGCAGATTTTATTTACTTATTAACTGAAAGAAACTACTATTCATTTATCGTCCCTTTTCCCTTATTTCTTATTTATTTTTTCTAAACTATTTTGTTATTACTTATTTTTTTCATATTTATTTGATAGTTTATTTGTGTTTCCTAAATATGTTATATTTTTACCTTTATATTCAATTATTATGTATTTTGAAATTAAATAATAAACGAACACTATTAGGTATATACATAAAACATAACTACTTCAATGTTCAGATTAACTGATGATTTCGAAATTTTTTGACAGCACTAATTAATTTTCAATTGAAAAAGATTCAAGACATAGTTTGCCCCGATTGTATCTTTATCTATATCGCTTATATAGCATTGCTGAGGCACTCCAAACCGAAAAATGAATAATAAATTCCTGAACAAGTCTCAAGTGTATTTTTCTTATTTGTTTTCTCCTTAAGCTGAAGCTTTTAATCGAATGTTGTGAGTAACACACTGTAAACTTTTTGGGGGGCTTTCTAAATTTCTGTTGTTGTGTCAGTGAATATTCCTACAAGCCGACATACATATTATGCTGATTATGATCACGCTAATCGATAACACTGGAAGAAAAAATGATTTGTGTGCGAGTTAATTTAAAACAGAAATCGTGTTTAATTGAATTCGATAGAGTGCCTGTTGAAAAGTCCACTTCACTTCCAGCACCAGTGTTACATGAGTATACGTTCTTTTGAATTAACTACCCAACGTTGGAGGACAAAAGAAGGGGATACCTACGTGAAAAATTTCAACTCTCATTCAGAATTAAACGCACCAATCAATGGCTTGATGTTTTTATAAATAATTCTTTTAGTATTCACAATATTTCGGTTTTTTTTCAGTTCCAAATGAAGAGAAAATCAATTGATATAATGGTAAATTATGATAATGGGTGGGTGCAGCATTTGTAACCATTTAAGAGGTACATGAGGTTTGCCGTTTGTACACCACTACATACGCTAAAGACTTAAACGAATCAATCTAAAATCGAATAAGGATTGAGTGTGTTTCAATGTGTAAAAAAGGGCCTCAATTGTTTCTTTTTGTCATATGAAAAATTATTCAAACTTTTTTCAGTTGTAAAAATACGGAGTTTCTGAAATTTCCTTAAGAAAATATCAAAACCTTCGCATTTGTTACACCAATAACGGCAGCCCCTCGGAAAAAAGATGCGCCTGCTTCGAAAGCAGACCTTTCTATACTGGATCATCTGAAGTCCACAAAAAAGACTTCGAAAGAACAATTTTTTGTTCTTTGTATTTTTGAATTGTATTTTAGAGACGTCTGTTAATTTCATCAAGATCGGTTCGTTATTTCCCGAGAAATCTGGTTCACCGATTTAGAAAACAAAGTTTCGAGAAAAACGTGTTTGAAGTTTTGAGAGCAGTAGGCTAGCTGACCTCGAGTGTGTAAAGCCCTGACCCATAGAATCCGGTGCGTCCGTTCGCTGCCGGATTCAACTGACAGCAGTGAGTTTTACCGGACACAACGGATCGGGGTGACCCATAGAATCCGTTGCGGCGTCTCAACTCAACAAGACAACTCATGTCAGCAGAAGAAAAAATTTCAAATTGGTTTCTACTGCGCATGTCATCAGTTCTGCCGGACGCAAAAGTTAAGAGATGGGCTACTTTTTGCGTTGGGTCCGTTGCATCCGATGCTTATGGGTCACCTCTCATAAGATCGTGTGCATTTAATCGAGCTGTCAGTTGAATCCGGCAGCGAACGAACGCAACGGATTCTATGGGTCGGACTCTTAACTTCACAGTGCTGCGTCTCTAAAATTATTACTGAACTATAAAATTTTGGATGATGTTCTAGAAATATTGGAGAATTTTATCAGACAGCAAATTTCTTTTTGTGAAATCACCTTACGACGAGCTGTACAGAGCCATGTATAGTTTCAGCATCCCTGCAAAACTCGTACGACTATGCAGGATGACTTTGGAGAATTCACGCTGCTCCGTTAAAGTCGGTAAAGAACTCACCATGACCTTCGATGTTATTTATTTATTTATTTATTTATTTTCGTCAATCAGAGAACAATATTCACTTACAGACTACTTAGAATTAGACTAACAATAGTATTGATAAAATAGGAATTTGAATTTGAATTGAACTTTAAGTTAACTAAATGGTGGCATGTTTAATACATTAAATACGTACTGTCTAAAATAATCTCTACTACAATTATCGAAGAAATCTAATCCACTGCAAACTGAGTTGGCTACTCTGATGCAACGAGCAATTGATTCATTACGAGCATAATTCGTTCGATGAATTTGCTCATGAAACACACAGTTATTACGAGATGTTCTACTCGGAACTCGTAAGGTAATTAACAAAAGTAAAGGAGAGCATTTTATGTGGTATGCTAGTAAATCTCTAACA
The DNA here is from genome assembly GCA_914767635.1 of Melanostoma mellinum. NCBI lineage: Eukaryota > Metazoa > Arthropoda > Insecta > Diptera > Syrphidae > Melanostoma > Melanostoma mellinum. The sequence goes on along the minus strand of OU612059.1, from coordinate 87,609,826 downwards.
AGCATTATCTCAAAATAAGTACGTCGATTTTCTAGACTTTGCATGCCAAATAACAAACACCTGGTTTTGTATGAGGGAGTATCGATTCTCCAATTTAGTTTATAGAACGTATATCTAGTAAATTTTCTTTGGATTTTTTCGATTCTCACTATCGAGTTTTTGTAGCAAGGGTTCCAAACCGTACAGCAATACTCCAGTCCAGATCGAACCAAAGAGTTAAAAAGAGATTTGAGTGCGTATGAATCAGTGAATTCCTTTGTATTTCTGATAATAAACCCTAGCATTTGGTTAGATTTATTTATTATATAATTAATATGAGGTAAAAATGAAAGCTTAGTATCTAATATTACCCCCAAATCTTTTTTTTGAGTAACACATTCCAGGTCAGAATTATTAATCTGATATTTAAACTGAACAGGTAGAGTTTTACGGAAACAGGACATAACTTGGCATTTTGAAACATTCAAATGGAGATTATTTATACGACACCAATCAGCCAGTTTTCCTAAGTCATCATTAAGCAAAACACAATCTTCAACACTCCTGATAGTGCGGTATAGCTTAAGGTCGTCAGCAAAAAGAAGACAAAGAGAATTGTTGAATATTTTGGGAATGTCATTAATGAAAATGAGAAATAGTAATGGACCCAGGTGGCTTCCTTGAGGGACACCGGAGTGAACTAGGACTTGGTGTGAAAAATGGTTATTGATTTTAACTCTCTGAACTCTGGATCTTAAATAGGATTGCAGCCAATCAAGAAATCTTGAATGAAACCCAAACTGCTTCAGTTTATTAACTAGAACCTGATGATTAACACTGTCAAAGGCTTTGGCAAAATCCGTAAATATAATATCAGTCTGGGAATTACTTTCAAAATTTTTTACTATGTAATTAGTCATTAAGGAAAGATTAGTTGTAGTAGATCTACCAGACATAAAACCATGTTGATGTTCTGAAATCTCTTCCTTTAATTTAAAGGATAGTTTATCACACACAATTTTTTCGAACAGCTTAGGTAACGCGGAGATTTTACATATAGGTCTATAGTTAGTAATTTCTTGTTTAGAACCAGATTTATGCACGGGAATTATAAAAGACAATTTCCAAGAATCCAGGAAGACACCACTAGATAAAGACAGGTTAAACAGATCCGTCAAAGGCTTAGCTAAAGAATTAGCACATTTTGAAAGCAAAATTGGTGGAATGCCATCAGGTCCCTCTTTTTTGGTTGGGTCCAAGCCAAGCAAAGCAGTTTTAATTTCAAATATCTCAAGCTTCATGGATCCCACGGTAGCTGAAACTGAAATATAAGGTGGTTCTAGGTTAGTAGAAGAGTTAGTAGAATAGACGGATTGAAAAAAATTTGCGAAAAGATTACAGATCTCATCAACATCATTAGTAACCGTACTTAAGTATTTCATACAACTAGGATAGCCGTTAGATTTACGTTTGGAGTTGATAAAGCTCCAAAAACATTTACTATTACTCTTAATATTATGCTGTAAGGAGAACATATAAGATTTGTACAAAAACTTGTTGAGAGTGTCGAACTCATATTCAAGTTTTAAGTAATTCAAACGAAGTTGAAAATTCTGAAGATTTTTTTTATATAATTTAAATGATTTATTTTTTTTGTTTTTTAGATTCGATAGCCTCTTATTAAACCATGCTGGGTTGGAATTTGATAAAGACTTTTTATGAGGAACAAATAAACGTACAGCTTCATTGACAATAGCCATGAAAGAATCACTAGCATTAGATAAACTGACTTTACTAATGAGTATATCCCACGGAAAAGACGAAAAATATTCATTCATTGCATCAAAGTTCGCATAATTGAAGTTTGGTATTAGAGTATTATCACAATTCTCTATCTTAGAATAGCTATAGAAACTAATAAGCCCTTCAAGTGCAATGTGATGTAGTTTATTATCGATAAGAGGGATATCAGACTTTTCAACATAAACATTGAATTCCTTGTCAACAAAAACAAGATCAAGAATACGGTTAAGACCATTTGGAATGGAATTTAATTGAATTAAGTCAAATTGGCTAAAAAAGTCAACCAAGTTTTCTTCAATTTCAGAGGTTACATTGTAAGGAATTAAGCATTTATCGTCCAAGTCCAATATCCATTGAATATCACCCTGATTAAAGTCCCCAATGCAAATAACATGTTGCGAACTGTTTAGATTTTCTAAAACATTTTTACAATTATCGAAATAAATGTTATAATAATCAAGAGAACTTCTAGGCGGAATATAATTAAGTATAATAAAAACTTCACAGTCACTATTTAAAGATATACAAACAATCAATTGATCAATATCGAATAAAGATGCACAAATTTCAGTATTAGATTTCAACTCAATCTCCCTACAATTTAAAGACGATCGAATAGCAATTAGAATGCCTCCTCCTCTATCTTTACCTGTCAAAAGCTTCGATCTATCCTTCCTAAAAACAGTATAATTAGAATTAAATATTTCTGATGTTAGATGACTTTCAGTCAACCATGTTTCAGTTAGTAAAATTATATCAAATAAGCTAGATGAAAAAGTTAGATATAAAGAGTCTAATTTAGTTCTCATGCCACCTATATTCTGGTAATAATAAGAAAAATTAACTGAAGAAGCAGGAGTCAAGGTTGAAATAGCTGCGCCAATTGTCGCAGGGGATATTAGTGAGTTCACATTACAAGACGTTGGTCCTTCTTTTCTTTCCTCGAAAAAATTCATGGACAACAGTGTGCAACGGCCAGAGTGTCGCGTTGCATATTGAAGAAAAAAGTTCAAAGTCCCTCCCAACTTTAATTTCAAAAGAGGAATATTCCTTTTCTGGAGCCACATTGAATTTTCTTACCATAAGCTTAGATCCATCGACTGAGGGCAGTTTTTTTATAATATAATTGCGAACCGAATCTTCAGATGTTGATGGAGAAAGACGTGAGACAAATATACTTTTAATTGGTGGTAAAGCTATAAGTTCATCAGTGTTGGGTGGATTAAGCATTGAATTTTCAGCAGATGAGACAGCTACTGGGTTAGAGCTGTTGAGGTTGAGGAGATGTTGATGAGATGTTGAGGTTTCCAGTGTCTGACTAGTGATAATTCCACTCGATAAGCGTGATAGAGAAGAACTACTACTAGTTTTAGTTGAAGTTTCCGAGCTCCCAATCGCTCCAGAACGAAGTACCCTAGTTACAGGCAATGTAGGATGTTGATCTTTAGGTTGGCGTTGTTGCTTTTTAGAATGTATTAGTTGCAGCTGTTGATGTTGATTGTGTTGTTGTTGTTTGTCCTGATCGTGTTGTAGTTGCTCTTGAAGATCAAGATGCTGATTTTGTAATTGTTGTTGTTGCTGCGAATGATCCTGCTGTTGTTGTTGATGTAATTGTTGATGTAATTGTTGTTGTTGCTGCTGTTGCAGCGAATGATTCTGCTGCTGCTGTTGTTGTTGTTGTAGTTGTTGTGCTTGTAGTTGTTGTTGTTGCTGATGTTGCCGCGAATGATCCTGCTGCTGCTGCTGTTGTTGTTGTTGCTGCGAATGATCTTGATGCTGCTGTTGGTGTTGTTGTTGTTGTTGTGTTTGTTGTTGTTGTTGATGTTGTTGTTGTGGTTGTTGTTGTTGTTGTTGTTGTTGTTGTTGTTGTTGTTGTTTTGGTTGTTGCTGTTCAAGCTGTTGTTGTAGTTGTTGTTGTTGCTGTTCTTTTAGCTGCTGTATTTGCTGATTTAGGTGATTAGATGAGGGCTTAGGTGAAGGGGTTAGCTGAATTAAAGGTGGTTGAAACGACAGATACGGGCTTAAGCCATCAGGTTCTACGATATTAAAAGAATTTGACAAGAGTTCATTGTTAGTGATATCAAAATCAAAGACATCTTTTAGTTCCGCAAATATAGAGTTAGCACGGTCAAATAACTTCTTCAATTTCACTATTTTTCAATGGATCCTGTCTTTAGAAATATTTTCATGAATCGTGCAATAATATTGTAGTCCACGAACAGAAATAAATTTATCTGCATCCTTTCCTTTAATCCCAATGCATTTTGCATGAACTTGCTGCAGACATACAGCGCGAGATACCATGATATCATTTGAGAATTTTTTGCAGATTAAACAATTTAGTTCACTCATTATCACTCTATATGTCTAGATAAGGGCGTTTAAAGTGAGCTACACAAAAAAGATATGGGCGTTTAAGGTGATCGACACAAAAAAGATATGGGCGTTTAAAGTGAGCGACACAAAAAAAAAAAAAAAAATTTTATTATTGATTTTTTATAGAAAAGTTTGTTGGCAGCCCTATGATATGAACCACAAGAATAGTCAACAATGGAAAATTTAGTAAAATCTAAATAACTTTTGAAATACTATTCACACAATTATTTATGACCACTTGTTATGAAGCACAAATCAAATCACTTAATATTCAAGTGTTTAAAAGCGAATGAATAAAGTTGTATCAAAAGTAATGAAAATAAAAAATACGGTGTAACGACACTGTTATTTTTTGCAATGAGTTTCTACTCAGAACAATATTATTTGTATTACTATAATTAGCACACAAGCACTGAATCTAAAGTTACTATAGTAAATTATAGGTGCACACTGTTTAAATATAATTGTAAGAACTTTTATATCAGACTTAGCGAATGCTATAAAAAGAAAATCGATAAATGATCGAGAGCACAAATTTAAGACTTGATGCAACGATAGGGTTACCACCACGACAAAAAGTCGTGTTGAAAGATATTCGATTTGCTCAACATCCTACCTGAAAAGATTGCGCAAAAATCAAACTTCAACATCAGAGAACAATCTTTCAAAAGTCAGTACTATATTACTCGCCTATGCAGACGATATTGACGTAATGGTAAGAAAAAATGTCCCGACTGGGTCGCACGAACTTGCGATTGTGTGCTAAGTACAATACCAAAACTTAAAGGCTGAGTGAAAGGTTTTAGTATTTGTTCTTCATAATATAAAATTCGTGGTATAGGACTGCCAACTACACATTAATTATGATTTATGAAATTTGAATTAAATTTTGCAAAATATTAAACAAAAATTAAATTAAATATTCAAAAGGTTTCAAGCGAAACTCTGAAAATATCATTCTTTTGCAGTTACAGCTAATATAGTTACATATAAGCCCTAAAAATTTTATCCAAATCGTTGAAACAATATTTTAAAAAATTCCTTTTTTATTTGAAAAGTAAGGTTTTAAGAATTCAAGTACACTAGTTTTAAGATCTTGTTGCAAACTGTATTGACAAAATATTTGAAATTAATCAAATATACGATTTTGAAAATATGTATTCGAAAAACCAATTTTTTTTTTTAATTTAATGAAAATTCGAAAAAACAAAATTTTTAAATATTGATCTGCAATCTTTCTTTAACAATTTAAGAATTTTAAAATATGAAATTTCTATAAGGGGTACCGTTTTAAGACTTTTTTCTAAAATAAATTTTTCATTATAAGAATAGCTATTAAAAAATAATTCCTAACTTCAAACTTTATCAGAATCGTTGGAGCCGTTCTCGAGAAAAATAGGAAGATATTATCATATAGGTTGAATGGCGGGTACCCTTATTTCAAGACTTAGAGACCCAATTCCAAAAACCCCTCTGTAGGCTACTTCAGAGACCATAACTGCAAATTTTGAAGAAAATCGGTCAATCGATTCAGGCTGTAGATCCATATACGGACATACAGACAGTCAGACACACAGACACACAGCCATATAGACAGACCGAATTGCAGGACCCACTTTTTTCGAATTCTCTATCATCGTAATGTCATGTTTGATGTTATCTCAAATTTTTTTTCTGCACGATTGCAAAACTTGCCTATCGCAAGTAAAAAGCGTGATGTCATAGGTGCTTTTGCGAGTATTGAAAAAGAAGCGGCAAAAATGGGTTTGATGGTTAATGAGATCAAAACAAAGTATATGCTGTCATCAAACAAGGACACAGAACATCGACGAATTGGATAAAAAGTTACAATAGACAAACATAACTTCGAGGTAGTACAGGACTTTATCTACCTAGGATCCGCTTTATAGACACGGACAACAACATCAGTGCGGAGATCAAACGAAGAATAATTGAGAAACAAAACCCTCTCCAGAAATACCAAGGTAACCCTTTATAAGACCTTGACCATCCCAGTACTGCTCTACGGTGCGGAAGCATGGAAATTATCGAAAGCGGATGAGAAAACCTTGGTCGTTTCGAAAGAAAAATACTCCGAATGATCTATGGTCCCGTATGCACAATGTGTTAAGAAGAAGAGAGCTTTTTGAGCTGCACCGAGACAGGGACACAGTAAGAAGTGTACGTATGGCGAGACTATACGATGGCTGGGACCTGGGACATGTAGAGCGGTTGGATATCAACACTCCCGGGTAGACGAGTTTTCGAGAGCACATTGCAGGGAAATTGTGGAAGGGGAAGACCTCGTCTTAGGTGGCGCAATCAAGGGGAAGGAGACCTCAACCGACTTAGAGTGCAAAACTGGAGAGAGCTCGTCCGAAATCAAAGTCGTTATAGAAGGATATTAGTTGAAGCCCAGGTTCTAGAATTAATTAGTTTTAAGTTACTTAAGTTGTTTTTAAGGGGGAAGCTGGTCTAGAGGAGCGTGAAAAAATGGTCATAATTTTTGAATTTTTTGTGACTTAATAAAAAGATCAAAATCTGTGAAAGGGGTTTAATAATTTAGGTTTTAAAATACAAATACAAGTTTATTCGTGTCAATTAAATTCAAATTGGCGGCTGTCCAGCATTTCTTCGGAGACGCCTCATTTTTTAGACGGGTCCATGGTCGAAGATGTAACCTTCTTAATTTTAGTCCTGGAACAAAATCTCGAAAATTTTATAACAACAGCAAGAGACGTGAGTAGGATTTTTTTATTTTGTTTTTTCATTAAACATTAAAATTTGTTCAAAAGGTATTTTGAATGTACTGTAAGATTTCTTATAGATCGGTGAAGATTTGCTCCAGTTATGTCTTCAGGTAGTTCAAAAAAAGTGATTTCGAGAAAAACGCGTTGAAAGTTTTAAGTAGGTACTATAAATGCATATGGCATACCTGTGGGGTGCTGCCACAGTTTGGACATTTAGACATTTTTGCCGGCATCCATCCTTTGGTATGATATTTTTAAGACCCTAAAGTACCTACCTTTTAAGACAAATGAAAAAATTTCGGTTTCTTGATAATTCTGGATCAGCTTCCCCCTTAAGTCTTTTATAAAATTCAAAATAAGATTAAAAGAAACTATAGGTTTTACGTAAAAAAAAATATTTTTCCTTTGTAATAATATATATAAATCCTGAAATATGAATACACTAGCTGACCCGTCCACTCGTCGCTGTGCCTAAGGTTTTTGTTATATTACATTTTAGTAAGCTATTTAAGAGGAACGGTGGGAGAAAATCAGTCATGGGGACCACTATGATTTTTACATAGATGCCATTTGTAAAAAAAAAATTGTGACCTCAATGACACATTTTTTACTGCCGTAACCCCTTAATACAGTGAAACTATTATTTACGAACGGAGACGGAAACTTTGGGTTTTGAAAGGGGAAGGGCTTTGATTAAAACTTTCGTACAGATTTGTAACAAATGAAAGTTGTTAGTAAATAATATGTGACACGTAAATTTATGAATGAGTCTATAGTCTTAACAATAATATTTATTATTTTGAATTATAAATACTTTTAATTTGAATTCAATTTAACACTGATCGGTGAGTAATATTTTTGGTAAACCTAACTTTTCCTTACACAAATAGATTTGACGGTTTCCCTACACGCGAACATTCAACATAATAGATGGATTTTCCAAAAGTAAACCACAAATGGACATTGTTTTGCCTTGTTGCTTATTTATTTATAGATATGGAAAAAGCTAAACGAATTGGAAACTGTATAGCCTTCTGAAGAGTATGGTAGAATCTGACGGTATCAATGGAATACGTAGCAACAGGACCACTTTTCCTTTAAACTATACAACACTTAAAATAGTTGCTTCAAGAATATTTCCGGTGATCTTTTTAATGACCAAACGTTTACTGTTGCATAATTGGGGTTGATTCAAATTACGTAGCTCTCGATTTTTAGAGGGATGTGCATCTCAATGCACCAACACTATCACCTGTCAGTTCGATGGGCACTCCTTCTATCCAATGGCAACGAAAAAATTAATTCTTTTATGGAAATCCTAATTTACCAATGGAGAGCCACATTATACTTTAGGCTCAACAACACGTTGTGCTATTAAATTAAGGCTTATATGACACGATTGTAGGTTTAATATAGCAGCGCCATCTAATGATTACTTACTCAATTCAGTGAATCCAGTTAATATCAAATGACACGTTTGTAGGTTTAACCATTGAGTTTGTATGTATAGAGGGACCCGGCTATCGTTAACTCGTCGATAGGTGTCACCAAGTAAATAAAATCGACATTTGAAATTACAAAGCAACAGCTTTCTTGAGCATTTTTCCATTTCCATGACACTGCCTTTTTTAAGTCAAATTTATGTGGAGAGCATTCCCAAAAAAAGAATGGATCCTCTATGTACACAAACTGAATGGTTTAGCATAGCAGTGCCATTTATATATTACTTACTCAATCCAGTCAACAGATGTCGCCATCTATTAAAATCGTTTGGAGCTGACAGATAATTGTGAATTTCAAACAAAAAATTTGCAATAAAAAATTATTGCGACAATATTTTAAGATGTAAGCTATTTTATCTTTTAAGTTGAACCAAACTGCACACTGTATGCAAATTTCATTAACATCGGCTTAGTAGTTTAGGAGTCCATCGCGGACAAACATCGTGACACGTTATTTATATATATTTACTAGCTGTGCCCGCGACTTCGTCCGCGTGGAATAGTGACTTTCGGCAGCATTCTTAATTTTTTAGGCTACTTATTTTGCAAATAAGCCACATTCATGCGTTTTAGTAATTTATTGTTAATTTATTTTATTTTAGTATATGTTTGCACACGACGTTCTTATTTTTTCCATCTTTTGCGAAATAAAAAGGTTTTGTGGGATTGATATACGTGATTCTGCCACATAAAGTTGCCATGGGATTTTTTTCTAAACGAACACCTGCAACTTAAAGCGTCTGAGCCTTATTTATGATGTCCAATCAGTGGGAATTAAAGGAAAACGGGGAATCGAAACGTTTTCTCCTTTTTTCGTTCCAGTCATTATTAATGCCGCATCCCAGATGTGTAATTTGTAGCTGTGTACAATTCTGGATTACTCATTTTTGGCACTGGAACACCAACTTGCTGCCACTCCTAATAATCCTAAGAAATTGAGAAACTCTGTAGGGTATGATGTGACTCGCCAACGTCCCCCAATACGTCGAACATATTTTATTAGTTTATACGGTTAACTATCTCATTAGTCGGCGCCGAAATCGCCTTTCAAACAGCCATTCCCGATTGCCAATTATTATTTGAAGATCAAGATAGACATTTCTTCTCAGGTCTAATGTATTTTCGACAGTTTGACAGAAATCACCCCGCAGTGAAAGAACTTTTATCGACCCAGCAGTCTTTAGGTTCCCGTTTACGGTGTCGATCCCGTAGAAATATAGGGATTACTTATTAAGCCTATGTCTTTCCTCAGGCTCTAGGCTATCTCTTAATTAAATTCCATTTAAATCGGATCAGTTTTCTGGGCGGGAGATGGTAACAAAGAAACACGAACAGACAGAGTTAATTTTGGATTTGTAATATTAGTAAGGATGTCCATCTTCGGGTTCTAGACTATCTCTGTACCAAAATTCATATAAATCGGTTCAATAGTTTGGGTGGTAAATATAAACAAAGAAAAACAGACAGACAGAGTTAAATTCGGATTTATAATGTTAATAAAGTCTTCCATTCCCGTGGGAACATGAGGGCGTTTCTGGAGGATGACTTGAAGTTTACATTACTCGGGAATAGTGCAGTATTCTAACGGTGGACATTTTTTAAAATGGGTGCTGTATTTTCCAAGTTCCCGTTCCCAAGGGAATACAGGGATAAAACATATTGCATAGCATAATATATGTCCATCCTTAGGTTCTAGATTGTCTCTGTACCAAAATTCATATAAATAGGTTCAATAGTTTGGGCAGTTAATGGTAACAAAGAGAAATAGACAGACAGATTTAACTTCGGACTTATAATATTAGTAAAGACTCCCGTTCCTGTGGAAACATGGTGACCGTTCCCGTGAGGGATATGGGGATGAATAAAAGTTTATGTTGCTCGGGGATTATGGAGCATTCCAACGGTGGAAGAGTTTTTGAAATCGGTGCCATAGTGTCAAAGTTCCCGTATACGTTCCTGCTCCCCTGGGAATATAGGGAATAAATATATAGCGTATGTCCTTCCTCAGGTTCTGAATAATCTTTATAAAAAATTTAATTTAAATCAGTTTATTAGTTTGAGCGGAAGATGGTTACATAGAACGACGGACAGACAGAGCTACTTTCACACTTATATTAGTAAGGACTCCCGTTCCCGTAGGAATATGTGGATGAATTAAAGTTAATGTTACTCAGGGATAGTGTAGCATTTTAACGGTGGAAAAATTTTTGAAATCGGTGTTGTAGTTTCTAAGATCCCGTATACGTTCCTGTTCCCGTGGGAATATAGGGATAAAATATATAGCCTATGTCCTTCCTAAGGTTCTGAGCAATCTTTGTACAAAATTTCATTTAAATCGGTTTATTAGTTTGGGCGGGAGATGGTAACATAGAACGACGGACAGACAGAGCTTCTTTCACACTTATTATATTAGTAAGGACTCCCGTTCCCGTAGGAATATGTGGATGAATTAAAATTTATGTTACTCAGGAATAGTGTAGCATTCTAACGGTGGAAAAATTTTTGAGATCGGTGTTGGAGTTTCTTAGTTCCCGTATACGTTTTCGTTCCCGTGGGAATATAGGGATAAAATATATAGCCTATGTCCTTCCTAAGGTTCTGAGCAATCTTTGTACAAAATTTCATGTAAATCGGTTCATTAGTTTGGGCGGGAGATGGTAACATAGAAAGGTGATCACACAGAGCTACTTTTGCATTTATAATAATAGTGAGGACCGGTTCCCGAGGGAATATTCGAATGAAATAAAGCCTATGTCCGTCCTTAAGTTCAGTCCAATCTTTGTACAAAATTTCAATTAAATCGGTTTATTAGTTTGGGCGGGAGATGGTAACATAGAACGACGGACAGACAGAGCTTCATTCGCACTTATTATATTAGTTAGGACTCCCGTTCCCGCAGGAATATAATGATGAATTAAAGTTTATGTTACTTTGGGATAGTAAAGCATTCTATCGGTGGAAAAATTTTTGAAATCGGTGTTGTAGTTTCTAAATTCCCGTATACGTTCCCGTTCCCGTGGGAATTTAGGGATAAAATATATAGCCTATGTCCTTCCTCTGGTTCTAGACTATCTCTGTACAAAATTTCATATCAATCAGTTTGGTAGTTTGGGCGGGAGATGGTAACATAGAAAGCCGGACAGACAGAGGGACTTTCACATTTATAATATTAGTTAGGATTTATTTATTTACTTATTTATCTACAAGCTTATGCTAACAGATTGAAAGATAGTATGATTATATACAATATTTGGAGTAACTAGATCATAAAATTACAAAAAGAAAGAAAGAGAGAAAAAAGAGATGTTAAAATAAAAATATTAACAAAAGTTTTGATTTGAACATATCCTTTGTCCAACTTAGATCTATATTTTGGCAAACTTCATTGAAACGTCGTATGCATCTAGAGATATGGGTTCATTTGAACCATACATTGTTCTGTGATATTGTTCGAAAAGCAAATCTCTTGGACGCAAAACCCTTGATGGTGCGTATATTGGTATTTTAGAAAGTAAGGAAGAGCATTTAACGTGATGATTCAAAATATCCCTCACAAACATAATATCATGCATACGTCTTCTGGATTCTAGGGATTTGATTCCTAAAAGTAGGCAACGCGAATTGTATTCAGGAATAAAAGTCCATTTCATTTTATAAAATATGAACCTATAGAAAATCTTCTTTGTACTTTTTCGATACGATCAGAATAAGTTATCATGGCTGGGTTCCAAACAATATCTCCATATTCAAGTATCGACCTAACTAGTGATATGTAGAGAGAAAGCAATGCATGCGGGTCACTGAAATCTATACAATTTCTCTTAATGAAACCGACTAGTAAATTAGCTCTTGATACAATATAGTCAATATGACTTTTAAAAGAGAAGGTCGAATCAAGCATTATACCAAGGTCCTTTATTTTTTCAACACGCGAAAGTAGGTCTGTATCAATTTGGTAAGGAAAAGTAATGTACGTATGAGATCTATAGAAAGATATGACGCTACATTTTCTTATGTTTAATTTTAAGCAATTTAAACTGCACCATTCGGATATTTGATTAATATCTGACTGTAGGAGGCTACAATCATCAATCATTTTGATTTTAAGAAATAATTTCAAATCATCAGCATAGAAAAGGCAATGCGAGTATTTTATATCAGAAGTGATATCATTTATGAAGATATTGAACAGCAGTGGTCCCAGATGACTTCCCTGAGGAACACCGGAAGTACAATTAATAGACTTGGAGTAAGAATTATTGATCAGAACTTTTTGTGATCTACCAGTTAAATATGATGAGATCCAATTCAAAAATGATGAATGGAAACCAAATAGTTTCAGTTTATGAATTAAGATGCAATGGCTAACCGAATCAAAAGCTTTACTGAAATCGGTGTAGATTACATCAGTTTACTATTATTCTCCAAGTTTTCAATGACATAAGATGAGAAAAGGGACATGTTTGTTGTGGTAGAGCGCCCAGAAATAAAGCCATGTTGTAAAGCTGAAATAGATTCATTCGTTAAAAACTCTAATTTTGTTTTCACAATGCTTTCGAATAGTTTAGGGATTGAAGATAGTTTCGAAATGCCTCTGTAATTTTCTATCAAATTCTTAGAGCCAGATTTGTGAATTGGAATAAGATATGATATTTTCCATTCATTAAGAAAATTACCATCGGAGAGCGATTTGTTGAAGATGCAGAGCAGAGGATAACATAGTGTGGTGGCGCAGTTCTTTAAAAATAAAGGTGGTATGCCGTCAGCACTAGGCTTAGATTTAGGTTTTAATGACTGGAGTTCTAAAAGAACTTCATCAAAACTTAAATGTAAAGCACCAATATCAACCTTACTTGCGGTATATTGGGGAAACAAGATTTATTTATGCTATCAGAGTCTGAATATATGGATTGGAAGAATTTCGCAAATAAATCTAGAATAGAAGAAATATTCGAAGCATCTGAGTTTCTATAAGACATATTCTTAGGATATCCAGAAGATTTTCTCTTTTCATTTACAAACGTCCAAAACGAGCTGCTATTAGATTTTATATTTCTTTCCATACTCATGATATAACACCTGTGAAGGAATTTATTAAGAATAGAAAATTCTTTACGCAATTTGCTAAATTTAGCATAATCTAAATCATTATTAGAGCTCTTATATTTATTAAAAGCTTTACGTTTTAAATTTTTAAGATTTATTAAGCGATCATTATACCACGGAAGCTTTGCTTGTCTTTTCTGAAGAGAAAGTGGAATAAATTTGGAAAAACTTTCAAATATAATTGATGTAAATCTCAAGTACATTTGCTCAAGATTTAAGTATTTAAATTCATGAGACCAATTGATAGATTCTAGAAAACTATTTAGTTCGATGAAGTTAGCCTTATTAAAGTTATAAGATTTTAAACATTTGTCAGGTTCATAAGATAAGAAGTTATATAATTCAATTTGAACATATAGTTCTTTGTGATGAATAGATTCATTTAATAGTGAAAATGGAACTGTAGAAACTTTAGAATTAACATACTCATTACATACAAAGATTAAATCTAATATATTATTCAAAGAATTTGGAATTCCATTTATTTGATTAAGATTTAATGAATTAATAGAATCTATGAAATAAAATTCAAAATCTCTAATCATATTAGAAGCTAGCATCATTTTATCACCAACTGACCAATTTCATTTAGTGTTTGATAAGTTATAATCACCAAAACAACAAACATTATCGAATTCAGAGCAAGTGTTATTAATAGCATCAATATTTAAAAAGAGATTTTCGTAAGTTTCAAAAATACTTCCTGATGGAATGTAGCTAACAATAAAAAATAAGTAAGACTCATATGTAGAGAATAATTTAATTGAGATACATAATTGCTCAACGTCCAAATTTGGTAAGGCAACTTCCGTGCAACAAAGCTTAGTACTAACAGCGATTAGGATTCCTCCTCCACGTTCAGAGATAGAGCTACATCTGTCACGTCGATATATAACAAAATGACGAGAGTCAAAAAGTTCGGACGAAGATATACCAGGATATAGCCATGTTTCGACGATAATGACTATATCATAATCAAGGTGACTTGAATTATTGAACAATTCAGATACTTTCGTACGAATACCACTTGCGTTGTGAAAGTATACTTTAAGAATGACATCTGACACTTATTAGACTGACTATATTGGCGAATCGGCTGAGGGGAGGGACTAGAGGGAAGTAGAGATCCCTCTAACCTTCCGAGTTTTTTGGCTTGAACACAAAAGGACGTATTCTAACCCCTCTAGGCCAAAAAGTGTCAACATAGATACACCTTGCACACTCCACAGAAACCCCAACTTTAAAGTTTATAAATTTCACACTATTTGGTGAATCTTGCAGTTTAAGAAGTCTATAACATTGAATTTCACCTGGATGGAATTCAAGATTAGACGATATATATTTCACAATATCATCAATACTAGTTGAGTTGCGAAAGCTTCCAATATGATACCATTTTACTTTTTTTGCAACTTTAAGTCCATTATATAGTAGCTTAGAACCATTTACGATATTAGCATTGACCTTCATCGCATCTTCATCTGTAGGGGCATTCATATCCATATGTGAAACAGAAGGAAGCACATTATCCAGTGCATTTGCATTAAAACTCGTATCATTATTTGTAACCACTACACTATTCTCCTTAGCAACAGCAGCAACCGAAGTATTGGCAGCAACGTCCACGGCACCATCAAGGAAAGCAGCAATAACATGTGCGCTTTTGTTGTACTGAGGGTTCAAAGTAGCAGCAACGATGGAATCATTTGATATGACGTCAATTTTTTTTGGAGCGTCAACAGCAGCAACACCAACAACATCATCACCATTTAAGGTATTAGTGCTTGTTACAGCAACAGTCACTTCGGAGATTTTTTTTTTTTCTTCTTCTGTGTGTCTTTAACGTTATTGTTACACGCACTAATTAAGATAATAGATAGATGTAGGCCGAAAGTCGTTTTTTTTTTTCAAAATACTTATTATATAAATTTTAAATACAAGCAGTTAGTTCGCTATTACAGTGAGCGACACATACATATATCTACTCTAACACGTCAATGATGTCCCTACGATACTTTTTTATATTTTACTGGCAACACTGCATAATTGGTTGTATCTCACAATGAATGAAATAACGATTTCCTACCCAATACCTGCAAAGAAAGTGTCTTTACTTCACTTTCGCACTTCAAATGCTTTTTGTGAGGAAGATCAAAGAGCATAGCTTCTTCATCAAGATACAAAAGATGCTTCTTTCAAAAGAAAGATTGAAATATGCTTTGCAAAAAAGCTAATTAATATTCACGTTATTTGTTTGAGTCTGCCTTGAATTTCCTTATACCCCGGGCTATTACTTTACTCTTTTTATTTTCTTACTTTTTTTTCATTCTTCCCAAGGACACTTTTTCTTTGTCATCATCGGTACCTATGAAGAATATAAATTGAAGTGTGATAAAAAAACATTTTGAGTGAATTCAACGACGACTTTGACATTGCTAGTACTTAAAAGAAGTGTACTCGAGAGGTTAACTTGTTCTACCATGTAAAGAGAGTTCAAAGCCGCAAATGACGCTTGTTTTATTTGATTTAATTAGCAGAAAAATTGTGTTACCTATTACAAAAAAAGGGTTTTATAATTGAAAAAGCGATTCCTCTTCCGAGTCTTTTCTTTTTGATATTTTTTTATATTTTTTAACTCTTCTTTTATAATTGAAGCCCATATTGAAGGGTCATGAATACCTACATATGTATGCCTTTGAAATTTCATAACACAGTGCGAGTATCTATAAGAAATGAGAGACGATTAAGAAGGATATAGAAATATACATGGGTGAGACAGGCTCGGATAAACGCCTTATTCAGGTAGAGCGGCAGAAATATCAATCTCGATACGTCCGAAGTTAGATGCGATATAAAACTGATGAGAACTTCAATGGAAGCGGGTGTTTCGGCCAAATTGTTTCAGTGTTCTATTTGAGAAAAGCAACAAAAAGATGGGCAACTAATGACAATGATCAACAGAAAGTTAGTATTGGACTGCAAAACTCTCTTAATTACTTTAGAAATATCAATCGCAATATTCTACTTTGTTCATGTAAACAACAAATCATCAGTGGACATTTTGTTAGAGAGTCGTAGGTACTGTCGGTCTTTATAAAGCTTCTCCTGATTTATCATGAGAGTACAGTTTAAAGTTTTCTTTGGTAGAAAAGAAACTTCTGCAATTGGATGGGCTTTGAAAAGTTTCGAATTTACACTCAAACTCTCAAGATATGCCAAGAGTATCCCGGGGGATTCGGTTTTAGGGGTTTCGGGCATACATATTTCGCAATGGTTTGCTGAATCTTATACATATACTAGCTGACCCGGCAAACGATGTTTTGCCGTAAAAATTATTTCTAGTTTCTAGATAAATTCTAGTGTAGACAAAAAGTAACTTACTTATTATCTTCATATATCTTTATGTATATATAAAATTTCTGTGTCACAATTATGGTTACCGTAATCCTCTGAAACGACTTTACCGATTTTCAAAAAATCTCACAGGCGTATCCAGTAGGTGAATCAGTTTTCAAGTTGAACGATCTGACTATAAACACAACGGTGACTCCCTTAGATTGCTCGCGTTCAATGCAGCTTCGAAACTTCGAAATTATTTTGTCAGTTCATGAACGACTGGATTAATCTTAACTTTGTTAAAAAAAAAAAAAAAATTTTAATTTTGGATAAGATCGATATTAAAAATAGTCTTTAAAAGTAAGAATTGTGTTCTATTAAAAAAATAAGCTTGTTTTTAATCAGCTGTAACTTCAGTGTGCATGCGAATAAAAAAATTAAATTTTCAGGACTAAAGTCGAAGAAAAGACCTTTGCGTACTCTCATTTTGATATCTGGAAGTCAACATTCCCAAAAACGTGCCCAAAGATTGGCTTTTCTCATAGCTTACAAATAACTTGTTTTTAGTCGACTGTAGCTGCAGTGTACATGCGAATAACAAAATGAAATTTTCAGGACTTGAATTTGAAGAATAGATCTTTAAATCCTGCTTGCTCCCATTTTGATATCTGGTAGTCAACATGTGCCCAAAGATTGGTTTTTTTCAAAAACTCAAAATTTGAAAGGAATGCAAGGTCCATAAAAAATTTTTTTTTTTTGAATCAACTTTAGATTTTTTATTTTATACTTATTGCAAGGTTTAATTGGGTAAATTTTAAGGGACTTACTACTGATATTTTAGGCACGGGACTGCTCCAAAAATGGCAAAAATGTACATAAAATGTGTTGACTTCAAAAGGATGTGGTTTCTAAAGAAACTCAAATATCTTAAGCCTTTTCTTGATTTAAAAAGGCTACTTTATTGGCTTTAAAATGACACCTTAATCGTCCTAATCGCTTGAATACAGACAATATTAGAGTCCAAAGTCTGAAGCCCATAAAATCAATATGGCTGGAAGGGAGAAGAAAATTACAAAAAAAATCCTTTGATTGTTTCGTATTTTGATAGCAAAGTTTGAGCAAAATCGGATGTATAGCAATAGCAACATTTCGGATTGGCCGTTTTCATAAGGAATGGCTCTATAAGAAATAACGATAACTAACGAAAACAAATTCTGAACGACTGAACGTAGTTCAAATGCAACCTGCATTGCAAAAACATTTGCGACAAAACATGTCACAGTTTTTCAATTATTGCCTTTAATCACGCGGATATTTACACGCTACACACTACCCAAGATGAATATACTGCACAATGCACATCCAACTAAGTATTTCTTATTCAAAGCCGACCTAAAGTCTGACGGAATTAATTATATAAATAAAAAAAATATGCACATTCTTCACTTTGTTCTTCATTCATTACTTTCGTACGTAGTGAAATCTTTTTACGAAACTGACCTACAAAAAAGAGCGTCCCCGTCCACCTCTATTGAAAAAGAGAAAAGGAAACTACTTTGTGAATTGTGAGTCAAATAAGAAAAAAGAACAAACCCGAAATACGATACGTAAGCAAATATGCACACTCAATACACAAAGCTTTTAGTGAATGCAGGAACCCAAATGATCGACTTCGAAAAGGGATATTTTTTATCCTATGTGATGAGTTGCCAGGTTGGTATTAGATTGACTTATGAGTTATTGAATTTAAATCGTATATTCGAAATCGTTTAGTAAATTCCTGTTGACGTTGATGCTGCAAACTGTTTTAAATTTCATCTTAGTATTTAAAGTCTCATTGAAGTTCATACCTCAAATTGTTTTTTTTATTTTAAATTCGTTGACGTCTGTCATAGCTCGTAAGTGATCAGAAGGCTTTTTTTGAAGAAAAGAAAATATGTGTCCTGAAGTGAAAAGGATATGCTTTTCCAACGATGTCATACCGAATCATTTTGGCAGCTCTCCTATACATAATTTTAAACATGTGTCCCAGATCCACGTTCCCATACTACTGAATTTCGAACGCCCATCCCACAATCCAATTGGGAAAAAATCCATTGCTCTTCGTAACCACTTCAATAGGTGTGACCGAATTGTTGCACTTTGATGTCGAAATCTTTATGCAAATTTGTAAATGTTGCTCTCGAAAAACTTTAATTTGTCAATTAGCCAATTAGTAGAGATGATGAGACAAACCGCGTGTTGCCGCCTTTATGGTTTCACTCAATTGTAGAACAATTAGAATTTCGCACTTTCAACACTGTGGGGTTGATGATGGCTCAAGTGGTGTGTGCACGGCCGTGCATACACATCCTTGAGCTGTTGCGATGGCAAAGGAGGTGTTGGGTGCATTCAGTCATGTTATTCATTTAATTTGCCCCAATGCAATGGCAGCGAAAAACGATAACGACACGACAACGGATTGCACTTGATGGGTGCATTTTACATTCTGGGGATAGACGTCGTATATATATGTGAACACAGCACACTCTTGTCCATATGCAACATGCATGCGGCATGCACAACAATTCGAACACTCAAAGGTTCGATGATGACTATAATTTTCACACCTCACACAATGAGAGTGCATTCTTAAACCCTATTGTGGGTTGGATGGAAAACCTCAGCCGAAGGCTAATGAAAGAGATTCAGGACTAAAGTGTTTTGTTGTGTGTGTGTTTTTTTCTTATTATTATTATTCTTTTTCCTACGTGGATATGTTCACTGCAGTAGCGAGCGGTTTGATTAAGATGGGAATGGGTTAATCAATTTTTTCACTTTATATTAATCTGATCGCTCATGAAACGAGGTTTTCGCAATTGGGTTTTGTTTTTTTTTTAAATTAAAAGAAGCGACTTGTTTGGCAATTGACATGAGAAAAAAGATTTTGACTTCATACAAGGACTTTTTCAATTTGAAAGTTAGATTTGTGAGCCTGTAAGACTCAATGTGGTCGTGAAATGTGTGTGTGCAGGCTTTCAGGAAATCAATAAGTCTGCATTTAAGCATGGCCCATGTGTTCAATTAGACAATACCCACTACTTATACCCATAGTTAAAAACATCTGAGACATAGCTATGAGCTGAGTTAGTCCACATTGTTCGATATAAGTAACTACTTACTTACTTACTTTACTGGGCATTACCTGGGCCTCAACCAACATCCTTCTGTAACGACTTCGATTTCGGACGAGCTCTCTCCAGTTTTGTACTCTAAGTAAGTTGAGGTCTTCATCCACTTGATTGCTCCATCTAAGACGAGGTCTTCACCTTTCGCGATTTCCCCGCAATGTGCATTCGAAAACCCGACGAACCGGAGCGTTTGGGTCCATCCGCTCTACATGGCCCAAGCATCGTAGCCTCGCGATGCGTACTCTTCTGGCTATGTACATTTCGCGGTACAGCTCATACAGCTCGTTGTTGTATCTTCTTCTTCAAGTATTGTCTTCGCATATCGGACCAACGATCATTTGGAGAATTTTTCTTTCGAAACGACCAAGGGTTTCCTCATCCGCTTTCGATAATGTCCTATGTCCATGCTTCCGCACCGTAAAGCAGGAGTGGGATGATTAAGGTCTTATACAGGGCTACCTTGGTTTTTCTAGAGAGGGTTTTGTTCCCCTATTGCCTTCTTAACCGAAAGAAGCAACGGTTGGCAAGAGTTATTCTCCGTTTGATCTCCGCACTGATGTTGTTGTCCGTGTCTACAGCGGATCATAGGTAGACGAAGTCGTGTACTACCTCGAAGCTATGTCTGTCTATTGTGACGTTTTATCCAATTCGTCGATGTTCTGTGTCCCTGTTTGCATATACTTTGTTTTGCCCTCATTAACCATCAAACCCATTTTTCTTCTTCTTCTGCTGTTTCAATACTCGCAAAAGCACCTATGACATCACGCTTTTTTCTTCCCATTACGTCCATATCGTCTGCATAGGCGAGTAATTGTACAGACTTTCGAAAGATTGTTCTTTTC
Organism: Melanostoma mellinum; assembly: GCA_914767635.1. Classification (NCBI taxonomy): domain Eukaryota; kingdom Metazoa; phylum Arthropoda; class Insecta; order Diptera; family Syrphidae; genus Melanostoma; species Melanostoma mellinum. Next base: position 87,588,962 of record OU612059.1, on the reverse strand, counting down.
TTTTGTTTGAGTTTGAGTTTTGTACAATCTTTTCAAGTATGATGTTGAAGAAATCGCATGACAGTTTGTCGCCTTGCCTTAAACTTTTTTCGACATCAAAGGTCTCGGTGAGTTCTTTACCGACCTTAACGGAGCAGCGCGAATTCTCCAAAGTCATCCTGCATAGTCGTACGGGTTTTGCAGGGATGCCGAAACTAGACATGGCTCTGTACAGCTCGTCTCTGTAGATACTGTCATACGCGGCCTTGAAATCGATAAAGAGATGGTGAATATCGATATTATGTTCTCGGGTTTTTTCCAAGATCTGCCGTAATGTGAAAATTTGGTCTATTGTGGACTTCTCTGGTCTAAAACCACATTGATAAGGACCTATCAAGTTGTTGACGTGGGGCCTTAGACGTTCACATATTACAGCAGACAAGATCTTATAAGCGACGTTAAGGATTCTTATCCCTGTATAATTGGCGCAATTGTGAGGGTCTCCCTTCTTTAGGATCGGGCATACGATACTGAGGTTCCATTCATCGGGCATGCTTCCTTCCGACCATATCATGCAGATTAGCTGGTGCATGCTCCTTTCCAACTGGTTACATCGATCAAGAAAACTGTAAGGAAACGAAGAGACAAATGGATCCATGAATTTCTTTCAGTTCATCGTTGATTTAAAGCAAACAAGAATAATATGTTAGTTGGCAGGCTTTCAACTCTTCACGGACACAGTCCACGAATTTCTTTCTCTTTTGCAATACTCACAAAAAAAATTATGTGTGAGTATGTTTGGAATACATGGAAATTAGAACCGAAATTTCAATCAGCTGACACAAAAAATAATATTGCACCAGGCAACTAGAAATTTAAAATTTGAACGGAAAGCATCCGTTAAATTATATTTACGTTCTACTTGCAAAATTTTGATTGAGTTATTTTACATCGATTATGATGGCCTTTGTTCTTTAGTTCTAAAGAAATCATAGTTGCACGTTTAAGTATTTCTCCCGATTCATTTATCGCTACATGATTGACCCCTAACTTTATGATATCACCTTTTGGTTATTGGTGCACGCGCACATTGAAAGAATTTAACCTTCATAATTTTTTCCAAAGACCTCAATTTAATGTAAATCCACTGGTCCAGGTGGTATCCATGCCACTGTTCTTATACCCTCTGGAAAACAACAGTGAAAACATGGAGTTTCCAATAAGTACAGTAACATTACTATTGGCAGGAAACTAAAATGAACAAAATTTCTAAATAAAAGCTCTTTGACACTGGCGTAGCACGATGCATGAATCAACCGGGAGAATTCTTCGAGAAATGTTTTTCCCCAGTGTTCAAATGACACTTTAAGTGGAAGTATTTTAAATTAAAAAAAAAAAATAGTCACCTCTTCACTTAACGAATGACACCGTGTGACACTTTTTTTTAAATTTACAGCTAAAATTTTGACAAATTCAGTTTGAACAGTTCTTAGTCATCGACCTTCGTTTTGAAAAAAAAAATTATCGTCTCCACTCAGTCTTCTGGTAGAATAATTTTGATCATCCGCTTTCCTTCTCTTAATGCATATGGGTGGTCGTTTTAATGGACCCGATTCGATTACACAAAGCAATTAGTGGAGCTTAAATATTTTAAGGTAATTCAGATAGTAGACATTTTCCGATATCCGCAAATAGAAAACGAAAAAGAAAGGAAAACTTGAGGTACCTACGTGTACTAAAGACTTTTTTCGAACTGAACTAGACATTTTTATAGTTTTCTGTGAGTGTCCACATAAAAGTATGTAAATGGATTTTTTCTAGGAACTAAATATCTTTTGTCCATATTTATTTTCTAGCCGCACGAAGTAGTGGTGTTTCTTCACCTGTTGTTTGTTTTATCCATGACATCTTTAGCTTTAACATGAGTTTGCATGTAGCGATTGGTATACCAATGGTCAAGCTGCTGGTTAAGATCGGTATACTGCTTTCATTTCTGACTAGTTCATCGACTTTGCAGTGGCCTTGAACCACAGAAATGAATTGAATCACCTCTTAAAATTTCTCATCATTTTTAAGACTTGGAATTTGTTTCCAAAGGCCAGTTGGGGGATCGAACAAGATCAGGATTGCTGAGTGACTATAGTTTATTATTTTTGTCCTTTGGGAGATAGTTCTAATATGAATGGCTGCGCTAACTGTCAATTGTTTGCTGAAGTTATCAAATGGTGTAAATTAAGGAGTACCTGTACTTAGGGAGGTTTTTGAACGGAGAACATATACAGGCTGATCGCTTTGTCTAGAACGGCCCACTATACTACCACTCCGTAAGAAAGTATCAGTCTGATGCGACCGCAGTGTACAGAGCCAGTGGGTGTTTTGGGAAGAAGTTAACCATTTAATAAATGGGAATTTTTTGCCAGAGGACGGGCTACGGTAGCTTTCCTGATTCTTTCGTTTCGTGTAGGTATATTGGATTTCCATAGTTAATAAGCCCTTTGTCTAGGACAATTCCTAGATATGTTGCTTTGTTTGATATAGTTATAAATTGCGGTATTTTGTATCGGGTTTTTCAATGAGAGTGCTACAAAAGTTTTTTTTTTCATAGAACGAAAACGGTTTTAAATATCAAAAAAATTCTTTATTTTTATAAAAGTACATTTGATGCCATTACGTATGAGTTTCGACTTTTTTTGCATGGCCACCAAAGGATTACTTGCAGAATCCCAGACGCTGAACCCAATTTTCGACGGTTTTCATAAGCATAAATCAGCCGATACTATTTCACATTTGATATTCGTACGAAGTTCATCATTCGTCCCTGGCTTGTTGGCATAGACCATAGACTTGAGGTAGCCCCACAGTTTGTTAAGCCAGTGACTGTAGCTTCTTGCGAGAGATCATTCAGTAAACTCAAATTAATAAAAATGCGACACTGCGGATAAAGTTATTAAAGCAACACCAAAACAAAGAGGATCCGGCATCGTGATACACTGAGAGCAATCATTGATAACCTTACAGAAAAGGATACTACCCTCTCTGAGAAAAATATTTACTCAAATTCTTTATGGTATAAGACTGATGAGGTGGGTAGATGAAAATAAGCTTTTAAGTATTTTTCAAGGTGGTTTCCGCGCTGGACTTTTGACTGTCAATCAATGTGCTCACCAGCGTCACAAAAAAAATTTATCGACAATAAACAGAAACTCTATGCCTGTTTCATTGATTTAAAAGCGGTGTTTGATACAGTCAATAGACATTCGCTGATATTTAAACTTTCAAATAAAGGCATTTCGACAAAGTTTTTAAAAATTACTCCTCTCCAATACTTGCGCTGCTGTCTTCAATGGTAGTTCAATAATGTCTACCTTTTTTAGCACTAATGCGGGTGTTCCCCAAGGTTGCCCTCTAAGCCCATTAATGTTTGCTCTCTTCATAGATGATGTTTCCAATGAATTGCCTGGTGGCGTCAGGTTTGGTGGATTACTTATCAAAGTACTTCTTTATGCGGTTGACTTGGTTATTCTTTCGGATAACCCTACAACTTTACAGTTACAAATCAATAAAGTGAAAAGATTTTGCGACACATGGGACCTGGAAATAAACACCTCTAAATCAAACATAATGATATTAGAAGAAGAATTCATCCGGAGATATGGACATTGGACCGTGAACCTATTGAAGTTGTTTCACAATACAAATATTTAGGTGTTTTACTCTCAAGCAACTTAGATTTCCGCCCTCATGCTAAGGATAAATGAGTATCGGCAAAAGTAGCAATAAATATTATGTGAAATAGAATATTCTGCAATAAGTACATAGGCATCTCAGCTAAATATAAAGTTTTTGAAGCCACAATAAACTCTTGCTTATGCTACGCCAGCCAAGTGTTTGGTTACCAAAATCTTGACGAATTTGAAGTGTTACAACGTTTCTTCTTTAAGAGGATTTTTAAACTTCCAATCTCTACTCCCACGTATGCTATACACGTTGAATCAGGTCTTCCACCAATCTTTTTGAGAAACCTTAAGTCCAGCGCTGACTACATAGTAAAAGTCATGCAAAGATCGAGCGAAAACCTCCAAAGGCAACTAATGGATGTCGCGTTTCAAAGGCAACTGTCTCCATTCAAGGAATGGAATGAGTTAGCTGATACACACTGTTTTGAACTTAAGCTAGATGATATCCCCTCCGTAAATTGACAAGATAGATTCTACGAATGCATTGCAAAGGTAGATGATTCAATTTATCTCAAATTCTTGAATACGGCCCAAACTTCCTCCACCCGTTTCTTCTTCTTCTTTTTCATTTCCGGCGTTACGAGTAGTGATCTTGAAGCGATCACAACTCTCTCACTTTTCCGCTTCACACTAGTGATCCGCCTGTGGGGTACGCCGCCGCGTTGACCTCAGAAAGCGTCGGCAAGCCTCCCGGTTTTGGATTGTTCCATGTCTGAGGCCAACCAAATGCTGCTGTTTTTGCATTTGCTTGTACCAGGTGTGTTTTGGCCTGCCTTTTCTTTTTCGTCGCGAATTTGTTGAAACGTTGTACGATATTGCCTTTTGGACGGGGTTCTGCGGATCTCTCCTTTGAACATGACAATACCAACTGAGCCGGTCGTGCTGAATTTTGTCCAAGATGGTACTTTTGACATGAAGGCTTCCACGGATCTTAGTACTTCTAATTCGATCAAGCTTTGTTACTCCTGCTGTCATCCGAAGCATCTTCATTTCGGCTGCCGTCAATTTGCTCTCATACTTTTTGTACATTGTCCAACATTGTGAACCGTATGTCAGAGCTGGACGGACAAATGCTGGTGTAGAGTCTTCCCTTCAGCTTAGGGGGCATTTTTCGATCACAGAAGATAGCGGAGTTTTCTCGCCACTTCATCCACCCTACGCTTACTCGATGATTGATGTCGTCATTACAAGATGCTTCACTATTGATCATAGATCCCAGATATTTAAACTTTTCACACTTGGGAAGCACATTTCCATTCAAATAAATGTCTGGAATAGGCTTGTCTGGATCAGAAAAAGGGCAGCACAGGTATTCAGTCTTTTTAGCGCTAATACGGTACCCATTTCCTTCCAGAACATCAATCCAAACGTCAAGTGCTTTCTTTCTCTTACTGTAACAGTGGTCTCTAATAGAGACTCTCTAGCCGCGTTTTATTGGGAATTTTCTGTATTCACTTATATTCACTTCACAATAAAACGATTTTCTGGCTATATTCACTTAACAGGTTCACTTTCAATTTTACTTTCAATGTTGGTACCCTTGGCAGGATAAGAAACATTAAAAATTTACATTCAGAAGAATATAAATGCATACCTTTTATTTTCCATTTCTATTTTTCTCAATTCAATTCTCGATTCTCAATTTATTTGCCGCGTTTCAACTTTTTACTTTCCATGTAAACAAACAAATGTCACTTTAATTTTATTTCGCAATGGCTGTGTTCAAAAAGTTTCATTTTTATTTTTGGGATTAGGATTCAGATTTCCATCCAGGTATATATTTCAGGGTTGCGAGTTTGTGAATTAAAAACTCATTAAGTCATACGTTAGTAAGTGACTTATGAATTAAATTAGTCACAAGCTTAGAGGAATAAAGAACCAGAGGGAAAGGGAAAACCATTGCTTCTCCAGCCACCACCACCTTAACACCACTTTATTTTCGGATTTCGAACTGGTTTTGAAAGCTGAAAATAAAGTGGTGTTTGTGAAGTCAGTTTGAGGACAGATGCAGTGGTGTGTGTATGGTTTTGCCTCTTCTTGTATCTCCTTAGTCATAAGCTATAAGTGATTTATGTGACTAATCCCGTTCCAGCACAGCTATTTTTCGTGGCAGTGCACAAAAGAGAGTGCTCTCGAGAGAGTAAAAATGCCCTCAACCTGCGAGTTTCTGCCACCAAAATTTCTGTTGACAGAAATCGTGCACATCCAAATTAATACAACAACTGTCAAACAGACGTTTTTCCAAGCGCTGCGTTGCTGCGAATGTTTTGTTCAAGGCGTGTCTTTACTTTTAAGACAGTTACGCTCATTCAGAGAGTTTCTGAGAGAATTTTACAACCACTCCTTAAAATATGACAGATTGTGAATTTATGTGCACAAAGTAAAGAAACAGAGACTTATTGAATCTGTTGTCGAAAATCAGAAATATTAACCAACACATCCCAAAGACTGCCAACCTCTGGGTTCCAAAAAAGAAATTTGCCAACCATCCCTGATGTTCACTTAGATAAGTGAGTTATTTTTGTTCATTTACGCTATTCACTTAGGAGTTATTGTTTTTCCATGAGCGATGTTTTGCGATGTTTTGCTTAAGTGAATATAAGCGAGTATAGATTCCCAATAAAACTCGGCTTCTATCATCGGTGGTGCACTGTAAGCCCGTGCTGTGCTGAAGTGGAAAAGTGCTAAGGTGTTAAGGATGTTACTAGGCCCACTTTGATGTCAAGCGAAAAGGCCCGGATGTTCCTCCGGTATAAGAGTGATTGTAAAGATGAAAATTACTTGTTTCTTCAAAAGTAGACAAGTGTAGTTTAAAAACAATCCTTTATCATAATTTACCTTACTCCCTATGGGTCATTTTTAATCAAATGCAACTATAGGTGTTTCTTATACAAATGAAACATATCAACAGAGAGTCTTTAATTTAACCCCTGTTCACGGCAACAATAAAAATTTGACTGATCTATTCCAGTAACTCCATACAACATTGATGTCTATAATCTATTCAAACAAAACTTCACTGTCAATCACATATGCAACTTTGTACAAACTAAAAAATCTAAAGAAATTGAACGTGATCCAAGGAAATCTATAACTCTGTCCCCCAATCCAAGGGTAGCTATTCAAATTTATAGCTCTTCTTCTTCTGAAACCCAGCCAACCGTTCCGGGCTTATTTTTATTCCATCACGTGTTACCGCGAAACATGTGTAAAACCTTCGTATTCAACCACCACAATGCACCAACAAAAAAGCCAAACGTTTTAAATGAAAAAAGGTCAACATAACACTTTGGATATGCTTGGAATGAAAGGTGTTCGCTAAAAAATGTCTTCAGTCAACAGCCATAAAAACCGAAATCCATAAACACACTTCACAGGCAATGAATATCGTGAATACATGTTTGGGAACATGACTTTGGAAGGACGTTAAAGGCGCAACAAAAGAATCACTATCGCAACAACCAGTTTCAATTTAGTGCTCCTTGGCAGCTCAAGGAAGCAATGACGGTGACGATTCTTCTTTTTGGTAGTAAACTCTTGACAAAAAGTAAAAAAAAGAGCAGCAGCAAATCCTTGAGAGCAAAGTGTTTGCTTTGCTGCGCTCGTCGAAAGCTTCCTTTTTTTTTCTTTCTTAGATTTTGGATAGTAAAAACTGTATTGCACACTTGGTGGTGGAGGTGACAAGTGATTTGGTACCAAGGAAGCCAAACCAATACAAGAATTGATGGGATTTTTGGAATTCTTTTATGCTCTTGGAGTTTTTTTTTTATACTGTGACTATTTTAATAATGGAGGTAGATAAACGACTGAGTAATGCAGTCAAACAATAGAATTGCATGTAGATTTGTGTTCTCGAATGAGGTGTCCGATAGAGCGCATTAAAAATACTACGATGGAGGTCACAAATACTACTGTTAACAATAGCTTGATCGTAAGTTTTCAAGCCTTTTAGCTTTTACTCAGAACAACGTGTATTTCCAATCAATTAATATACCATAAGGACTCACACGCAGCATATTGTATTTCATTACTATTCAAATAGTTATGTGAAGGATAATAGGAAGCGATTACCTATTGACTTATCAACCAATTACCCATGAAAAACTAACAAGTGCTGCTCTCTAAACGCGCACATGCATATTATTCATACATAGTTTCATTGAATTACACTTACGTTCCTTTGTCCATTTAATAGTTTGGATGATTCCCCTAGATTGATTTCAAAAGCCCTTTTCCGTTTGGTTTTAAGCTTTCAAGTGCTCAATCATGCGACCGCAATTTCTCACTGTTCTTTGTTTTTGGCTCAGCTTAAATCAGCTTAGAGACCAATTAAATAAAAATCGATAATTTTCATGAATCTCATATCTTTTCCATTTGCAGGTTTCTCACAACTGAAAACAACATTCGGAGCCCCTGGATCTTGCTTAACCGGTGAGTAACTGAAATAGTAAAGTTAAATTAACACGTACACGTATACACGTAGATGACTCTTTTAGTTGCTTGATGTCTGTAGAATGTTCTCTTAAAAGTAAACGTTCTCTTCGAACTCCAATTGGATTGCAAGTTCTTATTGGACTATCAATTAGGAATGAGAATAAGCAAAAGCCAATTAAACTTAAATAAGGTGTGTTTTTGTGTGTGTGAGTGTCTGTTCTTTTTGTTTTTTGACTACTCCTTTTCTTAAGTGGGGGTATATTAGCCACATGTCAAACAGAGAGAAGTATAAGGTTTATGAATATAAAAATGGCGAGGAGTGAGGTACTTTTCTTGCTTTAAAGTCTGATTGGCAGGCAGACAGAGAGAGCAAAGCAAAGAAATATGGAAATCGTTAAAGGACTGCAGTAGGTATTTTTCAATCAGAAGAAAAGAATTTGCAGAATCGGTTTTTGTGTATAGCTCCAAACGGGGGTAAGTAGGAGTAAGGAGTAGTAGTGTAAGCACTGGCCAAAATCTCTGAAAACATGAAGTGTTGAAAATAACAACTGCAGATATGCGAGTAGATAGATATATGTCTACAAACTACCTACAGCTTTAACCAAATTTGGGTTTTGGTAAACCAAGATGTAACTGGCCAAACAAATGAAAAATTAATCAGTTTTTATGGGTTGTAAGTCAATAGTCAACTGCTGCAAACAAGGAAACAAAGCTGATTTACATACAGCTCACGTTATCGAGTGAGTGAATGGCATCAGTAATCGTCACAGTATCCATTTTGGAATAACAGCACACTCGATCGAATAGCTGTTTAAAATTATGTTACTATCATCGTAGGTACTAATAGTCGTGTTTTATTATCACATAGGGTAAACGCATTAGTACCCGGACACTTAACTTTTTCTCAACTTTGATTTCAAACCATTTTATAACCATAAATGCTACCTTGGAAACTTTTATTAATTGTAAGAATATAGACATCCTAACTAATATTATAAATGTGAAAGTCACTCTGTCTGTCCGGCTTTCTATGTTACCGTCTCCTGCCCAAACTACGGAACTGATTTAAATGAAATTTTGTACAGAGATAGTCTAGAGCCTGAAGAAGGACATAGGCTATACAGTTTATCCCTATATTCCCACGGGAACGGGAACGTATACGAGAACTTAGAAACTACAACACCGATTTCAAAAATTTTTCCACCGATATAATGCTTCACTATCCCAGAGTAACATTAACTTTAATTCATCCACATATTCCTACGGGAACAGGAGTCCTTACTAATATAATAAGTGTGAAAGAAGCTCTTTCTGTCCGTCGTTCTATGTTTTTTTTTTGTACAAAGATTGTTCTGAGCTTAAAGACGGACATAGGCTGTATTTCATTCGAATATTCCCACGGGAACCGGTCCTCACTATTTTTATGAATGCAAAAGTAGCTCTGTCTGTTCACCTTTCTATGTTACCATCTCCCGCTCAAACTAATGAACAGATTAAAATTAATTTTTGTACAAAGATTGTTCAGAACCTGAGGAAGGACATAGGATACATATTTTATCCCTATATTCCCACAGGCACGGGAACGTATACGGGAACTTAGACACTTTAACACCGATTTCAAAATTTTTTCCACCGTTAGAATGCTACACTATCTCTGAGTAACATAAACTTTAATTCATCCACATATTCCTACGGGAGCGGGATACCCTACTAATATAACAAGTGTGAAAGTAGCTCTGTCTGTCCGTCGTTCTATGTTACCATCTCCCGACCAAACTAATTATAACCGATTTAAATGAAATTTTGTTCAGAATTTGAGGAAGGACATAGGCTATATACTTTTTCCCTATATTCCTACGGGAGCAGGAACGTATACGGGAACTTTTACACTACAGCACCGTTGGAATACTCCATAATCGCCAAGCAACATAAACTTTTACTCATCCCCATATTCCTTACGGGAACGGTCACCATGTTTCCACGGGAACGGGAGTCTTTACTAATATTATAAGTCCGAAGTTAAATCTGTCTGTCTATTTCTCTTTGTTACCATTAACCGCACAAACTATTGAACCTATTTATATGAATTTTGTTGCAGAGACAGTCTATAATCTGAGGATGGACATTTATGTATATGTACGGGAACTTGGAAAATACAGCACCCATTTCAAAAAATTTCCACCGTTAGAATACTACACTATTCTCGAGTAATATAAACTGTAAGTCATCCTCCGGAAGCGGCCCTCATATTCCCACGGGAATGAAAGACTTTAGTAACATTATAAATCCGAAATTAACTCTGTCTGTCTGTTTTTCTTTGTTTATATTTACCGCCCAAACTATTGAACCGATTTAAATGAATTTTGGTACAGAGATAGTCTAGAACCCGAAGATGGACATCCTTATACTAACTAATATTACAAATCCGAAATTAACTCTGTCTGTTCGTGTTTCTTTGTTACCATCTCCCGCCCAGACCGCTGGCCCGATTTAAATGGAATTTTATTCAGAGATAGCCTAGAGCCTGAGGAAGGGCATGGGCTTGATAAGTAATCCCTATATTTCTACGGGATCGACACGGTAAACGGAAACCTTAAAACTGCTGGGTCGATAAAAATTCTTTCACTGCGGGGTGATTTCTGTTAAACTGTCGAAAATGCATTTGACCTGAGAAGAAATGTCTATCTTGATCTTCAAATAAAAATTGGCAATCCAGAATGGCTGTGTGAAAGGTCGATTTCGGCGCCGATCAATGAGATAGTTAACCATATAAACTAATAAATTATGTTTGACGTATTGGGGGATGTTGTCGAATGTTTATCAGTAGACAATATTATGGACATTGAGCAAGTCACATCATTCCCTACGGAGTTTCTCAATTCCTTTGAATTATCAGGAATGGCTGCAAGTTGGTGTTCCAGTGCCAAAAATGAGTAATCTGGAATTGTACACAGCTACAAATTACACATCTGAGATGAGGCATTATAAAAGTTTCAATAATGACTGAAACAGCGAAAGGAAAAAACGTTTTGATTCCCCGTTTTCCTTTAATTCCCACTGATTGGTCATTATAAATAAGGCTCAGACGCTTTAAGTTGCAGGTGTTCGTTTAGAAAAAGTCCCATGGCAACTTTATGTGGCAGAATCACGTGCAGGGTTAAAACCTTCACTTCGATCGAAGCAAATCTACTTCGCTTTTGAGAAAAATCCAAAATCTACTTCGCTTGAGTTGAGATCTACTTCACTTTCTGCACACTGAAAAATTACCCCTTCAAACTTCAATCAGTCTCAATTTTCAATAATTCCCTTGACTTGATTTTCAATTTCCGCTAAAATTTCATTTTCCTTTCACTATTTTTCATTGAACAGACCTCACCTCAAATTCATTTTAATCTTGGAATCAAACAAGCATTGTGTTCAGCCAGTTAGGCGTTTTTCTTTTTTAGTTCCGAACCGTGAACTGAACGGAGAACGAACAGCGTGAACGTGTTCTGAACTGAGCTATGTGAAGTTGGCTGCGCTCAGACTTTTGCTCTAGATGCCCCGTCATATTATTTCGAGCACGTAGAGCGCGCTCGCGTAGTGTTCTGAAGAAAAAAGAAAAGCATTTTGAGCGTTCAGATGTCGCTGAACTGAAAAAGAAATACTCTTACATTTTTGACGTTTCACTTCTCTGTTCGGAACTAAAAAAGAAAAACGCCTAACTGGCTGAACACAATGCAAAAACGGAGCTGGACTGCAAAATCGGAACTGGAAGAGCTGTCAAAATTGCTGTACGTTTCGATTTTAATCGAATTTTTCGATTTACTTCACTTTTTTTACAATTTCACTTCGAAATTTGATTCTTGGGGTTTTAACCCTGATCACGTGTATCATTCCCACAAAACCTTTTATTTCGCAAAAGATGGAAAAAATAAGAACGTCGCGGTCGTGTGCAAACATATACTTAAATAAAATAATGTAACAATAGTTTACTAAAACGTATGAACGTGTCTTATTTGCAAAACAAGTAGCCTAAAAAATTAAGAATGCTGCCGAAAGTCACTATTCCACGCGGACGAAGTCGCGGGCACAGCTAGTTTCTCTATAAGTAGTAAGCAAATAATCAAGTAAGTAATTCATTTTATTTTAAAACATTTCAATACAGTTTAAATAAACATGACGAATTTTAAAGCTTTGGCGTAGCCGTCAGCTCAGTTGGCAAAGTTTATACATTTGTACATTTTTATAATTAAATTTACATAAATTGATTTAAATGAATTCAGTCATTAATAGATATCGATATTTATAAATTGAATTTAGAAAACAGTATAATAATTTCCAATTTTCACCATTCAATAAGTCTAATGTTTCATTCATTGTAAAGCTGTTTTTCTTGAAGAAATTTGGTCTTTGAGGTTGAAATACTGGACAGAAATGCTTATAAAATAAAAGCAATCTTCTTTTGCTTTGATGTTACAGAGGGTACAGAATTGCTGGAAACTTCCGTTGTAGGTATGGACTGCCATTTAAGTTTAAGAGTTCACATCTAGATTGAATACCTATACAGTAGACGCTCGAGGCTCGATATAGTGAATCTCGCAAGAGTGAACTATCCAGTATAGAGAACACCCAAAATTTTACATGCACTACTCTAAATAGTGAACAATAAAGATCTCGAAATAGTGAACACATACTTTTTCTCAGGTTTAAACAAGAATTTTGCAGCTGCATTGCGTCTACAGTATGTCGACTGCATTTGAACAAATTCTACCGTACATTCATGTACATCTCACACTGAATCACAAAGGAAAGTAGTCATGTGACTCAGTAGAACACAAGTTCTTGCTGTGTTCTTACTTTTGTACAACAGCAGACAAAATTAACAAACTAATTTCCAAAAAGTTGATTGTTATAGTGAAAAAAGATGCTAATTTGTACATGTTATATTTATGTACATTAATGTAAATTTTTCGTTTTTTATGAGTTAAAATGTTTTTGTTTTATATTATTTTACATGAGTACAAGCGACTCGCCCCGGCTTCGCACGGGTACAGTGTTGATACTAAATACACTACAGAAAAACTGTGAACTAACAACACAGCGGTCCGCTATGGCTTCGCACGGGTATAAAATAACAAAAAAGCAAACGTCCCACAATTTTTAAGTCTGTAATATCTTCGAAAATGTTCATTTAAATCACATACTGTAATGTATTAGGATAAGGAATGATACTGTATCGTTTAAAATAGCTTGGTAAATAACACATATTTATTTTGTAATATGTAAAAGATAAAATTGGTTACTGTGGGTTATCCTTAGGAGATAAGCACATGCTGCAGTGAACTTTTTATTCATCTTTTTAAGATATACAATTCCGTAATACATAAATTTGTTCAATCTCGTAAGGTTTAGCCAGCGTTTGCAATGCAAGCGCAGAAAAATATGTTGTTACGACATCGCATTTCAAATCTTTAAATTTCTCGGCTTTTCTCTGCTATAAAATGTATGTTTTATACATATAAACCTTCTTCTTGAATCACTCTATTCATTGAAAAAAAAAACGCTTCAAAATCCGTTGCGTAGTTTTAAAAATTTAAGAATGCATAGGGACATAGGGACAGAAAAAACAACTTTGTTTTATACTTTGTATATAGTGATGATGTATTAATAATTGTTTTTGTTTTTAGCAGTCAACTTGATTAAAGTGTTTGTTTATAGATTAAATTAATATAATTATCTTCACACTGAACAAAATGTGCAATTTGATCAAATTTAGCTTTGGAAAGCGTTTCTAGCCTCCCGCTCGAAAAAGTGAACAATCTCCAAATAGTGAAAATGGCTGGTTTTTATTACTTCACTATATCGAGCGTCTACTGTAATCGATATTTCTTTATAATTGAACTTGTCTTGAAAATAATTATTCTTCAGCATGTTATGATTAAGTTGTGAGTACATTATTCTGCTCTCAGACTGCTCAGCTTCTGTTACGAATTTTTCCCGCACATTGTCCTCGTGTTTTTGAATTACGTTGTAAAGCTGCTCTTTCAGTTGCACTAAGTTATTCAAATCAAATTGGATAAGTTCTCCACCGCTATCGCCAATATTTTGCCACTTTGCAATCTACCAGTCCTTATTCCGTATTTCATAAAGGAGCATTTTCTTGGTTAAACCACCATCAGAATGTGTAGCAACTTTATATGTAGATGTAGTCTGCCTACAGCTTAAGAGTGTTCGTAAAGAGTTTAGCAAGTCCTGTTTCCAAATAAGTAAATTGTGTAGTAAGGTGTTCCATTTGGTAAATTAAACAGCTTTTTTATAAAATTTCTTTGGATCTTTTCTACGACTTCAAACTCATCCGTTCCCCAAACTTGTGCGGCTTAGCAAAGAGATGTTTTTACAACACATTCAAATATTTTGTATTTAGCCGACAGCGATACATTTTGATTTGAGAAAATATTCCTCCATGTCATATTCAGCAAGCTTTGTGCAGATTTCGCCTTTTCAGTTAGATGATTTTTGAAATCCATCGTTTTTTTCAACTTGACGCCTAAATAGTTGTAGTCTTTATAGCGATTTCAAAACCAAATTTTGAGATGAACCTGCGATTTTGGGTTTTTCAGCATTTATTGTTAGACCCCACGTGTTGCAGTATGTTGACAACCGATTTATCATGAGCTGCAAGTTTCCTGGTAGTCTATTGATTATGTCGTAAAAAAGGGCAGATAAAGGAACTCGACATTGAGTGGACTTTTATTGCATGAATCGATTAATGGGTTAATTTTAGAGAAATAGCCGAAAGTGCTATTAAATTAGAGGGTGCGATTCGGAGATATGGGTTCTAAACCATCTTCATTCGTTTTTTCAATATATCTCGAGAACGAAGCAAAATTTTGATGCAATTCCAAGGACGTTTTTTGTAGAAAACAAATTTTCCCATCGAAATGCATCTTTTAAAAAATTATAAAAAAATTTTTTTTATCCAAAGTAATAAAATTCCCGACAGAAAAAAAGGCCATTTTTTCCAATTTTTGAGTTTTGTCAGTTTTTTTAATGGCATTTCTTCCTGATTGCAGATAGGTATAGGCAATGCTCCATAAAAAAAAAGTAAATAAAATTTCCTATAAAATGCTATTTTAGAAAATTTTCTATGTTTGAAATTCACCGAAATATTGCCATTTGAACACAGACATTTATCGTTGTTTTTATCCTTTTTATAATGACTATATTTATTTTTGTTTTGTTGAAAAAAAGCATTTTTTACTCAATGGAAAGGTTGATAGTAAGTAAAATAATTTACTTGAATACAACTTTTTATAAATATAAAATATTATATTTTTTTGATTTGGTACCCGTGGCGTAATGGTTAGCATGTCCACCTGCTAACCCAGAGGTTCGAGGTTCGAATCCCAGCAGAGGCAAAATGCAAAAATGTTTTTCCACGGGTATCGCCTTTCGCGAGGAATTGGCAAGTCCTCCGTTAGTAAATTCATTGCCATGAAAAGCGCATTCTCAATTAGCCGTTCGGAACCGGCGAAAAATTGTAGGTCCCTCCATTCCCTCACAAGGCATGGTTGTGAGAAATGCGCTAGGCCCAGGGGCTCCTCGCTCTGTTGCGCCACCCTATTTATTTACTTTTATTTATTTTATATTTTTTTGAAAACGATTTGTAGAACATTATTAAAACAGTTATCTAAAGTTGACCCTCTAAGGTCAAATCGTCAAAGTAATCGTAAATTCATCAAACACTTTTCTCCAAATCTGATAGGATATCCGTACAAGAGCAAGTGAGATAGTATGACGATCGCAAAACACTTTTATAATTTGCGACTCGGGCGTGCACACGTAAGTTTATTTTTAAAATTGCGATGAAGATATTAATATAACTAAAGGAAATAGAGTTTTAAATGCAAGATGTATTGCTAGTGTTATAAAAGCTAGTTTAAAAAGAAGTGATGACCAAGATAAAAAATTAACTGGTGTTGAAAGAATTGATGTTCACAAATCATGCTATAAATCAAACATATCTGAGTCAAATATTGATGCGGCTAAAAAAGACGTATTTTCTGCGTCAGAATATATTGCAGCTTCTTTGTACGGAATAAAGTTGAACCAGACCCTGAGCAACTGTCGTTTCCCATATTTTTGCAAATTATCAAAAAGTGCAAATTTTTCGCTGGCACAAATACCACCAACATGCGATGCCATCAAACATCATGGCCTAAGAACTTATCTTCAAATACAACAGTGGCACGGAAACCCCTTAAATTCTCTGAGCTGGGGCTGGGAAAATTTTAAATGTGGATTGATTCCGATTCGCACAATTTTACCTCCTGCACCAGAGATATTACTTAAAAAAATGGCTTGTGGTTGCACTACAGGTTGCCATGGAAGCTGTGGGTGCAGAAAACTGCAAATTGCTTGTTCAATATTTTGCAAGGAATGTATGGGAGTCAATTGCGATAATATGCAAGTAGCCGATATTGAAGAAGAAAACATTTTTGGAGATGTAGATGTTGATGTCGATATCGACCTTCAAAATGTTATTGAAGAATCATAATAGTACCAGAACTATACACTTGTATTGTTGAGCACAAAAAAAAAAAAAATGTAAAATACTCTTTTTTATAACAAATACCTTTCCATTGAGTAAAAAATGCTTTTTTTCAACAAAACAAAAATAAATATAGTCATTATAAAAAGGATAAAAACAACGATAAATGTCTGTGTTCAAATGGCAATATTTCGGTGAATTTCAAACATAGAAAATTTTCTAAAATAGCATTTTATAGGAAATTTTATTTACTTTTTTTTTTATGAAGCATTGCCTATACCTATCTGCAACCAGGAAGAAATGCCATTAAAAAAACTGACAAAACTCAAAAATTGGAAAAAATGGCCTTTTTTTCTGTCGGGAATTTTATTACTTTGGATAAAAAATATTTTTTTATAATTTTTTAAAAGATGCATTTCGATGGGAAAATTTGTTTTCTACAAAAAACGTCCTTGGAATTGCATCAAAATTTTGCTTCGTTCTCGAGATATATTGAAAAAACGAATGAAGATGGTTTAGAACCCATATCTCCGAATCGCACCCTCTAATTTAATAGCACTTTCGGCTATTTCTCTAAAATTAACCCATTAATCGATTCATGCAAAAAAAGTCCACTCAATGTCGAGTTCCTTAAGAAATGACATAATCAATAGACTATGGTGACTTCAGACAGGATCACTAGATCGTCCGCATATAGAAGAACATTGATGGTAGTATCCGCCATCCGAATTCCACCAGGAAGATATGTGCCAATATCGTTAATATACAATGCAAATAGCAAATCACTCAGGGGACATCCTTTTTTAACACCAGTGCTAGTATCAAACCATTGTAAGAACGTAGATCCATCCCATACCGCTGCTTCTGTACCAGCACATATTTTTTAATATTTTCAAAAGTTTCGTTGAGATTCCGAGTTGGGAGAGTTTATATATAAGAGCACTTCTATTCACAAGGTCAAAGGCTGCCTTAAAATCAACAAAGAAAGCGTAAACCTTCTTTTTCCTGGCTTGGAATGCCTTGTCAATTTGAACCCACTTTTCTCTTCTGTTCACTAGAATACTGCAAACAATTTTGGCCAAAACGGTCATAAATGATATTCCCCGATAATTCTCGACGTTGTTTGTATCACCTTTCTTATGAATAGGGAAAATAGCAGATTTTTTGAACGAAGTGGGAATAAAGCCGGTTGAAAGAATCTGGTTGAAAAGTTGATTTAGCTTATTAGTAAAAGCGGGTAAAAGTATTCATATGGAACTCCATCTTTGCCTGCAGCTTTTCCATCTTTCGCTTTTTGAAGTACGTTGTTTATTTCATTTACGTCTATACTTCACAGTCCAAAGTTTCCAATATAACCAGTGGTTCTGCATAAGAAAAGGACAAATCAGAGTTACTAGAGAGCATGTTTTTGAAGTGGTGCGAAAGATGATCTGCGGACATATTATGAGCACCAATTATGAAGTTGGATCCGTTTATTTCCTTAGCTAAATTCCAGAAGTCTTTTGAATTATAAGCCAAACTTAACGATTTTGCTTGCATATTTTCAAATTCATTTCTCTACAATATAGCATTCAAGTAAAACGCAATGGAATCATTGTTAAAATTAATAAAATAACAATTCAGAAAAGTTCCATTTTCGTTTGTATCCGGACACCAAAATTTAGTGTCCGAACGCTTTTGTTGGATATACTGGATACCAACCAGACACAATAATTTTAAGAAAAAACCCCTGTCCGGGTACTAAAAATACATGATAATCGCACATTGTTAGTATCCGGGCAGCATGTCCGGGTACTGAAAAATATGTATATTCAATGTTGGTTTTAGTGTCCGGACACCACTTAACCATTCATTTTTCATTATTAAAGCGTGGTTGGCAACCCTGAGCCCACCAAAAATATTTTGCGAATACTAAAACCCTTTACTAAGCCTTAATATTTTGGTATTGTATTTAGCACACAATCGCAAGTTCGTGCGACCCAGTCGTGCCCATTTTTATTTACACAAATCGACAACGCGACCGTACCTTCAAACCTAAAGCAATAAAATGACGCGTAATTCTTAAAGTGCGCACTTCGAGTACCTAAAACCTTGCATATATGTGTAGGACACATATGTATGATGATGTTTTTGAATTTTCTTGAGTGATGTATCTCGCAAAAAAATGTCAATGTGTCCGGATACTAACACTGTTCGTAGATTTTTTCGCCATTATGCAGACATATATAGTTTTTTTTTTCGTTGGGGCGTTTTAAAAAATAAAAAAAACTAAGAGAAAACTTTGAAGACATTGTCAACTACACGCTGGGAAGCACATTCGAATGCGAAGAATGCAGTATACTATTCATTTGATATCATACTAGAGGCTTGTGATGTGCTTTTTTCTTTAGAGCTAGGGTATGCTCGTCGGGTCCAGGATCGACCAAAGAAAACACGTAAAACTTCGGTTATGAAGAAAGTCCAATACTTTTATTTGTCTTAAAGCTAATCTTAATATAATGGTTATTAATTCTTATCACTACTTCTGGTGATCGGTGGTTCTAACGCTGGTTATCCTATGCTGGCAAAACAGTCCTTAAGTATGGGTTTCTTTAATCGCTGGTATCGACAGGAAAAATCCTGGCATCAACGGCTTATAGAACGGCAAAATAAAACCCAAAAGTCTTTTTAGAGGCTAGTGGGGAATTTGTGCTAGAAACTCCAAAGAGACCTTGCGTAAAATTGGGAATCTCTGGGTACACTACGTACCGTACCGTGAATGAAAAATATCATACGAAAATAATGGTATGTATATTGGCTGGTGGTAGGGTGTGTATTTGTAACTTCGTTACAGGCTCTAGAAATCATTGCTGATGATGGATGAATCACAAAATACTGATATTCGTTATGAGGCGACTTGTATCGCGAATAAAATGCAAAAATTCAAATTTGGTTTCAATCGTTTCATGTTGATTTTATGGAACTCTATTTTGACTGCTATATGCGTTCAGTGAGTCATTGCAAAGTGTAAAAGTAGATTCGCAAACGTGTGCTTTTTTTGTAAGTACGGATCGTTAGAAGAGAATTAAGTTTCATTCCGTGAAAAGTTCAATGATTTCGAATAGAAAACAAAACAATAATTACCGGGTTTAGGTTATACAGAAATCGTAAAACGTTCTCGTCGTAGAAAAAACAACTTAATGACGGAAATGCTCCAGAAGTGGAATTTTCGCCTCGCGATGATTTTAGGACTCCTCCTCCGTTAGTATTCATTGCCATGAAAAGCGCTTTCTCGATTAGCCGTTCGGAACCGGCAGAAAATTGTAGGTCCATTCCATTCCCTCACAATGCATGGTTGTGGGAAATGCGCTAGGCCCAGGGGCCGCTCGCTCTATTGCGCCACATATTTATTTTTCCTCGAAATCATCGAAAATCTTCAGAGTGAAATCAAACGACGCGACGTGCGAAAGTGTATATGGAAGTTTCAGAGAGATTTGCATTTCTCATCAACTTTTCTCTAAGTGATGGAGAACTCCACAAAGCTTTAAATAACTAAGTTCGTTTTTATTTAGAGATTTGGACGAATTGTTCATATAAATGAAACAATTCCAAAGTTACGTGAACTCCAGATACACTGATGCACAAGAAGCTCAAAGTCATTTGTGTAAGATTCTAATGGAAGATCAATTAGCCGATGTATTTCCTAACACAGAAATAGCTCTTCGGATATTTTTAACTTTGATGATCACAGATTATTCTGCCAAACGATACTTCTCGCAAATACAAAAAAAATCAAAAGTTGCTAAAAGAGCTACAACGCGGCTAGAGCGACTAGACATGGTAGGTATACTTTGCATTGAGTCAGATTAATTGAAGAAAATTGATGAATTTGCCGAAAAAAATATAGAAAAAACATGTTTAAAATGTAGATAGATGGTAATTATGTTGATATATTTTTTTTATGAAAGCTATAATTTTTTATTTTAATCGAAAAAAGAAGAGAACAGACGTGAAAAAAAGGGCCTTCATATTAATGGTTGTCTAAGGCCTCGTTGAGGGTTAATCTGGCCCTGCCTACATATATTCAATAACAATAGTATGCAGTGCGACAATAGGTCAGGACAAATAGGTTCGGCCAAAACAAGAAAAAATCATACGCTAAAGGGTGATTTTCTCTTTCTTCTCCGTTTAGGCGGTAGGGGCAACTTTATTAAAAATTGGCTTATTTTCCTAAAAAAAATAATCAAATAAGCTGTTTACTACCACATAATATAATGTTTCTGAACACTAAGTTTTTATTCTGTAATTGACATAGTAAGCAACACAATTAAGAGAATTTGAAGTTTCAGACAAAGAAATAAGGAAGAGGGTCGGAGGCAAAGTGGAGCCCTGTGGCACATCAGCATTTATATCGGACTTTGTATCAGACTTGAAACCATCCATTACAACTTCTATTGAACGGTCTGAAAGGTAGTTTTTAATGTAATGAAGAAGCGACTCATCGATACCAAAAGCACACATTTTCGATACGAGAGTTTGATGCCAAACTCTTCATCAAGTGTCTTAGAAATATCAAGCGCAACAATCTAGCTTTTTCTAAAACAGTGTATCTAAGGATTGGTTTCAATTTTCTGTGATATATGCCATCAAATCACCAGTGAACCTTTTGCTATACGAAAACCGTACTGTCCGTCATTGAGAAGCTTTAATTCTTCAAGATATTTCCTGAGTTAACAGTTTATCAAAGATTCCATCACTCTGGAAAGAAGGGACGTTAGTTCAATCAGACGGTAATTGGATGGGGAGATTAGCCTTTTCTAGGGACGGGCTTTACAAAGGCAGTTTTCCATCTGCTAGGAAAAAGCCTAGAATAACAGGAGAGATAGAAAAGCGTACGCAGTGGCTTTGTCAGTGTAGAAGAACACCTCTTTAGAATAACGGTGGGAGTACCATCTGGGCCAGCGGGCTTATGTTTATTGAGATCTTTTAGGACTCTGTCTACCAAGCGAGTTTCGAAAAATTATCTGCATCATTGCAGAATTTACGGTCTCAGAGCTCAGGTCTAAATGATGTATTAATTCCTGGCCCCGATGGTATACCTGTCATATTTCTTAAGAAATGCTCCTCCACTCTTTCCCTTCCCCTCTTAAATATCTTTAACTTGTCCATTTCCTTAGGAGTTTTCCCCCAAGCTTGGAAAACGGCTTTTATAACCCCTATACACAAAAAAGATCTTAAATGCAACGTGAAAAATTATCGTCCCATCGCTAAACTATCGCATATACCCAAAAATTTTCGAAAGCATATTTTATGAAAACTTAAGTTTTCGTTGCAAGTCTCTCATTTCCCCTTGACAATACGGTTTCCTCAAAGGCAGGTCAACAACAACAAACCTCGTTGACTTTTCTCATTTTCCCTCTCTGCCTTGGAGAATGGAAAAGAGATCGATGTAATTTCAACTAACTTTAGTAAAGCTATCGATAAAGTCTCCAACAAGCTTATTCTTTTTAAGCTTTCCGCCCTCGGCCTTGAACCCATTCTGTTGAGATGAATTTCTTCTTATTAAGAAAACCGTTTTTACAGCGTTCGGTTCAGCTCCGCCTTATCCAGCCGCTTTCTACCTACATCCGATGTTCCCCAAGGCAGCCATTTAGGCCCTCTCCTCTTCATTCTCAGTATTAACGACATTGAAATGATCACCAAACACTCTATCTCTCTCTATGCGGACGATACTAAGTTTTACCGGGTCATTTCTTCTTCTGAAGACTCTTCCATCCTCTAACAGGACCTCGACAATTTTTCAATATGGTGCTCTAAAAACAGCTTGGAGCTAAATGTTTCCAAATGCAAATCAATTAAATTCTCAAGTAAACGCATCAAATGTCCTCCCCGCCTCTTTCTCTAAACGGTCAAATCACATCCCCCGTTCAGGTGATCCGTGACCTTGGGATTATTTGCGACCGTGAGCTGAGTTTCCTCAAGCATATCGACAATATTTTCACTCAAGCCAAATTCAGCACTTGGCTTCGTGAAACGATGGTCCAAAGAATTTTCAGACCCCTACGTAACCCGATCCCTTTACATTTCATTTGTTCACCCGCTTCTTCCGCTTGTCAAGTCTGGTCGCCTTCCAACGAGTGCGCATTTGCCAGAACTGAGAGCATACAACGCCGTTTCTTGTCTTAATTGGAGTAGTCCTTTGATATTACATCCTTTTAAAGACCGAATCAAACTCCTCAACCTCAATACGCTGAAAGATCGAAAAGGAATATTTGACATTCTCTTCATTCACCGAATCCTTACAGGTACCATTGACTGCCCAGCACTTAACGAATCCATCTTTCTAAATACTAATCATCGTAACACTCGGAGTCCCCGTCTCTTCTATCTTCCCACCCATCGAACCTCTTACGGCTCCAATGAACCCATCTCCCGAATGCTGAGGAAAGTCAATTCTCACTCTTCTTATTTTGACTTCAATTTGAGTACTCCCTACCTAAAGCTTCGTCTCCTTAGCCTCCAACTAGTTAGCTTAAGTCTTAGCTATTAAGTTTCTTAGTTTGTAAGTTAGATTAAGTAATAGCTTGTATTAAGCCTAATAAATGGAGGTTTTGCCACCACCAAAATTAAATTAAATTAAATTAAATTAAATTAGTTCAGACAACAAAAGCCATATTGCACGGAGTTCTGATACAACCTTGGCCAAGATAGACTAAAGGAAAGTCAAAAAACTTCTGGCGGAGAAAAATGAGGCTGCACCAGTAAAAATCTAGACTTAAACAAGGAACAAACCTTATAGTTTGATAACTTTAACCCTATTTTTAAAATGAACTACGCATAATGCAAAATAGATGCAGTTGCACGATAAGGAACACTTTTAATTTATTTTAATTTAATAAGCCAAGGTCCATTATAAAGCTAAAGGCTAAGGTGATATGCTGGGAATTTTGATATGGAATGGCTTTTATCACCCGTTAAACTAATACATTTGTGAGGAACAGCAAACGGAGAGAAAATAAGAGAAATTTATAGTTAACTTTTTAATTATTATATATTAACTTTTTGCTTTTAAGGACTTATGTCTATTGTAAAAGATACTGAAATAAAAAAAAATATATCTACTGCATTAAGGTGTCTGTTGAACTCATTTGGTAGATAAACATAGAAATCTGATGGTGCCCTGCATGTTCAAATTGGTAATGCTATGCCAATAAATATCAGGAGTATCTCCAAAAATTTACTAATTAAAAAACGTGGCCTAATTTAGCACCTGCACTGCCGCGCC
Organism: Melanostoma mellinum; assembly: GCA_914767635.1. Classification (NCBI taxonomy): domain Eukaryota; kingdom Metazoa; phylum Arthropoda; class Insecta; order Diptera; family Syrphidae; genus Melanostoma; species Melanostoma mellinum. The sequence goes on along the minus strand of OU612059.1, from coordinate 87,565,015 downwards.
GCGCCATCTCCCAAACAATCCGAGTTCCACCTTTCTCAACAAAACAAAATCACACGTTCCCCGTCTACAGGTACTTTATGTGCATAGACATCTCGAACCAACGAGGTGGGTTTTCCTTCACAATAACACATTTCCATACATGTTTTCCGACACTTTTCCTCACTCCAAATTTGTTTGTCTAAAAAACCAAACAAACACAGATATTGCCATATCCACCACTAGACAAACGACAAATTCAGTGTAGCGAATTGTTTATTTGTTTGGTGTGACTTATTTGCAATCGGAATGTTTTAATTGAATTTCTAATGCAGTACATATACCTACTTGAACAGGGCGCCAAACATATGTGTGTGCCAAATTGTGAAACTGCTGCTTCCAAAATCATCAACGGCAATGATGATCTCTCTGCTCTACCTTAGCATATGTGAACGAGAAAAGTGGGAATTTGTTATTATACTCTGCACCCCAAATGAAAAAAAAAAACACCCCCATCCTGAGTTTATGTTGCGATACATATATTTACACACATGTATCTTCATATGTATCTGCTGGGAGCGCTTGGTTGTGGTATGTTACAATGATGCCATGTGTAAAAGGTGTGAAAAATCACTCCACGGGGTGAGGCTACCTAATAAAAGTGCCGAAATGCACCGAAAGGGTTGTGATGAACACCATAAGAGCAACGAAAGGGCAATAAGTTTTATTACCGTTTAAAATTAAATTCTTTCAACCTGTTTGGGTTTATTGGCGGAACTATGCTCTTTGCTGCGAGTACAATGGTTGTGAATGTGTGTAAATTAATTTAGTTTGGAACCAATTTTGTTGAATTGGCTACAAATTAAATGTTACGTGCTTAATTTGAGAATAAAAGGTAGGTAGTGGGTTAAATGAAAGAAATACAGTGTAGATTTCATTGTAGAATTCACAATTCAAATAGTTTTTTTGATTTTGCTTAAAGAGGCTTTCGTTGTCTGAAAGAACAAAATAAGTGTTTTTAGCCTTCATATCATATTTTGCTCTATCATTTATGTTGACAACGCCATTAGGTATGATGGTTTTAGGTATTTCCGGGAAGTCTCGCATTTAAGACTCCGACGCACGGAAGCAGACGTTGTGCAGTGTTTCATTTTTATAAAAGAATCATTTGTTAAAAACTTGAATATAGTATCTTCTAAGACTAACTGACCAGATGGCGCCATCGTTTACAAAGAATTGTTGATGTACTTTGGCGTTTTGAAATATATTTTCCAGCAGGAAGTCAAGGAGTGTAATAAAAAGCAACTTACTTACTTACTTAGGTGGGCATTACAGTTCGGGGTGAACCTGGGCCTCAACCAACATCCTTCTATAACGACTTCGATTTCGGGCAAGCTCTCTCCAGTTTCGCACTCCAAGTCGGTTGAGGTCTTCATCCGCTTGATTGCGCCACCTTATACGAGGTCTTCCCCTTCCGCGATTTCCCTGCAATGTGCTTTCGAACACCCGACGAGCCGGAGCGTTTGGGTCCATCCACTCCGCGTTTGGGTCCATCCGCTCTGCATGGCCCAACCATCGTAGCCTCGCGATGCATACTCTTCTAGCTATATGCTTATGTCGCGGTACAGCTCATACCGCTCGTTGTTGTATCTTCTTCTCCACACATTGTCTTCGCATACGGGACCAAAGATCATTCGGAGAATTTTTCTTTCGAAACGACCAAGAGTTTCCTCATCCGCTTTCTATAAGGTCCATGCTTCCGCCTTCTGCCTTCTTAACCCAAAGAAGCAACGGTTGGCAAGAGTTATTCTCCGTTTAATCTCCGCACTGATGTTGTTGTCCGTGTCTACAGCGGATCCTAGGTAGACGAAGTCCTGTACTACCTCGAAGTTATGTCTGTCTATTGTGACATTTTGTCCAATTCGTCGATATTCTGTGTCCCTGTTTGATGACAGCATATACTTCGTTTTGCCCTCATTAACCATCGAACCCATTTTTGCCGCTTCTTTTCAATACTCACAAAAGCACCTGTGACATCACGCTTTTTTCTTCCCGAGTAATTGTAGAGACTTTTGAAAGATTGTTCCTCTGGTGTTGACGTTTGAGTTTCTTACAATCTGTTCAAGTATGATGTTGCAGAAATCGCATGACAGCTTGTCGCCTTGTCTAAAGCCTTTTTCGACATCAAAGGTCTCGGTGAGTTCTTTACCGACCTTGACGGAGCAGCGTGAATTCTCCAAAGTCATCCTGCATAGTCGTACGAGTTTTGCAGGGGTTTGTCAACCTGGCAGGATCTTTTTACCTTTTGGTAAAACTTCCGAATCTCGTTCCTGTCATGGCACCTCTCTATTTCCTCAAACGAGCGCTTTCTCATGCTGCTTCTTTTTCTTTTTGAGAATTCGGTGTTCTTCCCTTCTTTTCTCCTTGTAAATCTCGTTATACTGATCGTAAGCAGCCCTCGCTCGTGTTTGCATAAGCATTTGTTTGGTACTCACTGATTGGTGAATTGAAAAATGAAACTTTACTTCAGTGTCAAATAACAGCTTAATAATTCGATCAGACTGCATTCATTTTATTTTCAATTCATTTTCATTTAAATTTTCTTATATCTACTTACATGCTAACAAAAATGTGTAAAACTAGCTTATATAATAACTTGATTAACTTACTGACCCTAGGCGGGTACTCTTAATTATTCAGTAACTTAATTCTAATGCCTTTCGGCCTAAAGATACAATATATATTTCAACCTATAACTAGAATTATGAACTAAGAAAATTTAAAAAACTTAGTTTTTTTGATCAAATTTTTTGGTTTTTCTGAAAATTACTTACAACTAATTAAAACTACTTAAATCTACTTAAAACTAGAGCAGCCACAGTAGCTTTTAGTTTATTTTTTTTTGTTTTTTTGTATTTTGTATTTTTTTTGGTTTTTTGTATTTCGTAATTTTTTTTTCGAGTTTTTGTATTTTTTTTTTTTTATTTTAAGTTTTTTTTTTTTTTTAGGATTTTGTGATTTTTTTGTTTGCCACTGTGCCCACCCCCTATACCCTAGAACTTACACGCTAAACCTTTGTAAGCCAGCCATTGGCGACTCGCTATCAGTAAAATTTTCAATATGTTGCTCAGACAACCACCAGAACAGTTTTGACATTTTAGAAACGTCCCGTCGATCGCGATCTGAGACCGCCCTACTGAACGGAAGGAGCTCTTCAACTTCTCCGCCTACTGCGGCAACGTCTCGGCTGTAAAGGAGCCGTCGTTCCACGGACTTACGGCAGATGTGGTAGATGAGCGGGACCGCCGACCTATCCTGAATCAAACCTTTCATGTCAAAATAGAGGAAAGCCTCCGGTGGGACAAATCCACTAAAACGTGTTCTCTCCATATAATCTATGTTGGGGTAGTAAGCCCCAAATATCAGGCCATTGTTCGAAGTCATCGCCCTTGCAGTGTGACCCCGAGTCAGTTTTATCATGAAGTTGTCGATTCTGTTTATTTGAGCCCCGTTGTAAAGTACCCCATTAGGATAGTATTTTCTGTACTCTGACTCTGGTGTTCTGTGCAATCCAAGACAGGTACGCAGACACTGTCTTCAAACACCCGAATCTTTTCCATTTGAGACGCTGTAACATTGAACCACACGGGGCACCCATATACAATCATTGGCCTTATGAGGGCCATGTAGCAAATCACCTTCACTCTGCTATCAAGTTGACTGCTGTGAAACAGTCGCCTCGTCAGAGCAAAAGCTCCTCTAGCCCTGGCCAGAGCCGCATCCATATGTTTGTTAAAATATAGATACTGATCTAGCCGGATGCCGAGATACTTGACTACTACTTTGTTTGGCAGTGGGTGGCCATGTAGATCAACGATCACCAGCTTTCGCCAGTTCTTTCTCGTATCCCATGAGGCCCGAGCCAACGGGGTTCTAAACACAATTGTTTCCGATTTCTGAAAGTTGATTTTCAACTTCCAGTCATCGCAATATTACTGAATCTTATCGAAGTCACGCTGCAACAGACTTCTGATGTCTTCGATCTTTGGACCTGTTCTGTACGCAATGAAGTCATCAGCGTACGCTATAGCATGGTGAAGGGAACCAATTAGATCGCCAGTGAAAATGCTAAATAAAATAGGCGAATTCACCGCTCCTTGTTGTAGACCGTTCTGTATTTTAAAAGTTCTGGTAGAAGTTATATTGCAACTTTTCACAACAAACGTTCTACCATGAAGCATGTCATTCAGAATATATAGCAGTGGTTTACTCATGCCATACCTGATCAACTTATAGAAAAGACCGTCTAGCCAAACGGTATCGAATGCCTTCTCCAAGTCAACCAGACATGCACCCGTACACTGCTTTTTAGTTTTGTTCCATTGAATATCAGATACTAGTTTAGACGCGGCATGAATGGTATCATGACCCGCCTTAAAACCGAACTGATTTTCTGGAATAATATTTTTGTCCTCAACTCATGTGGACAGTGCCCTATTAAGAACTTTCTCGAATACCTTACTGATACTCGGAAGAAGACTAATTGACCGAAGATTTGCTGGATTGGAACCATCCTTTCCTTTTTTAAGGAGAGGATGGACCACTGCCGTCTTCCAACGCACTGGATAATATGCATTATTCAGAGCATTGTTGAACAACGTGGTGCATATGTCCACCGCTTCCGAAGGGAGGTTTCGCAGCACAACATTGGGTATGCCGTCGACTCCTGCTGACTTCTTTTTCTTTATTTTGTGAAAGATGTCCACGAGGTCCATCTTAGAAACGAACAGGGTGTTATCCCCGTTTTGCTGGGCGATGACTGCATTTGCAAGTCGGTCGTCATTGAACCTAGTAAAACCAGGATTCTCAGATCGCCAATGCGAGATCTCGTCTCTAAGATAAAAGTGTCCGACAGAGGCTCTGTTCTTAAGGTCGTAATTCGGGCGAATGCACTCATTCACCTTATATACTTGCTCGAAAACAGCACCCACAGTCTCTACCTTCTCCTGAGCATCTTCCACTATAAAGTGGTCATCATCCAAAATGGCGTCATCTGGATCTATTCCTAATGTCAGAAGTAAGTCTATGTTCTCTGTCGTCCTTTGGAGTTTAATTTTAGTTTTCTTTTATTAGATGTTGGAGATTTTTGATCTGTGACTTCAGAGTTCTAATCTCCAAATCGTGTCGGTCAGTAAACCTCCGGTGCAAGAATTTGAGTCTTGACAAGAGTCTCCTTTTTTGTGTGTAAAGTGCGTCTATTGTCGCGTTTCTGTACATGTTCGTAGAGTCATGTTGCCTATATTTAGGAATTGTCCTGTCCATTGTACTACGGATTGCATCCTCCATACGTTGCAGGTACCCATCGATCTCAACGTTCGACAGATTCCTGTTGCATGGCGGCGCAATACCGTTCGACCGAAGTTCCCTTGAGACTGCACCGGAAAAGCGCGGCCAACGTGTCTTACCGTAGTTGTAAGAGTGCGTCGGCACGTACTCTCCCAGTTCCACAAGGTCGTTCGGAAGCAGTATGACGGCGGCAAGTCCACAGTGGTCACTGTCGTACTCAACCGTCGTCAAACAATTTTTCGTCCGTCGAAGAATGTCGTCGGTCAGTTTAAGTCTTGAGTCTAAAAGCAATAGATCCAAATAAGAGCCACTTCGAGGATATGAAGGCCTGTCAGTAGCCAGCAGATCGACTTTACACTCAATGCTGTGGAGCCCCAGCCAGGTCGACATACCATCTTCGTCGACCTCCTTATCAGACTGCTATTAGGTTTCAATTCTGCGAATTTGGCTATGTTAAGAATTAAATCAAGTACACCAAACCTTAGTCTACTTTCAAAGAATTGTCGACTTCGTGTCGAATGTAGTACGCCAAGCAACATTATTAACTAAAAAAGAAAATTTTGCTGTTTCAGTGGTTTTGTATGTTATTCTGGTTGAATTCGAAGAGTCATTCGATCCGCAATGACTAGGTCTAATATTAAAAATATAAATTCTTTCTTTGAATATCCGGACAATAAAGGAACAATAAGTATGAGAGAAAGTGGAAGAAAACTAAGGAAAAAAGAAAAACAGGACAAAAAATCGAAACACACGAATATGAAAACTGCAGTAAAAATTTAGCCTTAGAAATCTAATGATCTGAAACAGGAGGATAGCTAAGGTCAACAAGAACCAGAGCGTGTATACCAAACGTGCGTCCCCTTTGGTATCAAGATCAAGTGCTCATTTCGCCGTTAAAGAAAAGAGTTGTTTTTTGTCACAAGATAGCGTCGAGCATAGCAGAAATGGAGCTCAATTATTTCTATCAAAAAAGGTATAAAGGTATACTTACCTTTTACTTTATTTCATGAGATTTGCCTAGTTTGATTCAAGAATAACTATTCCAAAGAGTATCAATAATTCCCTAACTACCTCCATAAGGACGAAAATATATTTTTCTCGAATTGTGAATTTCATTTGATGATCAAATTACAATGGCGTAAATGAAGGTATCAAGTTCCTTTGAGAAAAAGTCGACTACTCCAAAGCACCTTGTTCTCACTCTCTTCAACTACTTAGGGTTTCCGCCGACGCGCCACAAAGCACCGGCAAGATCAATTCTACATGTGTTCTCACTAAAGGGTTTTCCATTGAATAGTCTGCTTTAAGAGCCCTTCAACTACGTATGCATGGTAATGAAAGGAATAGCTATGTGTCGCAATCACTGCGAGAACCACCGCAACATGATCATGTAGGTATACAAAAATATAGATGAGCACTTTCTTCTGCAACTTGCCGAAATTCTTCCTCTACAGTTTGTAACAGTTTGTAGTGCATATAGCCTAAAGCATTGATGTACTGCACATTTGTTGCAATCAAATCGAGTATTGAATTTCCCAAACGCTGCGGCAGACAATTTTTTTTTTTACATTTTTGGGGCGAACATTCGTTCCCATTTCACCGGATGAGAGCAATAATGATGCTTCACATGCGGCACGATGTTGTCGCCGTTAAGTGACAATTTCATGGGAATTATGTATTATATTTGGAATGCTCGACGATTTACATGGAATCTGTTGTCGATGCGATGGAGCAAGTAGGTGGTGCTATAGGTACATACCTACTTTCTCACTTAGCATTCTGTGAAGGTAGGTAATGGGATATTACAAATTGAGTCTGAGAGTACAAAGTGAGTAGCAACACACTTGAACCAGAAGTAGCCGGTAAATAATAATTATGTTGAAAAACTTTGTCAAAACAAATTGGCATTTATCACTTTGGTCTTATTTTATCCGCCAACGTGCTCATGCTCAATCGTGAGTGCAATTTAAGCATAAAATTGAGAAAGAAAAAGGATAAACGAAACAAAAAGAAAGAAAAGAAAACCCCTAATGAAGAAGAAGAAATTACCATCCTTGTCATCGTTGACTAGCTGCAATTTCATTTAATTTCCAAAGAAGGATGAACTAGACAAAAAAAAAAAAAAAATTCACGGGACTTGGATAGAGGGAAAGTTTGAAGAAGACAAAACAGAAAGGACTCTCCTCTTCAAGCTAAGCACCACCATCACATCAACGTTGCTTTTGCTAATTGACATAAAGTCATTCTCTTCTCTCTGCGTTCCTCATCGTTGTCTATACGCCTTTTTATATTCGTATATGAAGTTAGCAAAGCGGTATCATTCGACTACTGAAAGCAGCTTATCTTGCCAGCGGGAAAGAACTTGGTGCTATACTTACTAGGTATACCGCTCCTGCTGGTAGCTGGTACTGTCTTCTTTTTTAGCAACGGAATCTAATTAACAATTTTCCATTGATATGGAAAGCTCCTGCAGGAAAGAGAGAGATGCAGAATAGAATGTGCAGCAGTGTCAAAGCAAATTTTCTACCAATTTTCTGAGCTTTTAGTAGAAGTAGCATGAGAGATGATGTTGGAGAAATTGCCTTGAGCGTAGTAGATGTATGTATGTGCGTGGTATAAGACTACAATGAAAGTCTTATGGAGGACCTTTTTCCTGTCACAGGGCAAAAGGATTATTTTGAAGAAGTGTTTTTGAGGCTTTAATATCAATGGACGTTATAACTTTAAAGCAGAGCAAAAAATTTCCAAAGAATTTTGAGCAATTTCAATTGAAATTTTTTAACTTCACTTCATTTAGTAATTTAAGATAAAATATCTTTTGCAAAGTAAGAAAAAAAAGGGGTGTTTAAGGAAGTCACATTGCGTCATTCGACTCGTTGGAACAATGAGTCGCGTTTGCAACAGACAAATTTAGCATAAACGTTATTAAAAAACTCTCAACGATTAAAATAGCTTCTTTCGAATTGTAGCTTTAAGTATAATAGAAATTGAGATTATCTACAAAGACATTTCAAGCTGAAAGCACCAGCATTTGACGACTGCGAAACTCGGCTGTAATTTTATTTATTTATTTATTTAATTCAGTCAATCAGAATTACAAAATTCTTACATACCTACTATTCAATACAAAACATGGATAGTATATAAGTTATATCAGAGAACACTTGTGCGCCTCCACCCTAATAAAAAACGCAATAATAAAATAACCCAAAGTCGCTTTACGACAAGTAATAAAATCTATAATTTATTGCTTAAGAAATCAAGGCCAACCATTGCATTCTTTGCCTTCAGCAAAGAATAACAAACAGAATAATATAAACAATAAATTGGATCTCAATTAATAGAAACCAACACCTGAACAAACAATGAAATTGTGAACTCAGATTAGACTCTGAGTTAGTATAAAAGTTCAGTCCATTAGAATAAGAGTTCAGTTTCTTTGAAGACGTTAAGACAACTACATCTCTTGTGGTTCTAATAAAGTAAACATTCTTTTTAAAAACGTCTTTGATTTAATCTCAAATTTAAATGGCGCAGTCGGTAGGATTGACAAAAACAAATAGAACGAAAATCTATTAAAGTAGAAAGTCAATCCGCAATACGAACAAAACGCGAAATACTGCAATAGCGTTAAAGACATTGAAAGTGTTTTATTTGATGAACGCAAATCATCAATTTAAATAAAATCAAATTCAGTGCAAACATTAAGTGAAAAAGTGTAAATTTTTTCGAATTGAAATCGGGAAAGTTCACTTGGACTTAATTAATATATTTTGTCGAGTGCAAATCGATAAATTATAAAAAAGGAAATTATTTAGTAACCAATACCAGTGTAAATGGTTAATGTTACGAAATCCATAGAGGAAAATAATTTCAAGAGGGAAAGTTAAATTGAAGTTAAAAGAAAGAGACAAACTAAATAAAAAATAAAGAAAACATATAAATACAAAAAAGTGTTTAAAAAAAAAACAAATTTTAAGAAGGAAAGAAGTGGCCAAGCGAGAGCCCCAACGTGATCGATAAATTGATGAAAAAAATAAAAACAACCCTGAGAACATTAAGAAGAACAACCCAACAGGAAAGGTATCAACCATATACTTTAAACCCAGAAGAAGACACCGATTTAGAAGAAACCATGAACACCCAACAAAATACATCAGCAGCAGCAGCAGCAGCAGCAGCAGCAATGGCAGCAGTCCAAGGTAACCAAGACGGTAGCTTAAATAGAAACAATAATTTAAGTAGTCCAAGAGTCCTAGAACTCAATCCTCTCAAATACATAGAGAGACTCGCGACATTTGATGGAAGAACAGAAGATCTTCCAATATTCATAAATAATGTAGACGATAGATATAATTTCAACTCTTTTAACTTACAATGAACAAGGACAGAAAATGTGTATAAATCTTTTAAAGTCAAAGTTCAAAGGCCGAGCACGTCAGGCCATAGAAATTCATACGCACCTTACAAAATGGGCTGATATTAAAGCCATGTTATTAGAAAATTTTGGTGGTTTTAAAAATAGTTATCAATTGTACGATGATTTAAGAAATTCTCAATTTCATGGTGACGTTTTAAAATTTTACTCTTACGTTCAAAAAACACTTTCACTCCTTAACCAAAAATGTCTTCAGGAAGGAAATCATTTAGATATTCCTAGAAATAATGAAACGGCGTTAAAAATTTTTAAAGAGAAATTACCAATCCACATGAGAACCATTTTATTTTCCTTAAGACCTTCAAGCATGGAGTCAGCACTCCATGAACTCTCGCAGGCAGGATTTGCGAACAATAACTTTAATTCCCATACAAACGAGAAGAATGAATACAGAAATAAAAATAACAATTTCAAACAAAACAATAATATTAATCCATCTAGAAATAATAATAATAACAATAAAAACAATAACAATAATAACTGGCAACCAAAAACTTATATACCAAACAATCAAAACAATTATCACAGACAAGGTAATAATAACTATAATCGTAATAATTTTAATGGATATCATAATAATAATAATAGACAGTATCCTCAAAGATTTGAACCAATGGATGTAGATCCAAGTTCATCACAAATTAGACGTTTTAATACCCCAAAAAATAATTTTATTGAACAAGAACCTAACCATATTGCAAATTTTCAATATGTAGCCTCGGAGACACCAAACAAGGTTTACCCTACATCAGACTAACAAAAGAAAACATAAGCATTATATTATTGATAGATACTGGTGCAACTAACAGTATAATAAACGAAGAAGATACACCACCACAGTATCTTAAAAATAGAATTTCCCCTTTAACAATTAAAACAGCAGGTAATCCTATTGTTATTTATAAAGACGCTTATTTTCCCAAAGAAAAATTCGTTTTACCAGTCATAGAAGACGCCGAATTTCAAATCTATACCTTCTCAAACGAATATAACGGTCTATTAGGTAATAATATATTAATTCCCAATAATGCAGCCATATTTTACAAAGAAAGATTATTAAAATTAAATGGAAAAACATTTCCAATTTTCCATAATAAGACTGAAGAATTTGAATACGAAAATTCAATTAACCACATGAATCACATTAGAGAAGATTTTAGTATACCAAATTTTACAAACGAATTACGTACAGAACATCAAGCTTTTTATCATAAAGGTGATGATTTAACATTCACTAATTATGTTAAACATAGAATACCCACTGATGATAATTCACCTGTATATACTAGAATATACAGATATCCTGAGGTTCATAAAAAAGAGGTTGATCGTCAAATTAAAGAAATGTTAGAACAGAGAATAATAGAACCTTCAACATCCCCTTACAATGCTCCTATTTGGGTAGTACCAAAAAAAGAAGATTCTAATGGAAACAAAGAATGGAGAATAGTTATCGATTACCGTAAACTAAATCTCAAAACCAAAGAAGATAAATTCCCTATTCCAAATATTGATGCAATACTCGATAAACTTGGACATTGTAATTATTTTACCACTTTAGATCTTACTAAAGGATTTTATCAAATTGAAATAGAAGACGATGATAAAGAAAAAACAGCGTTTAGTACCCTCTCTGGGCATTATCAATTTTTACGGATGCCATTCGGTTTAAAAAATGCCCCTGCAACTTTCCAACGATTGATGAATGAAGTATTAAAAAATTACATAAGCAAGTTCTGTTATGTATACCTAGATGACATAATAATTTTCTCTACAAATCTACAGGAACATATTCAACATATCAAATTAATATTAAACGTTTTAAAGGAAGCAAATCTAAAAATATCTCTTAATAAATCAGAATTCATGAGACATGAAACCGAGTTTCTTGGTCATGTAGTAACCCCTAAAGGAACAAAACCTAATCCAAAGAAAATCGAAACAATACAAAATTTTCCGATACCCACTTCAGTCAAAGAAATCCAAAGTTTTCTTGGATTAACAGGATACTATCGTAAATTCATACAGGACTATGCGAAAATTATTAAACCATTTACACTTTGTTTAAAAAAGAATGCAAAAATAGATATAAATGATAAAACTTATAAAGATGCTTTTCTGAAGCTTAAAACCATGATGACCGATGACATGATAAACAGACATCCAGACTTTTCAAAAGAATTCATTCTTACTACAGATGCATCAAATTATGCATTAGGTGCAGTTCTTAGTCAATCACACGGACCACTATCTTTCGCATCAAGAACATTAAACAAACACGAACAAAATTACTCTACAATCGAAAAAGAACTACTAGCAATTGTATATGCAACGTCTTAGTTTAGACATTACCTTTACGGTAGAAAATTCACGATTAAAACTGACCATAGACCATTAGTATGGCTACAAAATTTAAAAGAGCCAAATTCCAAATTGCAACGATGGAAAATAAAATTAGAAGAATATGATTTCAAAATAGAATTCATTCAAGGAAAAGAAAATAAGGTAGCAGATGCCCTTTCAAGAATCAAAATAGAAGTACCAAAAATAAACATATTAGAAGAAGATTTAAGAACTAATCATAGTGCGCAAGAAGATAATTCTCTTTTTATACCTATTAGCGACAAACCTCTTAATTACTTTAAGAGACAAATTGTACTTGATCCCAACTCAAATGGAGACCAAACAATTTTATTCCCGCATGTTGGTAAAAGACGAATAACTTTCAGAAACACTAATCCCAATGAGGAGTTATATTTAAAAATAATAAAAGAAATTGATATCAACATAACGAATGCTATATATATAGAAAATGATATGATATTTAATGAGTTCCAAAATATATGGACACGAGAAAACAAAATACGAAAAAAGAATATATTACTAAGAAGCGTAAAAATGTTAAAAGATTTAAATATAAAAGACGGATATGAAACTATAATCAAAAAACACAAAGAATTAAATCATGTTGGAATCGATAAACTTTACTTAGACCTTTCGAGGAAATATTATATCCCGAATTTCAAAGAATTGATAAATAAAATCATAAATAAATGCAACTTTTGTATGACAAAAATAGATAGAAAACCAATAAAATTACCTTACGAAAAAACAATCACGCCCAAAGGACCACATGAACACTATCATTTAGACATCTGGTTCAGAGACAAAAATAGAAAATACCTTACATGTATTGATAAATTTTCAAAGTATGTGGCTTTAGAACAAATAAAAAATAAAACTTACGTTGATGTTATGAATGCTATGACAAAAATATTCTCATATATGAATTAACCTAAACTTATTACTCTAGATAATGTTGAACAGCTACAGAATGAATCATCGTCTTCTAATCTTTGCAACACCACAACTACAAAAAGAATTTACATCAATGAGAGCTTAACAAAAGAGAACAGCTCCTTGCTAAGAACTGCTCTTCAACTACGCAGAGAGGGTTTGCTTTTTTCTGCAAGAACTCGTAATGGTCATGTGTATATCAGGAAAACCAAAGATGACACTGAGATGAAAATTGAGTCAACAACTAAACTCTCTTGATAACATCGATTTAACACCAAAATTAGTTCTTCTTGCCGTTGTATTAACCCACCTCTGGAGCTTAAATTCACCACAGCTACGTTTATGTATAAGTATAAAATAAAATATTAATCTAAAGAACAAAAAACAAAACAAACAAACAAACAAGCTAAGCTTATCATTAATCTCTTTTTCATTTTCTCTCTAATAACTTTTTTGATTTCTTTTCTTTTATCTTCTACTTTCTGCTTAAACTCTTCACTTTACTGACTCTACATTTACAATACATTGATACTTTCTCATCATTATACATATTATATTTTAATTGCCTTTACATGAATTTTGATACTACTTCATCAATAGGGAGTGTGGTTAGGGGAGATTCTGTGCGGTCAGTTATTAAAATACTATCGAATGCTTGCGAGGGTTTTAAGATATGTTATTTAAATGCCAGAAGTTTAAATTTAGCAAAGTTGGACTATTTGAGATATGTGTTTCTTGATTTAGGAATTGATTTGATCTGCATCACTGAGACATGGTTTGACTCAGCTGGTATCGATCAACTATATAATATTCCTGGATTTAAACTCATTAGAAATGATAGAATCACTACAACAACTGGTGGTGGAGTTGCCGTGTATTGTCGTGAAACTTTGCAGTCAAAAATATTGAGTAAATCGGAAGGTAGTGTAGTGGAATATCTTTTAATAGAAGTTACGGATGGTATTATTAAATGTCTTGTTGGTGTAAGTTACAATCCAAAGCGAGTTCACTCACCTCTGCCATTATTTTCTGCTCTTCAAGATTTTACTGCACATTATGAGCATATTATAATATGTGGTGACCTCAACGCAGATCTATTAAAATCTGACAGTAAAGCTCGACAACTGTTAGATCTAAGTGCTGCTTCTGGACTGTCCATAATTAATTCCTACGCTACACATTTTTCTCCAAACTCTCCTCCTAGTCTGCTCGATGTGATAATGGTCTCAAACCTATCAAACATTTTATTAAATGATCAGCTTTCTCTAGCCGGCATATCTGATCACGACTTATTGTTTTGTACATATAATATTGACTTCACTCGTTCTTCCTCTCCATCATTTTTTCAATTTAGAGATTTTAAATCCATTAACAATGATGCTTTGCAATTTGATGCCAGTCTTTTACCATGGAGACACTGTTTCTTCACATCGGACATAAATAACAAAGTCGATCACTTTGAATCATTATTATTTAATCTCTTTCAAGCACATGTTCCTTTAAAGACAGTAGCTATAATTAATAGAAAATGTCCCTGGTTTACGTCGGAGGTTCGCACTTCGCAGTGCAATCAAAATACGTAACAAAGCATACTCTAGATGGAAGCGTACTGCAACAAGCGCAAACTGGGAAACTTACTGCCATGCTCGGAATCATTCGACTTACATAACCCGCAGGGCGAAAAAAAGATATTTTTTATCAAAATTAAATACGGATCAAACAGCAAAAAAACTTTGGAGTAATCTACGCTCTATAGGGGTTGGTAAGATAAACAATACTGATAGCATTCCTGATGTCAATGATGAATAATGCTTTTATTTCCACCGCTGTTGATAATTCACGTTTTGTTCCGGATGATCGACTGTCCTTCTTTTTTGACTTTGACTTTGATGTTGTATCTGAAATAGATGTTGTTAATACTATCCGCTCTATCAAGTCTAATGCTGTTGGTGAGGATGGTATTCCTATTTGTTTTGTGAAAATAATCTTGCCACATTTGCTAAGCAGTCTTACGCATATAATCAACTTCTGTATCACAACCTCAATCTTTCCCAATGCTTGGAAGTTAGCTAAAGTTATTCCAGTCCCGAAAAAAACTCAACCTTTGACGGTAAATGACTTTCGTCCTATAAGTATTTTACCCTGTCTTTCGAAAGTTTTTGAGAAAATTATTTTTAAACAAATTTCTACTTTTCTCAATGAACATAGTTTGATATCCCCAATTCAATCTGGCTTTCGTGAACGTCACAGCTGTTCTACTGCTATGGTAAGGATTGTCGATGATATAAGGGTTAAATTTGATATGGATTACTTAACGGTACTCTGCTTGCTAGATTTTTCCAAAGCTTTTGATAGTGTGAATCATATGGTGCTTTGTCAGAAACTTAGACTGTATTTTAGCTTTAGTGAGAGATCGGTGCGCCTGATAATGAATTATCTGATCAATCGTCAACAAAGGGTTGTTTATGGGCAGAATTGCTCCTTATCTGGGTCGTTGTCTGCGGGAGTTCCCCAAGGATCTATTTTGGGGCCATTATTATTCTGTCTGTTCATTAACGATTTGCCTAAAGTTTGCTCAAGTGTATCCTTACATCTTTACGCTGACGATGCTCAAATATATCTTTCTCGACCAATCGGACTTATTGAAGATCTTATATCAAGAGTCAATGAAGACCTATCAAATATTTACAACTGGTCGGTTTGCAACGGAGTTAATTTAAACCCAAACAAGTCTCAGCTTATATGTATTTCTAAGAAACCTTATGACACTGATGAAATTCCACCTTTATTCTTAAACAATTTGCAGTTGAAATTTTCGGACACAGTTAATAACCTTGGTTTTAAACTTAATCGCTCACTTTCTGGAACTGATCACATCAATTTTGTTATAGGACGAATTTATGGTGGGCTGCGGAAACTTAGTTTGTCATCTAACTTTACTCCTGTAGCTACGAAACTAAGACTTATTAAGACTCTATTTTTGCCTATATTAGATTACTCTTCAGTTGTGTACTGTAAACTCGACTCTCACTCCCACCATAAGCTACTGGTCGCGTTCAATGATATGATTAGGTATGTGTATGGGCTACGCCGATCTGAACATATCTCGCATTATCATAAACTGGTCCTAGGATGCACTTTTCAACAATTTCTTGACACAAAGTGCTGCCTCTTTATGCATAAAATCATTATGAACAAAACTCCAATGTATTTATATGAAAAACTTCAATTCGCTCAATCAAGCAGAACCTTAAATCTTATAACCCCCTTCTTTGCTTATTTACACTCTTCGCGTCTTTTCTATGTTTATGTGACCAAATTATGGAATTCCCTCCCAACTGTGATAAAAAAAATAGTTGGTGATAGTAAATTCAAAACTGCAGTATTGGCACATTTTTCATCTCTATAATGATAAAATTCTCTTGGTTGAAAAAATATCATTGTCTTTAAGCTTGGGTCAGTATTTTCTTTTCTTTTTTTTTCTCATTTCACTTTTCTGTCTATCAGTCTTCTTTCTATATCTACTTCTACACATATTTTTAATTTTTAATAATTTTTTTTTTTTCTTTATCACAATCTCTATTGTTCAATTAACTTTTGTATAACTCTCATTTATTGTTATTTTGAATTGAAATTGTTCCAATTATTTTTGTACTATAAAAGACTAAGTCTTATTTGTACTATTATTTGAAATAATGAAAATGCTTTTACATCAGAAACCTTAAAAAACTATTTATCAAACAATGATATAGAAGTACATTACTGTACTGCCAACAGACATACCGGTAATTCAGACATTGAAAGATTTCATAGTACCCTAAACGAACAACTTAGAATTCTATCTCAAGTAGAAAAAACAGATGATCCATTCCCTTTAATAGACCAAGTTATTAACATTCTTTCAATTTACAATAATACCATACATTTAACAACTAAAGAGAGACCCATCGATGTTCATTTGAATAAGGTCAATAATGAAGTAGTATATAAAAACATAGAAGCAAAAAAAGAGAAAGTATTAAACAAATTAAACGAAAACAGAAAAGATGTTGACATAAACGAACAATTTATTAAAACGACAACACAAGAACGTATTAAAAATAAAACTATACCTAGATACAAGAAAGCAGAAGTTATAAATAAAATTAATAAAAAATATACAATTAAAGAAGCTAAGCGCATACTCCATAAAAATCAATTTAGGAAAAATAAAAAATTTCAAGAAAATATATCATTCCATTCTAGATCTTCTATCGAGAGCATATCAAATAATGCAACTTTCGGTGAGAGTTCCGAAAATAATGATAATATTGATGATATTGACAACCCTCAACCAAGTACAAGCGGAGTTAGAATTACTTGATTTAAATAAAGGTAATGGCTTTACTATCATTCAACTAGATGAATACCCACTAATAAAAAGTTATGATACAATTCTTCATATAATTAATCTAACTGAGTATGAAAAGAACATAGTAATTATGGAAAGTAATGTTAAAAGAATTCCTGAAGAAAACGATAGTTTAGTTAGGAAAATGGAAAAAATTCGTAAAGAATTTGAAGTCCTTTTACCCCATCCTAAAACAAATAGACAGAAAAGAGGTTTAATTAATATTATAGGAACAGGTATGAAATTAGTATACGGAACCATGGACGATAACGATCGTCAAGATATTGAAGAACATTTAAAAATAATTGAAGCAAACGATCATAATGAAATTGAGAATCTAAACAAACAAATAATAATAAATGAAAAATTTAATAAGCAAATCAAAATACTTACTGATACTCTTAACAATGAGACTAAAGAATTAATAAAGAAAATAAATAATTTCATAGGAACTTACGATTATGAAAAGGACATAGCTAAAATCCAATATGAAATAAAATTAAGAGAAAATCTTGATTACTTACATGAAGATATTGAAAAAATTAAAGAAATAATTATGACTTCTAGATTAGGAGTACTTAGCAGAGACATTTTAACAGAAGAAGAAATAAGTAATTATGGTATTAACATAAACAACTTAGAAGAGTTAACCCTTAGTTTAGCCCTTTATAAAACCAATATTATATTCATCATCAAAGTACCAAATTTCACAAATGATACATACAAAAAATTATATGTCCAACCAATTCCAAATATAGAGAACAATACACAATTAAAAATAGATACAAAATTATATTTAACTAATGATAAAATTATATACCACAATACTAAATACATAAAAAATCTCACCCAGATTAATGATGATTGTATCGAAAATATACTTAAAAAGTCAATGAACTGTAAACTTATAAAAAATGAAAAAGAAGACATTATAGAAGTCGGAAACAATAATCTTGTATTAATTAATGTAAAATTACAAGAACTTGATCAAAATTGTAACAATCAAAAGATTGTAATTAAAGGTAACTACCTTATAAAATTTGAAAATTGTAAAATCAAAATAAACAACAGAGTATATGAAAGAAAAAACTATAAACATGAAATAATAATTCCTAATGCCATATTAGATATTAATTATACAAAAACAGAAGAACTCACATTTGAGGAAATACAATATCAAAGCATAAATAATTTGGAAGAAATCAAAGAACTTAAATATAATCATAAGAAAACAAGTTATACCATGTATTTGATAATAGTAACGATTCTAATAATTGCAATAATTTACATGTACCTAAAAATCAAAATTAGACAAAGGAAGATAGTAAACAATGTAAATCTTCCAACGGTAACTTTGCTACCATTAGAAGACTCTAAAGGGGGAGGAGTTATATCAGAGAACACTTGTGCGCCTCCACCCTAATAAAAAACGCAATAATAAAATAACCCAAAGTCGCTTTACGACAAGTAATAAAATCTATAATTTATTGCTTAAGAAATCAAGGCCAACCATTGCATTCTTTGCCTTCAGCAAAGAATAACAAACAGAGTAATATAAACAATAAGTTGGATCTCAATTAAAGAAACCAACACCTAAACAAACAATGAAATTGTGAACTCAGATTAGACTCTGAGTTAGTATAAAAGTTCAGTCCATTAGAATAAGAGTTCAGTTTCTTTGAAGACGTTGAGACAACTACATCTCTTGTGGTTCTAATAAAGTAAACATTCTTTTTAAAAACGTCTTTGATTTAATCTCAAATTTAAATTATATATACCTAATTAACTACCAGAGTGCAAAATAGATTTCAAATTTGATTTAAAAATATTTCTACTATAAGAAAATTTCAAAATATCAATACTTGTATTATGACATACTGAGTTTGCTTGTCTTAAGCAACGCGCAATAGGTTCATTGAAACCATAATTAGTTCTATGAAGAGATACAAAAAATAAATTATTAGATCTGAAAGAATATGATTGACAATTGATACCAATCAAATCAAGCAAAAAAGGGCATGCAATTTTATCTTTTAAGACATCTTTTACAAACATTACATCAAAATATTTACGACGTGGTTCCAGGTCTTGTAGGCCAAAAAGCAGGCAGCGAGCATTGTAAGAAGGTCTTACAATATTCCAGTGTAAGAGATAGAACAAGTATCTAGTGAAACGTTTTTGAATTCGCTCCAGTCTGTTTGAATGTGTTGAATAAATCGGATTCCATATAACACAGCATAATTCGAGGACTGATCTTACATAAGCAAAATACAAACATTTAAGTGTGAACGGATCTTTAAAATCTTTAGAATTTCGAATAACAAATCCCAACATAGAATAAGCTTCCGCTGCGATGTAGTCTGTGCGACTAATAAATGTAAGCATCGAGTCAAATATATATATAACTCCGAGATCTTTTTTTTTCGTTAATTTTACTGAGAAGCACGTTTCCTATAAAGTAAACAAAATTTACCCAAGGCCGACGACGACAGAAAGTTAAACTTTGGCATTTTGAGATATTTAATTGCAATTTTTTTGTTCACACCACATAGATAGGTTTAATACCAAGTCTTTTTGCAATTTTAAACAATCACATATGCTATTAACAGTGCAGTCAATTTTTAAATCATCGGCATACATAAGACATTGGGATTGAACAAAAACATTAGAAATATCATTAACAAGTAACAGAAATAATAATGGCCCCAGATGGCTTCCTGGAGGAACACCGGATGTTACATTCATGGCACGCGATAAGCACTTGTTTATGAGTATGAACATATTGAGGTTCGACCACTTAGATACGAACTGAGCCATTCCAACAAATTTTGTGAAAGCCATATCTTCGCAGCTTACAAATAAGAACGGCGTGATCTACTTTATCAAAAGCCTTCGAAAAGTCTGTAAATTACGTCGCACTGTGAACCACTTTCAAGAGACCTTAACACAAAATTAGAAAAAATAGCAAGATTGGTGGTAGTAGATCTAGGTACCGTTAACAAAACCGTAATGGATCTTAGACAAAAAACTAAATTAGGGTCCCAATATACAAGAAAGACACAAAAAATCTATGATAGCACTGTACTCGTGCAACAGGATTTTTGGCAAAAATTGGGGACCATTGTTAGACCTATCCTATCTTATGGCAATTTGGTCTGGTGAAAGGCGCTGGAAAAATCCACGTGTTTAAAAACCCTAACCAAAGTACAAAGATCAGCCTGTATTTGCGTAACTGGTGCAATGAGAACCACACCAACCACGGGCTTGGAAGTAATCCTCAATCTCACACCTCTTGATCTCTATGTTCAAGAAGCGGCAGCAAACAGTGCACTTAGACTAAATCAGTGTAGTGTCTGGAAAACCAGCCAAACAGGACACGCACAGATTTTATCACGATACGCAGATAACAATATCTGCACGGATTACCTAAATCCATACCTGAACTTTAAAAAATCCTTCACAACCAGCTTCCCCAATAGACAGGATTGGGAAAATGAAACACCTTACCTGAACGAGACGTCTATATCAATCTATACCGACGGTTCTTAAATGGAAGTTGGAACAGGGACAGGTTTCTTTTCAGAAAGCCTAAACCTAGCCAGTTCATTCAGACTTCCAAATCACAGCAGCGTATTCCAAGCCGAGATCTTGGCAGTTACAAACGCTGCAAAGCAGGTGTCCATGATGGCGCTATCACATGCTGATATCACTTTTTTCATTGATAGCCAAGCAGCAATAGAAGCGATTTCTGTAACTTATGTCAAATCAAAGCTTGTTCTTTGCTGTCGCGAAGAGCTAAGGGTTCTTGGCACACAGCATAACGTTAGACTCTGCTGGGTTCCTGGTCATAGTGTTATATTGGGAAACGAAAAAGCGGACGAACTAGCGAGGAAAGGATCAGCACTTGACCCTTCTCTCATTAATCAATCAATCAGGATCCCACCCTGTGAAATGAAACAGATCATTGGTAACAAAATAATGCGAAAATCTTAGACTCCTGTGTTACTTCCAGGAAACTATGGCCGAAATACGATAAGAACGGATCTGAAAAGCTGCTTTCATTCAATAGACCTTCATTACGAATGCTTATCAGTATCATAACTGGACATAACCTACTAGGTTACCACAAAAAGAAAATGGATCTTTGTACCGATGACCTGTGCAGAGGATGCAATGACGAAGATGAACATGAGGATACAAACAACTCACTTCCTTTGTCAATGCTTTTAGTTGAACATACCTTGAACTAAAAAACTGCGCAAACAGATTGCAAACTGTTGGAAGGTCGGATGAAGTTATGGCCGACAAATGCATAGTGCTATGAATGCCCACTGATTTCTTTTTACTGTTAATGAAATTCCAAAAACATTTTGCATTGCTTTTGAGTTTGCTTTCAATACAAGGCAAGTGTCATTATTTTAGTTGAGAGTTTGCAATCGCATTGCGCAATGATTATAATCAACCGAAAACCCAGAGGTCAAATTGTGATGAAATTTTAAGAGTGGAAGAGCGATGCGAGAGTGATATCCGTGCATCATCGTCCACGCTCATTTAAAATTGTTGCTGTTAATGATCCAATTGAACGTGTCGTACGACTATTAGTGCAGTCAATGAAGCGAAAAATAGGGCCTTACCTCCGAATTTTTTTACTGTGAACCGATTTGAATGAAATTTTGGAATTAGGCTCATCTTACCCTTAACTTCAAAAGTGAAAATGATTTGAGCACCGCCACCACCCTGGGGGTGGTTGCCACGCCTTCTCGGGGTCGAATTTTTTTTTTCTTCAAAATTACCTCGAATATCGATAGAAGGCCTAATTTTAAGCAAAAAATCAAATATAAAGTTTTTCATTAAGTCCAATACTTTTCGAGTTATTGGCAATTGA
The DNA here is from genome assembly GCA_914767635.1 of Melanostoma mellinum. Lineage (NCBI taxonomy): Eukaryota > Metazoa > Arthropoda > Insecta > Diptera > Syrphidae > Melanostoma > Melanostoma mellinum. The sequence continues at coordinate 87,542,683 of OU612059.1, read as the reverse complement.
AAATTCGCAATTTTTTCACGTTTTTCATCTATTTAGTTTAGTTTAGTTTAGTTTAGTTTATTGAACATATGGAAGTACAAGTAAGACAAGAAAGTCTTTTATAGTACAAAAAATAAATAATAGGACTGATGACTTAAGGTACATGAATGATAATATAAATAATACGATAAAATAATATTATGATAATAAATAAATAATAAAAAGTACGACAATATTTTGATTAACCTTAATATATGTATTTTACATCTCCTTTTCTTGTAATTTAAAATAAAAAAAAGTAATATTATTAACAATAATGCAAAAAAAGTAATATTTTTAAAAACAGAGAATCAACCTTAAAACTGTTGCATATTGCTGTCTAGGGAGTAATTCAACATGGCGTTCTTAAATTTATGACTAGAAATAATTTGTTTAATTGTAAAAGGTAGACTGTTCCAAAGTCTTGTAGCATGAACAAAGAATAATCGCGAAGAATTTAAGTATTTTGTTAGTGGTGGGATGAGGTTTAATGTTCTAGGAGAGTAACAATGTTGTATTTTTTCAAAGAGGTATGATGGAGTTTGGGTTATTAATAGTTTGTGCATGAAAGTACTACACTTAGGGCCAGTTGCTCAATCGAATCATAAATTTAAGTTCTACACAAAGTTTTCATTTTTGTATGAGACGTTCCGGAATTCTTAAGTTCTACATAAAATCCCCATACTAAAGTAGAACTTTATGTAGAACTTAAATTTATGATTCGATTGAGCAACTGGCCCTTAATGTTTAAAAATTGTTGAAATGAGCACCCGAGGACTTTATAATGAAGGTGCGATATATGGTCATGACGTCGCAGTCCAAAAACATATCTCAACATATCATTAAAGGCCACTAACAGTTTATGATACGACTGGGAATCTGGTTTACAATATACAACTGTTCCGTAAGTAATCAGAGGCAACAACAGGACTTTTATCAGCCTAAGCTTCGTATTTTCGGGGGTAAAGCTCGCACACAGCCAGAGTTTTCGTAGTCCACCATAAATTTGTCCAATAACACAATTAATATGATCACTAGCCGATAAGGTGCAATTTATTTTGAAGCCTAAGTATGTTACCTTGTCAACAAAGTGAATCTGAGAACTTCCTAAGTAAACCGACGGAATATTATCAGGATTGTACTTTTTCTTAGATATAATCATGGCTTGACACTTTTTCGGATTTAAAGAAAGTCCATTTGTAGTTGACCATTTTAAGATTGCACTTAAATCTTCATTAACACGGCAAACTAAGTCTTCTACCAGACCGATCGGCCTGGATAGATAAATTTGCACATCATCTGCATACAAATACAAGTGAATAGATACATTTTTACAAACTTTGACCAGATCATTTATGAAAACGCAAAATAATAAAGGACCCAAAATGGAACCTTGGGGCACACCAGCAATTAAGTTTTTGTAATGCGAAGACTTGTTTTCAACTGTCACTTTCTGCTTACGGTTACAAAGGTAATTTTTTAAAAGACACACAGCACTTTCACCAAATCCAAAATATGTACTAAGTTTCTGACACAAAATTGTGTGGTTTACATTGTCAAAAGCCCTTGAAAAATCAAGAAGGCAAAGAATGGTCACATCCTGCAAGTCAAATTTCAATCTTATATCATCTAAGACTTTAACAATAGCGGTTTCGCAACTATGTTTCGCTCTAAAACCCGATTGGTATGGAGACAAAAGACTATACCGATCAAGATGAGTATTCATTTGCTTAGCTAAAATTTTTTCAAAGACTTTTGACAAACATGGTAAAATGCTAATGGGTCGGAAATCATTACAGCACAGGTTTTTGGATTTGCTTTCTTAGCTACAGGCACAACCTTGGCCACTTTCCAGCTGTCAGGAAATGAGGAAGACATTATACAAGAGTTGATTATATCGAGCCCTTCCCGCAAATTTATCGTAAGCGACAAAAACAAATTTATCGTAAGCGACAAAAAGGAAGTTCTATAGGAAGACGTTTTCTTTGTACGATAAAATTTATTTTCGCTGAAACTTGTCGTAAAACAGTTATAATGTAAAACTAAAAATGCAGAAAACTGCGAAACAATGTAAACTTTGAAAAGCATAAGAAAAACCCCATTTTGTTTAAAATGTCGCTTACGATAATTTTGCGCGAAAGGCTCGATATGTGTAAGAGAACTCAAGATGTGAGGCAAAATCATTTTTATAAAAGAAATAGGAATCCCATCTTCGCCTATAGCATTAGATCTAATGTCACGAACAATTTCCACAACATCCAATTCACAAACAGTTTCAAAATTAAATTCATCACCTCACCAGTGGCGGATTTAGCTATAGGCTGAGTAGGCTGCAGCCTAGGGCGGCAACTCCAGGGGGCGGCAAATATTTTGAAAATAAGAATTTTTTTCTCGAACAAAAAAAATTTTCAGTAGAAATGTTGTTTTTTTATTTTTTATGTCAATTTGATTTTTATTTTATATTTTACAGTCTTATGTTATCGACGTTTATGGTCGAGTTTCATATGACTGTGGTGAGTTTAAATATGTAAACAAACAGTTGAACCCGATGCCTTGTACGCGGGCTCGTTTTATGACGTTATTTTTTCGTCTTTTATTTTTTTGTTTTTTTTTTTTCGTCTCTATCTTTTGTTTCTTGTAAACATGGTTAACTCAGCGCTGCGCTAGCGCATTGCGTTGTTGTACTAATTGCGCTATTTTTTTGGGGCGGCTTTTTTTCACAGCCTAGGGGCGCCATTAGTCTAGATCCGCCACTGCACCTCGCTCACACACATTCACAATATCAGATACAAAACAGGTATCGCTTACAGTGCTCAACGCAAATGCATTGTTGAGATCATTAGGATCCGGTATATTGTTAAGCGAGTACCTCTTTCCTATTCCTAATGATCGCAAATTTGACCAAAGTTTTTTTGACGGCTGATCTATACTAAGCTTCGACTGGTAAAATTGTTTTTTGGCTCTTCGAATCAAAGCAGTTGTTTGATTTCGAGCCTCACAGTAAAGCTCCCAGAAATACGACGTTTGGTTGACTTTCCACCTGTGGTACAGCTTTCTGCGTTTTCGTATTGAGTTGTTAACCTCAGATGTAAACCAGGGAATATTTACATTACGAACATTCACAGACCTAAAGGGAACATGATTATCAAATAACTGATATATAGAGGACTGAAAAAAATTTACTTTGTCATTCAAATTAGGAAAGTACTGGCATCTAATCCATTCAGTTGAACATGCATCTAACTGAAGTGCGTGGTTGTCTATGGACTTAAAATCTCTGAACTGGAAATTCAGTGGGGACACTGAGCGAACGAATTTTATATTATAAGTACAGAAGACTATATCATGGTCAGAAACACCTTCTATCGATAGTTGGTCCTGCAGAAGAACATTCTTAAGGTCTGAAAAAATGATTAAGTCAAGGAGACTAGGTCTGGTGATAGGACCGAAACGAGTAGGATATTTATTTACTACTGTAAGCCCAGAAGAAGCAACAAAATCACGAAGTTGGTAAGATCTTGAATCAATTTTTAGTAGATCCGCATTAAAATCCCCACATAAAATAATATGCTCATAAGTCGAGGTAAATTCTTGTAGCACTGAGAAAAAACTTTCTATTTATTGCAAATATCTCCAAAACTATACGTTTTATCGAAAATTTTATAAAGAACAAAACTGTAGCAGGTAAAACAATGAACAATTTGGTTTTTTATAAAGTATTCTAAAAACAATATTAAGCTAGATATAAGAGATCAAAGCCATTTTTTATTTTGTCTGAAATTTAATCGTTGTGGTCAATTCCATTTAGCGGCGAGCAGATGCATTTTATGCATTCTAATACAAGAGAATGTTTTGTAGTGCTGGAAATAACCTTTAAAATGAGCAAGTAGTCTTTTGCACTTAAAACAAGTGAGCTGTAGTGCAAAGAAGAGGAGCATCTAATGTTTTTTTCTTTTAAAAATTTCTTGTTCTTTATAAAATTTTCGATAAAACGTATAGTTTTGGAAATATTATTTGCAATAAATAGATGAAAAACGTGAAAAAATTGCGAATTTTCAATTGCCAATAACTCGAAAAGTATTGGACTTAATGAAAAACTTTATATTTAATTTTTTGCTTAAAATTAGGCCTTCTATCGATATCCGAGGTTATTTTGAAGAAAAAAAAATTCAACCCCGAGAAGGCGTGGCAACCACCCCCAGGGTGGTGGCGGTGTTCAAATCATTTTCACTTTTGAAGTTAAGAGGGTAAGATGAGCCTAATTCCAAAATTTCATGCAATTCGGTTCACAGTAAAAAAATTCGGACCTAAAATGCTTCATTGACTGCACTATTTGGCAATTTCTGCAAAAAGAATAAGAAGAAAGAGAAGAAAAAGAAGAAGAAGAAGAATATTAGATAAACTCGTTACTAGACAGTTACAAATGCATTTTCTCGGTTAGTCGATGAGAATCGGCAGAAAGTTGTAGGTCTCCTCCATTCCCCCACAAGGCAGCTGTTCTGAGAAATGTGCTAGGCCCGCGTGCTCCTAGCTCTATTGCGCCACCCTATCTATTTATTTATTTATTTTATTTTAATCGATGAAGCGATATTCATGGCGGAGGATTTGCATTCATACAGGACATTCAATCCATTACGCCAAGGGCGTCACTTGGTTCTGTATTATCTCATACTTATGACACCGAAGCTGGCAATAGGCATCTCAAGCGCCGGCAAATACACTGTCAAACGGTGGTCAGTCAGAAGTCGAGTACAGGCATCAACACTCAACAGCTCAACGGCAGGCAAATCAACAGCTCAAGCGCTGGTAGATCAACAATCAATTACTGGCAAGAAAATACCCAAGAGTATTAAAGAAGCTAGTGGGATTTAAGAGGACTCATGTCTACATCAAAAGAAAAGTCTGTGTAAAACTAACCACATATGTCGATCTGTCTGTTAAAGGTAACATATTGATCTGTCTTATACTTATATGTATAAAATGGCACAATTATGACTTGCCCTGTAGCTATAGCTTGCCCAAAGCAACAAATTTAAAGCTTCAATTCTTTCTCTGAGCGTTGAACTCCAAGCAACGTTGCTCAAAGCTGTTGATCTCTGAATATATACTACGACATACCCACCATGCCTGTGTACACATTTATCGAAAAGCACATTCCTAGCCCGTGTACAATTAACTTTAACTAGTATACAGGAAATCTAAGGCCTTCTTTCTAAGTCAAATGTAAGTTTAAATCTCCCTCACAAATTATACACTTCACAAACCTAGCAATTGTTGAAAAGACTATAATAGAAATCTGTAATCCTAGTATTTTTGAAGATCCTCCAGTCACTTTTTTTTATGAAGCGCATCTCGTTGAAATTTGTTCACTTTTACGTTTTTGCGGAGGTACAATTTTTCTAGGTCGAAATAATTTTGAAACACTTGCAGTCGTATTTATGATGATATTTTGGACAGAAAATCTGTGAAAGAGGTTTTATAATTAAGGTTTTAATATACAAATACCATTTTTGTTTCAATTAAATTTAAAATGGCGGCAGTCCAGCATTTCTTCGCAGGCGCCTAACTTTTTAGACGGGTCCATGGCCGAAGATGTTACCTCCTCAATTTTATTCCTGGAACAAAATCCCGAAATTTTTTAGTTTCTATATATAGCACAAATGGTGCACGTTTGAACAAAACATTAAAATTTTCACTATAAAAAAACGACAAAATTGTTGATTTAAAGAAAACTATGCAATATAAAAAAAATCCTACGAACCTCTCCGGAGGAAGGTATTTCGAATATACTATCAAAATTTTGTATAGATCGGTGAAGATTTGCTCGTGTTATGTCTTCGGTCAGTTCATAAAAAGGGATTTCGAGAAAAACGCGTTGAAAGTTTTAAGTACTGTAAAATCATACGGAATATCTGAGAGGCGGTGCCGCAAAATGGAAAATGTGGTCATTTAGACATTTTTGCCGGCATCCACCCTTTGGTATGTTATTTTTAAGACCCTAAAGTACCTTTTAAGACAAAAAAAAATTCGGTTTCTCCACAATTCTAGACCAGCTTCCCCCTTAAGTTTCGAGAAAATAGAACTAAAACTATATGCGAAAACCGAAACGTGCGTGTATGTCTGCCCGATATAATGTTTACTGATAAACCAAATTACAAAACAAAAATAATAACAATAACATGAAACAATAGCAATTGCTCTGATCGTTCTGAAATTTTTTATTTATTTATTTCACCTACGAGCAATGAGCTCAACAGATTTCACATTATTACAAAATAGGTTTCAATTTTTTAAAAATAAGTAGTACAAATTATTTCGAAATTTATCTCTAGAGAAGCCTAAATCAATATGACCACAAATTTCATTAAATTCTCTAACTGATCTTGAAATTGGTTCACTCATGCCATAATTAGTTCTGTGCCTGGATTGAAAAAGAAGATTCCTATCCCTCAACGGCCTCTCTGGAGCATAAATACAAATTAAGGACAACAAGGAAGGACACTTTATATGATAACATAAAATGTCTCGCACAAAAACTATGTCATGACTAGTTCTACGTGATTTGAGCGACTGCAAACCTAGAAGACTCTGCCTGGAATTTGGATGAAAGTACCATCGCATTTTGTAAAATGCATAGTTCGTAAACCTATTCTGAACTTTCTGAATTCGATCGGAAAAACATTGATGGTGAGAGTTCCAGATGATGTCTGCATACTCTAGGTCGGGTCTTACTAGTGAGGTATAAAGAGACACAAGGGTGTAGGGGTTAGTAAAGGCTATTGAATTTCTTTTGATGAATCCTAACATTGAGTAAGCTTTTGATACATTAGCTTTTATATGTGGTGTAAAAGTGAATTTGGAGTCAAAAAGTACGATAATATGAAAACTCTTGCATATGATTCTTTCTTATGAGAGAGATCACAAAACATTTTTTGGCGTTAAGATTCAAGCGGTTTAACACACACCAGCGAGATTATCAAGTTCCAATTGGAGTTTTTGGCAATCACTAATAGAGGTTACTTTCAGAAAAAGTTTCAGATCGTCTGCGTATATGAGGCATTTGCTGAAGTTGACAAAGTTAACAATATCATTGATAAATATGATAAAAAGTAGACGACCTAGATGACTACCCTGTGGAACACCAGAGGTACAATTTGGTGCCCTGACATAAGACCATACGACATAAGGCCATATTCGAATATATGGCGTTAAGACGCTTTGACTTGTGACTTAAGGCCATATTCGAACATATGGTCTAATGACGCTTTCCAAAGCGTCTTAATGCCATCATGGCCTTATGACCCATTCTTCCGTTTCCCAGTTAAAAAAATAAACCCCAAACATTATAACAACGAAACTGAATTTTTCTTTCCAAATCAAAAAAACATCACATTATGTATCTGCAAAGATAAATCTTTGATAAATAATCAAATTAACAGCTTAAATTTCAAGAAAGTGTTTTAAGAATATATATTTAAACTATTTTCCACTATTCTTCTGCAAAAAGAACAGAGGGTTGGATTTTTGTTTTTATTGTAGTTTTCGGTTGGCCGAGGAAGACATTCTAAATACAATTTAAAGTGGAACAGTTATGAGCTGTACGAAGCATTTTCATTGATCAGAGAAAACTTGCATTCATTCATTCATTCATACCTCCATCAAATCCTTACTTCTTAATCAGTTGCACAAGCGGTCGTTTCAATTTAGAAAAAAATGGAATTAAAAGAGCTTATATATAATTATCACTTTTGCGAAGGGTTTCAAAAAGGCAGCAAATTGCTTTACATTCCGGATTTCAAACAAGTTTATAAATGAAAAAAGTTTCCCAGAGGAGTATGGAGTGTGCTGTAAAACTAAAAATTCGAACGAATTTTTATCGTTTGGCTTTTTACTCACGATAGAAAAATGAAGACAAGAGCGAAGCGGAAAAAATTTTCCCAGAGGAGTATGAATGTGTGGTGTAAAAATAAAAATTCGCGCGAATTTTTATTTTTACACCACACATCCATACTCCTCTGGGAAAATTTTTTCCGCTTCGCTCTTGTCTTCATTATTCTATCGTGAGTAAAAAGCCAAACGAACATAATTTTGCATAAATTTGCCATCGTACGGTTATCCATAAACGAACGAATTGTTTTTTTCTATGAATGCAAAATTTATGCGATAAAGAAAGTGATTGTGTTAAAATTTGGTATTTTCAATACTTGGATTCATATTTACATTTATAAACTTATTTGAAATCCGGAATATAAATCCATTTGCTGCCTTTTCGAAACCCTTCGCAAAAACTATATATACATAAACATATATGTATAATGTATATTGTATATGTATAAGGTCTTTTAATTCCACTTGTTTCTCTCAATTGTAACGACAACTTGTGCAACTGATTAAGAAGTATCCAATGATTTGATGAAGGCATGAATGAATGAATGAATGCAAGTTTTCAATGATCAATAAAAATTTTTCGTTAAGCTCATAACTGTTGCTTTTTTTTGTGAGATTGCACTTGTGTTGCTTTCTAAAAACTGTATAATGTTTCAAGGTCAACTATTAACAAAATAATCTAGAAAGCGTCATTAGGGCATTTCAATGTATGGCCTAAAGTCGCAAAAAAATATGTCTTTACGACCCTTTGACAAAGCGTCATTAGACCATATGTTCGAATATGGCCTTAAGTCACAATTGAAAGCGTCATAGCGCCATATATTCGAATATGGCCTTATGTCGTATGGCCTTATGTCAGGGCACCGTACAATTTATCTGACTGGAGGTGAATTCGTCAATTTTGACTTTTTGAACCCTTTTTATGAGAAAGGAACAGATCTTGAGTGGAAACCAAATGATTCCAACTTTTGAAGCAGTATTTTGTGACAAACCGAATCAAACGCTTTGCTAAAATCGGTATAAATAACATCCACTTGATCTTTACTTTCAATAGCGTCAACAACGAATGAAGAGAAACATGTTAAATTGGTGATTGTTGATCTTCCTGAGATGAACCTATGTTGGGCATCACTTATATGTTCCTTCACTGGGAAATCAAGTTTTTTTTTTACAAAGCTTTCAAAAAACTAAGGAATTGCAGATAGCTTACAAATTCCTCTTCTTGTTTTTGGAACCCGATTCAAAAATTGGAATCAAGATAGAGGATTTCCATTCATCTAAGAACAGTCCCGATGACAGTGAAGAATTGAAAATGATTAGTAATGGAAGAGCCAGAGAACTGGATCATCTTTTCAAAACTATCGCAGGAATACCATCAACGCCAGGCTTAGCGTTTGGCTTGTTCGTGTTTTCAATTTCCTCAGACTTGATTTTTAAAAAACATAGAATTCGGAATCCCGAGCGATTTTCGTTCTGAGTTTATAAAAGACCAAAAACTTTTTGGGTCGCTTTTTAAATTGAATTCAACCTGCATAATATAATTTCTGTGCGAGAATTTACTTAACACATTTGGTCAGTCAAATCATTTGATTTCTTAAACTTAGCGACAGATTAATTTTTTAATTTTTAATTTTTTTAATTTAATTAAGATTAATTTTTTAAATTTTTAAAGTGTGTCAGCCTGTTATTATACCATGGAGGTTTGGAAATATTTTTTTTCTTTTTGTGTGGCACTAATTGATTGAAAGCATTATTTAAAATCTAAAAAGCGATCAAACATATTTTGTAAATCTAAGTTTTAAAATTCAGTTTTCCAGTCAATACTTTCAAAATAATTATCAAGTTCAATAAAATTTGCCTTTAAAAAGTTAAATGATAATGAATTGTTACTATTAATTTTTAAATAAGTGTACAATTGAATCTCAATATATAGTTCCTTATGATTGATAGAATCGTTTAATAATGAAAAAGGAAGCGTATCATACACAGAACCCTTGAATTCATCATGTGGTATGAAAACAAGATCAAGAATATTATTCAAACTATTGACAACGCTACTGATTTGACATAAGTTAAGAGGAAATAAATGATCAACAAAAGTTGATACAATATTCTTGAATTATTATGCAATTATTAAAAACAATTTCTCGATTTCCCTTTTATGGCTTCTGTCTCTTCCTCCGAAGTGAAGTTTTGTATTAAATTAGATATAATCTTCTGAAATAAAGAGAGTTTCGAACTTACTTTTAGTTTCTCCACAACTTTCACCGTCAGTCGACGCATGTCCTTCCTTATATTGAGTTTAAATTGATGGCTAAAGCCCCTATTTGGAAGTTTTGAGGCACGAATCATCAGATAATTCAAATCTGTTTGAACATTTGTAGCTTGATTACATAAATATAAACTTAAAAATGGCAGATACCTTAAAGCTCGTGGGTAAGTTTTCAAAACAAACATCCATTTCTGGGGCAAAATCCAAATGTTCCTCCACATAGCAAATTATAGATAGTTTTTCATTCATCGCTTTTTTTTCATCCGTTTTATAAAATTCATACCTACCTACCTACTTTTCAAAACTCACGCTCTGAAATAGCGTGAATAAATTTATACCAATTCTTACACAGATTTTGTCATGAAAACTCACCTTCAGAGTGTAAACACGTTCTAGTTTAGACAGTAATAATATAGGTAATCACTCATTCCCAAGAGTGGCCCTGGTCACCATACCATTTTCAATCAAACAAAAATGTGTGGTAATTCAAAATGCATCGATTAAATTCAGAATTCTGATCACCAGAAAAAAAAAACGAAAAAAGATTCTTAAGCTGAAACTTCTACCAGTTTCTTTGCTCAAGATAAACCGTGTATGTAGTCAAATTATTGAACTCAACACAAATTAGCTATAAATTTTAAACTATTTCAAGAAAAGCAACCAATTTCATTTCATGTTGAGCACATTCACATGCACTCTAGTTTGAATATATTAAAAACAAAAACTTCCCCTTGGTGCAAGCATCTCTTGCAGCAGCCAGCAATGTTTCCTTACTCTTGTCGCTCATATTCCGTAAATTGCACACTAAGGTCGAATTAGTCTTTTCAGCAGAAATTTTCACGCTCCTCTGACTAATTAGATTTCCTAATTAAATTCATTTTCAAATTCAACGCATGCATATTCATGAAAGCACATATCCGTTTTATATGGCAAATATTCTCGAGCTCGAGCTTATAAGGACGATGGTGAGGAAGCTCAGCACACAGAGAGAAAAAGAGTGAGAGAGGTGGAAAATGGCAAATGGCAACTGGCAAAGCGACCAACTTGCCATCAACAAAACCACCCAGCTAGACTATAAAAGGCTTTCGAAACAGAGAAATGGCAAAAAGGAAATGCGACCGCATATAGCACATGGCTCTAACTTATATTCATATACTCTCGTGTGCAGCTAGCTACAAAACAGCCATATCTACGGCTGGGTTGGTACTACTGAAGTAATTAACCAGGAAAATTTTAATTGCTAATATGTTGTGACGTCGTCATATATATGACGATGCACACATACTGATGGCATCGACAGTAATCTGCAGGATAATTTATTTAATATAAAATTACCCCGTTTTTTTATCATTCAAGCTCTCAGTGCATGAATGCCACGGATGTCGAGCGGAAACTGTGCACTGCACTTAATTGTGGTGCCATACAAATATATGCAATAACTGCAAACATGCATGTGTTGAATTTCGATAGCTCTCGCACCTACTTAGTTTCAGTGCTCAGAAGTAGCATTGCCATCTAGAGTATAAAATTATTACTTTTGTGCGAATGTCGTCAGCGAAATTTGTCACGACTCACGAGTCGTAATATACTCGTTAAGAGGCTTTTGTAGTTGAACTTTTTCGTATTCAATCAATATTCTTGAAGTCTTACCGCTTTATTTAATATATAGTAATTTAATTTTGTAATTTTGTAATATACCTGTTTACATGGAAAACGGCAGACGGACGTAAAGCCCCAATTAACCGGAGAAACTATTAATTTTACCTCCACAGAAACCGGCCAGATTTTGTTTAAGAGTATTTGCCAACATTGATTAGTTTCCGTATGCAGAGGTAATATCCATTGCTGAGTTGTGACAAAAACGCCCATAAACGCCAATAAAATTGCACTATCGAGTTGTTGTAAAAGTGGAGTGTTGTTATTTAATTGGCACCTACTTGGTGTAGGTTGAGGACTTGCAATTGCATTTATAAGTCTTTTGGAAGTTCTAAATATTTACTTTTGCACGAAAAAACTCCGTCGATATCACAATACTCGTATCATCGCATCGATAAAAACAAAAAGAAGAGGAAGAAGAAGAACAAGAATATATTGACATAGTTTTTCTGCGGTGGAGTATCTTTCAGGCAGTGTATCAGAAGTACTTGCAGCCTGTGAAGCTGCAAAGCATCTACTCTCTACTAGATATGCAAAAATTTATCAACTTAAATCATCAAAATATGGACATCATATGTCACAAAATCCAAAATAGTATATATAGAGGTGTCGCAGTAATTTGAGAATTGAGATTAACCAGTTCAACGACCACAGGTACTTTGATTTTAGTTCCAAGACATCATGACATAGCAGGTAACGAAATGGTTGATAAGATTGCCATAATCGGGTAAGCTCTCGAATCTAGCGAAACGAAATTCTCTGTACTTAAGCAACTAGAGCAAGAAATCCAAAGAAACTAAAAACCGCCAATGAAGATGTTCATCTATAGAAACAGATATTTCCTATAGTGGAGGGCCGTTAGACATTAAAAAAGGCAAAACCTAGGAATCCCGGGCCAGTCCAAGGATTTTCATGAAATTTTCGGAAATGTGCTTTGAACGCTATTCAAGAAAAAAGTTAAAAAACAATTTCACCGCTCTCAATTTTTAATTATTTTTAGAATTAATTATTAACTTTAAGAATTTTTTTTATTTATGTAGGGTGTTTTAGATACGGTTTTCCAAAGGATCAAGATGGAAAGGTTTGGCCAAAACAAAAACATTTGTATGGGAGGGGGGGGGGGGGGTCTTTATACCTCCGTGTAGGCGCGATGGCCAACTTTACATGAAATTTACTAAATTTTTTAAAAAATTATTAGAAATCAACCAAGCCACTCACTTTCTCATACTTTACTGTTTTTGAATGCTATTGCTCTGTTCTTTAATAAAAATTTTGATTTGAGTTCACTTTATGAAAAATTTTTAAGAGATCAAACCTCAAAGTCAAAATTTTGAAAAAAAAGAAAATATTTTTTATTTATATATTTAATTAATTTTTTTTTAGATAATTTTGGCCCATTAATGGCCATTTTTTCTTTCCGTATTCAATGCTTTTATTAATTTTTAGTAAGAAGCAGGAAACCGAACAAAACAATTCTTCTTGGTTCTAGAGAAAATAAAAAAAAAAACCAAAGGTACTTTTTCCCAGAAAACAAAATGTGGTTGATTGCCGCTAATTGAACTTTATATCCGGAAGTGAAATATGAAAAAACCACATTTTTTCGGTTTCATCTATTCGTTTGACCGGAAACAACATTTGGGGCACAAATCAGTATACATTTGCTGTCCTTTGGGACCAAAGTTCGAGATGGTTATAGGTCTTAATGGGGCAAAATTATGTTAAAAAAATTAATTAAGAAAAAAATGTTTTCTTTTTTCAAAATTTTGACTTTTAGGCTTGATTTCTCACAAAACTTGCCATTAAGTGAACTCAAATTAAAATTTTTATTAAAGAAAAAAAAACAGTAAAGTATGAGGGAGTGAGTAGCTTAGTTGATTTCTAATAATCTTTTACAAATTTAGTAAATTTCATATAAAATTGGCCCTCGCGCCTACACGGAGGGATATAGAACTTTCCCCCCCCCCCCCCCCCCCCCCAACCATACAAATGTTTTTTTTTTTGTTTTGACCAAACCTTTCCATCCTGATCCTTTGGAAAACCGTATCTAAAACACCCTAAATAAATAATAGAAAATTCTAAAAGTTAATAATTAATTTTAAAAATAGTTAAAAAATTTAAAGCGGTGAAACTTTTTTTAACTTTTTTCCTATACGCTATTCAAACTATTCAAAGCACATTTCCGAAAATTTCGTGAAAATCCATGGACTGGCCCTGAATTCCTAGGTAAAAACTTAAAGCCCTCCACTACTAAGAAAAAAGAACAGAGTTTCTGCTCCAGCTGTGCAGGCGTCGGTTATCTCCATTGATTGCCATTGTCGCAATTCACTGAGTACCCATATGATGAGAATGGGCGTAACCACATCCGATTTATGAGAGAATACCAAGAGGCGGAGGGAGTAGGGTCGTTAAACGTTCTCTGTGCGTGCCCACACTTGGGCCTACGACACTAGGAAAAAAAACCTCGGAGAGCAATTCTTCGATGAAATGGGTTACATATCTTACCTTTTACTCAACAATATTCTGAAGCTCATTCAGGGCTTAAAATCACTCAATGAGGGTGCTCAACCACAATAACCAATAGCCATCAATCCAATCCTTCGCTATTCTTCCCCTCCCCATCTCTCCCTAGTTCCTTATCATTTGTTATCCCGGGGAGCAAAATGGAGATCAGAGTGATCTGCTGCCGCTTGCAGCTGCACTTTCCATCTACATCAACCTAACCCAGGCACTGACTGTGCAAGAGCATACACGAGCCTACTTTTTTGTTGGTGAAGTCTCTTCGTTGATTTATGCGGCCTTTATTTAGGAATTGTTCTGTCCATTGTACAAGTTGTATCCTTAATGGTTGCAGCCAAAGTTGATCTCAAAGGTCGACAAAGTGGGTCGATCTGTCGTACTGTAGTTGTGAAAGTGCCCCGGGACGTACTTTTTCAGTTTCACAAGGTTGTTCTAAAGACTGTACGACAGTGATACTCAAATGTCGTCAAAGTCTGTCGCAGATAGTCGTCAGTCTCTCTTATTCTAAAGTTCAAGAGCAGAGACGCTTACGTTACCCACTTCCAACAAACGGAATCAGTATCTTCACCACTAAATAAGCAATCCCTTAAATGTGCAGATTGCAATCCCAGCCGCAAAAGTCGAGTTGGATCGCATTTCTCACAACGACTGTCTTTGAGAAGGAATAGAGAAGATCTCGTAGTACCCGTGGCGTTATGGTTAGCATGTCTGCTGCTAACCCAGAGGCTCGTGGTTCGAATCCCAATAGAGCCAAAATTGTTTTCGCACAGAAATCAGCTTTCGCAATTCCTCCGTTATTAAATTCATTGCCATGAAAAGCGCTTTCTCGGTTAGTCGTTTGGAACCGGCAGAAAATTGTAGGTCACTTCCATTCCCTAACAAGGATGGTTGTGAGAAGAAGAAGAGAAGAAGAGCGCTAGGATCTGGGGACTACCTGCCCTGTTGCGCCATCATATTCATATATTTTATTTAGAAGGGATCTAAAATTTTATGCCGATTCTGAACGGCTCATCGAGAAAGCGTTTTTAATCGCAATGAATTTTATATCGAGAAGTACATGGCGATTCCTCGCGAAATTTAGTCATTTTGTTTGATTTGGCTTATTTTTAACGAAAAGCATTCATTTACTTATGTCTATTTAAAACTATTTCTTTTCGGGGCCTCATTCACAAATGGAATTGAGCAAAGACACTGTCTTGCTCTTCATCATTACTTATATCACACTAGGTGTGTGTTTCAAGAAAAGATTATCCTTTTGTTAGTCAGCTATGTCTGGCAACACCACTTACAGTTTGCTTTCGTAAGTGCCGGATTTTTATATATCTACTTCACTTCCCTTCATTATATGGATTGGTTGTGGAGCCCACTTATGCCGACAACCAAAACCATCATCCCCATTCTCTCCCATGATGTCGTCATAAAGCGAGTCAAGCAAAAGCAAATAAATGTGTAAGCCGCCTACATATTAAGCCAGTGGTAGGTATAGTGAATATCTTGCAGGATATGCGATGCCACTGCGAAACAATCCCTTCCCATCCATCGTCATACTCACACAGCAAAATTATCAGTATGTGTATGTTTCCACCATTTCTTCCATTTCCTCATTCAGCACAGAAGTAGCAGCAGCAGCAGCAGCTACTTATATCGTCTGATAAACATGAATATTAGCATACCCGAGCCAAGTAATTACAGCCCGCTTCTCCTCCCTTTGCGGTTGTGATAAAACAAAAGGACTCGAATCACATACCCTCAAAAAGCAACCAACACACCATACCACCACCTTTTGAGGACATGTGTGTACATTTTGCGCATACTCTTGCCTAATAGAAACCATTTCGACTTGAAAGTTGAAATGGATTTGCCTTGCATAGGTACAAGGAGATTTCTACACGAGGAAAAAAGTCATAAGGAATATCCCGGTATGTGTCCTCGAAAACTTTTCTTCCGAAAAACAGAATTTCTCGCATGATAAATTCCTAACGATCAATGATTTCAGTGCAGAGAAGAGGGAAGAAAGAAGAGTCCGTATTCCAGTACCTCCCCAGTCTCGAGCTGCACACTCATATCCACACACACATACACAAAAGATATTCACTACTATTATACAGTTCCTTAAGCTTTTCATCGTAATCAAATTTATGCCATTTTGTGCCAACATGGTGCCGTCTTTTGAACCAAAAAAGATCTGCTATGGCAGCACTATAAGAATGGAGCCATAGCAATGACGCCAGCCAGCGCCCTTACAATCTACATATTATGCATGCATAGGGCGAAGACGGACGAGGCTTGTCTTGAAAAATAGAGAATGTCAACGGGGTGCTTACCTACACTTGGATGGTGAATCTATTCAATATATGTACCAATGTACCTACTCTTTTACCTTAAGTGTTTATGTAGGAAGAAGTTGGCTGCTGATGTGACCCGAAGGACTCGCAAACCAGTTAGTCATGCAAAATAGAAAATTGCTCTAATGTTGGAGGTTTAGGTTTCCATACTTGAAAATACAAAGTAGAAAAGAATTCAATTTTTTTCATGGTAAGTCTGAGTCATTGAAGGATGATAAATCGTTTGGTGTAAGCAGACGGTTTTTCGTTGGCATTAATTGAAGGATTCAATTGAGACTTTTGGAAAACTAACTTAAGCTAACCAATTTTACTCATAAACCTATTATGCCTACTTTTTGAATTCTTAGACAAAACTTTTTCTATTTTCATGCTATAATTTTCAGCAAAAGTTGAGAATACCTTCCGGTTCAAAAGGTTCATACATAGTTCGAGTTGAAGTGATATCCGGCTGTTTTGTGAATCTGCTTTCCAACCTAGGTATCTCTCTTCGGGTTAGCCAGAGTCTTTCTGAAAAAAAAATACGAAGCTTCAGGCGAAAAAATCTAAAAATTACGAACAAAATTCCTTATTCAATATATTATAATAATATAACCAATAAACTTAAATGCTGTGTACCCGTACGGTGGCGAACAGCAGCTACGGCAGGGGCCTCGGCCTGTAACTCAAATCTTCAAGTCTAAGAGGCAAGAGCCATTCGAATGTAATATTACGTCCATTACACTTGCAGAAAAGCAAGCAAAATTGTGGTTTATTTAAGGCATTTGATGACAGGCGAAACAGCAGGCTTCACGTCAGATTGATCCTTTTAGCATTGAATTGAAATCAAAATTAAGAAAATCTCCTATTTTAGTGTCGACTTACTAAAAAGTCGTTAACAGTAATGAAACTATACTTTTTTCTTTACTTAGCAAGAAATTTTAAACAGAACCAGGCTAGTGCAATTGGAACTATATTTCACATTTCTTAATCCATCTATGAAAGAGACAGCTGATACAACGCCAAATATTTGTAGGTTGGTACGTCTAGGCGTGCGTTTCGATTACACCATGTTTTTCAGGTTGGAGTCAATCTACGAGTACCTAGTTACCGATTTCATATAGTAAACCAAAACTATTGAGAAACACTAACACTCAATGGTTTGATTCTTAGAGCTCTTTCTCAATAATATAATCGCTTTAAGGGAAGCTTAAACTTTGAATGCTTCCCATGACTTTTAAACCATTAGCTCGTGCGGCTTGGATCTTCTTAACTCCATCTCAGAGTTGATATGACTATGCAGTCGCTGATTGTGTGATACAGCATGTTTTCTTACAACTTCTGTAACCGTTTATATTTGTAGGTCACGATATGAATCGCTATTTCTTATATACCATGGTGCATTTACTATTCAACGAAGGACTTTGTTTTGAAACTTTTGGATGATTTCAGAGTTTTTTTTCTATGTACAGCCCCGTAATTGGATTCCATAGGTCCAAACAATTCTAAGTACTTGTTTATAAAGCATTATTTTATTTTCGACAGATAAGTCAGAATTTCTACCGAGTAACCAGTACATTTTTCTATATTTCAAGTTGAGCTCTTCCCTTTTCTTTTTGATATGCTCTTTCCATTTTAGCTTTGCATCCAAATACATCCCAAGGCATTTGGCCGTAGTGGCGTAAGGTACAGCTTGATTGTTGATGAGTATTTGAACGTAGCTTAACTTTTTATTTGTAAAGTTTATATTTACAGATTTAGCTTCATTGAGCTTGATACGCCATTTTTTGGTACAATCACTAACGGTGTCGACGGCATTTTGCAATTTCTCAGCAGCCTTGACGACGCACTTACTGGATGCCAAAATTGCGGTATCATCTGCAAAAGTAGCCATAATGGTGTTGTTATCCACTGGAATATCCCTTGTATATAGCAAATACAGGTTAGGTCCTAGGACGCTTCCTTGTGGAACACCGGCTTGTAATTACATAGCTTTGAATATTCTTGATCATGCCGTACTCTGAAGAGCCGGTTTGAGATATAAGATTTTAGTATTTCGTAGTACTGCCTGGGTAGGTCCCTTTGAAGTTTGTAGTCTAGCCTAGCCCCTCATGCCATACCTTGTCGAGTGCTTGAGGAACATCTAAAAATATAGCCGAACATACTTGTTTTTCTTCTAATGCTTTTTCAACTGCATTCGTTATTCTATGAACTTGGTCTATCGTAGAATGTTTATTTCTAAATCCAAACTGCTGATTTGGGACTAGATTTCTTTATTCTATGACTTTGCTCAGTCTTTTCAGTAGCAATTATTTTTCAAAGACTTTTGCCATTATTGGTATAAGCGATATTGGTCTGTAAGACGTCACTTCTGTTGGTGGCTTACCTTGCTTTGGTATAACAATTACTTCAGCAATTTTCCAATGATGTGGGACATATTGGGTCTTTAGGCATGCATTTATTATGAATTGGAGTTTTATGAAGGCTTTTGATGGCATTTCTTTCATAACCTGAGCAGTTATTAGATCGTACCCAGGTGGTTTTTTGGTCGATAGTTGATTTCGACACATACTTTTTATTTCTTTGAGTGTGACAATTGGTATGTCAACTTCGTCGACATTTTCAATAAACTGTAAGCTGCTTTCAGATGTATTTGCTGGGAATGGCTTAAAAACATTCGCAAGATGTTCTGTAAACAGGTTAGCTTTTTCTTTCGGACTTCCGATCCAATTACCGTTTAGAGCTGCTTTCCAGAGCGAATAATCGGTTGAAGCATCAGTGGTTAAATTTTTCAGGAATCTACTTAATGAATCATTTTTGAATTCGTAGATTTGTTTTTTCAGTTCGTTGCTTAGCCGATTAAACGCTGTTTTGTCGTCTGGAAATCTAGTATTTTGCCATTTTCTTCGAGCTCTTCTTTTCTCCAATATCAACTCTCTTATCTCGGCAGGGTATTTTTTTTCAGATGGCCAGTATGTTGGTGATCTGGATGAATAAAACTAGCAATTGTATTTGAGGCATGCTTTGTAAGGCCTTCTGCCTTTTGTTGTTATAAGTCTGGATCCCCAATGGGTATGCTTAGCATTAAAGTCACCGCCAACATGGAAGTTATGTTCTGAGTTGTAAGAGTTCCGAGTAAGTAAGTAATAATTTAGACTATTCCATGTACGAAGTCAACTTTTCAATTGTGTAGGGAGGCGCATTTTTTTTTTTTTTTTTTTGCCTGGAGGGTTTTGGTCTGTTTCCTATCTTCCCTGATGGCGATCGGCATCGGGTAGAAATTATACATACAGTCCGTAACAATTGGATAGCCTCACGCATAAGTTTTTCTTAAACTCACTGTTTTTGCATTTATTTTATCTGTGCCTATATGAAATTTTGGGTTGGTTTGAAAGCTTGAATTAAGTCTGTTCATAACAAGAAAAGTTTCAAATAGTTTCGAGAATTTAACGAAATTATCTGAAGTTATTCGTTTGGATACACTAAAAAGCAGTCTTTTTTTTTGTAACATTAGAATAGCATCACCTTCTTTATTTGATTTAAAATGAAAACTAGATCATTTTTTTTAAGAAAAGTTTTTTTTGTTTATTTTCTACTGCTTTCAAAATTATCTCAATACTTTGTACAACTCCTCTTATTTTGAATAACATCAAAAATGCGGTCTTTTAGGGAATCATAAAAAGATTTTAAGAAATCTAGGGAAACAACTGCCCAGGCCACTTTAATGAGTTCCTCTTTGTTGGTGTACTGCTTCCCATCTGCATACACTTTTCGTGTCAACCAACCCCATACATTTTCGATGATGTTCAAATCTGGCGAGTAGGGTGGCCAGGAAAGTTGCTCTATATTTTGACTTTGGAGCCAAGTTTTAATTATTCCAGCTGTGTGAATGGGAGCATTGTCCTGCTGGAAAATGATCTACAGTGGTCCAAAAATATCCTGGAACTGTGGTAGAGCCATTTCCAGTATAGTTGTAATACGGTCCTGTCATTCTACAGTTTACAAAAACCAAATCGATTGTGCCATAATATGATATGGCACCAAGACGCCTCCTTCACGGCTGTGGTGACGGTGCAAAAACATTTTTTCTTTTCTTAAATCATGGTAGTAATAGTTGGATCCATCTGGCCCATGCATACCCAATGCATTTTTTTCTTGGCAACACATCAAAGAGCACTCAAAACACACAGTTTAAGAAAATACAATATGTGAGGCTATCCAATTGTTACGGACTGTATATGACAATGCTTTTTGTATAAAGATACTTGGTATCTTTCTTTTAAATGTGACAGTTTTAGTGAAGCCGGTCTTTTCCCATTTTATTTTTTGCAGGATGGTGATGCTCTCCATAGATCTTACAACTTCTAATATTTTACCCGCTATAGCTACCGCAAATCATTTTTTTATCAAAGGTCTAGATCTACCATACCTACTTTTCCTATCTCCCGCATTTTTCTATAGACCCTTCTTATCCAAGCTTTGATGAGTGAACGTTATTAACTCAATTATACATCATTTTGTAGTCTTTCTTCCAAGACAGATACATTTATATTTGGTTACCATAATGGTATGGTTGGTTTTGGTTTTACTACCGCCACTGCTATGTGTGACAAGGTGCCGGACCTGTTCGATGAGCGGGATGGTAGGTACTTGATACGATAATATCGTGTGACTTAGATATACCTAGTACATATATATCTTGGCCTGATGAGCTACTATTACCGTACCTCATATTTCCAAGGTATTCTTCATAGACTTCGTTTCTCTTCCCAACATGTCCGTTCAAATTACCGCCCACAGGTTGGGCAAACTTAGAGCAAATGCATCTGTTTCATCTGCCTTTTCAATTACTCATCGAATAGCGAATATGCAATGACCGTATTTCACAATTTTCATTGCATTACTAATTTAGGAGAAATCAAACGGACTAGACTTCATAATGGCCATCACGCCCGCAGCCGCGCCGCCGCGCCGATTTCTTTTTGACACTGCCATGCGCCGCAGTAGTCCATACGTCCAGAGTCCAAGAAACGTGTCCGGTATTTCGCCATTTTGTTTCTTGTGGTACCTACCATGAAAAATTTATCAACAAATCGACAAAAACGCATTTTTGTTTCATGTTTACAGGAACAAGGATAAATGTATGTTAGATATTTTTCAGTTTTATCATGAAATTTTTCATTTGTGTTCAAATAGAATTACTATGCTTGGATAAATGGTTTGTAGCATAACCAAATTCTTTAAAGCATTTTTGTTGTTCAATTAAAATAGCAGCTAAAGCCACCGATGTACATTATACCAATAATATGATTTTCAAAGCCAACCGCATGCCCTTACTCCCAAAACAATCGAATCAAAAGAATTTACGCCTTCTTGGAGCTATAAGGAGGTTTATGAAGGCTTCAATTTTGTGGATTACCCAGTTGCTTAAGAACTTCACATGAGTGGCGAGCAGTAGTCCTACTGTGCTTTTTTTCCCAATTTGCTTGTTATAAATCTGTGGAGGATAAAAAAAGCAAGAAAGGATCAAATTAAAATTAGGAACGAAAAAAATAGCAAATAAATTGAAAATAGAAAGAAAGCAAAATCAACCGCAGTCAGTTCAATTTTCCTTGGGTTTGATTTATTTTTTGATTTGCCGCTTTTCGCGACAGGAGTACACAAAACCGCTTGGTGGTTGGACGGGAATTAAAATGAAAAGAAAATCTAACAAATTTGAGATTTGTAGATTCAACAGCTACTCGTTAAGGGTAGGTGTGTGTTGCACTGTATAGTTGTTGTAAAAATTGGTTTGGGTTTAAAAAGGACTTAAGAGCTGAGTTGGCAATTGAAGAAGAAATTTTAACTTAAATTGTTAATCTCTGAATCATTTGAATTGGCAATAGAGAAAATCTCAAAGTAAGTCGCTTTATTTTTCTTTACATAAAAGCAAGTGCAGATTTTTATTTTATAAGGATGCGGCTATACAACAAAAATAAAAGGGGATCAAACAAATCAAAAGTTCGGGAGTGAGTTCAGACGTACAAAAAAGAGGTTTTTTTTTAATATAATTGGATACCAAACCAAAAAAAAGGAGAGAATCTAATATACCTACACCATCTTTTTATCAATATCAAGGCTATGATATTGAGAATGACTCTGAAGAGCCAAAGTTCTTTTGATCTTATGTTAATATAGGTTTTTGCTAGCCTAGACGGTGCCATGCTCATAATTTACAATAATAAATCATATCGGAAATTTTAGATGAGCAGACTGCAGGAAATATGAATTATTGATAAAAGGCTAAGCAAGTCAATGAAGAAGCGGACATCAGTGATAGTTTTTATGTCATAAATTTTATCCCTATCACTTTATCAGAAAAGTTATTTGAGTATTTAGGGGCTATAATAAGAGTTTGCTTTAATCTCAAATCAAATACCATATAGACTATAGAGTAGGTACACCCCTCTTACGTAAGATTAACTTTAAATCATAGCTATTCAAAATTAAAGAAAAATAAAATCATAAATAAAACCAAACAAATACATACTCTTGAAAGCTATTTCATTAAATTCTTCCCTGGGAATTCCAGGTACACTGGATACTAAAGACTTTACAATCGATGGAATCAATGGTTTCGGCAGCAAGAAAAAGAAAAAGAAGCGGCGACACAGCCGCACCATATTTACCAGCTATCAATTGGAGAAACTTGAGGAAGCATTCAAAGAGGCACATTATCCTGATGTGTATGCACGGGAAATGCTATCGCTTAAAACTGAATTACCTGAGGATCGAATACAGGTTAGTGTTTAGTTCTATTTGTTTTCTTCTTTTTCTTCTTTTGTAAAACAAAAACAACCTAAATCCCGTTCTGGAGTAATTCGATCTCGAGCAGTAATGCTTGTGACCTTTATTTAAGAAATAAAAAAATTTATAATAAACTAATTACTAAGAAATTATCATGTGTTATCCTTCACACCTGAAGGCAAATTAAACAAAGAATCTACACAGAACAAAGGCTTCGGTGTTTTAAAATTATATTCCGGCTATTCCGGCTCTGTCTTTGTTGAAAGAATGAAAAAAATGGTGAATAACTCAAAGTGGTTTGAAGAAGCATTCGGAATGGAATTTAGGTGTGAGATGAGGTGTTGTTGTTGGCAAAATACTATTCCCCTTAAAAAATATATAGGAAGCGTTTATAAGGAGTTAATGGCCACTGCATGGAGCTTCATTGCAGTGTTAAATTGTGGTTGCTGTATAAATGTTTGAAACGATTTTCACACCTTGACTTGAATGCATTCTATTCTTTTAAATTGTTCCATCGGATAGAAAAGAGTTTGTTCAGTTTTAGTATTTTTTAGTTAATCTTGCGGTTAAATATGTCCATGGCTTTGAACTTTATTCAAAAAGTGTTGATTTAACTTCCAAAGTGCCTATTAGTGATTCTGTAATAATGTGTAATAATGCGTATTGATTGGTGAAAAAGAAATTTTATTTCATTAATTAGAAACGAATAAATTTTGTTGGAATGAACTCATAAGCATTCATTCATCAGTAAGTGTGCTTTTAAAAAAATCATTTGTAACCTCAGTTCGGTCATAATTGGCACACATTTTCTTTTGTCGTTAGTTTCCGTTATTTTTAATATTTTTTTATTTGGATAGGTACCAAGAGCCGCTATTTGGATTTCAAAAAAATATTATCTGAAATATAAATGAAACCCAATTGGGAGAGATTGTAGTGGATTGCTTTCGTTTATGCTTTTGTTTTTTTTTTTTTGTTATTTCATCAAGTAGAGATTTATATTGTCATTTAGATTACACAAATATTGTTATCGTTATAAACATTATAAATGCGGAAATAAGTTTGCCTAAGCTACCCACTAAACCGATTTATATGAAATTTGGTACAGAGATAGTGTAGAGTGGAATAGGCTATATAGGGTATATTTCATCCCCATATTCCTACGGAATCGGGAAGTAAAACACTTCTGCTACAGTATGCTACATTTCCTTCATTACCTTAGATTTGTATTTCATCCCCGTATTTGCACGGAAACGAAAAAACGAGAACGGGAAAAAACTATAGACCGGAGCAACGCCCACCGGGTCACCTAGTATACCTACATATAATTTAATAGTATAGGCAATAATGAATTAAAAGTAGAGTAAAAGTTCGGGTAATGTGGACACCCTTAATTGTTGTCAGAAATGTGCCTAAAATAGAGCTGTTAATGAGATGGCTAAAACTTTTAATCATTCTTTAGAACGTTAGCAACAAGTTTCACTTCACTTTCGGAAAAATTTTTCTGAAATAACTTATACATATAATTATCTAAAGTTTCTGAAAATTGAAAACTCATCCTTTTGAAAAAATGTCGGGTAATGTGGTCCCATCAGGATGGTTAATGTGGATAAATACGCCACATAACCAGAAAAAGACTGATCAAAGCATAATTTGTTGTTTTTCGGTTTGATATTTTCCTTTTATTATAAACTTATAAAACAAAATAACAAAAATAAATATTAGGCCTTTATAGACTTCAAGTTTCTTCAAAGTTAACAAAACCAGAAGCGAAAAACATAACAAAAAAATTTATGAAAATGGTATTTTTCAAACATAATTAAAGGAACTTCATTTGACTCCATAATTTGAAATATAAAATAGTTTTAAGAAACAGAAACATAAATTTTATCTCTAAATAACAAAATAAATAATGGTGTTGCATCAACTTCAATCTTTCTTATAATCTGCAATCAATTCGTCACATGAGCTGCATATAAAAATAGCACTCCGCTTCGGGATGATTTTTCCGTGAGACCGCAAATAATATCACATTGGAGACATTGAGTCCATTTTTCTCCAGTTAAGTCATCACAGCATAACACGTCGCAAAAATTACATTTTGTGTCTTTTGAGGCCGGAAATTCCACCATATCATCTTCAGAATCAGAAAGTAAGTTCTAATACGAAGGAAGGCTTTCGTCTGATGATGAAGATTGCCGACGTTTCGAAGTGGATATTTTGCTAAGCTGTCTTTTTGTTAGAGATGACTTTTGCTCCTTTTCATTTCTATTTTTTTCTTTTTTTGCTGGTTGCATAACCCTTGGCTGGTTTCTGGTGTTAATTTTAACAGCTCTCGGGGTTTTATTAAGACTTTCTTCTAACTGATTCTTATACGGTGATATTGTTAGAACTCCAAAAAATGACGGAACTACTCTGTAAAAATGGGCAATTGAATCAACCTCGAAATATAAAAAGTTGCCTTGGAGTCAGCAGGAGCGTTATTCATGAAAAGCGGGTTGTTTCATTTCCGCGGAAATATGAAATATGGTGGAATAAAGCTGCCAGCAGCGCTCATGCAATTTACTACTGTTACTAGTGAACCATGTTCAGCCGAGGTCAGATTTGACGTTTTCCTTTCCTGGCTGACCCCTGTGGCTGCTTGTTTTGCACAATGGTTAAGCCAGTTTCATCCACATTCCAAATCCTGGATGGTTGGAAGTTATGTTTTTCGAATAATTCTTAGAAAATGTAAAAAAACTGGTCTACATTTTACCGATTGAAGCCTTTAGCTCTGTCGATTGAAGTTCCCGTAGGGATCCGAAAGCTCAACTCGCTTTTGTGCCTTTTCAAAAAGACATACAGCCAATTTTTACCGGCTGTCTTATGGAGTAGCGAAAACTTGTTTGGAATATTATTTCTATGGGCCATTTGGAAAGCCAAGCTTCGAATATCGCTTCTGGTTAGTCCTCAATAACGGTTTTCCATTTCGTGTAAGTATTCAACAAGCTCGTTTTCCAGATTTTTACTAAAAGTTGGTTTGTGACCCAAGGGAGTCGACAAAAGGTCATTTATGCTCTTACAACTTCGTGCCATACGTTGCAGTGTTGTTTTGGGCACGCTATATGTTGTTGCCGCCAGTTTAACACACATTTCATCTTTTTGGATGACAAGTAGAGTTCTTTCCATACAATCGGGGCTCCATTTCCTTACTTGTGTCCATTTTTTTGGCATTTGCTGATGAATCTATAAATTAACGTAAGAAATTAGACCTCACCCAAAACAGATGGCAAATGTGAAGTACTACTCCACTTTACCAGCTTGAGGGTACTCCACAGTAGCCGAAAACCACGTTTCATAAGTAAGACTTTGCATATTTTTATAAAATTCAAGCGAAACATTGAAACTCACCTTTTAAATCAAAAAATACAAGACTTTAGTTTAGCTTAAATGGATATAAACTTTTAACTGCCAATAAAAATAAAGAACGACCTAACTCCAAAACTTGAAACACTGCACTGCGCAAAATATAGTGATTATAAGCACGGGGTAATAAAAGATATTGCTGTCTGGTTAAGAGAACCAACATGTACCAACAATAGCGGATCTCTTGCTCTTTCACTTAAAGGGGAATTGTAGTGACCCACATTACCCGCCTACTCCACATTACCCGAACTTACGCTAATAGTGATAGTAAAAGTTAAATTATTTTGGACAGCAAAAAAAAATTACTGGAGAGTATGCAATACTAGGAAGACATTTTTCTTAAAAGAATCTCATGAACAATTGAAAATGTCAACAAAATCGACTTCTTCACTAGTTTCTTTGATGCAGCGATCTACTAGTCCATTTTTACCACAATAAATGCTCATGAAGATCTCCCGAAAATGAAAGGCTATAAATGGGTAATTTCATGGTGTTAGACCCGAAACGCACACTTTTCGTCTCATAAAACTGTTATTCTTTATGCTGATTTTTCAGCGATTTAATTTTTGTTATTTTCTACGTTTTTAGTTGTTTTATCTTAATTGTAAGGTTTGTAGATTTTAGCATAAGGATTAACAGTTTTATGAGTCGAAAAGTGTGCGTTTCGGGTGTTACAC
Organism: Melanostoma mellinum; assembly: GCA_914767635.1. NCBI lineage: Eukaryota > Metazoa > Arthropoda > Insecta > Diptera > Syrphidae > Melanostoma > Melanostoma mellinum. The sequence goes on along the minus strand of OU612059.1, from coordinate 87,515,147 downwards.
CATGGAATGACCCAAATGTAAGAAATAAAAATCAAATCGTTGAAGAAAATTTGGGCAAATTATGTTGGCTTTGATTACATCCCTCTTTACGTAATCAGAACAGTTTATTTCAAGCTTTGTGAACAATATGCTTTTCTTTCAAGAGTTTTTTCACCCTTAATTACTAAGAAATGTGTGTCACTGTCATCATTCATCGTGATGTTAGTTGTGTGCATGAAGTATAAAGAGAGAGAAAACAGTACAATAAAAACATAGTCAAGAGATTGAAGCTCTGTCCATAATTACATGAAAATGTATATTGAATTTGAATTTAATTTAAAGATTTTTATCATACAAAAATACGATGTCCTTTCAAACCATAATTAATCTATGATGAGGACAGTGAAGTAACTCCAAGTTGGGCAACTGGTATGAGCCTCCCAGCATTTAAAACCTAAGCATGGAAGCAAGTCAGGAACATCTATTTGCACTGTCATAAGCTGGCAAAACTAAATCATTTATTTATACGTCGCGTCGGTGCGAAAGAAGTTTCATCCGCAGAAGTTGAATATGGTGATCATAAGTTGGAAGGTCATTAGGATCAATCCAAGGAAGTCCCTTGAGAGCAAATCTAATAAATCTTCGCTGTATACTTTCTATCTTTGAATTGTGAACTGCATAACATATATAAATAAGAAGTATATATTTGATAAGCATATTCAATATGGGTGAAATATGACATTTACGCAAAGAAAGAGTGACTTAGAGGTCAGTAAACTCCTTAGAGCATCTTTCTAGCATTAAATTTCCCTTATAAACAATGAAGTTGATAGGATAAACGCACTAGTAGCCGGACAGTGTTAGTATCCGAACGCGTTGACCTTTTTTGCGATCAATAGATACATCACTCAAAAAAAATCCAAAAACATCAACATACATGGGTTCTTCAATGTGTCCTACACATATATCAAGGTTTCAGGTACTCGAAGTGCGTACATTAAGAATTACGCGTCATTTTATTGCTTAAGTAAGGTGACCATACGTCCCGCTTTGGGCGGGACAGTCCCGCTTTCAGGCAGTCTGTCCCGCTGTCCCCCGCGAGGCTGAAATTGTCCCGCTTTTGCAATTTTTGTTTCTTTTGATTCGATAAAATATAGGTATAAGCAAAAACATCTTCATTCTTTTGTATATTGTTATCAACTCGGAATGCGTGCTAGCAAAATTCTCGAGGTTAAAATTTAAAAGAAATTTAAGTGGAAAAAAAAATATGTTTCAAAAATTCCTCTTTTGGCGAGGTGAAATCTGAAGTGTTGGTTGCATTTGAAGTTGTGGTCAAAGCTGACAAATCCGGCAAAATTAAAGTTGTGTAAGTAATTTTCGTGAAGTTGTGTGTGAGCAGCTTGTGGACAAATTCCGCCATGGCCAGAGATTGCCATCTTTTTAATTAGTTATCGATGGATTTGTTTTAGTTCTAGTAGTGTTTTGTAACAAAACAATACTGCCTAAATGCAAGTGTTCCTTTAATATTAGTCTGCAACAGATGTATCCATTTATAAAACAAAAAAAAAGATGACACCGCAGACGTTACATGTGAAAAATGTCGTACAGATTCTACTGCTGGACATGGTGGTGCCAGTGATATAGAAAAACATTTAAAATCAGAAAAACATAGACTTGCCGATCAAGCCGCTGCTTCAAAGTATAATTTTTGTAAGAAAACCGAGTCGCCGACTTCTGAGGATTTGGATTTAGCTGTAGCTGGGGGTACGTGTGCGTATCACACCGTGCTACATAATCACAGTTTTTGGCTCAAATGACTGTTCTTCTTCTTTAATGCTAGCATGTTTTGAGCAAGAATTTAGATGTGCACCTACAAAGTTTCAAGCAGTTGTGGTAAATGTGCTCTCAACCATGGCAACCGAAGATTTAAAAGAGCATTTCCGTAAACCCAGTTGCAAAACTATATTAACACATGCTTCAAATCATGGCTCCATCAAATTATTCCCAGTTTTAATTCGCAATTTTTTGCCATCGGAAGGTGTGAAAGTTAAGGTTTTAGAGTTTCGGGAGCAGCCAGGCGAAACATCGGATATTACTGTACTTATTGAATTATTATTGTATTGAAGGAAGTATTGTATTTTAATGACTTAAATAAAAAAATTGTTACGTTTTGCGGAGATAACACGAGCTGCAACTAAGGGGGTAAAAATAGGGGAGGAAATAATAATGTTTAGTTGAACCAATCACTTTGCAGACAGAATATTGGGATTGGATGTGGAGCCCACATAGTCCACAACGCGATCAAAACTGCCGCTGATTGTCTTCCTGTGGATTTCGAATGCATTATAGTAAAAATTTACTCATTTCTACATCTACAGCGTTCGAGTAGAAACTTTGAAAGAGTTTTGTATTTCTACCGAGACAGAGTATCACAAGCTGCTGGGCTATAGTAAAAAATAGTGGATTACGTTAGTGCCTGCGAAAGAGTTTTCAAAATGTTTCAGCCTTTGAAAAACTATTTTCAGAGTATCGACAAATGGCCAAATATTTTAAAGACGTTTTTCGACGATCCCAGCTCAGAATTGTGTGCACAAGCGGCGACCTTTCATAAAGTTGTTTTGAAAATCGAAGCGCCAAATGTATCGGCTATAGAGTCTGCCAAGGAAATTAATCGTCTCCGAGATAACCTAACACTAAAAGAGAATACAATTTTCCTTCCTCACATGGTCCGTATAGCCTGATGGTAAGATTACAAGAAAGAGCAGAAGAAAAACCAGCAGTAAGCCAGAACGTAAAAACTACGGCGGCTGAGTTTTATAAAACAAGCAAGGAATACTTGGACCAGTGCCCAATTTAGCACAGAACTGGAAGTGTTTGAATGGGAAAATTTAACAAAAGTGCCTAGTGGTTGATTTACTAATCACACAAGGATTTATTTGCAGAAGCCAAGATGCGAAAGTCTTTGACGGGTTTTCACTTATTTTAAACTTTGTGACCGATGAAAACATTTCTGGCTGGAATACCGAGAATTTTTCAACTGAAAATCGTTGGGTTGGTTTATTCCAGCACATTCGTGCCAATAATCTAACTTCAACAAATTTTTCTACAATTATTGAGTACGTTATGTGTCTGCCTGGAAGTAACGCACCTGTGGAAAAAGTTTTTTCTCAAATGAACAAAGGTTTGGACAAGAAGTGATAAAACACAGTTTAGTGTCTCAGTAATGAAAGCTACTTTGATTACAAAGATAAATATAAATAAACCATGTACTAAACTTCAAACTTTTCTAAAAACAAGACTCGATATTTTAAAACAAATTTGTTCAGCCGATAAATATAAAAATACAAACTAAAATCCACGCCACTACTTACTCGTATTTGCTTTGATTATTTAAAAATAATAATAATAATAAAAAACCTTGTAAAACACTACTAACATTTTTTATTACATAATTCCGAAGATGTCCCGCTTTGACAAAAAAAATAAATGGTCACGTTATGCTTAAGGCTTGAAGGTACGGTCGCGTTGTCGATTTGTGTAAAAAAAAAATAGTAGGAACAGTTTTTAGTAGTAAGCAATTGAACAAGTAATAATTAATTTACTGCATTGGAAAGTCATTTGCTTCGTTGGAAATATCATTAACTAAAACAATTTGCAAAAATAAACCAAATTTAATAAACTCTTTGCCATTATTTGTGGTGTCCGGGCACTATAGAGCAGGGTCGATAATTTTTAAAATGGTAAAAAAAGAAAAAAAATTATAGTAGGATGAAACCTATTGGAAAAGGTAGAGAATAAACCAAAAAAAAAAAGGAAAAATAAATTACGGGCGATCTGAGGTCGGGAAGGGGGAGGGGGGAGTATTTAAGGGTAAAAAACGGTTAATCTCGGTTTGCGGTAAAACTGCAAGTCTTAGGAAAAAAGCTAAATCGCAAAGCTGAAGGTATTAAACAGATCTACATCTTTTGTAAAGACACTTTTTTTACATAACCTCAAAATGTATGTGAAAAATTCGAATAACTGAGTTTTTGGTTTTTTATTTTTATCTTTTGCAAAAAAACTTATTTTTTCACGAAATTTGGTGAAAACATACCTTTGTATGTTCCAAACATACAGTAATTTTATTGGTTTAAAATATTAATTTTTTTACCTTATTTTGACAAAATATCGAAAAATCACCCTAATTTTCAATTGAAAAATCTCACGTCAAAATATCTGCTTTTTTAAAAAAAGTTGGTGTGTTTCTTGTTCGTTGAAATTTCTACTTTCAGATGGTTTAAAAAAATTAACATCACTAAGGTAAATGTTCTCAGAAAATGCAAGTAATGAAAAATACCCAAATCCAAAATTTTTTACACTTTAATTACTAGAAAAACGTAAGATTTCATGTTATACCGAAAAACAAAAAAACTGCTAATCGAAATATACATCTTACGTTTTTCTAGTAATTAATGTGTAAATTTTGAATTTTTTAAAAATAAAAAAAAAATTTCGGATTTGGGTTATTTTCATTATCTGCATTTTCTTAGAACATTTACCATAGTAATGTAAATTTTTTTTTTACAATCTGAAAGTAGAGATTTTAACGAACAATAAACACACCAACTTTTTTAAAAAAGCAGATATTTTGAAGTGAGATTTTTCGATTGAAAATTAGGGTGATTTTTCGATATTTTGTCAAAATAAAGTGAAAAAATAAATATTTTAAATCAAAAAAATTACTGTATGTTTGGAACATACAAAGGTATGTTTTCACCAAATTTCGTGAAAAAATAAGTTTTTTTGCAAAAAATAGAAATAAAAAACCAAAAACTCAGTTATTCGAATTTTTCACATACATTTTGAGGTTATGTGAAAAAAGTGTCTTTACAAAAGATGTAGATCTTTTTAATACCTACAACTTTGCGATTTAACTTTTTTCCTAAGACTTGCAGTTTTACCGGAAATCGAGATTAACCGTTTTGTATCCTAAAATACTCCTCCCCCCCCCCCTCCCCCTTCCCGACCTCAGATCGCCCGTAATTTATTTTTCCTTTTTTTTTTTTGGTTTATTCTCTGCCTTTTCCAATAGGTTCCATCCTACTATAATTTTTTTTGTTTCAAAAATTATCGACCCTGGTTTACTAGCCCCAAAATTGAATATGTTTTCAGTACCCGGACATGCTGTCCGGACAGGGCTTGTTTCTTGAAATGATTGTGTCCGGATACTAAAACAAAAGCGTCCGGATACTAGATCAATCATTTCAAGAGACTGTTTATTTATTTAATCATTGAAAAATTTAATCATTTTAAGAGACAAGCCATGTCTGGATATTTAAAATTGTGCATTTGTCATAAATATTCAGTATCCGGACAGGGTCCGTATACTAACAAAAATGGAACTTTTCTGAATTACTATTTTATTAATTTTAGCAATGATTTCCTTGCAATTTACTTGAACGCCATATTATTGAGAAATGTCTTTATTCTTACAATCAATAAAAGTTTCCGTGGTTTCGATTCGCTCTCTCTGCCGCCCGCCAGCCACCGCGCTGACCGTAGTCGATTGGCTGATCGCATTCGGTAGCCTTCGTATATTTTCGTGTCGTATTAGTACGCACTATAAGGCCTGGGTAAATCGATTATTTTCGATAACCGAATCGATCGTCTATCGTTTATCATCATCGGCTATCTAAATGATTCGATCTTTGAATCGACAGGTTATCGATTTAGAATGGGACAAAGAAAATGCTTGTTTAAAGAATTACTACCTACATTGTAGTGCCCACTCTCTCAACCTTGCTATTGCTGACTCATGTTCACATGCAGATGTGGGAAATTGCGTTGGGGTCGTGCAGTCTGTTGGTTCCGACTTTAGGCATTCTGCTCAAAGCACTGCTGTTTTGAATGGTAAAATTAGGGAGCTATTACCGGCTGGCAATCAAAAAACCCAGCTGGTAATGTGTGCAACACGGTGGGTTCACAAGCATGAAGCCGTTATGAAATTTATGGAAATTTATCCAGCTATTGTCAATGCACTCGAAGAACTCATGTTTCTCACTAATTTCGTGACGCAATTGTAAACTCAATTTGTTGTCATTAAAATTTAAAAACCGAATTACTTTTGCATACTACAGCACTGGTTACAATGACCGTCGCGTCGGCCAATACACCCACAAGGCACCACAGAACAAATGACAACAGCACGCGATTGTACGTATAAACGATCCTCTTTCTAACCACTTACACGCCCAACTGCACTCAATTGCGGTGTTCTAGAGGGAACCGATGCTTTTGAGTTACAAAGCCGTTATCAATTGGAAAACCTTAAAGTTAAGATATCCTTCGAGGCCTTATGGCTTATGTTCTTTTGCGAGGGCCGTCAAAATGTAAGAATACTATCAGAAAAATAATAATCACTGTATTTTTACGTTGCTCGACAGTTAGTCACACACATAGTCCCTAACCGTAGGAGGGCAACTAATGCCTATTCAAAAGCCTTTGGACTTAAAAGACCATGCATTCCGGTATCACCAGTATCTACCCTATATTGCTACAAGTTCTGCGGCTTATTCTATAAATTCTCGGATAGGAGTTCTTTTTAAAAAAGTAAAACTAAAATGAAGCTCCAGCCCCTAAATCTATTGAAGTCTATCAGCGTCATTTTATTTAATCTGGCTTTTATATTCCATAGGCTGCGGATCCCTTTTATGGTTTAAGCAGGTTTTATTTGCTATTCCAGAGAAGTTGCAGATAGTTCTGCGGCTTATTCTATAAATTCTGGGATAGGAGTTCTTTTTAAAATAGTAAAACTAAAATGAAGCTCCAGCCCCTAAATCTAGAGACAAAGTTTTCCGTTTTTTCCTATAGGTATATGCATATGGAGGTCTTATCTGAAGATTTAGCTTTTTTTGAACTGCTCTTAAAAACAGGATTTCTGCCTCTGCCCTAACCGTAGGAGGGCAACTAATGCCTATTCAAAAGCCTTTGGACTTAAAAGACCATGCATTCCGGTATCACCAGTATCTACCCTATATTGCTACAAGTCCTTGAGAGTTGGTATTGGTTTATCAGGAGATCATCCCTCTCACATCTATATAACCCCACTCTCTCAGTATTAAAGGATTCTGAATGATATCAAATATGCCGTGCAGCCATGGTTTGACTCCGAGTGTTTGCAGGCTAGAAACCACTCATTTGCTTGGCTCAGATTAATGCGAAAGAGTCAAGGTGACGAATTCAAAGTGCACTACATTGAGGCAAACAAACTGTACAAAAACCTATGTTGGAATAAGAAGAAGATGTACTTCGAAGAAAAAGCTAGGAACTTAGCTTCCTGTACGAGCTCCGCCGAATTCTGGAAAGATGTCCGTATAATAAACGGGTGTAGACCTACCATAAGCAGAAGCCTGGATGCAGCAACACTTATGTCCCACTTCAATGTACTACTAAATCCTACTTTTACTGCAAACACCGTCAAATTTGCCTCTCCCCGGTTTGAGGATGAATTACTCGACGCGCAAATTACGTTAACCGAAACAAAAGCGGTAATAAAAGAGCTCGACGACGGCAAAGCACCTGGTTTAGACCGAATTCCAGGAGAGTTTTACAAGCACGGTTCGGAAAGACTAATGAAAACTATAACCAATTTGTGCAACGATATTTTGGAGAGAGGAGAAGTTCCTCAAGAAATGAAGAAAGCACTAATATTCCCAATATTCAAAAAAGGCGATAAGAATGATCCAAGCAATTATAGAGGCATCTCATTTCTTAATGTGACTTACAAAATTTTCACAACCATTCTCCAACGACGTCTTACTGCCTGGAGCAACCACAACAATCACCTCAAAGAAAATCAAGCGGGATTCAGAGCTGGCTACTCAACAGTTGATCACATATTCGTCCTTCGTAATATAGCAGAATCTTTTGCAGTGCAGGGGAAGAAGCTCTACGCATTTTTTGTGGATTTGAAAGCTGCGTTTGATACGGTAGATAGGAATTCCCTAATGTACAAGCTATACAACAAAGGTTTATCGCACAAATTTGGAAGAGTCATCGAAAATCTGTTACAAGACACGTGGGCAGCAGTTTGGGATGGGGAAACAGTATCAGATTGGTTTCAAACGAAGATGGGAGTGAGACAAGGATGTCCTTTGAGTCCCATACTGATTACATTATTCATCGACGATTTAACGGACGGTTTACCTGGCGGAATCGAAATCGATAGTTTAAAGCTTAAAGCACTGCTCTTTGCGGATGATATAGTGATCCTAGCACAGTCACCCCAAACGCTACAATTGATGATCAACCGACTACAAGAATACTGCGAGATCTGGAACTTAATCGTCAACACAGAAAAATCAAAGATCATGATCTTCAATAGAGGGAGAGGTAGAGTAAGAGCAAATGAAAACTGGCACTTCAACAACGAAAACTTGGAGATTGTCAACGATTTTAAGTACCTCGGTGTAATCTTCTCCAGCAATCTGAAACTAGATAACCACCTAGCTGACAAACTAATAAAAGCTAAATCCGCTATTAACTCCACATGGAAGATGTGCTTCTCCAATCAATATATAAGTCATAGCTCAAAATATAAAGTCTTTGAGGCGGTGGCAATATCAATCATGCTCTACGCGTCACAAGTATGGGGGAGCCACCAATTTGAATCAGTAGAAAAGCTTCTACGTTTTTATTTAAAGCGAATATTCAGACTTCCACCTAACTCACCCAACTATGCTTTGAACCTGGAAACTGGCTTATCACCGTTATACATTAAAACTCTGAAACTACAAGCAGACTACGTTGTAAAGGTCTCAAATATGGAAGAGTGTAGATTGCCCAAAAAGATTTTAATGAAAACAGTGAGAAGCAAGATCGGTTGGTATGCAGAATGGCTACAACTAGCAAGAGCTAGCAATTTAGAACTAGATCTAGTCCATCTACTGAGCTCAAACTGGAAACAAAAGCTCTACAGCATCATAGAAGCAACCGACAACAACATTAGAAACGACTACGAGAGTGAAGCACGAGATTCCATCTATAGACAGATATATAACAGCCTTAATTATAATCTTCAGCAGTACAACTACTTTCGAGATGAAAATGATGTACAAACAATCTCAATGATTTTTAGACTAAGAGTTGAACTGTTGAGCCTCAACTACAGACCTCATCGAGATGACCTTCCAGTATTGTGCAATATATGTAATGAAGAAGAAAGAGAAGATGCATTTCACTTTGTGGGTAAATGTCCAACGCTACGGGAAACAAGACGGTTCTTCCTCGGAAGTAATGTGCTCTCAAGAGACCAAGTCATAAGCCTGTTAAATGAACTCAACATCCATCTACTGGAGTACTGTAAAACGGCCTTATCCTATCGCGAACGAATCGTAAATGAAAACTTTTAAACAACACTTTTCGAACAAAATACCAAACAATCAAATTATTAATAATTTTAACTGTATCTTTATAAAAAATACTTTTTTGAATTACTTTTTATTCAATCATAAACTGTTCCAATCGGCAGACATAGCCAAGCCTAAAGATTTTGTAAATGAAAAATGTAAATTACTTATGAATTGTCTAATAAAATCTTACTTATCTACTTATCTATCTATCAAATATGTCGAAATAGTATCTAGTATAATAAAGAAAGTTGTAAAATCATTGTCAGTATAGAAACTATCTCAATGTTCAGAGGAGAGCCAAGCCTAAAGATTTTGTAAATGAAAAATGTAAATTACTTATGAATTGTCTAATAAAATCTTACTTATCTACTTATCTATCTATCAAATATGTCGAAATAGTATCTAGTATAATAAAGAAAGTTGTAAAATCATTGTCAGTATAGAAACTATCTCAATGTTCAGAGGAATCTGTAAAAGGTTATTTCTAAATTTATAAAATTTGTTTCTTATCATAAACACATTGGGATTTCGAGCCAACAACAACCGCTTTACAAATTTATGGAACGTTATCGGAATATCATTATAATTCCTTTCGATCTTAGACAAAAGTATTTCAATGTTACCTAGGCAGCCAAACTTCAATATTTTTCAATGAGTTCACTATCGTACCTTGGAAATTATTACCAAAATGCTTAACACCTTTTGTTGGTGCAGCCACTTGGGCTCAGTCAAAGATCACATCAAAATTGAGATCGGAGTTATAAAAATAAATATCCACTGAATTAAGCGAACAATCGAACTACCAGACAAAAGCAAGAAAATGTTGTGCTGCTCAAAGAGCACAGGTTAGACAATTTTACACAGAATCATTTTGTATTGTGGCTTAAACTATACACCAGGTGAAAGGGGAAACAGTAATCAAAAATGGTCGATGGGCTTATTTTCTCAATTGGTGAATAGCCGAAGACTGATATTGTTTGCGGGTGATCTTTCCATTGTCATCGACAAAAATGATGAAGAGCAAAATTGGAGGACTTGATGACTACATGGCAGGTTAATTACAACTGTTGACATTGTGAGCATGAGAGATTCATTCCTTTCTCATCGCTTGCATCAACATCATGATTATCTTCTTCGTGTATCGATCGGTGACGGGCTATTAGTCGATCATATGAGAGAATTGCATCTTCTCCAGCCTACAATAACCGGGAACAAAAGATACACAGAAGAATATCGCTTTTTTTTTTATTTATTTCTACTTGTTGTCTGTGGGTAGGTAGGATTCCTTAGAACTAATTTCTTGACACGTTGAGGAGGCTAAGTGCCACTTGACGCAATGCAGTCTGTAGGAACTACGCATCTTTATGTTTATGTCTGGAGATCGAGTTTTCTTTTTCTTGGTTCTGCATTCAAACGAATATAGCCAAGTGGATGATATCAATTCGAAGAAACAACTTCTTGGCTCTTTTCAAGGGCTTTTCTTGGTATTAATTAGAAGATGGGAACACATTTTCTGTGAAGAGCAATTTCTTATGAGAATTTCCACAAAAAAAGAAGGGGTTAGCTTCATACATAGTTGATAGTGTATAATTTTTAACATAAATGATTTGAAGAACGTTTTTGGACTCGGTTCGCGGGTACGAAACACGTAACTGTTTTCTTTGTTCATTCCAATAAAGCTAAGGCCATGTCTGACAACTCTCAAATTCACTAAATGGCTTTGGGGAACGTAGTTTTGAGTGCAATATTTCAAAGCAGTCTCATGAAAATCAATTTTTATGCTAAGATTATCATTGTTTCTATAGATCCTAGAAGACCTATATAGACTAAATGATATGTGTAGAAGGTTTGAAATATGTCCAAGAGCATATATACAATTCGCACGGAGAGAAAAGAAGGATCGATCCCCGAAGATGTTACAAGGTTCTTCATGATTCTTAGCTTGTACTAAAGGATACATTCCTTCCGAAAGCGTCATTTTATTTAATCTGGCTTTTATATTCCAGACAGCGGACCATAAAGTCTCAGCAGGTTTTATTTGCTATTCCAGAGAAGTTGCAGATAGTTCTGGGGCTTATTCTATAAATTCTGGGATAGGAGTTATTTTTAAAATAGTAAAACTAATATCAAGCTCCACCCCCTAAATCTATCGAAGTCTAGAGACAAAGTTTTCCGCTTTTCCCTATAAGTATATGCATATGGAGGTCTTATCTGAAGATTCAGCTTTTTTGAACTGCTCTTGAAAACAGGATTTCTGCCTCTTTCAAAATATGTACTCGTCTAACGTTGAGGACTGATATTATATTTAGTAAGCACTTATGTAACAGTGGCTCTCAAACATCATTTCAAGTACGTATAAAGCCCCTATTTTAAAACCCCAAACGCCCATACTACAGTTTATTGTAAATTTTGGTACACACATGCATACCTAATCATCCGTAGAAATCTGAGGAAGTTAATTTATTCATTCAATGGTTTGGCATTGTTGTATCCACCCAAATCTGTGTGTGCATTCTTTGGGAACAATAGAGGTTCTCAAATTCAAGAAATGCATCCTGCTACTGCCTTCTACAATATTCGATGGACTGATGAAGTGAAGTTATATTGAAGAGATTTAAGCTTCTTTTCTAGCATCCTGTGCTAATAACCAGTTGAGCAACAGCCTGAGGCTGGGGGTGGCCCATTTGCCGTTGTATTTCAATAATATCAAACCATTTTGCACTTTGCACCGTCTATATGAGGGTACACCAACACCGCACAAATTCATGAAAAGAAAGCATTTCAAGAGGCTTATTATTAGGGGTATGAATGGCAATCATATTCCAAGCCATAGAAAAATAATAACAATAATTTAAAGCGGAAAAAAAAAATGGCGACACAGACGGCGAATACACACGTCCCATTGTTTTAACGTGCGCTCATCAAAAAAGTTCTCTTTTGCCTTTGGGGTTGAATTGTGTGCGGGGCTGCGTTTGGGTGTGTGTGCCAATAAAGATGGCTGTCGTAATTGGCAATTTTGCGAAGGTATTTACAGTTCATTTAGCATCAAGTGATGATGTTTGTTTCATAATTGGACGATTTAATTTAATTTAATTTGAAGAATGGCATGACGTTTTTGAGCAATTTTTAGAAAATTATGGTCAAAATACAGAGAAGGAATGTAGAAATCATAATTATGTTGTAGATTTTACAATAAAGTCACTCAGATTACACAACCACCCAAGCAGTCAATCGATGGTATCAGTGGCGTTATGGTTAGCATGTCTGCCTGTTAGGTCGAGGGTGAACATTTTTTACACGGGTAGGTATATCTTTTCGCGAGGGATTGGTAATTCTTCTGAGACTAAAATACACTGCCGAGAGATCCGCCTTTTCACAAAGCTCCTCAGAATCGGCATAAGAATTTAGGTACTGGAAATGCGATAGCCACTTTATAAAAATATTTAGTTATTGAAGTGAAAACTTTCTTAGGCGCGTTTGAGCACTTTTGCGACCGTACCATTTTTTGGCTCATAAATCTTAAGTAAAATCGTCGGAGCCCAGCGTCTCAAGATCGATTCTCAGCCATGACTTCCATTTTTTTATTTATTTAAAGTGAAAACTTAAATAAAAATTGATCGCCACGACTGGGATTCGAACATGAGACCCTGAGATTAATAAGCAACGCCTCTACCATTGAGCGAAGAGACACCTGATTTTTAATGTTGCTATGACTTTAAATAATGCAATAGCATCATTACATTGTAATTGTACTTTACCGACAACCCTGGATTTACACTAGGTGCTCTCGGTGCTTAGGCACAGGGCGTCAAATTCTGGGGGCGGCAAAATTTGACACGAAAGTCAAAGATTCTTTCAGTCATAAAAGAAATTTTCGGGACAAAGGTGTTACATACGCCTGAAACACAACACATTATCACTGTGAATTTCCGAAATTTCGATTATCTTAGCATTACAGACACAAAGCAGAAGATTTATTGATGGCTGTAATATCTGTTCTTGAATGCTTTGACCTTGATATTCAAAATTGTCGAAGTCAGTCGTATGATAACGCGAACAATGTGTCAGGCATTTAATCAGGTTTACAGGCAAGAGTCAAAGAAATTAACGATCTTGCAGAGCATTTTCCTTGTGTGGGTCATTCGATGAATTTGGTCGGGATTCACGCAGTCGAAAGTACCCCCGAAGCAGCATCTTATTTTAACACAGTCCAAGCATTGTACAACTTTTTTACTGCATCTATACACATCGCTGGGAAATTCTACAAACTCAATGCAGGAAACAAGATTGCTTTGAATCATTGTCAGCTACAAGATGGTCAGCTCGTCACGAAGCATTTAAGGTGCTCAACAAGTACTATGATGAGATAATTGAAACTCTAATCACCATTGAAGAAGATATCACTGAGAACGCGTTCACGAGGCAAGAAGCAAAAGGACATCGCATTCAACTTGAACGACTGGAAACAACATTCATGCAGATTCTCTGGCATTCTATGCTTTCGAGATTCGATGCTGTCAGCCAAAGATTGGTTGATATCAGCATAGCTTATGTGATTGATGACTATCGTGGACTGATCAAAGTAGTAGCTGATTCACGAATGGAATTTAAAGTTTATGAAAAGAAAGCGTTAGAAATCTCAGAGAGCCAAGAGTACCAGACAAGTGTTTCTAGAAGAAGAAGGAGAAATTCGCAGGCTGATGAATACACCGAAAAAAAAACCTTGGTGATATCAACTAATATCCTTGGTTGATTTTGCGTCAATCAATGGGCATTGTTGTTTCAACAAAGCCTGCGTGATCACTTTATGATAAAATTATTTATCAAAAACTGATCACAAACATTGTTGATTTCATTGTTGGTCAACCAACTTACATTGTTGGCCAACCAATATTCATGGTTTGTGTACTAAATTTATTTACTATGTATTACATAAGGATTATGTTCTACGAAAATTATTAAAACTGATCACGAACGTGATCAATATGCCAAGCTTTTACAACGAAATCAACCCTGCATTTACCACGAACGTGATCAATTGACCAAGCTTTTACAACGAAACCAACCAAGCATTTACCACGAATGTGATCAATTGACCAAGCTTTTTTAACGAAACCAACCAAGCATTTACCACGAACGTGATTTATTGACCAAGTATTTACCACGAACGTGATCAATTGACCAAGCTTTTACAACGAAAGCAACCAAGCATTTACCACGAACGTGATTTTATGACCAAGCATTTACCACGAATGTGATCAATTAACCAAGCTTTTACAACGAAAGCAACCAAGCATTTACCACGAATGTGATTTATTGACCAAGCATTTACCACGAACGTGATCAATTGACCAAGCTTTTACAACGAAACCAACCAAGCACTTACCACGAACGTGATTTATTGACCAAGCATTTACGACGAATGTGATCAATTGACCAAGCTTTTACAACGAAACCAACCAAGCACTTACCACGAACGTGATTTATTGACCAAGCATTTACCACGAATGTGATCAATTGACCAAGCTTTTACAACGAAACCAACCAAGCACTTACCACGAACGTGATTTATTGACCAAGCATTTACCACGAATGTGATCAATTGACCAAGCTTTTACAACGAAACCAACCAAGCACTTACCACGAACGTGATTTATTGACCAAGCATTTACCACGAATGTGATCAATTGACCAAGCTTTTACAACGAAACCAACCAAGCACTTACCACGAACGTGATTTATTGACCAAGCATTTACCACGAATGTGATCAATTGACCAAGCTTTTACAACGAAACCAACCAAGCACTTACCACGAACGTGATTTATTGACCAAGCAATTACCACGAATGTGATCAATTGACCAAGCTTTTACAACGAAACCAACCAAGCACTTACCACGAACGTGATTTATTGACCAAGCATTTACCACGAATGTGATCAATTGACCAAGCTTTTACAACGAAACCAACCAAGCACTTACCACGAACGTGATTTATTGACCAAGCATTTACCACGAATGTGATCAATTGACCAAGCTTTTACAACGAAACCAACCAAGCACTTACCACGAACGTGATTTATTGACCAAGCATTTACCACGAATGTGATCAATTGACCAAGCTTTTACAACGAAACCAACCAAGCACTTACCACGAACGTGATTTATTGACCAAGCATTTACCACGAATGTGATCAATTGACCAAGCTTTTACAACGAAACCAACCAAGCGCTTACCACGAACGTGATTTATTGACCAAGCATTTACCACGAATGTGATCAATTGACCAAGCTTTTACAACGAAACCAACCAAGCACTTACCACGAACGTGATTTATTGACCAAGCATTTACCACGAATGTGATCAATTGACCAAGCTTTTACAACGAAACCAGCCAAGCTTTTACCACGAACGTGATTTACTGAACAAGCTTTTACCACGAACGTAGTCATTTTACTACGAACGTGATAAATAGAGCGTGATCAATAAATCACGTTCGTGGAATACGCGATTTTGATCACGTTCGTAGTAAAATTACCTTCAATCCTGAAAATTCCAAAAAGATTAATAAAAAGATTATTTTATTTATTTTCAGTTTTTTATTTAAGTACCTAATTAAATATATATCAATAAATAATAAAAATTAATACTTTTTTCATAGCAACAATAATAAATTTTAAATGTACATTTTTTATGAATTTGTTATGTTACACTGTACTTTACATTACATTATTTCAATTGTTCTAATTTTATTTAATGTTAGCATCAATAATTATTTTCAACAAAAATAACATAAATATTGTTACTAGATTATTTTTAAAGACTAATCAAACTTATAATAATCAATATTTCCTTTTTTTGCAAATTAGATTATTTATTGAACATTTTCTTTCGTTATTTGACCTTAGGCTTATGGACAAAGAAAGATAGCTTCGAGTTATGCTTTTATAATAGTTCTGAATCAATCCCAAATATACCGGGGCTCAATCAAATAGAAATTTAAAAAAAAATTAAAAAAGGCGTGAGTGTAAAGTGTAATTTTTAGAGGATTTCGAAAAAAACTATTGGTTTTTGAATCGTAGACAGTGGATATACATAAGTGCAATGGAATAGAAAGAATTATTAATCACTTTTTGATATATTTAAATTATTTTAAAACTTCTTTCAAAAAAATTTTAAAAATATATAATTTTTACCATTGGGGTTTGAAAGTAAGGAAACAGGCGGACCATCAAATGTATTAATAATGTAAATAAAGTAATCATGAGTGCTTTTAAGGACTTCATAAGAATTAAAATGATCAATGTAATTGGAAACTATTATTTTCTCACAAATTACGTATGGAATAGTTTTCAACAAAACTAGACATTCAATTCTAAAAATATTTTCAGAAAAGCCAATGTAGTCATTAATCTTATAGCAAAGTTTTTGGTACGTTAGTGAATTATAACAAAGTGCGTCATCAAAATGAATTTTATAAGAAGAAATATTTCGTAGTTTAGAATAAAAAAAACTTTCTTTTATTAAAGTCCCGTCACTTTTTGAAATATTTGAAATTTCAGGAGAAATTTCTGAGATGCAAGTTATTCTTTTAGAAAACATCAATGAGCTTTTAATACCCAAGGACAATGGAAGATTTCTTCGAGAAGTTATGCTATTACAATAGTTTTTAAGCTCTTTATGTTTTGATTCAAATCTAAATGACCAAAAATGTTTAAGAGGACCGAGCATACGCATAACATAAGGATAGTGAATCATAAAATGAAATTTAGGTTTTAAATTTTCATTGAATAGTTTGATGTATGTCGAGTGATGCTTGGAAATTAAAGTTTGCAAATTATTGAGGTCAACTTCCTTAAAATCAGATTTTAAGACAATATCCAGGATTTTGTTGAGAAGAGTTAATAATTCCCAGTGATTATTTTTTTCTGGGACAAGATCACCAATAATAATTGGTAAAAATCGGGAAAACGTCCACATTTCTTTTGCTGACATGTTTAACTTTTGCCTTTGGATGTGTTCGGGTTTGATAATTGGGGCGATATTACCAATTTCTGATTTACTGTATTTGAAAAGTTGCGTTCTGTTATTCAAAACGTCTAGGGAAAAAAATTTGTCAACCAATATAAATTGATTGATAATCTTGCATAAATCGTAGTGGCACACACCCTCAAATAAATCATGCATAATATCTACTGTAACATTATGTACTACATGAAATGATGGAATATTATTGAAAACTGATTGTTCCCTGATTCCAGTATTTATCATTCTCTCAGTTGGTTTTGAAAACTTCGCTAAATCATTTTGGTATCCAATAATTGTCCTGTGATAGCTACTCTTATCGGAACAAGTTACATAGTTTTGAGTTTTTGAACAAGTGCAAATACGACAGTAATATTGTGAATTAAAGCTTTTGGAGTAACCAAGAACTGTATTTAAGCCTAGGTTATCTCCTGTTATTAATCCTAATACAAAGTAAAAATGATCTGTCTCTCCAGATTTCAATGTAATTGTAACTCCATTTTCTTCCAGAATTTTTATTTCTTCGACAAGGTGATAGAAAATCGAATTTTCCCCAAAGCACTTATATTTGGAATAAAACAACATTGCAACAAAAATGTTGTTTAATTCAGAATTAATGTGCTGCGGAAGACTTGGAAAATTATAGTATACGGCTCCAATGGAATGAGTTCCACCGTGAGAACCTAGAGGGTTATTTGATTCAAAATCATCGAAATACAAGTTAAAAGGGATTACTTTGGAACGTTTTTCTTCTGGGAATTTACCTATTCTTTCTTTCCAAATGTCAGTTGTTATCAAATGAGTAATGTTGTTAGTAGTAAGATATTTCATATTTTGTATAGTAGCCTTATAGATTTCAGGTAATTCAAAGAACTTCTTAAACTGAAATTTCAACGGTAGTATAATACCATCAGATTCAACACTATCTAAAGTAGGGGTCGTTCCACTCTTAACGCAAACTTCTTTATTTATAACATAGCTTGAAGGTTCATGATAAAAATTTTTATTTTTTGACGTTTGAATAAATTTGTAAAAAGTTTTGACTTTTTGAAAAGGGTTCTGTAGAAAAGTGAGAATCTGTTTAAATTTATCTTTCATATCAGAATTAATATGTTCAAAAAACTCTTGGTTTAATTTTTTGAATATTACTGAAAAAAATTCTTCTGTTAAATCTGCAACTATATCTTCAACAATTTTACGAGATAAATTAGAATTTCCGTACAAGTTACAAAGAAATCTTGTTGCAGAAGCTTCAATATTTTCAAAAATATTATTTTGTTCAGGTAGTGTTTTTTCATTTTCAAGGTTACTATTTTGAATATTTTCTTCAACAGAAAATATATTTTCTACAGGTGTAGAAGAAGGTGAACTGATATTTAAGCCCTTACAAGATCTTTCAAAATGTCTTTTAAAACTTTTCAAATTATAGATTTGACTACAGTTAAAGCATTGATAATCATTTGTTGCTTTAAAATAATGTTTTTGTTTATAATGGATAACAAGTGTTTTAACATCTACAAAAGATGTTAAGCATAGATGGCATTTATACATTATTGTTTTTTTAAGGATTCAATGAGAACTAGAACATCTGCTGAAGCTCTTTCAGAAGTGTCAATTTCATAAAAATATTTTTGGATGAAAATCCAAACAGGTTTACAAGGCATAGGATATTTTAAATTAAGAACAAAAAATATTTTGAAACAGCTTTCTAATGCAGCCAATATATCATTAAATTTATATTTAACTTCATTAAAATAAAATACATAGGAGTTGTCAAAATGGCAACGAATTATAAGTGGTTGCAAATTTTGACCAAGTGCTCTCACCTTCGTTGCAAATTGGTCAATCGTTGGATTGAAGTTGTTTGCATCATGTACCTCGATAATAAGGGCCTGCTGCGAATCCTTTATTGTTGGTTTTAAGAATTTTTTCTTCGCTTGTAAGGAAGTTGTTGGGTGTCGATCAATTTATTAATAACGATGATCCAATTTATTAATAACGTCAATAAAGTTTTATTGTGTTTTTAAGGATTCAATGAGAACTAGAACATCTGCTGAAGCTCTTTCAGAAGGATCAATTTCATAAAAATATTTTTGGATGAAAATCCAAACAGGTTTACAAGGCATAGGATATTTTAGATTAAGAAGGCAATATATCATTAAATTTATAATTAATTTCATTAAAGTAAATTACGAATCATCAAAATAATTGGGCTTGAAAGCAAGGAAATAGGCGGACGATCAAATTTATTGATAATGAAAATATAAAGTTTTATTGTTTTAAGGATTCAATGAGAACTAGAACATCTGCTGAAACTCTTTCAGAAGGATCAATTTCATAAAAATATTTTTGGATGAAAATCCAAACAGGTTTACAAGGCGTAGGATATTTTAGATTAAGAAGGCAATATATCATTAAATTTATAATTAATTTCATTAAAGTAAATTACGAATCATCAAAATAATTGGGCTTGAAAACAAGGAAATAGGCGGACGATCAAATTTATTGATAATGAAAATATAAAGTTTTATTGTTTTAAGGATTCAATGAGAACTAGAACATCTGCTGAAGCTCTTTCAGAAGTGTCAATTTCATAAAAATATTTTTGGATGAAAATCCAAACAGATTTACAAGGCATAGGATATTTTAAATTAAGAACAAAAAATATTTTGAAACAGCTTTCTAATGCAGGCAATATATCATTAAATTTATATTTAATTTCATTAAAATAAACTACATAGGAGTTGTCAAAATGGCAACGAATTATAAGTGGTTGCAAATTTTGACCAAGTGCTCTCACCTTCGTTGCAAATTGGTCAATCGTTGGATTGAAGTTGTTTGCATCATGTACCTCGATAATAAGGGCCTGCTGCGAATCCTTTATTGTTGGTTTTAAGAATTTTTTCTTCGCTTGTGAGGAAGTTGTTGGGTGTCGTAGTGGGAGAAGTATAGCGTGGAGCAGGGAAATGATGAGAATGTCTTCTGGATCTGAAAATAATTATTTATGTATAAAATTAAAAATTTAAATACTTTTATTTTATTTTATTAATTAAAAAATCTCTTTAAAATAATTATTAATTTAATATTTTACTTTATTTAACATATTTCATTTACAGATTACAGATATGTTTACCAACCTTTTGTAAAGTTTTTGTTATTTAGGTTGTAGAGTAGGTCTAGGCAGTTTTTATCCTTTATTTTCACATTGAAAATAGGAAGGATAGTGGTTTTGAATGTGTCCCATTTATCAATTAGGTAGTTTTCTTTTCCAGGATATATTATTTGGAAGTCAATATCGATCTTAAATTAGAAAAAAAATAGTAATAAAATATATTATTTTTCTTTTGTAAAACCAAAACAAAAAAAAACAAGAGCAACAATAAAGTGCGTTTTCATAATGTTTTGAAATACTCTCAAATTTAAAAATATAATTTTTCAATCAAGAGTGTTAAAAATTGTTATTCTTTTGATTGATTTTATTGCAATTTGATGACAACAACTATACTTTAAATAAAGTGTAGATTTGTTGGTCCAAAAAAGGATATTTTAGGTAGAGGATTCAAAAGGTTAATAAGGTTAATTCAGAAACTCATCACTGCACACATCAAACAGAATGGAGGCAAAAAAACTCTATCTGCTGCTATCAACTGCCTTGTATATCCAAACCGGAAAAAAGCAGTGATGAACTTTTATAAACCTACACGTAATTTATATAATTTACCAATGTCATTCCTGCTGAGTGCTTCAATAGAGGCCAATTTAATAAAACATCGGGGAAACTTTGTTTAGAAATATCGAGTTGTCTTGTCTTATGAGTTTTACGCCATTTAGATTTGATTTCTTCCCAAGGCTCTTTATAAATTTGAAGCCATTTCACATCCGCCAAAAAGTCATCTTTAGCAAAAAATCATAATTGAAAGAGAACTAAATTAAAATCAAACTATTGAAACTCAAACTAAAAGAAACATACTATTTAAAAACTCAATGTCTTCTTCGTCTGGAAAAGGATTTGCAAGCATTGAACCAGAAATAGATTGTGCTTCCTTTTCCTGTGTATCAAAACCAATTTTCCTATAACGACGCTTTATGTTATAGTATCGACAGTATAATCTTCCAGAAGGATTTCCTTTTGACCCGCTGTTGGGTTTTGTAAAGTATATGTTCTTTGTCCGAATTAAGGCAAAAATGTGTATGTATATGAATTTTGTTAGCGACCAAATTTTCAAACGTATATTTGTAGATTTATTTTTTAATAGCCAGGCTATTTTGGTTTTAAATTAAATGCAAATAAAAAAAATTTTGTTTCATCTGGTACTTATTCAATTGAAAATGCGTAGCCTAGTAAGCTACGTATTAACAATAAATAACTACCTGATTTCAACTACACTGTGATAATTTTTTGTTTGTCTTTTTAATCTATTAATCTCTTTTTTTAATGTTAATTTATTAAATTATGTATTTATATATATACCTACTGCTTACTGTTAATACAATTCCAAAACAAAAAATGCTATAAAATTATGTAAACTCAAACTAAAAAAAAATATCTATTAAGAAACCTCTGAAGAAGTCGCGAATAACGACGAAACGTTGGGAAAAGATGAACTAATTTTTTTTTATTTGCATTTAATTGAAAATTAACCAGAATAGCCTGCCAATGAAAACAAAAATCAACAAAAGATTCTTAAATTCACTTCATTAATATAAAGTAAATCAAAAATACATTGTTTTAGTTCTATTTATTACTATATTCCCATGTACTTCAACAATTACAGTATTTTCCACTTGATAAGGGCTACATTTGAACACAGCTTTCGTTTATATATATATATATTTTTTTTTAAGGTATATTCAGAATTATAAACTTACGGGGTCTTCGTCAAATCGATCATGTATTTGTGTGGAAATAAATTGAAAATCTCGGCGAGTTATTGATTCTTTTTTTGCTAAAAGCCAATTTGTCAAGCAATCTATTAAAATAGTTCGAGAGGAATCACCAATTTTCTTATACTTTTTGAACTCCTTGATGACGAAGTTTCCCGATGGGAACGAATTTAGTATTTTATCGATATCCTAAATGATGATTAAAAAAAAATTATTACATTATTATATTATTATTATTTATCGATATCCTAAATGAGGATTCAAAAAAAATTATTACACGTTTAAACTTAAAAGTGATCCAAGACCCAAGAGAGATGATTTCGCAAATTAGATGAGTTCTAATTTCAAATTAACTTAATTTCCTATACGATTTTACATTCGAAATGATATAATTTGCGAAATTATCTCAATTGGCTGTAGTGAAAAGAGGCTATAACTAAATTAATTTACGAAATTCCCAAAGCCAATACTGGGTGATGAAGGATTTGAAATTGAAGCAATGGATGAAGGAGCTGGTGACAATGAAATTGCTGAAGACTCGCTATGCAAATCGGAAATGAGAATCGACTCAAGAAGCACTAACACAACATGTTACTCAAATGTCAAAAAGAAAATTTTCTTCAAGGAATATTTTTTAAGAGCCATAGGTGTTTCACTCACACAAAGGCAATTACGTTAAACTGAACAGAAATTATTTTGGGTTTTCCATTGGTTTTTAAAATGAGTGCTTCCAAAAGTGAAACCAATGGAAAGTGCCATTAGACACCTTTTCACCAAACTAAAGATCAAAATGGACAAAGATAATCGCACTGACGTTACTTATAAAATAAACTGCAAACGTAAACCTGACGAACCATGTAACCTTTGTTACATCGGAACCACCAAACAATTCTTGCACCAAAGATTGTCCAAATCTGACATCAATATCAGTAACCCAGCTAAAACCGCATTGGCGGCCCATTCAATAGAGAAGGGTCATTCTCCGGATTTCGACTATTCGATTACTAACTCCATATTTTCGAAGCAAAAGATTATAATTCTATAGTCCTCAAATTATCAAAAATTATTAAAATGAAGGATTTAGAACTAGAACATCAGAATCACTAACTTTGTGAATCTCAGAATGCCTATATAAAAACAAGAACGACATGATCCAATGTCCATCTTTTGATGAAGATTTTTATATTTTTTGCAAAGGCATTATTTTTTGCATAGAAAATGTGATTTTTTTTTGCCAACAAATCAAAAAAATTGACATAGCGCTTGTTCTTTATTTTTAAACATACTGGTTTATTGATGGTACTTACTTGAAATATAATGCTTTCAATTTTAAAATCAAAACAATATGAATCGCAAGCAAGACACACAGAGTATATCATCTGTATACTGCTCGCTTGTTGCCTCATAAAACTTTTCTCTTTCTCTTTCTTTTAGTTACAGACTTAACTTCTTAGTTAGGAGTTGTTTTTGTAAATTTTTAAAAAATTTAATTGTTAAATTGTAAATTTTTCTTATTCTTGTTGTCCATAATATTGTACTATGTGTTTTATATTTCATGTGCAATAAAGTTCCCTTGAGGAAGGCAGCAAACCCTGCCGAAACGTCGGGAAAAGCTAATGTAACAGCCTTTTGTTCATTGCAACGATTAAAGTGACAAAAATAGCCGAAGGAAAACTTAATTCTTAGTAAATACACACGCAATTTTTTGTTGGCTTTTTGTATCTATTGGTATTGCATATTTTAAAATCTACTGCGCTTTATTTCAATCTACTGCGCTTTTTTGTCGAATATACTGCGCTAAATTGTTCGAAGGGTGGCAGGTGGCAGCACTGATCACAACTATAGACCACAATTTTTCGACGAAAACAAAAAATTATTTACTCCATATTTTCGAAGCAAAAGATTTGATATTAATAATAATATGAAGGACTTAGAACTAGAACATCTGAATGACTTACCCGCGAAATTTTTTTGTTTCTGTCCTTTACAGGTGAAAATTTATCTGCAAACAAAAAAATTGAATAGATAAGTAGATTGCAGTAATGAAAGTAACAAAGGGGCGACTTTCCTATACCGGATTCTATGTTTTTTTTTATTTTCTTTGTTTTAGCTGTTAAATAGTGAGGAAACACTACTGGGTATATATATTCAAAACTCAAAATGTCCTCAAAAAATAAAAATATTAATTTCAGACAAAAAAAAAACTGTTTATTTGTGCTTTATTAACGCGTATCTATCGATTGAGACCATTTTCATCTTCAAATTCAGAATTCGGTATGGGAAAGTCTCCATCTTTTGATGATGAATTTATATTTTTTGCAGAGGCATCACTTTTTGCATAGAAAATATAATTTTTCTTTTGCCAAGAAATCAAAAAAAGTTCATAAACTGAATCTCAGAATTCCTATATAATAACAAGAACGACATAATGCAATGTCCATCTTTTGATGAAAAATTTTATATTGTTTGCAAAAGCATCATTTTTTGCGAACAAAAATGTGATTTTTTTTTGCCAAGAAATCAAAAAGATTGACATAGCACTTGTTCTTTTTTCTTAAACATACTAGTTAATTGATGGTACTTACTTGAAATATAATGTTATTAATTATTTAATGCAATTAAATTGCCTTTTAAAGGCCACAATTAAAAACTTTTTCTTGACACTGCACTGCACGGCACGAAACGAAGACGAACTATACTAAAGACTAATCTAACATGAAATGAAATCGCATACATTTACATGTTTGATTTGGCGCGTCGCGTCGGTTTCAACAACGAACGTGGGTTGGCCAACCAAGAAAAAACCACGTTCGTGATCACTGAATGCATTGACTGAGTTTAAGGCCGCGTTTAAACTTCATTAAATCAAAAATTTATTCTTTTTCGAAGAATAGGAAAAAAAAGGATATGATAAATATTATTTTGGATTTATAAATGTGTCGTTCATAATGATAGTATTGTAACTAAATTTAACTACATACACACATTATTATTGAAGTACAATATTTGATATTGTTTTGTACCTTTCTACTGGCAAAACGCGATAAGTTTCAATTACACAGCCACACAAAAAAAAAGTGTGACCTGGTGGTGCGACTAAGTTATAATATGTTTTTCGGATCGCTGAAACCGAATCCGAAGTCCATTTTGCCCAATCACGTCAGGTTTTCAGGATAACCCCAAAAAATGTCACAGCTACACAAAAAAAAGTTGTTTGTTCTGGGGATGCAACTATGTTAATAATATGTTTTTTCGGTCACTGAAAACGATTCCGAAGTCCGTTTCACTCGATCACGTCAGGTTTTCAAGATAACCTCAGAAAGTGTTCACAGTTACCTCGAAACGAGGAATTTTGACTTTTTTCTACGAAACTATGTAAAATTTAGCTAAGCTAATTTAAAAAATAAATCATATAAACATGTTTTTCCACATAACGTGGGAAAAGAATTAGTATAAGTTTTCTTCAGCACAAGAAATCTGTGAAATCTATTTATGGACAAGTTGTTACGGGGCCTTAAATTTTCTTGTTGCCGGCAAAAAATATGGCGAGGATGAGCTAATTTTCCATTGTATGTGTATGTGTATTTCATTTTCACATTGCAAACATTTCGTGTAGGTATACCGCGTTATAATTTAAATATGGCGTGTCGCGTCGGTTTCAACAACGAACGTGGGTTGGCCAACCAAGAAAAAACCACGTTCGTGATCACTGAATGCATTGACTGAGTTTAAGGCCGCGTTTAAACTTCATTAAATCAAAAATTTATTCTTTTTCGAAGAATAGGAAAAAAAAGGATATGATAAATATTATTTTGGATTTATAAATGTGTCGTTCATAATGATAGTATTGTAACTAAATTTAACTACATACACACATTATTATTGAAGTACAATATTTGATATTGTTTTGTACCTTTCTACTGGCAAAACGCGATAAGTTTCAATTACACAGCCACACAAAAAAAAGTGTGACCTGGTGGTGCGACTAAGTTATAATATGTTTTTCGGATCGCTGAAACCGAATCCGAAGTCCATTTTGCCCAATCACGTCAGGTTTTCAGGATAACCCCAAAAAATGTCACAGCTACACAAAAAAAAGTTGTTTGTTCTGGGGATGCAACTATGTTAATAATATGTTTTTTCGGTCACTGAAAACGATTCCGAAGTCCGTTTCACTCGATCACGTCAGGTTTTCAAGATAACCTCAGAAAGTGTTCACAGTTACCTCGAAACGAGGAATTTTGACTTTTTTCTACGAAACTATGTAAAATTTAGCTAAGCTAATTTAAAAAATAAATCATATAAACATGTTTTTCCACATAACGTGGGAAAAGAATTAGTATAAGTTTTCTTCAGCACAAGAAATCTGTGAAATCTATTTATGGACAAGTTGTTACGGGGCCTTAAATTTTCTTGTTGCCGGCAAAAAATATGGCGAGGATGAGCTAATTTTCCATTGTATGTGTATGTGTATTTCATTTTCACATTGCAAACATTTCGTGTAGGTATACCGCGTTATAATTTAAATATGGCGTGTCGCGTCGGTTTCAACAACGAACGTGGGTTGGCCAACCAAGAAAAAACCACGTTCGTGATCACTGAATGCATTGACTGAGTTTAAGGCCGCGTTTAAACTTCATTAAATCAAAAATTTATTCTTTTTCGAAGAATAGGAAAAAAAAGGATATGATAAATATTATTTTGGATTTATAAATGTGTCGTTCATAATGATAGTATTGTAACTAAATTTAACTACATACACACATTATTATTGAAGTACAATATTTGATATTGTTTTGTACCTTTCTACTGGCAAAACGCGATAAGTTTCAATTACACAGCCACACAAAAAAAAAGTGTGACCTGGTGGTGCGACTAAGTTATAATATGTTTTTCGGATCGCTGAAACCGAATCCGAAGTCCATTTTGCCCAATCACGTCAGGTTTTCAGGATAACCCCAAAAAATGTCACAGCTACACAAAAAAAAGTTGTTTGTTCTGGGGATGCAACTATGTTAATAATATGTTTTTTCGGTCACTGAAAACGATTCCGAAGTCCGTTTCACTCGATCACGTCAGGTTTTCAAGATAACCTCAGAAAGTGTTCACAGTTACCTCGAAACGAGGAATTTTGACTTTTTTCTACGAAACTATGTAAAATTTAGCTAAGCTAATTTAAAAAATAAATCATATAAACATGTTTTTCCACATAACGTGGGAAAAGAATTAGTATAAGTTTTCTTCAGCACAAGAAATCTGTGAAATCTATTTATGGACAAGTTGTTACGGGGCCTTAAATTTTCTTGTTGCCGGCAAAAAATATGGCGAGGATGAGCTAATTTTCCATTGTATGTGTATGTGTATTTCATTTTCACATTGCAAACATTTCGTGTAGGTATACCGCGTTATAATTTAAATATGGCGTGTCGCGTCGGTTTCAACAACGAACGTGGGTTGGCCAACCAAGAAAAAACCACGTTCGTGATCACTGAATGCATTGACTGAGTTTAAGGCCGCGTTTAAACTTCATTAAATCAAAAATTTATTCTTTTTCGAAGAATAGGAAAAAAAAGGATATGATAAATATTATTTTGGATTTATAAATGTGTCGTTCATAATGATAGTATTGTAACTAAATTTAACTACATACACACATTATTATTGAAGTACAATATTTGATATTGTTTTGTACCTTTCTACGGGCAAAACGCGATAAGTTTCAATTACACAGCCACACAAAAAAAAAGTGTGACCTGGTGGTGCGACTAAGTTATAATATGTTTTTCGGATCGCTGAAACCGAATCCGAAGTCCATTTTGCCCAATCACGTCAGGTTTTCAGGATAACCCCAAAAAATGTCACAGCTACACAAAAAAAAGTTGTTTGTTCTGGGGATGCAACTATGTTAATAATATGTTTTTTCGGTCACTGAAAACGATTCCGAAGTCCGTTTCACTCGATCACGTCAGGTTTTCAAGATAACCTCAGAAAGTGTTCACAGTTACCTCGAAACGAGGAATTTTGACTTTTTTCTACGAAACTATGTAAAATTTAGCTAAGCTAATTTAAAAAATAAATCATATAAACATGTTTTTCCACATAACGTGGGAAAAGAATTAGTATAAGTTTTCTTCAGCACAAGAAATCTGTGAAATCTATTTATGGACAAGTTGTTACGGGGCCTTAAATTTTCTTGTTGCCGGCAAAAAATATGGCGAGGATGAGCTAATTTTCCATTGTATGTGTATGTGTATTTCATTTTCACATTGCAAACATTTCGTGTAGGTATACCGCGTTATAATTTAAATATGGCGTGTCGCGTCGGTTTCAACAACGAACGTGGGTTGGCCAACCAAGAAAAAACCACGTTCGTGATCACTGAATGCATTGACTGAGTTTAAGGCCGCGTTTAAACTTCATTAAATCAAAAATTTATTCTTTTTCGAAGAATAGGAAAAAAAAGGATATGATAAATATTATTTTGGATTTATAAATGTGTCGTTCATAATGATAGTATTGTAACTAAATTTAACTACATACACACATTATTATTGAAGTACAATATTTGATATTGTTTTGTACCTTTCTACTGGCAAAACGCGATAAGTTTCAATTACACAGCCACACAAAAAAAAAGTGTGACCTGGTGGTGCGACTAAGTTATAATATGTTTTTCGGATCGCTGAAACCGAATCCGAAGTCCATTTTGCCCAATCACGTCAGGTTTTCAGGATAACCCCAAAAAATGTCACAGCTACACAAAAAAAAGTTGTTTGTTCTGGGGATGCATAACATAGCTTTTACAACGTTTATTGGTTGATTTCACCGTGAAAACTTGGTTGGTTGATCACGAACGTGATCAGTTTTTTTTTTTTTTTTATCTATTTAATATTTGTTTTGTGCTTAAGATGAACCATTCGTTTATAACATAGCTTTTACAACGTTTATTGGATGATTTCACCATGAAAACTTGGTTGGTTGATCACGAACGTGATCAGTTTTATTTTTTTTTATCTAATTTATATTTGTTTTGTGCTTAAGATGAACCATTCGTTTATAACAAAGCTTTTACAACGTTTATTGGTTGATTTCACCATGAAAACTTGGTTGGTTGATCACGAACGTGATCAGTTTTATTTTTTTTTATCTAATTAATATTTGTTTTGTGCTTAAGATGAACCATTCGTTTATAACATAGCTTTTACAACGTTTATTGGTTGATTTCACCATGAAAACTTGGTTGGTTGATCACGAACGTGATCAGTTTTATTTTTTTTTTTATCTATTTAATATTTGTTTTGTGCTTAAGATGAACCATTCGTTTATAACATAGCTTTTACAACGTTTATTGGTTGATTTCACCATGAAAACTTGGTTGGTTGATCACGAACGTGATCAGTTTTATTTTTTTTATCTATTTAATATTTGTTTTGTGCTTAAGATGAACCATTCGTTTATAACATAGCTTTTACAACGTTTATTGGTTGATTTCACCATGAAAACTTGGTTGGTTGATCACGAACGTGATCAGTTTTATTTTTTTTTTATCTATTTAATATTTGTTTTGTGCTTAAGATGAACCATTCGTTTATTACATAGCTTTTACAACGTTTATTGGTTGATTTCACCATGAAAACTTGGTTGGTTGATCACGAACGTGATCAGTTTTATTTTTTTTATCTATTTAATATTTGTTTTGTGCTTAAGATGAACCATTCGTTTATAACATAGCTTTTACAACGTTTATTGGTTGATTTCACCATGAAAACTTGGTTGGTTGATCACGAACGTGATCAGTTTTATTTTTTTTTTATCTATTTAATATTTGTTTTGTGCTTAAGATGAACCATTCGTTTATAAAATAGCTTTTACAACGTTTATTGGTTGATTTCACCATGAAAACTTGGTTGGTTGATCACGAACGTGATCAGTTTTTTTATTTTTTTTTATATATTTAAAATTTGTTTTGTGCTTAAGATGAACCATTCGTTTATAACATAGCTTTTACAACGTTTATTGGTTGATTTCACCATGAAAACTTGGTTGGTTGATCACGAACGTGATCAGTTTTTTTATTTTTTTTTTATCTATTTAATATTTGTTTTGTGCTTAAGATGAACCATTCGTTTATAACATAGCTTTTACAACGTTTATTGGTTGATTTCACCATGAAAACTTGGTTGGTTGATCACGAACGTGATCAGTTTTTTTATTTTTTTTTATCTATTTAATATTTGTTTTGTGCTTAAGATGAACCATTCGTTTATAACATAGCTTTTACAACGTTTATTGGTTGATTTCACCATGAAAACTTGGTTGGTTGATCACGAACGTGATCAGTTTTAATTTTTTTTTATCTTATTATATATTTGTTATGTACTTTAGATGAACCATTCGTATACAACAAAGCTTTTACAACGTTTATTAGTTGATTTCACCAAGAAACCTTGATTGTTGGATCACGAACGTGATCATTTTTTATTGATCACGTTTTACCACGTTTGTGATTGATCAACAATGCAATCAACAAAGCACCTTGGTGAAATCAACAAACGTTCGTGATCAGTTTTTTCAAGTTTTGGGTATTTTTTGCCAACAATCCTCCATTCGTTGAATCAACAATGACGCCTTTGTTGATATCACCACAAAGCTTGGTTGATATCACTATTTTTTGGGATTCGTTGGCCAACAATGAAAGATTGTTGATTCAACCAACGTTTTTTTTTTCGGTGTAACGAGATGGAGATGTTCAATTGTCAGGAAGGGATAATTTTCGAGTCAACACTTTCAACGTCATTCTTGACAATCTTCATTCTGAATTGCGAAGAAAATGCCAACCATATGAAGAAATTCACGGAAAGTTTTCCGTTATCACTGAATTTGGCGATTTGAATAACACTGCGAGATTCGTAAGAAGTCGGAACATCTAAGTACAATTTATACCTCGGACCTCGAACCGAATTGGTGCACTTCCACGCGTATTGCTCCAAAAAAAAAAATTAGAAGGTGATTCACCATCCAAGCTATTAAAAGTCTTGAAAACCAACGACTTATATATTGAGCTCCCAAACGTAGAAATAGCATATCGAAAATGTATGACATTAGCGGTGACGAATTGCAGCGCAGAACGTTCATTTTCATGTTGGAAAAAAGTCAGAAACTATTTTTGTTCAACTATGACGGGCAGTCGGCTAAATAGTCTAGCGATTCTGATTCTGTGCATCGAGTCGAGTTTGCTTGAACGCTTAAATTGTGAATAACTAATAAATCAGTTTGCAGTAAAGAACATAAGGCGTGTTGCATTTGAAAACGAAAACGATTATAAACATCCGTAATTATCTTGTATGTCAACTTTCAATTTTATTTTCTTGTAAAAAAAGGCTTATGTGATTATGCTTTTACCATGAAACAATAAATGAATTCAAACCTTATGTTTTTGATTCATTTTATTCGGTTATTATATAGTTAACGATCTCACTAATATTTCAATTATTTATAAATCAATAATAAAGGCGTCATTTTAAAGAAATCCGGCTCTGTTTACCGACTCGGAGAAATACAGAGAAGAAAGAAAGGAATTGAAGAAACAGAGAAAAATGTATGCATCGCAGAAAAAAAAGCACCAAATATTTTACTAAGCTGGCCGAGTAGGAGACGCACTGGTCGATGATTCGAACTTTACAACAAATTAAAAGAGATCAACAACTCATCGTGATGATTTATCGATGGAATTGAAACGGTTGCATGAAAATAGTTTGAAAGCCTTTACTCAAATATCAATTAATTTCGTTTCTAAATTTAATGCATTGTCCTATTTTTTCATTTCATTGTCAAAGTTTACAAGATTTATACCTGTATTAAACAAATACAATTATTGCAAGTGCTCAATGTGCCCTCCCTCGTTTTGAATGCATGCCACAGCCCGTTTTTGGATTTCATTGCGGATGTTTGCTCTGGTGCCATGAAATAAGGCCAAGTGAAATAAGGCCAAATGGAGGGATTTGGCCTTATTTCGCTTTTTAAAAGTGAATTAAAGCCAAATTTTAACGTTTGGCATTATTACACTTTGCTGAAGTGAAATAATGCCAAACAGATTAACTCATTCAAAGGGAAATAAGGCCAAATGCTTTAATTTGGCCTTATTTCGCTTTGCGAAAGTGAAATAAGGCCAAATCAACTTGAAACCGGAGAAAAAGTCAAATTGCTTTTTTTTTGTATATGAATTGCTTTCCCATTGCATTACAGATCTGGTAGGCAAAGTATAAAATTTTGGGTTTTTAGAAACGGTTCTTTCCGTTAGATAAAGTGAGCTAATAAAAGAAAAAAATTCTCGCGAATTTTTTGCTATTATTATTTTTTCAGTAAGGAAAACTATAACATTAAATTAAATAGGCGAGTGTATAATGTTTAATGTATTTAGTTTTCCTTACTGAAAAAATAATAATAGCAAAAAATTCGCGCGAATTTTTTGCTATAATTATTTTTTCAGTAAGGAAAACTAAATACATTAAACATTATACACTCGCCTATTTAGTTTAATGTATTTAAATTTCCTTACTATAACTATATAAAAAACAAAAATCTTATGTTAGTTCTATACATTTAATATACTGATTTGCAAATTTATGTACAAACTTTAACTGTTGCTTATACATATCTACATTTAAAATAAAAAGATCTTTGACTTAAATATGTTCTCTTCAATCATTTCAAAAATTTAAGAATGTTTTTTAGTTCATTTTGGGTAATCTAGGCAATCGAAAGCGAAATAATGCCAAATTGGCCTTATTTCACTTCAGCAAAGTGTAATAATGCCAAACGTTAAAATTTGGCCTTATTTCACTTTAAGAAAGCGAAATAAGGCCAAATCTCTCCATTTGGCCTTATTTCACTTGGCCTTATTTCACGGCACCGTTTGCTCTCGATAACTCTTGTCTTACTTGTAGTGATCCTTCGGTAATACGTTGTTCTAATTCAGTTCAGGTGGTTATTTCAGTTATGAGTAAACAATTTCTTTCATTCGTCCCTATACAAAAAAAAATATGCACTTCAGTGAGATCGGGAGATCGTGCAGTCAAATGAATTGGTCCATTTTTGCCTATCCATCTACCACCGTATTTTACATCCAGCCAATCCTTAACTTCACGACCATAGTGGGCGGGAGCACCATCTTGCTGGAAATATGATGAAACTCCCTGACGCAATGGAACATCATCCAATAGGTCTGGTAGATTTTTTTGTAAAAACTTCAGACAATACAGCTTATAAATCTGGTTCATAAAAAAAATTGGCAATTTCCGTTGTTGAACTTTGATTTGCGAAAGATTGCAAATCGAAGTAATACTGAAAGCCTGGTTGATAACATTTTCCATAGAAAGTCGACGTGTGGAAGATAAACCTAAAATACAATTGATTCTCACACTAAAAGATTCTTGAAACTCTTTAAATGCACCAATGCTATGTTAATTGAAAATTCTTTAAAGAGCAGCAGATTCGTTTTGATGCGTAATAGAATTTTATTTTGGCCTAAACGCAGGAGATCTACTACTAAAGGAGTAAAGTGGCAGCGTTGTACACACGTTGTACACGTTGTACACACCAAAAAAAACATTTCAGAAACATTTCTGAAATGTTTCTGAAATGCTTCAGACATGTTTTTTATACAAATTGGAAACATTTTAAAAACGTTCTTGAAACAATATTTCATGAAAAGTTTCTCTGGTGTGGACACACCTTTAGTTGTGAACCGTTAAATAAAATGTCCGGAGTTGTCTTTTATAGAAACTCATGGAGTTTTTTTAAAACGGGGTTGGCAAACTCTGCTGCAGACCAAAGGTAAAAGTTTTAACATTTTTGGATTGTGTTGCCTCTTTTTTGTCATTTCGCTAAGCTTTATATGCCTTTCCAGCCTTGTCCCAATTATTTTTTTTTTTCCTTCAATCAGAGCAAACTTTTCGTCCTCACCTTTATTTTCGAAACAAAAGTATCACAAGTAGAACATGTGTCTACTTTTTGTGTTTTGAAATTGTTCTAAAAATTTAGGAATATTTTGACAAACTTACTGGGTTGAAATGTTCTGATTTATACAGGCGGTGCATAGATGTCAAATTTAGGCTGGCTGGTAAGTATTTTTTGCAGGTATCGCTTCGGCTGTAGTGGCTTTCGTATGCAGGAAACCTTGAAATATGGCCTCATATTTCTTCTTGCCCATCTGCGCTGTATTTATTTGCAGGAGTATGTTCTTCTCTCTTATCCTTAAAAGAAATTGAAGGACATCCAATTTTTTTCGAATGACCGTTTTAACGAGGCTCTCAGTTTCGTCAAAACAGTAAGCGTTTTTTACAAACGCTAAAAATTTTACCGTCAAGTTCGAGCGTATACGAGCGAGTGTGACTGCGTTTACGCTTTTTGTTGACTGCATTGAACAAGGTCCATCACATTTTTTATCTTCTTCGTGTGTCATCGAACCAATGTATAAGATTCTTTGGTTATAGCTTCCCAATGAACGGTACTTGTTAGATAATATTTTATTTTTTGAAATTCCACTTTTTCATTACACTTAGTTCTGCAAGTTAAGCTTGCTATATGCAAACTTAGATCAAATAAGACTGCGGGTGCAGATGGCCTTGATGCCGAACTTTTCAAGGCAGCTGGAGATCAGTTGGAAAAGAGCATGCACCAGCTGATCTGCATGATATGGTCGGAAGAAAGCATGCCCGATGAATGGAACCTCAGTATCGTATGCCCGATCATAAAGAAGGGAAACCCTCACAATTGCGCCAGTTATATTAGGATAAGCCTCCTTAACGTCGCTTATAAGATCTTGTCTGCTGTAATATGTGAACGTCTGAAACCCCACGTCAACAACTTGATAGGTCCTTATCAATGTGGTTTTAGACCAGAGAAGTCCACAATAGACCAAATTTTCACATTATATGCACTATCTTTTTATCGATCTCAAGGTCGCGTATGACAGTATTTACAGAGACGAGCTGTACAGAACCATGTCTAGTTTCGGCATCCCTGCAAAACTCATACGACTATGCAGGATGACTTTGGAGAATTCACGCTGCTCCGTCAAGGTCGGTAATGAACTCACCGAGACCTTTGATGTCGAAAAAGGTTTTAGGCAAGGCGACAAACTGTCATGCGACTTCCTTCTTCAACATCATACTTGAAAAGATTGTAAGAAACTCAAACGTCAATACCAAAGGAACTATCTTTCAAAAGTCTGTGCAGTTACTCGCCTATGCAGACGACATTGACGTAATGGGAAGAGAAAAGTGTGATGTCATAGGTGCTTTTGCGAGTATTGAAACAGAAGCGGCAAAAATGGGTTTGATGGTTAATGAGGGCAAAACGAAGTATGTGCTGTCATCAAACAAGGACACAGAAAATCGACGAATTGGACAAAACGTCACATAACATCAGATATAACTTCGAGGTAGTACAGGACTTCGTCTACCTAGGATCCGCTGTAGACACGGACAACAACATCAGTGTGGAGATCAAACAGAGAATAACTCTTGCCAACCGTTGCTTTTTTGGGTTAAGAAGGCAATCGAGAAACAAAACCCTCTCCAGAAAAACCAAGGTAACCTTGTATAAGACCTTAATAATCAATATCATTTTTGGTACCCCTCATATTGAACGATATTTTGGGATGGTAGGGACACATTGAAAATTCTGAATTGAATGTTTCTGAATCATTCATTTTTTGAAAAATGGAACTTAAAAGTATGCTTTTTATTGAAAGGATAGACATCAACTACAACTGGTACTGGTGAAATTTTTTTTTTTTTTTTTTCAAAACCAAAACTGGTAAAAAACTACCTAGGAATATCAATGTGAAAGAAATGACAATACGACTTGTCTCTATTGTCCCTAGAGACAAACATTTTAGAAACACCAGTCGACTTTTGGTATTGCCTTTTTTTTTTGCCTTTTTTGGCAAGCTTATTTTTATTTATTTAATTATCTACACCTGAAAACAATATTTGTGTTTCTATTGCCTCTAGGGACGATAGAAATAAGTCTGATAGTCGTTCCTTTAACATAGGTAGTTTTTTACTAGTTTTGGTTAAAAAAAAACATTGTTTGAATTATTTGGTCAGCTCAATTTCTAGGAAAAAATGTTATTAACTTATGATCAACAATGCGCTAACTTGATAGGATACCTAATCGAGCGTTAACATTGATAGGCGATAGTGCAATGTAGAATCGGTTGATTCTCTTGAACGTCGTCGAAATGTTACTTGCCTCACTCTATTTTGCAGCCTTTTTGCAAATAGTGCTATAGTAAGATAGCCCGTTGCATTCCTCTTTCCTCCATTGAAACAATTTAGCCGTAGCATCCCCCACGCTAGAAATGTTTATCAATTCTACTTTGAGCCCAACTTCTGATGTACGGTCAACAGTCAAGTAAAGAGATTCATATTTTAGTCGCACAACCCGCATTTGAAATGCTTTGCCAAGCTCTGTTTCTTCTATGTGCTTTTATTATTTTCAACTTTTTTTTTTTTTAAAACATATTTAAAACATAAAAAAATAATTAGAAAGCAAACAAAAATGTATTTCATAAATGTTTTTATTAGCCTAGTTCACACTGTACAATTAGTTGGACAGACTTGGCTTGAACGACCAATGCTTGATAGTGTTAGCCTTCAGACGACCGCTTGGCCAACTTGTTGGAAGATTTTCAAATATTTTTGAAAGCTTTGAAGTTGGATGGAGCGGAGGAACATATGACATAAATTTGGACAACAAGCTTGATAGTCTGAACACAAACTACATCCGACCATCCAACATCTCTGTCAAACGAAGTCTGTCCAACTAATTGAACAGTGTGAACTCGGCTATTACTAACTCTTATCTCTTTTTATATATGGATATATAATATAGTGCTCTGCTACCCGTTGCGTAGTGGTTAGCATGTCTGCCTGTTACGTGAGAGGTTTGCGGTTCGAATCCCAGAAACAGTATAGAAAACAAAAATGTTTTTCTCTGGTATCGCCTTTCGCAAGGAATTGCCAAGAGTAATACCCACTGCAATGAAAAACGGTTTCTTACATAGCCGCTTTCTAACATAACGGTCAATAATCGGCAAGTATTGGATTGGTATCGTTCACATATAAAAAGTGAGGTCTCATTTTGCAAGACAAATCAATTAGATTTTAGTCAGATTTGATTATGTTTTGTTTTAATTTAGACTAAGTGTCGAGTCGAAACATAATATAGCTTTTATGTAGAATTCTTATTTACGAGTAAGGTTAAAAGATTAGTCTCTTTTAACTCAAAAGACTCCCAGTGCGGTAACTCTGCCTCGAAAGGCTAATCCGCGTTCATTGATTAATTTGATGGCATTCGTACTAGACTCTTTATTGGTGGCCAATTCTCGAAAAAAGTACTCCGTCAAATCTTTTTTTTAGATTAGATTAGATTTAAAAAATCTGAAATTTCTTTTGAGTATCATAGCGTGAACCGTGATTCATAAGGAACCTTAAATTGTGGATGTGTTTAATTTGTCAATTTTACGCTTAGACCAATGGTTTGAAAGGGGTGTCGTACAGAATCTCAAAAAAAAAAAAATCCCTATCGATCAAAATCCCCAAATTTTTTTTTCCACCTAGCTAATATCCCCATTGAGATAATGCACATTGATGAAATCCACACCCAAACAATCTTTTTTTGTCAAAATCCCCACGAGATCTCCAAATCCCCATCAGAGTCTGTGTACATATAAATTATGTGCATTTAGTTTTCAGAAAAATCTCTCTCTTTCTTTAATAAATGATAACGATTAAGAGTTTCTTAACAACAAATTCCTATAAATGCATGATTGTATCCTCTTTTTAGTCTTGCTTACGTATTCATGGTACGCACACGCAGTGATCTGTCTTAGTTTCGTAGTGCAGCGTTTTTTTTTTTTTTTTTTTTAGAATAAAAGTTGAAATGGATAATAACATTACTGTTTGCAAATCCAATAAAGGTGGAAAAAGTTATTCATAAATGCATATGGTTATCATTACATTTGCTGTAATACATAAACCTAATATCCCCAAAACAAATATATTCAAGTAGTGAATCATGCGATCAAATCGCGCGCGCGATTCTCTCTTTGGGGATTTTGGGAGTTGGGGATTTTCGTTTGGGGCTTTTGTTTTCGGGCAAACGTTACCAACCCAGTTAGAAAGATCCAAGTAAGCTCGTTGCGTTTTTATGAAAGTGAAAATAATATTCGAATGAAGTTTAAGCTGAGCGCAGCGATATTTGTAGGTATATTATGAGTAATAATACTTTCACAATAAATTTTACCACTGGCCGACTGGGCGCATTGCAAACATGCTGATAGGCGGGGTAAATCCCTGAAACACACAACTGTTCGAATTATTTTACGAAAATCGGCTGTAGACTTTCGCAACTTGAAGGCTTATGTTTCGAATTTGAGTAAACAAAATGAATTGATAAATCTACTGCTTTGACTTAAAAAAATCCCTCGCAAGTAAGAAACATAAAGTACCTACCATCTGCAATTTCTATTTTTAGCTAAAAACCAATATAAATTCAATTTCGTCGAACAAAGAAAACGTGAAGAGCTCTTGAAAAATTATTCAATTAACCAGTACCAGTTTAAATTTTGTCTGCCTAACGCACAATATCGACTTTTAAGCTTATCTCTTTAACAAAAGAATTCACCAACAATATTGGCACATATCGCAGTAAAGTGACTTCTTCTCTCCAAACCCCTGATGTTGTATCGAGCCATTCATTAACCTCAGCAAACAACTGTTGTAAATGTACCCGTTTATAACAAACTCTCACAACTCCCTTCTAACACATACTAAATACTTTTAGGTATGTACCAACAGCTAGAACTCATTTCGCAAAGTTAACAAACCAATTGAATTCCTCCCGTGAGACATGCAATCACGCTTCCTTACGCAGAACTCACTTCAATTTAATCCACTTAAGGAATTACAAAAAAAAAAAAAAAATACAGACAACTTAGTAGCACATTTCGATTTGGTCTCTTGATCATTTTCCCAGGAGTCCTTGCTAAGTGGAAATCACAAATATATATATATATAAAAAAAAAAAAACATTTTCTAACGAGTGCGGAGCGTGAAGAAGTCAAATTTACTCATCAACAGCTTGCCTATTTGCTTACTATTTATCTACCAGGCACATACTTATCCACCTGCCATTTTAAAGCAAAGCATTCTTTTTTTTTGTTTAATATGCTATCCAATCTATCACTATAAGCTATGAGGTATAGCCATGCTTATGCCATGCAGCAATCCAACAGATACGAGAGGGAAGAAAGTGATTGGGGTGGATCGTAGATGTGCTGTGCTCATATTGTATTTGCAAATGATGATTAACACAAAACAAAAGGACATTATGCCAAATGGAATGGTGAGATGGGGTGACATCAGGGATAGATAGACAATTCAACGCGATTCGACCTAATCTCAGAAATTAATTTTCTGAAAAAAAAAAAAATTGTAAATTCTCATTGATAGTAGTTATTTACAGTCGATTTGGTGCAGGTAGATGGATTTCCTTTTGTGTTCGCCTCTCTAAACTCTTAAGCTTATACAAGCTTTGCGAATACTTGTGTTTCTTTTACGTCTTTTGAGTCTCAGAAAGTATTGCAAGGAGTCGTTAAAACCTTTTTGCATTTTTGCACAGTCATCAAAAAACTTAGAATTATCGAAGAATATTTTGAATATGAAAACAAAACAAATTCCTTTTGAGTACATATTTCGACAAAATACGAATACTTAATGGCGTGGAACTTCCCATTTGTCGACCAGCAACTCACCAACTGTGTCCTCAAACCATTACCGCTTAACTCGAGTTATGATGAAATTGAGTTTTTATCATAATCTTTCAGAGCATATCCAAATCTATGTCCCCTCATTTTTTTATGTCTGTATCTCTATTCAAACAGAAGTTATAAGCATAAACCTAACAGTTTAACTCTTTTTTTGAAAGTTATAGTTTTCCATAACCACCTAACTAAAAAAAATCATTTCTTCAAAACGGCTCTTTCATAACTGAATTTAAGCTTTTTTTATTTTCTATAGATAAAAAGAAATTTCTATAATAAAAAATAAACAATAATAAAAAGTAATCAAGAGTAGGTAGTAACATAAGTCAAGTTAAGAAATTTACAATCTGCTTATGATTAAAAACGGTCATTTTTGAATTTTTCTTAAGTCAAATTGGGTTGTTGTATTTGATAGTCCTATCTTGAGTTAGGTTATGGAAAATCACAACTGCATTCGAGTTAAGTTCTTTTGGCAAACCAATCTATGGTTCTTTGAATATCATATGTATATCATGCTACTTCCTTATTCCGAATTTGAATTCAAAAAATCACAAATCTATGTTGGCTTAGGCTTTTTGCCATAGTGATATTACTATAAAAAGAGAAGAAATTGAGTCATAAGTTTTTACAAACAGTCGGATTTTAAGTGAAAATCGTCGCCCTAAAATTGGGTTGCCGTAAACGTTATTCTTACGTTTTTGAGAAATCGCATTTGAATGTTTGACATCCAGTTTCAGAAAAACCAACCGTTGAGATTTTTTGATTTTTTTTACAAGATACTTTTATGAGTGCCTTCTTTCTAAAAGTGCAAGCAGATGTTTATGAATTGTTGTAGATTATAAAATAGATTATAAAAAAACACGATTGCCGTATGCGCCACAAAATAAAAAAAAATTCTTACCTCATGCACGTACGTCAAAAAATGTGCACATGCGGCATTCCAATACAAAAACTTAAATTACAGATTTCTCTGAATAACTCGGTTTTTGTGCTTCATATTTTAAATAAGAAATAAGAAGTTTATTATTATATTCAATTCAATAAAAATTTATTTCATTTCATATTTTATACTTTGAAATTAAGATTGACAAAAAAATATTCCATAAACAAAAACAAAAACTCAATAAAAACAGGAAAAAAACTTAATAAAGCAATAACAAAAATAAATTAAAAATATTATTCATTGTTTTAATTGATAAAAAAGAGCTTCAAAATATTTTTTGTCTTCTTTGGACATAAAAGATACAAGCTTTGAATATCTTTTATTTCTTTCTTTTGATACTATCTTAAGCTTTTGTATTACAGCCAAATTTTGGTCCAGTAATTTTTTTGGTGTTCCCAAATTTGTATTCGAAGGTTTTTTAAAAATAGAAACTGTTTTATATTCCACGTCTCTAACATTCGATCTGTAAGATTGTTGAAACATTGTTGGATCTTCGTATTTAATATATCTTGTTTGAGAAAAGGGAATGTTTGAATAATCTAGTTCAAGTTCACGGAGTAGACCTTGAAATCTGCTGGCTGCATTTGCATTACTTTCAGAGTAATTTTTGTGACTCTTCTGTATGACCTATAAAAATTTTAATTCTTACAAGAGAAGGGATTCATCCATTGGAGGTACCGGAGAATTCATTTTCAAATTAATTTTTCAGAGATACACGTCCTCTCTTGATGGAAGCTGGGAAGCGAATGAAAAATTTTCTCGAAGAAACTCTATTTATACTTTTTCCAGTTCAAGTAAAACCGTATGCACGTACGCCAAATTAAGAAAACATTTTTTTTATTTAGTGACGTACGTGCATATCTAAGTCATCGTTTTGTATAAGTACTTACACATAAGTCAAAACAATACTAAAAAATATTTTTTCCTTTTATGGAGTACGTTGGAAGATAAAGAACGTACGTCAAAACAATTCTTGGAAAATTGTATGGAAATTTTGACGTATATGCCAAAATTTGGCGTTTACATCAAAATAATACCTGAATTTAATGATTTCGGTGCATATACTTACGTCAAAATCATTCCGAATATATCCGCAATGGAAAGAGATAGAGCAAAGATGATGAAAAATTTGAAAAGAGCACCCTCGAAAACAAAAAGCTGCATATCAAACTCAAAAAACGAATTTTGGCGATTACGGCAACCCAATTTTAGGGCGACGAAATGTTGTTTCAAAGTCAAAAAAGTTTGAAGTTTGGTTTCAAGTAGTTTGAAGTTTGAATTTTTTCAAAGTTAAATTAAAAAAACTGACAAAATGTCCAATAGAGCTATGAAAATGGTAGAACTATCAAGGATACTTGCAAAGCGTACCAAAGCCAAAGGTAAAATAACAAAATTGGTAAATGGTAATAACGTTTCATTAGTAAAATTTCCCTTCCTAAGAAAACATTCAAGATTGTGAGGGTAGCATTGATGAATAAAATATTTTCAAATATATTGACAAAGGTATGAGAACTATTTAGAATTCATAAATTAAATGAGTATTCACTCCTAGCACTTAGGAAACACTTACGAGCCGGAAACCTATTGTCAAGAACATTTGAAAAATCGATCGTCAACAGAACAATGGTCAAGTAATGAAAGACTTACAAATGATCTAGTGCCAAACCGCATGCACATATTATACGTACTGAAACACAGAATTTCGAAATTGATTACCTTCAAGGTAAGAATATAAGAGCATAAGAAGTATTATAGTTACTTATAAAATTTTTACTTCAAGATATAAAAATTAAATTAAATTAAATATTTGGGGTTTTAATTATGTAGATATGGTATTTAAAAAACATTGATAATGATTTTGATGTAGAAGGTAATTTATTCAATGTGCCAAAATGGCTGAATTCGGATGTTTCACTATCAGTTCCAAATTTCGATTTGTCTACTTAGTCTAGCAATTCCAATTCTGAAACTGATGAGATATTATGATTGGTCTGGGTGCTCAAATAGAAGAAGAAATAGCGACACCAAAACGCAAGAAAAAGAAAAAAACTTCGAACCGAACTCCGAAGTAGTGGAAAATCCTATAAACCAGTTGGTGGAAAATCTGTTAAGCAAGAGTTTGTAAGAAGTTTGATGATTGCAGAACTACTTACTTACTTAGGTGGGCATTACAGTTCGGGGTGAACTTGGGCCTCAACCAACATCCTTCTATAACGACTTCGATTTCGGGCGAGCTTTCTCCAGTTTCGCACTACAAGTCGGTTGAGGTCTTCATCCACTTGATTGCGCCACCTAAGACAAGGTCTTCCCCTTCCGCGATTTCCCTGCAATGTGCTTTCGAACACCCGACGAGCCGGAGCGTTTGGGTCCATCCGCTCTACATGGCCCAACCATCGTAGCCTCGCGATGCGTACTCTTCTGGCTATGCCCATGTCGCGGTATAGCTCATACAGCTCGTTGTTGTATCTTCTTCTCCACACATTGTCTTCGCATACGGGACCAAAGATCATTCGGAGAATTTTTCTTTCGGAACGACCAACGGTTTCCTCATCCGCTTTCGATAAGGTCCATGATGGATGATTAAGGTCTTATACAAGGTTACCTTGGTTTTTCTGGAGAGGGTTTTGTTTCTCAATTGCCTTCTTAACCCAAAGAAGCAACGGTTGGCAAGAGTTATTCTCCTTTTGATCTCCGCACTGATGTTGTTGTCCGTGTCTACAGCGGATCCTAGGTAGACGAAGTCCTGTACTACCTCGAAGTTATGTCTGTCTATTGTGACGTATTGTCCAATTCGTCGAGGTTCTGTATCCTTGCTTGATGACAACATATACTTCGTTTTGCCCTCATTAACCATCAAACCCATTTTTGCCGCTTCTGTTTCAATACTCGCAAAAGCACCTATGACATCACGCTTTTTTCTTCCCATTACGTCAATATCGTCTGCATAGGCGAGTAATTGTACAGACTTTTGAAAGATTGTTCCTTTGGTGTTGACGTTTGAGTTTCTTACAATCTGTTCAAGTATGATGTTGAAAAAATCGCATGACAGTTTGTCGCCTTGCCTAAAACCAGCGTGAATTCTCAAAAGTCATCCTGCAAAGTCGTACGAGTTTTGCAGGGATGCCGAAACTAGACATGGTTTTGTACAGCTCGTCTCTGTAAATGCTGTCATACGCGGCCTTGAAATCGATAAAAAGATGGTGAGTATCGATATTATATTCTCGGGTTTTTTCCAAGATCTGCCGTAATGTGAAAATTTGGTC
Source organism: Melanostoma mellinum (assembly GCA_914767635.1). Taxonomy (NCBI): domain Eukaryota; kingdom Metazoa; phylum Arthropoda; class Insecta; order Diptera; family Syrphidae; genus Melanostoma; species Melanostoma mellinum. The sequence goes on along the minus strand of OU612059.1, from coordinate 87,470,831 downwards.
TATTGTGGACTTCTCTGGTCTAAAATCACATTGATAAGGACCTATCAAGTTGTCATCCTGCAAAGTCGTACGAGTTTTGCAGGGATGCCGAAACTAGACATGGTTCTATACAGCTCGTCTCTGTAAGTACTGTCATACGCGACCTTATTGAGATCGATAAAAAGATAGTGTATATCGATATTATATAATGTGAAAATTTGGTCTATTGTGGACTTCTCTGGTCTAAAACCACATTGATAAGGACCTATCAAGTTGTTGACGTGGGGTTTCAGACGTTCACATATTACAGCAGACAAGATCTTATAAGCGACGTTAAGGAGGCTTATCCTTGTATAACTGGCGCAATTGTGAGGGTTTCCCTTCTTTATGATCGGGCATACGATACTGAGGTTCCATTCATCGGGCATGCTTTCTTCCGACCATATCATGCAGATCAGCTAGGGCATGCTCCTTTCCAACTGGTCTCAAGCTGCCTTGAAGAGTTCGGCATCAAGGCCATCTGCACCTGCAGTCTTATTTGATTAGGTTTCATCTACAATGCATTTTATGCTCCTATTGTTATGTTTAAATAAAATGAAATTGAATATAAAATGTAATAGGCAGTACTTCCTTTACAATCATTGAAATAAAATCATTCATTTAATCCAAATGAAACGATTTCTAGTCTTGGATGGTAGTAAGTTCAAATTGTGTCTATTTGATCGACTGACACAAAAAGGACCAGCTCTGAAAAACCTAGCTCAAGAGTCAAGAAATATTTTACTAACAAATTCTCGATCATCGAAATTTCAATGCTTATGTCGTTTTAGTTTACAAGTTTTAGACATTTAAGAGGAAATAAAACTCAATTTCTCAATGGTATGGCCAAAAACTATAAGCTTTCCATTGACTGCAACATAATGGCTGGCTTAATTTTTGAAGAACTACTTGCCATTGATTCTCTCTGCACAGTCAAATTTTCGTGTGTTCTTAAAATCCAAAACTATTTGATTTACGAGATAAGGTAATATGTCGAAGGATTTGGATGATACAGGTAATCAAACTTTCCCTTCTTTTAATTTAAAAAAATATATATTTTTTTTTGTGAAAATTTTCAGAATTTTCGTCTAAAAATCTTTTTAAAAAATTTTATTTTAGCTTACAAAGAAGGGCCGTTTGTAACACAATTATGTTAATTTTGTGAAAAAAAAACAAAATTTTCAAAATTGAATAAGCCGCCTAATATCTCATATTATAGTGTTTTTGAAAGTAAGTTTACTTTTCTTTAACCAACATTTTAGGTCGAGTTGGCAAATAATTTTTGAGTAATCAAGTTCAAAGTTATAATTTCTCAAAAACTTCCAAGGATTTTATTTGAAGAAAAAAAAATTTACCTTGAGATTTCATTACTCAAATTCCATTCCCTAATTCAACTCAAACTAAAGTGTTAATCAAATAACAAAATATTAGATTTCAAAAACACTATATAGAATTGATATGGTAGAAGGGGGCTTAGTTGAATTCCAATAATTTTTTATTAAAATTCAGCCATTTTTTTTATAAAAGTTACCGTCCCACACAACGTTTACGAGCTACGATTTTGCAACCAAAAAATTCATAATGCGCCACTGTGCCGCGTCTCAACAATAGCCGAGTTCGCACTGTACAATTATTACCCGTTCCCAACGAGAACTTCATCGATCAACAAAATTTTCTTGTGAAAATCGTTATCGTTTTGGCTTATTCGAACGTACGACGCGCTTGATGATCGCTCGGCTTCAATTCTAGCACGAGTTGAATTTTGTAAGGCAGCAAAATCAACTCCAATTGTTGTGTGCGATGGCGAATGTACTCATTAGAATCTTCTTCAATACTCCGCTCCGCAGCAGCAATAGCGACTTCGGATCGCCCTGTACAGTGTCCTTATGCGCCTTATCCACTAGAACTGGAGAAAGCTGGTTTAAGGAGTTTCAAGCTTCACTGGTTCGGGAGTTACCTTGAAAATAGGTCGCAAAAAGTGAAGATGAATGGATCGACGTAAGGTTTCTTAATTTGAGTGTACGACAGGGTTCTGTCCTGGGTCCAATTTAATTTTAGTCTACATCAATTCCCTTTTTGGTCTTAGTTTCAAAGGTTTACCAACTGCTTCTGCTGATGACATTGCGTTTTCATATGGCACTTGCCACTTATAGTCCTTTAGACCTCGTTCCCAATATTAATAGGGATCTAGACCTATTGCGACTTTGGTTATATAAACATAATTTAATTTTGAGTTCGTCCAAGACCAAGATAATGTTCTACAGTTTATCTTCATCTAAAATGTTGAATGCAAATGTTTGCTTCCATACTCCAGAGTGTTGTAAATTCAAACTGTTTACTTACCCCTGTTTGTCTGAGTTCTCTCCTCCCTCCTTTTCTTGTGATTTGAACTGTAGTGATAAATGTTTTTTTAGTGGAGAAATATTTGGGACTGATTCTAGATTCTATGACGAGTTTTACAAATCATGCTGAATCCCTGAAGAAGTATTTCGGCTGTACCCACCGATATTTTTATTATTTGCGTAATGTATTCTCAACTAAAATTTTAAAGACAATTTACTACGGTATTTTCCATTCTAAGTTACAATAAGGAATTGCTTGCTGGGGTGGTGTATATCGTAACAAAATACAACCACTTTTAGTATTGCAGAAATACGTCGGTCGTTAGAAAAATTTGTCGTAAGTCTGATAGGCGCTCTAGCTCTCCTCTGTTCTGTGCTCTTAAGATACTTACTATACCAGTTCGTCATTTATACTGTTTCAAGGTGCTAAAAACATTCTATATGAAGTCGGGCAATTTCGATTTTCTTTAAATTTCGAGGTACAATCTTCGTGTCTACTATGTTTTATTGGTTGTTTAACCCTAGTTTACGTTTTGGGGTTCGCACGAACCCCAACACAAGTTTGAATGCTTACAACTTTTTTCTTAATCATATTTTCGACCTTCTTATTTTCTTTACGTTTTTCATTGAATTTTCAACATAGCGATTTAAGATAATTTTCTGGAATTTTTTTTCTAAAAAAAACCCACAAACCAAACTTGGGGCTCGTGCGAACCCCACTATGGTTCCGGCTTGTTATACAGCCTGAAATAGCCTTCACAAGATTGTGCTGTGTTGGTAGTAAAACGACCTGTTTACATATTTGGTTTTGGAACATAAGATACCAATGCCATTCTCTGCTAAAAACCAAAAATGAATGAACGGACAGTACTGATCTGATCTCAATCAATAAGGACAATAACTGTACCTGGAACGTTTTTTAGAAGCGTTAAAATGTGGCTTCTTTCCTTAGACTATGTTGCTCTGGAATCTTGTATTTCTGATGTTTTTGGTTAAACTTTACTTTCACATTTCAAATTTTTTAATACTTTTGTTATTTTTGCTTACATAAATTTTTTTTCAAAATGTATTTAATTTGAAATTACATGTTGTTTGCCATCAAAACCGAGCATAAATCAAGTAACAACTGTCAAAAAGACAAACTCCGAAAAAAGTATTGCCAGAGGGAAAACTACACGTTTAAAATAATTGCCCATTATTTGAAATTCTATACTTTTATCACCAGAATGACGATGCGAATTTGATAAATTTTTTGTATTCGTTTTTTGGTGGCCTCCGTCAAAGCAGTCCAACGCTTTGAATTTAAGCCTTGGAATTTTTATAATTTTCATATTTTCACCTTAGTCAATGTAATGTCTCCAGGTAAATTGTAAAGCAATCTCTTTTCAACTACACGAACTTTTTTGTACACACACAAAATAAAACTCAAAAGCCCGGCTGTTATATCTAATCATTTCCTGTGCGTCACTCTTCCTCTTATTACTACCATGCATCGTTTCCATTGTTTTCGACTGCCTTGTGCTTAAAATAGATTTTTGTACGTGTAATATTTATCGGATACAGAATTAACTATAAAACACATAGGAGAGAGAAGTCCTAGCAAAGGGTGAAGTTTCCCTTTTGGTTGAATCTCGTGCGCATTGTCTGCGTACCTAAGAAGAGAATGAGCTTGGAATTGATATATTTCCAGGGAGTAATATAAGCTTCTCTGATCCCATCGCTCCATTAGAAAATTAACAATTTTTCAATTAAAATCAATACATGCGCACAGACATGTGATATGTACTCGCTTGCAAAGTATTTGTAAACAGTTTGGTTGAATGGTATTTTGTGAGGCCAATGCCGACGGAGCCTTGCATCTTAGCTTAGTGGTTAGTGGTGTTGCGTTGGTGGGAAAATATGATCATTTTAGGTTCATTAAAATGGGATTATAACATTGTGGTTGTTGCAATACACGTGAGTTACTTTGAATTGTCGATATTTGTCACTAGTTCGACTCGTGTTGTTAATTTAGGCATAAATATATATTTTCCGTACAATTTGGTAACAAAAAAACCTGTCAATGCAAGAACATCACGCAACTAATTAATCAGCAGACGGACAAATAATATCAAACAGCAACGTTATAGCATGTCTGCCTGTTAGCTGTGGTAGCTCGAGATTCGAATTCCAGAAACATAAAACTGTTTTCTGCGGGTATCGCGTTTTGCGATGGATTCGCAGATCAGATCTACCGAGTGTGTTTGTTACACTACCTACCACGAAAATTGCTTTCTCGTAATCGGCATAAGATTGTAGGTCTTTGAAATTCGTTCGCCTTAGTCTCTTTTTTTATATGACTCTGGAACAACGGACTCAGTTAAGTTCTGCTCGCCTATAGTTCGAGCAGGCGAACGAGAGGGATAACGCGATACGAACGAATGACTCTCAGGTACAGATACAATTAAAATGCTGCCAATAAGAGTATCGTCCCTCCCTATATGAAGAAACTTAATGCTGCTTGGCCCATAAATGTATGCAATGCGCTTAAGATTTAAACTAGCAAGAGGACTGACTATACCTACAAAAAAAAATTTTCCAAATGACATTTCATCCATCTCAACTTGACGTGCACATGTCACCAAATGCAAAACTTATTGTCATCCGTACAACCAAACTGCTTTTTAGATGGTTATTGTGATTATTTTAGAAACACTCCAACCACCTGCCGTGCCAAAATGATTAACAAATTTATCTGCGGTCGACAGATTTTCTATTCTCCCTCACCTCCAATCAAATGGACCACCCACAAGTTAGATGTTTTCAAGTCTTATATCGTGACGAACGGTAAATATATTTATCCAGAGTAACCAAAATGAGAGTTTTCAGAGAATAAAAAAAAATCGACTTTGCCTAAGGGTGAGCTACCGTGGAACGTGGATAACCATTTGAGCCAATGCCAGTGCGCTCCTTTAGCTTTTGTGTGTGGAGAGGGTGAAACTTTGGCCATAGTTGTCGGCTGGCCCGAATGATGAGTATTGAATGGGTGAAAATTGCCATAAAAACAGTCTACAATGGACGTGTTAAATGTGTACACGAAAGTATAAAAGCTATTTGCGGAGGGTTGGAAAAGGAGAGCTCGTTTGTTGTTTGGGGGGCAAAAGGTGGTAAGTTATGTAGTTGGATTTTGTGTGGTGCTAGTGACAGGTTAATTGGTTGCAGAAAATAAGAATTCACGAAACGCCTACGAAAATTGCTGCCGCACACCAAAATTGATAATAATTGGAAATTATATTTGTGAACAAGATTGCTTTGTTCTGAAAAGATAATGGTGGGCGGAATTGAGTTAAGAGCAAGTCAATTGACAGAAAATCTACACCCCTTGTCTTTAGCAAATTCAGATTGAAGCTGCTAGGTTTTCTTTCTCCACAAATAATTACAGAAAAGCCACACGCTGCCATATTCCGGGACTACCTATTGCAAATTATTTTATTACTGCTTTAAAAGGTGAACTTGTGTGGGCATTTCTCCACACACAGAAAAATAATCGTGTAAAATCAAAAAAAAATAGGATAGATTCAACACTTTTTGGGTATGATTTTGCTCTAATGGAGTTTCGTGTTGATTTAAAATGATTTTCTTGTAAAACAAACGTAAATTCTTATCGTTTTTAAATAACTTGATATCAGCTTAATTTGAAAAGATTATCGTATTGATATGACTCGTTGATTCCTGTTGAATCAAAATGACTACCCTTTTAAAATAATACAAATATCCTCTTGAATCAAATAGATTTTAAAATTGAAATAAATCGATGATCCTTGTTAAACCAAAATGATACTCACCTTAAAACAAATTAAGAATTCGAATTGATTCAATTAGGCTCTCATGTCAAAATAACATGATAGTTACTTTCAAAACAATTCCTTGTCGTATTAAAACAACTTGAATTCCTCAATATGTTTTCGTTTTAAAGTAAGATGAGAGTGAACAAGAATTGAAATGACTCTAATACATAATGCAATTTTTTTAAGTTATATATTATTCGGTGTTATTTTATTCTTTAAAATTACATACATTCAAATAATATATAATATTTATTATATCGGCCCGAAATGAGTCAATTAAGTAATTATTATCCTTGTAATATTGTTTAACAGCTTTGGCCTTTGAGTTTTCTTCCAGAAGATTTTCAAGTTTCTAAAATATAATAGAACCAAAAAAAATTAGAATACTCTCAAAATGTTTGAAATATTAATTTTTACTTTGGATAATTTAGAATTTGAATAGGTACTCGTTGATGGCGTTGGTGTGAGACAAACACTTGATTGGGTTTTTAACCAGGAAACGACTTTACTGGCAATGGAGTCCGACAAAGTTTCATCGTCAATCCCAAACTGCAACGAAAAGAATATTATAGTTTACATTAAACAAAACTTTTTTAAGTTCGATAAGGATTGATTAATACCTCAGTTTTCCTCCAGATAAACAATTTTTCTCGGAAACATGCTCGCAGGCCAATAGGTGGTATTGCTCCTTAAATATCTTCTTTTGATAAATACCGCAAACTTGGCTTCAGTCCAACACTGACACTGATGGTGGCAAATTAAGGATTATATTTCCTTGGTCGTCTTTCTCGTACGTCAATGCATCACTTAAAATAGTGTGCCGCCCTTGAATGAACACAAAATCACTGTTTTGCAGATCCATTAAAAAAATATAATTATTAAACCACTTTTACACTTTACCTTACACGAACTTCTCCGACCGAAAGCAAAACAAGAATGCCACCAGGACCAGACAAGCAACTGGTGATCAAAAAGATAACAGAACTTTTTTCCTGGTTTGGCAAATTTTGATGTATTTCAAGATTTCAACACGATTTGATGCAGTATGAACACTACTCCCTCTTACTTCAACACGATTTCTTTTTGTTTTTAAGCGATTTAATATTGATTGGCTACTAAACAGTTTTCGAACTGAGACGCGCAGTCAAATAAATTGAAAGTAAAGCTAAAATGCCAATGCAAGCAGACAAGGGGTAGTTGAAAAAATAACGGATCTTTTTCGTTGGTTTGGCAAATCTCAGCGTATTTCAACTCAATATCATGTAATATGAACACGACTCCCTTTTATTTCAACACAATACTTCTTTTTTAAACGATTTCATGTTGATTGAATACTAAAAAACAATAATCTATCGTGTTGATTTTACATTGGACCTGTATTCTGTTTTAATCCGATTATTAATACGACTCCCGTTTATTTCACCACGATTTACATTTCTTTTAATCTGAGGCAAAGTATATTTTAAACGAAATACTTTAAAAACAACACTAAATTAATAATAATGACATTTCAAAAAGATATCGTGTCAGATTAATCACTAAAAATATCAATTTAAAACGAAATCTTTTTAAATCTAAATGAAAGAAAATTTGATTTAAGAAATATGCACCATTGTAAAAACAATAATTTGTCGGGTTGATTTTAGATTGGGTTATTTTTCTGTGTGCACTAAATGGAAAATCGCTGTCCCAAGCAAATTTTATGTAATAAATTTAAATTTTTTGCAGCTTTTTGTATCAGCTTATTTAGATATTTAATAATGTTATATTTGAACAAATAAACCCCCAACACCCCAAAAAACAGTCCTCTGGTACGTCTCTTTTAAAGAATTACAAGCCTTGTTACCAATATTAATTTTTTTTGCCGTTGATAACTGAATAAAAAATATTCAAATACATAAAAATAACATTAAATATCTTTATACTACACAATTATATTTTTTACAATATAATTTATTCAAAATATCTATGTGCGAATGCAGTCCTCAAATTTTTAAAACAGTCCCCTATTAAAATTTGAAAACCGCGCTGAAGTCAAATTTTGTTTTGGCGCGAAACATTTAGATCGTGAAACGAAACGCAATCGTCCGGTTGTGGAGCTAAGCGAGCAGCGGCCATTTTTTTTTAGTGTGACGACTGCATCTGCTAGTTATCCACGCGTCTCGGCCGTTAGGGAAACAGTCCCCTGGTAAGCCTTTTTTATACTTTTTAAACAGTTTTAATAACGACAACTTGTTTAAAATACACAACTGTTTCGATAATCTGATATGTTTAAATGATTTTGTTTTATTAAATATTTATGAAAAAATGACAGTCCCTTGGCCAACAGTCCCCTGTCATTTCATAGCATGGTTGTGATAAATGATTAGCTGTAGTAATTTTTCTTTGTTTATATTTTAGTTTTTTATTATTATAAAGACTGACTTTAGTGTCATACAATTAGTTTTAAAAAATCGGTGAACTAAGGAGTTAATTTTGTTAAGTTTAACACAAATGTTATTAGCCCTAAAAAAATTTACTTTATAAGTAAAACTTGTTTTAGTACTGTTGATTTATTCCAAAAAATTGCATATTTTAAAAACGATAAAGAAAAATAAAGACTTTGATTACTTTAATAAACCAAAATACTCGTTTTTGTCCTTGAAACATATTCCAATAAATAGTTACAACAGTCCCCTGTCAGGGTTTTGCATAAAATCGTCCACAACTAAAAAACAAAGAGGAAAATGTGTGGGCTTTTTAAAGATATATATTTAGTATGCTATTGCCCTTCATTTAACTAACAAATATTCTCAATATTTCATAAAATTTGCTAAGGACACCCCTGTATGGACGAATTTCCAAATAGCAGAGAAACACCCGTGTAAGAGAACTTTGTCTCTTTTTTTCTGAGGACTACTAAGCATTACAAAACTTGTTCTTTCACTTTTCATTCAGCCATTATCTTTTCACTGTGAAAATAGCAGAGCTATTTTCTCGAAGTTCTAAACTATTTCTTCTATAGACGTAGAATTATGAAAATAGTTATTGATCGAATTGCAGTTATAGCTGCTTCGTTTATCTCCCTTCATTTTTTACATTGTCAGAAGGCATAATTCCTTCCAAGGCTTAAACAGACTTTAACCTTCTACATATATGGGATTTCTTGAAGGTAGAGGCACATTGTTGGCAGATGATGAATGAAAAATAGCAGCTGATAGATGATTTATAACAGATGACAGATCAGATAAATAAAAAATAAATAAATAGGGAGCGAGGAGCCCCAGGGCCGGGCGCGTTTCTTACAAGTCACAACCATGCCTTGTGAGGGAATGGAGGGGACCTACAATTTTCTGCCCGCTCCGAACGGCGAATCGAGAAAGCGCTTTTCATGGCAATGAATACTAACGGAGGATTTGCCAATTCCTCGCGAAAGGCGATACGTACACTATACACAACTCCTAAAATAATTAAACCAATAGATATGTTCCGAAGCAAATGCAATTTTTCATTGAATTTCTTGTAGTATCAACTATTTTTTTACCAAACATAAAATTAGAATACATATTAATGCTACAAATGAACAAAAGACTAATCTTCGGACCATAAATTGTATGTGCCGGAAAGCAATAGGTTATGCAGTTCCCATCTTTCACTACGCAACTGGACGTCATTGGTTGATATGGACAGCATTGTATCTGACTTCACTGGAGCGTATAGAAGGATGAAATGTTGTCGCTATTAAGTAATACTTCTATGAGAGCAGTTGATTTTAGAGATATTAGTACTATCAATCCTCATTTATGTCATTATTGGCTTGGTATTACCCCTACAGAGTTTAGGGAACTGCAGAGTATTGTACAACAAACCATTGAGCTTCTTACCTTTTTGGCAAAATTAAGGTATGACGATAGTGATCGTAGACTTTCCTGTCTCTTAAACATGCGCATCACACGACTGTAGGACAGTACCTTATTTTATATCATTTAACTTGGGTTTTCAGCATATAACTGTTGAGTAAGTATCCAGAAGGAACAGACAGATAAATTGGGCTGAACGTAAGCTTTCATTCGCTACTAGTCTCATAGGTATGTACGCCCTGGGCCCAAATATAACACCACCTCCTTTGCAATTCGGAAAACGTGTAAATACTATTTCATACCGTTTTCTCAATATCTTTGATATTTATTGTGCGACTAGAAAACAAAATGTGTCCAAGACAGGTAAAGATGTTTGTTTTTTTTTAAACTGCTTTTCTTTTAAATGAAAAAATTTTTTTTAAATCAATTGAGCGGTTTGAAAAGCGAGTGTTTTTAAGCTTTGCTTGAGTTTTGACTAGTATCGTCTGTTTCGGTAAAAATTTAGCAGTCACACTTTTGACATATTTTTTAAATATAAATGTAAAAGCGGAAATGCTTAAGCTTTAATCGAAAATTAAAAGTAAAAAATTTTGAAAGAGTGACAAATGACAATTGTTGTTTTCGGTGATACCCGTGATAAGATATGCATCGCGCAGTAATCTGAAAACAAATTGGGCTTAATTATACCAAAATAATTCGAAAATGTTAAACAAAATTCGTACTCGAAATTTTTTTAATTTTTTTTTTTTTTTTTTGCTTTAAGTATTGAAATCTTGAAAGCGAATTGGGATGTTGCAAAATTTTATTTAACATTTTCGTAAAAGTAAAATTAAATTTGAGTTAATTAAGCTCATTTCATTGTCCAGTAGCGGAGTCTATCCAAAATTTACCAAAGTAAGGCTAACATTGTTTTCGAAACTTTTAAAATTTCAATTGTCCAAACCTGTATAAATAAAACTAAACCTGCGCCGACGTCTTCTGTGCTGTAAATTAACTTTCAATTCAATTTTGGCGCCAAATTTTCCTCAATCCTAATGACACAATTAACATCGATGATAGCTGATAATTAATGGTTTCACTCAAACAAAATAATCTTTCAATATTTGCTCCTTGTTTCCATGCCAAGTGAGGTAAATGTTACTTCGAAGCTCTAGCTCAAAAAAAGGAATACAAAAACAATGTAAGTGTTTAAAAAAACACGAAGAAACCCTTTTTACTTGTGTTTTCCACCGCACCCTTTACGTGTCTATCTGGAAAAAATAACAAATTACGGTCTTGTCAGTCCGTTAATGAATCCGAGGAGGGTAAAGCTAATGGCTGTGAAAAGTGAAAAAAAAACAATGGAAAATAGGATTTTGTGCCGTTGGGCATGGGGCGAATGGAAAAATCCTTCATATCTGTCGCTAATTGTTAAACAAGCAATTAGTCATTACTAAGAAAGAACGAATCGGGTTGGCTGGTCAACCTTTTTGTTATTTAAAATAAAAAACACTTTTACTTTAGTTCGATGATAAATTAGTGTTTTCGATTTTCTGCGTCTTGAATTTATGAGAGAACGGGATAGGCAAAAATAAGCATTTTAAACATTTGGCAGATGCTGTAACACTAAGTACCGAATCGTTGGCCTATTCTCAAGCTCTTTTAAGTGCTGGGTCGTTTCGAGTGTTAATTTTGCTACTCACTTTAGCTGTGCCTTCTTGTGGGCTTAACAATAGCTACGCGGCACAATTTAATAACCACACAAAGCAAAACTCGTAGCCAAAAAACCAACAGCACACATACCATACCACTCTTCCCTTATTATCTTATCAAGTGTCAAACGAGTCCAATTATTAAAACACTTTTTTATTTTTTATTACTTAACGCCCAGTTGCATGAATACCAAACCTCCAATTTGATGACTCTGCAGATTTTCCACACGTTTAAATCTCAAGTGGTTGACTTGTGTATGTGTATGTATGGGTGTACTTTTCTTTTCAGTCCTTTGGTTAACTTACTTTTTTTCATATTTTGTTGTTCAAAGTAAACGAGATCAAAATTCCACAGAACTAATTTTAAAGAAGGCTCCCCATTCGTTTGTAGGGAAGACAAACCGACGACGACGACGTCATGTCTCCAGCAGTTCAACTCGTGTACGATGAGATCAGTGCAGACACAATGAAAGTCCACTTATAATAAATAAGCTGTGGCAATGAAAAATTCTACTTTGAAAATAGTAAATTACATGTATTTTCTGCTCCCTAACAATATGCAATTACACAAACTTGATGAATCAACTATCAAAATGATATGATCTTTTCTAGTTCAGTGCTCAGATAGACTGTGTGCTACATTTGGGTGCGAGAATGCTTATTTAAGGTTTTTAATTGGATGTGGATTGAATGAAATTTATTCCGCCTGGGGTTATTGACATTGGTTCAAAACTCTTACTTTCAGTGTTTAGCTCTTTCTATGTTTTAAGCTTCGACAAACTTTTTCGAAGTACTCAGGTAACCGAGCAACCGAGCGTTACCGTGTACACATTTATGAATATTTGTTAAATCGTTTATAAGTTAGGTCATGACGATAAAGCAACACTTTAGCAGGAAATTGGGAATAGTTTGGGTCCCCTTCTCCACTTTCTAATGCAACTTTAGCGTAGTGAAGACTTTTTTATTTTGCTCACGTAAGTAGACACCTACACAGTGGCGTAGATAGGGGGGGATCAGGGGGATATATCCCCCCCCCCCCCCCCCATTGGGATCGATAATTTTTCAACACAACCAGTCATAAACCAAAAAAGTAAATAAAGCACACCGTGAAATCTGGTACCTACTTCCCACGCGAATTAAGTTTAAGTCTTATTAGTACTATAGGATTGTACATTCTATACTTCCATTCTACGGGGAAAATACAAAGTCAACTTCATCTGAAAGAAATTATTATTTCAGTAAATCACCTAATCTATTGAATCCCTTTTTTAATATCGTTTTTTTTTTTTTTGACGACTAGTATGAATAAAATCTTTTCTCTTAAAATCTCTAAAACAGCAGTTTACCAAACGCAAAAATTGCTGTATTAACAATCCAGGTAATGCTCTTGCAAAGCTTATACCTAGTGGAAAATCTTCGAAATTGTGATCTGTGCCCCTGTGCACCGATAAACGGTTGAAAATGGAACGAAATTCTATGAATTTAGTAGGATTTCGATCCATTTTCCACCGTTAATCGCCTGCTTTTATGTTTTATCGAGGCGATAGTTGCAGAACAGTGCCCCTGGACATTTCTTTTTCGATCGGCCAAGAGTACGACGGAGCAAGCAATATGTCTGGTCGATACAATGGTGTTCGCCAACAATTTGCTACGCATGCTCTGTACGTCCTTGTCAATCCTTGCTTTATCTGTTTACAGCAAAATACCAGCCGTAAGAGTCCGTCTAACCACAACTGAAGCAGTTGACAATTATTTCAATACACAATACAATACAAGAAAAGATATGTTGTAAAAAACAGTAAGCGATAGTGAAGAGACTCCACAAAAATGATATTAAAAAGGCTAAATCTGACGGGATGGATCTCAAAATATCAAGCAGTTGAAGATTTTGAGGAGCTTTTTTCGTTTGTGTTTAAAACTCTTGACCAAAGAAGAACATTAGAAAGTGACGCAAGGAACTTAAAAAACGCTTGTAGCGGCTATATATCTGAAAAGGTAAAATACCGATAGCTTGGTAAAATCTCTACCACGATCTATGCTGTCCGAGGACTGCAGTAGCTCGTTGAATAGGCAAATTAACAAACTTAATTAGTTTCCCGTATCGAAAATGAAAGATGAGTGTTTGCTCAGTAAAAATTAAGTTTTTCTCTTTATTATTTTCTCTTTTAATGTTAATCTCTAATATAAAAAAAATCAAAGTCGACAAATTGTGCTCACTCCACAAAATTATGCTATCCGTAGGACTACAGTAATTTTTAAAAAGAGAGGGCAAAAGTTGCACTACACGAGACAAATCATGCGAGAAGCGCAGCAACTTGTATAATACTTTCACTAGTGACGGTATTGAAAACAACCGTCGACCAGAGCATCACAAAAGTGCTAATGACTTGGGAAACTAATTTTCTAGAGACGGTATTGTATACAACCTTCGACTAGAGCGTTAGTCACCAAAGTGCGAATTGTCGTGATCGGGTGGGCCCTTTTATACAAATTCTAATGGAGCTTTTTCGTGGAGGGAGTTTACAAAAGCTTTTATCATATGGTTTTGTTCGAATTCGAAATAAAAGTTTACATCGAAATAAAAGGCATTGCCAGATCTAAATTTAATTTACTCGAACATTGAAATTGAATTTATTAAATTATGTTGAAAAGTAAAAAGTATTATTGTTCAAAAATTACGTTAAATGCGTTTTAATTAAATAAAAAAATAAACTTTGTTGTTACATTCTCCCCCTCTGGCGCGGAGATCGTCTCGATGAGGCGACAGGAGTGTTGTTCTTTGCTGGTCGTCCTCGTCTTCGCAGAGCTCGGAGTGGCTGTTGATCATCGTTATCGTTGGCTGGTTTGTACTTTGTGAGAGAAGACACATGATATGTGCCCAACGGAACAGTCGGATTGTCTTTAGCAGCAATTTGATATGTACTGACCCCTAATTGTTTAATTATAAGATACGGTCCATCTCGTCGTGAAACGAACTTTGATGTTAACTTTTTGGATGCTTGGCTCAGTACATGGGTGGTGACAAATACTAAGTCTCCTACTTCTAGTTTTGGTTGTGGTCGTCGTTTTCTATCGGCATATCTTTTGTTGTCGTCCTGTTTCTTTTCAGTGGTCTCTCTTAAGGGCCAACTATAATGCACTTTGCCGAGCTTACGCCTACTTACGCGAGCGAGCCAATACACTATTTTATATGACAGTAACTATAATAGACGTTCTACTCAGTTTCGTTAAATTTCGCTCACTTTCGCGCAATTAAGCAAGAGCCATTGGATTGGCTCGAACTTACGTAAATGTCAAATTAAAAGCGTATCAACCATAGAAGAAGAAAAGAAGAGAGAAAACAAACACTTCTGCCATTTGTCTACATTGTGTGGTGTGGTTTGCCTTTTTTTTGTGTATCTCTTCTGTGGTATCAACTGAACTCAAATCAGCTCAACGCATATTTACATGTTAAGTAGCCAGAATCCATTATAGTTGCTCTTTGTTTAACGAACACTTTCGGAAACTTTTCGTCTGGTTTTTGACACTAGCCTAAGCTGAGCTAAGTGCATTATAGTTGCCCCTTTACTTGGTCCATTACCTCTGGTAGGCGTTTAAGTTTAGGAGTAATTTGTGGCAAGAAATTTTCTGACTGCATAATTGTTCTCAGATCATGTTGTACATCGTCGATAGTTCGAAGTTCTCGTCCAAAGGTATGGTAGGATGCTGTATACCCCTTACTTTGACATTTGGCGGTGTTTAGGGCAAATCGAATAGACGGTAGGTCATCAGCCCAAGTAGTGTGGTTGTTACCGACAAGTATGGCAAGCTGAGTTTTTAGATCTCTATTTTTTCTTTCAACAGGATTAGCTTCTGGGTGGTACACTGGTGTCAGGGTTTGTCGAATACCAAGGCAGTGCGTCAATTGTTGCATCAGTGATGAAATGAACTGGGAACCGTTGTCTGTTAGAAGTTGTCGTGGAATTCCATATCTTAGGAAAACTTCATTCAATAGGGTGATAGCGCAGTTTTTGGCAGTAGCTTCCTTGAGTGGAAACACCTCGGTCCATCGGCTGGCAAGATCTTCAGCAATGAGTATCCATTGGTAGTTGCCATTGGTTTTCGGCAAAGGTCCGAACAAGTCCACAGATAGAACCTCAAAACGTTGGTTACTTGACACTGTTTGCAGCAAACCGGAGGGTTTCATGTTACTCGGTTTGTACCGTAGGCAAGCGAGACAATTTCCGATATGTTTGGTTGTATCGTTTCGCATTCCAGGCCAGTAGTATCGCGAGGCTATTCTTGCAAAAGGTTCTGTCGATGCCATAGTGGCCTGCTGTAGCTGCATCATGATAGTTATTTAAAACGGTTGTCCTTTCTTGTAGTGGAACTACTAACTGAGCATTTTCTGCGTCGGATTCCGAAGAATATCTATAAAGTATTCCATCATTTACGATATATCCTCGAGATGTCCATCGTGGTAAATTCTCGTCGTTATTTTCGAATGATTCAATTATGTTCTTTAATTGATCATCTTGTAGCTGTGCATCTCGGATTTCTTTGGATTTTCTTGTTGGTAAATCGATGTGAAACGAGCATATTTCGCAATTATTTTCTTTATGTGTTTTGTCTATACACTGAGGTCGTGAATCGTGATAACATATCTGCGATCATGTTTGTTCTTCCTGGTGTGTATTCTATTTTAAAATTATATGGCTGTAATTGCAAGGCCCATCGAGCAAGTCTACCAGTTTGTGACTTCAGGCTCATAAGCCATTTGAGCGGTTGATGGTCCGTTATTAAGGTGACTTCTCCTCCTTCAATATATCCTCGGAACTTGTTGACTGCCCAAACTATGGCTAATGCTTCACGTTCAATAGTCGAATAGTTGCGTTCAGCAGTAGTTAAAAGTCTCGATCCGTATTCAATTGGGTGTTCACCCGCGCTCTCCCCCTGGACTAAAACAGCACCTATTGCATAGCCACTGGCGTCAGTTTTAAGGCGGAAAGGTTTGTCATCGCAAGCTTGCTGTAGTATGGGTGCGCTGGTGAGTTAGGACTTCAAAGTATCAAACGAAGTTTGTTTTTCTTTTCCCCATTTCCATAAAGCATTTTTCTTTGTAAGAGAGCTCAATGGTTTAGAAATTTCAGCAAAATTTTTTATGAACCGCCGGTACCATGAACATGTCTGCAAGAAGGACAATACATGCTTCGGATTCTTTGGCTCGGGTCGGTTAGAAATTGCAAGTGTTTTCTCAGGGTCAACTTGTATACCTTCATTGGTAATTAGATGGCCAAGATATTTTAGTTTCGAACAACAAAATTTAGATTTCTTTCTATTTAGATCGGAAATGTGTTCTTCAAAACTGCTGGAGCATATTATCAAATCGTCGAGGTAAGTGAGCAGAAGTATATTTACTAAGCCGTTTCGGAATTTATCCATTAGCCTTTGGAACGTTGCAGGTGCGTTGCGTAAGCCAAAAGGCATGCGTTTGAAACGAAACATTCCAAATGGAGTAATGAAGCCAGTTTTATCCATGTCTGCCTCTGCAACTTTTATTTGGTAGTAGCCTAATTGTAAGTCCAAAGTTGATTTGAACTGAGTCTTTTTTGTTGAATGAAGAAGATCATCAATTCTGGGTAGTGGGTATGGAGCAGGCACAGTAAGTTTGTTTAGTTGTCTGTAATCGATACAGACTCTTATTCCTCCATCCTTTTTGGGTACCAGCACGACAGGAGCTGCCCATGGAGTTTCACATTCTTCTATTATTCCATTTTCTAACATTTTTTCCAATTCTAGTTTGAGTTGGCCTTTCCTTGTAGGCGAGAGTCGATAAGGATTCGTTGATACAGGACTATGATTACCTGTGTTGATTCTGTGAACCGTAAAAGGTGTTGCTTCAGTGATAGCATCGAAAACACTTACTTCGTCAGAAAGTAGTTGATTCAACTTGTTTCTATTTTCAACGCAAAGTTCCACTGCTTCATCCTCACGTAGAAGAACATCAATAGCAAGTATCTCAGTAAAGTAAGGTTCCAATACAATGTCTTCCTCTTTTTGCTTCGGTTGCGCTTCTTTTGGTTTCTTTGTTTTTTGTAATGGTGGGAACAGATTTTCCTTTTCACTTTTTCTTTCTGGTGTTACTTCGTTATTTCGTAACGAGTTTTGAAAAATTTGCTGAATAGAGTGTGGTGAATAATTGTTGCTTGAAGTTGGTTTATTCCTTTTCTGAGGCAGCTCAGGACCTATGTTTTCATCTGTTACTGGTAATGAAGAAAGTGAAGCAGATGTTTCTGTGCTGTCAAACCAAGTTAGAAAAGCTGATGAGGGTTGTTTTATCCAGCACTTAGGATTTTGTATGACTATAATTTTAGTTCCAGCACTTAGGAGTCAAAGCACACCGAGAAGAATATTAATTCCAGCACCTAGGATCAACAACGAAAAACACAACCTTTCTGCTTGACGGCTAGTTTTATTCTGCTATGTTTTGTGAAATGCAGTATGCATTTGGTACATATGAGTAGCACATTTCAATTACTAAACATGCCGCCCGCCTTGAAATATTAATTTCAAAATAATATAAATAAAAGTTTAAATTTGGCTGGGTCGACCTTAATCTTTTAAACTAATTTTAAAGTTTAAGTTTTCGAATTTATTGTTTAATTAATTTAATCAATCAAATCAATTTAAGTTAGTAAATTCATTCAGATTAATGCAAAATTTTAATATAGAAGTTCTTGATAAACAATGACCTTAAGTTACTGAAACAAGTACTAAACTTTTATTATAATTTCTAATTTAGTTAAGAAGTAATTCATTTTAAATCTTCGAATTCAATAGTTGACATAGTATAATTTCTTTTAATTCTTACGATGAGTAGATTCAATCGTTAAAAAGTTGGCAAAGTTTAGTTATAGACCGCTTGATGATTCCATTTTTGGTTTGGATTGTTGCGACACGAACAAGATCGTCATTACCCCGGTGAACTTCTCGAACTCGACCCATCAGCCATCGTCCTGGCGGTTGATTATCGTCTCGGATAAGGACCAAGTCGTTTTCCTTCAGATTTTCCTTACGTTTGTTCCATTTGACCCTTTGTTGCATTGACGTCACATATTCATCTTGCCAACGCTTCCAGAAAACTTGTTGCAATTTTGCGATTAACTGAAATCTTGATATGAGGGTTGGTTTCACGTTTTCGTAGTCAGCTTCTGATATCAAATGTGAGGTGGTTCCTACCAAAAAGTGCGATGGAGTAAGTGGTTCAAAATCGTCTGCTTCACTGCTCATTGGAACTAACGGTCGTGAATTTAAACACGCTTCGATTTTACATAGTAGGGTTTGAAACTCTTCAAAGCTCAGAATGATGTTTCCAGCAACTCGCCTGATATGAAATTTGGTCGATTTTACCGCAGCCTCCCAAAGACCTCCGAAATTTGGGGCTGCCGGGGGTATAAAGTGCCAATTTATGCCATCGTTTACTGCCGCTCTGTTTAAGCTCTCTTGATTCTTTGCCTTGTCCAGGAATTCCTTGATCTCTCCTAGCCAGTTGCAGGCTCCAACGAAATTCGTACCGTTGTCGCTATACAAATTTTTGCATTCTCCTCTTCTGGCAACGAATCGATGAAGGGATGATAAGAAAGCTTCAGTTGAAAGATCTGATACCATCTCCAGATGAACGGCCTTTGTTGAAAAACAGACGTAGATCGCAATATACACCTTTTGGCTTCTACTGCCCCTCAAACGACGTGGTGTTGCAATGAAGGGTCCCGCATAGTCCACTCCAGCATTCAAAAATGCTTTTTGTTTTTGGAATCTCGCTGTTAGTAGATTTCCCATCAACTGTTGCATTGGCCTTGCTCGATAGCGTTGGCAGGTAGGACAACGATGAATGTATTTTCGAATTGCGTTTCTTGCGCCTAAGATCCAAAACCTTCTTCTTATCACTGCACCTACCAATTGTGGACCAGCATTCAGATATTTTAAATGAGTATCTTCCATGATTTGATTAGTCGTGTAAAGTTTACCTTGTTAGGAACAATAGCTGGGTGACGTTGTTCATATCCAAACGATGCATTGTGAAGCCACCCGCCAACACGAATGATGCCATCTTGACAGAGAATTGGATTAAGCCTCGAGAGTTCCCTTCCAAAAAGTTGTTTTCCCTCTTGCAGATCCACTAGTTGCTCACCAAAGGATCTCAATTGCACTGCTTTCAGCACAGTAATTAACGCCTTTTTCAATTCGATAGTGGTAAGCCAGCCTACTATGGGATCTTCTCCTTTGTCGGTGCCATGAGTTTCGAGCCGTTTATTGACCCTTTTAACCTTGCAATTATTAACAAAGCGAAGAATATGTGCAGTTATCCTGAGCAAACGAGTTAATGATGAATATTTTTCCAAGTCCAAGGTTCCTCGCAACAGATAGCGTTCATTACTATCTTCCTCTCCTCCAACGTGCCTTTATCAGCATGACAAGGTGGAATCGAACAGAATTCAACTGCTTGCTCAGATAAATATTTGGGGCCTCGCCACCAAAGTTGATGATTCAGCAACTGGCTACCTGATATTCCCCTTGAAGCGCAGTCTGCAGGATTATCTTCTCCCCTCACATGAAACCAATTTTCCCTTGGAATCACAGCGTTGATTGTAGCAATGCGGTTTGCGATGAAACTTGCGAATCTTCGAGGATTCCAATTAATCCAGTGCAGAGCTACCATTGAGTCCGTCCAGCCGTAAACCTTTATATCAGCATACTCACGAATTTCGCGCAACCTTGCCACTAACTTCGTCAATAGTAGCGCTGCGCATAACTCCAATCTTGCAATCACCATTACCGGGTTGAGTGGTGCAACCTTCGCCTTTGCCGTTACAAAACTAGTAACCACCTTTCCCTCCTTATTTACGCTTCGCAGATACACTACCGCAGCATAAGCATCCTCCGAGGCATCGGCGAAACCATGCATCTCTAATGTTTCTATATTATGCTGACTATACCTTGCTATTTCAATACTACCAATTTCACTTAAGCCCTTTCGCATCTCATCCCATTTTCTTATATGAGTGGCAGGTATCTCCTCATCCCATCCAACACCCATCTCCCATAAGCGCTGTAACAAAATTCTAAAATTGATCAGATAGGGTGCCAAATAACCTAACGGATCAAAGATTCGAGCCGTCTCAGCAAGTAGGTTTCTTTTACTGTAGCAAGAAATCTCACGCTGCACAATCTTGAAACTAAACGAACCTGTCACCGGATGCCATCTCAATCCCAAAGTTTTTATAGCTTGGTTCGTTTCAATGGACCAGGCCCAGCTAGGCTCTCTTTTCTCCGCAGGAATTTCATCTAATAGTCCTTGGGAATTATAGCACCACTTCCTCAAATTAAACCCTCCTCTTTCAAGCAGCTGGCATAACTGGTGCACGGTTTCTTTAGCCTCCTTTTCACTACTGCAACTGAAGATGAAATCGTCCATATAAAAGTGGTTAGCTATTAAGTCAGCCGCCTCTGGAAAGTCATGCCTTTCGTCTTCACCTAACTGAATGAGCACCCGAGTAGCTAAGTAAGATGCGGGAGTAGTGCCGTAAGTAATAGTCTTGAGCTCGTATTCTCTTATTTCTTCCGTAGGACAGGCTCTCCACAAAATCCGGTGAAAACACGTATCCTCATCGTCCACCAAAACCTGGCGGTATACATTTGCGCAATATCTGCACTAAGTGCCACTGCACCGAAAGAAAAACCTTGGTAAAATCAAACAGGAAACTTGTTTGTTTTTGCATTGTCATTTTATTTACTGAAATGCTACAATTTTCATTGGTTAAATCAACAACGCCATTTTCAATTTCGTGTTTAAACATTGAGCAAAAACATTGTTAAACAACAACGGTTGTGATACTAGAAACATACATGTCCATGATACTTTAACAACGTTTGTGTTTCGTCAACAATTCTGAATTGTTGGTAAAATATGAACATTGTTGATCAAGTATGTTCGTGAGAATTCAGCCACGTTTTCATCTGCTCAACAGATTTAATGCAAAATTTCTATGATAAATGCCTGAATTGAAGTTTGACCTATACATTTGATAGGTCAAACTTCAATTCAGGCATTTATCATAGAAATTTTACATTAAAACTGTTGAGCAAATAAAAACGTGGCTGAATTCTCACGTAAAACATACTATAACAACAATAAAGAATAATTAATTATCCCTTAATATAAAATGGTCACGAAACTTATCATATTGAATTGAAGTTCCGTAATGCGACTTCACGTTTTCTGTGGGCTTACGTATGAAAAATATTGAAATTCAAAATGTTACTGATACTTTAACTATTCTTTATTGATTATAGAAGTATGAACATTGTTGATCAAACATATTGGTGATAGTTCAACAGTGAATTTGGTATTTCAATCACAAACGTGATGGTTTTTGTAATTTCAGCCTTAATTGTTAGTTAAGTATGTTTGTTGTTGATCAAGTATGAAATCAACAATCACGTTGTTGGTTAAAAATTAGAACATATTCAAATCAACTACGAACATACTTAATTTAAACATTTTTATGATACTTACCTGAAAAAAAATTGATCACGGCAGCATACTTGATTTGAACATGCGTTCTTATTTGAATTCATCACGAAACTTGGTTAATTTCACAATTTTAGACGAATTGTTGATTAACAATGAAACATGTTTAAATCAACCAAGGTTTTTTCTTTCGGTGTGGATTTGTCATGAACTGCAGCAGAATGTGCGTTAAATCTCTTTGTAGAACAGGACCAGTTAATAGTTGCGAGTTCAACGACGTTCCTCCGTACGGTGCACAGGAGGCGTCAAAGACAACCCTCAGTTTGGTCGTACTACTCTCTGGTTTGACCACGGCATGGTGTGGCAGATAATAACCTTTGACAGTCTTACCCCTTTCAGCTGTTATTTCCGTCATATGTCCCAGTTTTTGATATTCTTGCATAAATTCAACGTAAAGTTTTCGTAACTCATGGTCTCTGGTAAATCTCCTTTCCATAGATTTGAGTCGGTTCTCCGCTAGGAGCCTTGAATTCCCGTCTAGTATCGCATTCTCCTTAAATGGTAACCTGACGACGAACCTACCGCTTTTATTTCTCTTAACATGCTCCTTAAAGTGTTGTTCGCAAGGATGGTTATCGTATTCATGTGCACTGGCGGCTTTCGGTTCCTCGAGATCCCAAAAACGTTCAAGTAACGCTTTTACCTCTTCTGATACGTGAAATACGGCTCTTCGATCACCTAGCTCATTTTCATCCTCACTTACCAAGACCCAACCGAACTCCGTACCCTGTGCTATGATTTTGTTATCGTCGTTCAAGATCCTTTGCCCGTTCAACGCTCTGAACATTAAACTATCAATTGATTTTGCTGTATAAAAATGGGGATCTGCCAAGTCTATATTCCCTAATCTTGATTTAACATCATAAAATATTTTCCGCTGAGGTAGTTGCTTTGTAATACTTCCTAATATTGACGCCTGTGTTATAGCCGCGAAATTATTCAACCTTGATTTCAGCTCTACACTGAAAAAAAAAGGTACATAATAATGATGAAAAACGTCATCTATTTGATGAAAAATTCGTCAATTTTGATCCAGTGAACCTTTTCATGCATATGATGAAAAGCGTTTCTTCAATATGATGAAGCTTTTAAGCGATGAAACTCGTTCATCATACATCAACTTTGTTCATGAATGTGATGAAAAGTGATAACTTAAATTTCCCCTCCTTTTGTTCATCATATAGATGATTGCATTCATGAATATGATGAAAATTGAAGTAATATAATAAATTTTCATTTACAAATAATCATCAATGTGATGACTGTATTCATCACATTGATGATCGTGCACATCAATATGACGAAAATTTTCGATAAATTTAATGAATTAGTTCATCAACGTGATTCACATTTTCATCATATTGATGATCGTGTACATCAATATCATGAATATTTTTCATCAATACTATAAATATATTCATCGGTATGACGAACATGTTTATCATATTGATGATCGCATGCATCGATACCATGAATATTTATCATCAATGCAATGAATATATTCATCAATATGATGAACATGTTTATCATATTGATGATCGCATACATCGATACCATGAATATTTATCATCAATGCAATGAATTTATTCATCAATATGATGAATATGTTTATCATATTGATGATCGCATACATCGATACCATGAATATTTTTCATCAATACAGTGAATATATCCATCGATATGATGAACATGTTTATCATATTGATGATCGCATACATCAATACCATGAATATTTTTCATCAATACAGTGAATATATTCATCGATATGATGAACATGTTTATCATATTGATGATCGCATACATCGATACCATGAATATTTTTCATCAATACAGTGAATATATTCATCGATATGATGAACATGTTTATCATATTGATGATCGCATACATCGATACCATGAATATTTTTCATCAATACAGTGAATATATTTATCAATATGATGAACATGTTTATCATATTGATGATCGCATACATCGATACCATGAATATTTTTCATCAATACAGTGAATATATTCATCGATATGATGAACATGTTTATCATATTGATGATCGCATACATCGATACCATGAATATTTTTCATCAATACAGTGAATATATTTATCAATATGATGAACATGTTTATCATATTGATGATCGTATACATCAATACCATGAACGTTTTTCATCAATGCAATGAATATATTCATCAATACTATGAGCATGTTCATAATTTTGATGAAAACTATTCAGGATATTGATGTATAGGATCATCAATACAATGAACATTTTCATTAATATGAAGCATATATGTTCCTCATATTGATGATCTTCTACATCAATTCAGTGATTATATTCATCATTGTGATAATGGATTTCATGAATGCAATGATTTTATTCATCTACCTGGTGCGTTCCTGGTCGTCGTACTGATGATCGTGTTCTTCAACATTATGCAAAAATATTGCCTTGGTGATAAAAAAAACTTCAAAATCTGTTGATTTTCACATATAAACCAAACACCTCTCCTTTTAGATGAACTGTGAACTTTGTGCATAAATATGGGGCATATTTAAAATCACTTATAAGAATGAAGGCACTGTTAATAAACATTTAAAAAACAATACAGGAATTGTTTTTGATATTTGCTAAAAGTGCTTTCATGTATATCTACCAGTGATTTTAATAATTACCAATATTTATGAGCAACGGGCAATCTAAAAGGAGGCGTGCTTGCTATATAATGTGACAATTGACAGATTTTGAAGCCCTTCATCACCAAGATAATTACTTTTCATAATGTTGAAGAATCCGATAATTAGTACGACGAACAGGAACGCACCAGGTTGGTGAACTGATGTTTCATTGCATTACTGAATTCCATTAAACATACCGATGAAAATAATCACCTAGAATTAGAAAAAGCACTACATATTAGTAAAAAATCACCAATATAATACTTATCCCAACATTTCCACATTAATACAGGAATCGATTCTGCACCTTAAGATGAAGCTCTTCAAAGTTGTCATTCCTCAATTTGAAAACCTGTTCAAGAAACTTTCCTTCTAAACTTTATAGAAAAATAAAAGAAAAAAGTAGATTTGAATTTAAAATGTTTACAAATACTTTATTGATCTTTAAGCGTTTCAATTATAGTACTTATTCGTGAGGTAATATCTTTTTTATTAGGTTCTATAGAATAAAAAAAGTATTGTATAAAATTCCAAAACTGCTCGCAAGCAGCTGGGTATTGCAAATTAAAAACAAAAAAAATTTTTAGACAAATATCTACTGCACGCAGTAGTTTTTTAAATTTGAGTTTATATCCATCTAGATATACAAAATATTCCTCACAACCGTCGTTTTTCGATAAAACAAGAATTAAGGGTTGAATATTGGTATTCTTCGTTTTTAAGAAGTCTAAGTGGTCTTCGATCTGCTGAACGCTCTCTCCCTCAAAAATGAAAGCCTGTTGGGAGTCTTTGATAGTGAATCGTTGAATCATCCTTTGCCGTGGTGATGTTGAGGTTGATGGTGATTTCGTTACTACTGGCCTTGTTGGAAACAAATAGCTGTGCAAGCTTTTGAGTAGACAAAGTACCGCGTTTTCTATGGAGAAAAAAAAGTAAGCATAAAGATAGGTATAGTTGAAAATTTGTTCAAAATGAATATAAAGTAATTTTTACCTTTGTTTGCATCCCGGTCTTCTATTTGTGTTATAATTTCTGCTACTTTCTTGTCTTTTACATTGCTGATGAGGAACTGTTTAATAAGCTTAAAATTAGTTTCCCAATTCTCACATATAGTTAAGCTTTGAGGGTATAGGGTCTTGAAATCTCTGTCAATCTATTAAAACAAAGAGATTAACTTAAAAAATTAAAGTTACTTTAAGTTATTACTTACCAAACGATATCCATTTAAATTTTTGTATTGCGGCCATGTCTTGAAAATCTCTTCTTGTGATGAACATTTGCGTATTTGCAGAAGTCGGTACTCGGTGCAAGCATCCCAAGCACCATCAAACTCATCAGATGACAAGTTGTCCATATTCAAGCTTTTTACACAAGCTTCTGCATCTGACTCCGCAACTTAGGAAAACGATTTTTTTATTTGGAGACGTCACAAAATATTGCAACACCTTTACTCACTTAGGTTTTTTTTTGATTTTTTTGTCTCCTTTTCTGGTGATGTTTTTTGTAGTGTGAGAGATTTATAAAGCCTTTTCATGTTGTGCAGCTTAGTGTACAGCTTCCCTCTTTTTTCTGTACGGTAGTACTCGAGCTTTTCGGTGGGAAAAAGTTCTAGTATTTCTTCTTCCAACCTATAGCTGGTTTTTAGGCTTAAGGGAATACTGTTCTCATCAAAATATTCCGCAATAATACTAATGAGACGCTGCCGATGTTCCGTTTGAAATTTATTATTTTTATTGTAATAATCCACAATATTTTGTCCATGTTTTTTTACATTTAAAATTGTAGACAGATCAATGGATTTGCATTGTGTTGTTTCGGGTGACGACGTAGGTGATATCCCTCTAGACGACAAGTTCGATGGTGATGGAGAGCTTGGAGTTCGACATCGTACTTCGGATGATGTTGATGGAAGCTCAATGCCTGGTTGAAGAGGCATTCCAATTGAAGCCCTCCACTTTTCTAACTTATACTCGAAGAGTATGCGGTCACCGTGTTTAAAATTTGAAAGTAAAGATGTTACTTGAGCCACTTTAATTATTTTTAAAATGTCGATTGTTACATTTTCACCTGAGGAAAAAAAGAAATACTTAAAGTTATGTCCCTTCCTGTATGAAGTTGTAAATTCAGCTGTCAGTTGAATCACTAAAACGGTAGTTTTATTTCTTACTATAGATAGAATTACTCTTTTGAATATTTCATGTTTCGTTAAAAAAAAATTATAATTCTATAGTTGTTTTTTCATAGTTAGAAGATTACTTCTGAACTCACTAGCACACGCAAAATTGTCTTACTACTTATACTGCAAAAAACATGTATAATTGGAAAGAGTAATTCTCGAATCTGAGAGTACATTTTTCCAATTTCAAAAAAAATCACATGCCTATGGTTCTTATAGAGCTGTTGCGCCAAAACTTTTATTTATTTGTTTATCCTAATTTTAGGCTTTTCAGCCTAGCTAAACTGACAGCGAAAATATTCACATTGTAACAATAAGCTAAGGTAAATTAAGCAATAAAATAATCATCTTACCATGCATGTAATTATACAGAGACATGCAACCCCAATCCTTCAAAAGTGCTTTTAATTCCTCATCGTCATCACTGTCCGTATTGTTGCTGGAATATTCCGTGAATGGTATTAAAGTGTAGAGGGAAGTCTGCTGCTGTTCTCCATCAGTACTGAGGATTGTTACAGTTTCCTCAAGGAGCTTCGAATTTCCATCGTCCAGCGTTGCTGAGCTCTCAGGCAAATTTTCCATTTCTAAATATTAATTAGTATGTATTATAATTTATCGAAAGTTTGTGTTTTAAGTTGCTGGAGATATTTTGTTTTTACTATTGATGAAAATATTCCTTAAGCTTAATCAGGTGCTTTCCTTTTGATGTTTTTGTCAAAGTAACAGGAGGTCCGATAATTTCATCAAATGCAAGGAGTTTGAATTCACCAAACATATTTGTATCAACCTCAAAAGCTTTAAAGTGAGAATTGAAGTAAATGTTCAATAATTTTTGGCAAAACATTAATATATTCCCTTCTGCCTTAGCTATAGTCCTAATAATGTATATATTATAGTCATTCGAACATTTACCAACATAAAATCCAGCTTTATATTTTTTGCCAATATACTCTATTTCATCATAAAATTTTAATTTTTTGTCTTCTTTTAACTTCAGCTTATCTCGAACAATGTTAGCAAATCCAGTATCGCATAAATGTTTCTCCTCTATGTGAAATTCATTTATATTACTGTTAGAATGTAGAATCAGATTTGCAAACTGGAATTGAAATTTTTTGGACAGAGTGAGACATATATTTTTTCTTGAAGTTATTCCATGGGCATACACCTTGAACGGCCTGTGCTTGGCTTCAAATTTAAAACACCAAAAATTTCGTGCCGGTCCAGAATTTCTTATTACAGTAGGGTAGTGTGTTAAAAAATGGAATTTTGGTTTCAAATTATCAGTGAATAATTTGACATATTGCTCATTATGATGTTTTATTTTTAATTTTAATGTTGAGATGAGTAACTCTGTAACTTCGAACGACAAAATAAGTTCCGTAATGTCAATTAGTTCAAGTAAAAAAAGCCAAACTTCATCTTCGGAAGGAATCAAATCACCGATCATGAGGGGTAAATACATAACAAAAGTAAGCATTTCACGCGCAGTCATTTTTAAGTGCTTATTTTTCAAATGGTTCATTGTTAGCTCAGTTGAAAAATTCCCAATCTCCATTGGCCCATAGTCAAAAGTTTGCTTTCTTTTATTAAGCATTTCCAATGTCAGATAATTCATTTCCTGTGTCAGATATAATAATATGTGACAAAGATCATAATGGAATATACCTTCACATAAGTCATGCATTGCATCGACACAAAAGTTTTCCACAATATGGAAAGAAGGTATTTTGTTAAATGGGCTTTCTTTTGCGATACCGGTTTTTTTAAGATCATTTACAGATACATCATAACTGTAGTTCTCGACCGTTCGAATGTGCTCCTGTACTTCAACACCAAGCTTACTGCAATTTTCTCGGTCTACTTTACAAAATCTGCAGAAAGAAGTGCTCGAGAATGATTTTGAAAAGTCAAGAAGCGAGTTTACTCCCAAGTTATCTCCGAGAAAAAGACCCATTATAAAATGAACGCGATGCATTTCTCCCTTGCCAACTGATATGTCTACTCCAGTCTCTTCAAGATATATCAACTCCTCGATTAGATAATGCAAACAGTCTTCGTTTCCAATATTTTTCAAATCTTTGGATTTTATAACAGCTGCCAAGAAAATGCTCTCTAGCTTAGAACTACGCCTTGGAAAGCAGGGAAATGAGTAGTAAAAGTTGCAAACGGAATGAGTTGTGGCGTGTGCACCTAACGGATTATTAACAGCAAAATCATCCGCGTACAAAAAGTAGGGTATCAAAGTTTTTCCTGGATACATGTCACACTTTTTTTTCCAAACTGGCCCTTGAATAAAGTTCGTGTACTGTTTATTAGAGTATAAGGAGTTCATATGTCTTAATACTTCCAATAGTATATTCTCTTGCTCGAAGATTTTTCGAAATTGTGACTTTAGTGGTAGGACGCTGCCCTTACAAATTTTTTCCGCATACACTAATTCGGACCGATCATAAATGGGCTGGATATCGCTTTTTATAGTAAACTCTCTAATTTCATCCATACATCCATTCAATTTAAGTGTTTGACATAAATTATGGTCCGTACCACAATATTGAAATGGATCTCGACAACTGAAAACCAGGCTCATCAAATCGGTTCGAGCCTTTATGTTATTATTAAGATGATCTTGTGCAAAAGTTTTGAACTGATCTAGCAAAGGATCTATCAAAAATGTCTTAACGTTTTTTTGAATGTCATACACATCTTTTCGGGAAAAATTATAATTGCCATGCAGGAGAGTTGAAAATTTTAATGCTTCATTAAAAAAATCAGGTAAGAATTTATTTGGATTAATGCATTCAGCTGTCATTTGTTGAGAACCATTAGTTTTACTGCCACTAACTTCAAAGCCACTATTTGATGATGTTGGCAAACTTACAGCTGCGGTATTTGAATTTGCATTTCCTTCTTGAATACATTTTAAGCTTGTGGTAGGACAATGTAATCGGAGAATATGCCGTTTGTAATTTGAAAGATTTGTAAAACACTGACCGCAAGAATTGACATAGCAAATAAATGTGCTTTTATGTTCTAAATTATGTATCTTTCTAAAATGTTTGCCTAATGCAAAGACGCAGTCTAAATCCATCCTGCACAAAAAACACTGCATTTTAATTTTTGATCGACAACGATTTACAATTATGAAATGTTTAGTATTCAGCAAAATATTTTCTTCTTTCTCATTTGAACTGTAAATTGAAAGAAATAAAAGCCACGTCAATTCTGCTGTTTAAATGTTGGGAAAAATACAAAAAATTCATTCATGAAATCGCAATCTGCGAATAAGCTAAAATGTTTTTTCTTAAGATTTTCATTACATTGATGAAAATGAAGCAACAATTCTTCTATGTGAAGAATAATGATGAATAAATTCATCAATATGAAGAAAACTACGGATATATGCGTATGAGGCTCTTTGTTCATCAATATGACGAACACAATAATCAGAATGAAGAAATGATGAAAACATATATCACGTAATTCATCATATTGATGAAAACTATGAGAATTCATAAATATGAAGAAATTGTTCATCAACATGATGAAATTGTACCGTTATAGTGATGATAAAATGAACATTTCATTTGTTAAAAAAATAAAATTTTTTGGAAAGAAAATGCATAAGAAATAAGAAATAGATTTAATATTTGATTCCCAGATTCCCACCCACCGAAACAAGCAGATTATAGAATCTCTGTATTAAAACACCAATGCAATGCAACAACTCAAGAAATGAAAACTAACTCAAAATGCTTGCAAACCCCGTACAATTTAACTATATGATGGCAAAGTAAAAAAATTACAAGAACCCAAAGAAATAATAATAAAAACAAGGCATACCTTCCGCAATTCACAGCTTATTCAACACAACTTTAACAATTTTATAAAATTTATACTCAGCTCACATAGGCAAAGTACCTACATGAGAACTTAATCCTTTCACTTTCACTTTCAAACATAAACTGAATATGAATGGCAATGAAATCAAAATCTGCGAATAAGCTAAAATGTTTTTTTTTTAAGATTTTCATTACATTGATGAAAATTAAGCAACAATTCATCTATGTGAAGAATAATGATGAATAAATTCATCAATATGAAGAAAACTACGAATATATGCGTATGAGGCTAGACTGACGCCCAAAAGCAAAAGGACGCCTTCCTTGCATCTTTGTTCATCAATATGACGAACACAATAATCAGAATGAAGAAATGATGAAAACATATATCACGTAATTCATCATATTGATGAAAACTATGAGAATTCATAAATATGAAGAAATTGTTCATCAACATGATGAAATTGTACCGTTATAGTGATGATAAAATGAACATTTCATTTGTTAAAAAAATAAAATTTTTTGGAAAGAAAATGCATAAGAAATAAGAAATAGATTTAATATTTGATTCCCAGATTCCCACCCACCGAAACAAGCAGATTATAGAATCTCTGTATTAAAACACCAATGCAATGCAACAACTCAAGAAATGAAAACTAACTCAAAATGCTTGCAAACCCCGTACAATTTAACTATATGATGGCAAAGTAAAAAAATTACAAGAACCCAAAGAAATAATAATAAAAACAAGGCATACCTTCCGCAATTCACAGCTTATTCAACACAACTTTAACAATTTTATAAAATTTATACTCAGCTCACATAGGCAAAGTACCTACATGAGAACTTTATCCTTTCACTTCCACTTTCAAACATAAACTGAATATGAATGGCAATGAAATCAAAATCTGCGAATAAGCTAAAATGTTTTTTTTTTAAGATTTTCATTACATTGATGAAAATTAAGCAACAATTCATCTATGTGAAGAATAATGATGAATAAATTCATCAATATGAAGAAAACTACGAATATATGCGTATGAGGCTAGACTGACGCCCAAAAGCAAAAGGACGCCTTCCTTGCATCTTTGTTCATCAATATGACGAACACAATAATCAGAATGAAGAAATGATGAAAACATATATCACGTAATTCATCATATTGATGAAAACTATGAGAATTCATAAATATGAAGAAATTGTTCATCAACATGATGAAATTGTACCGTTATAGTGATGATAAAATGAACATTTCATTTGTTAAAAAAATAAAAATTTTTGGAAAGAAAATGCATAAAAAATAAGAAATAGATTTAATATTTGATTCCCAGATTCCCACCCACCGAAACAAGCAGATTATAGAATCTCTGTATTAAAACACCAATGCAATGCAACAACTCAAGAAATGAAAACTAACTCAAAATGCTTGCAAACCCCGTACAATTTAACTACATATATGATGGCAAAGTAAAAAAATTACAAGAACCCAAAGAAATAATAATAAAAACAAGGCATACCTTCCGCACTTCACAGCTTATTTAACACAACACAAGAAAGAACAATAAAAAATGAATTTAAAACTGAAAACTTAACACAACTTTAACAATTTTATAAAATTTACGAATCACTTTTTCACACTCCGTAGCTATATCTTATCTTTTGCTTTCAAAAATCCAACGCAGACTGTACTCGTACTATGTTTTGCGCAGAGTATATCTAATAATGAGTAGGGACACTCTCTACACAAATGCAACGCCTACTACTACATTCAACAATAAACAGCAAAAAAATAAAAAAACTGCAATGAGTGGAAGCAGGTCAAAATTATGAATAGTAATCCCTTCGGACAATCCCAAATGTTTGAAGGATACACAATAGGTTTTCCCAGGCCAATACCAATAAACTTCCATTGTAAGATACGCGACCTGTAGTTTTTTATGAATGCATTTTTAAAGGCATAATGATCGTGAGCGTGTATATGGTTTTGTTGTGCTGCTTAATAGCTTGGGTGACCAGATCTATATACACACCAGAGTATATCTAATAATGAATAGGGACACTCTCTACGCAAATGCAACGCTTACTACTACATTCAACAATAAACAGCAAAAAAATAAAAAAAACTGCAATGAGTGGAAGCAGGTCAAAATTATGAATAGTAATCCCTTCGGACAATCCCAAATGTTTGAAGGATACACAATAGGTTTTCCCAGGGTAATACCAATAAACTTCCAATATAAGATACGCAACCAGTAGTTTTTTATGAATGCATTTTTAAATGCGCACCCAAATGATCGTGAGTGTGTATATGGTTTTGTTTTGCTGCTTAATAGCTTGGGTGACCAGATCTAATTTGTTTTTATTACACTCAATTGTTTTATTACGTTCGGGTTTTTTCTTTGGGTTACATGTTTTTTAATTAATTTTTCAATGGTAGGTATGATTTATATGATTTTGTCTTTAATCTGGTCTTCTAAGAAATACATAAACAACACAATTAGGGAAATACAGATATTTTTTTTCTACTTTTGAGATACTTATTTAATAGCAGCTGGTCATATTAAAATGGAATTAGGCATGCACAGAAATTTGTTTAAAATGAAATTCCCCAATTTTAATATTTGTAAAAGAAAACTCGCTAGCGATATAGATACCAAGTGGAGTTGGCAGATATGAAGCTAACGACGCGACGGTCTAATATAACCAATAAAATTGTATTAAGATTTTAAGAGACAGGGGTTTCTTTCAACGAGTTAAGACGGTACGTTAACGATGAACTTACTCTTATTTTGAACTGCAAGCTTCGTGATAAGTACCTAGTGGACCAAAACAGAAACTGTATCATAATACCTATCAAGTTTAGAAATCATCTTATACTCACTTATTTTTTCACATTTTCACCCTCCGATGGCATCATCTACAATTAATTGAAACAATTATTTATGAAAAGGTACTGAAATGAATATTGGTAACAGTGAAATATTTATTTAAGATTTACTTACTTTGCAGAACCAGACAAAAAATTATTTATTTCTTAAGCACTGTATTCAACTTTAACTTTAATATTTTGCACATATGTACTTGTTAAGGCCAACCACATTTAACTCGTAAGAACCGTTCAAAAACAGCGACCTCTACATAGTAATAAAACGTTTTTCGGCTATAATTTCAAATTTTACTGAGCCAGAACTTTCAAGTTTTGGTTATATATTTGCCAAAATTGTTTTTCTGCTAAATTGTAGTTATTTGTCCTAACATTATGGTATTTTTCGTTTTCCAATTTTTGGTTTTTGGAAATTTATTGATTTTCTGAACTTAGTGAACTTAATGATGTTAAAAATATAGTTAAGTTAGCTTATCCAACCCTGATTGCATATTCTTATACATTATTCATCATATTGACGAAATCGTTCTTCTATATGATGACTAAGGAAATATATTCATCAGTATGAAGAAAATTGGGTAGACAGACACAGCGTTGTCACTTCTTAGTCGAAAAAATTTGAGTTGATGAAAAATGTTTGCAGTAAGTAAGCAAGTATTTATTTTTATGAAAGATATCATTAATGCTCAACCGAAAGAAATATTAAGAGTTCATATGAAAAGAGATGAACCTCCTCTCTGCAAAAAAAAATTGTGTCTTTCGTATGTATTTTTTAAGACACCACTAAAGCTATTTGCGAAAGAACGCAGGGCAGAGAATAGGTGTAACTAAGCTTCATTTTTGATCTATTTAACATTTGAAGAACAAAAAGTAAGGCTTTTGATCTTATTTAGGACAGACATTTGAGATATTTGACTTTAAATGAAGCAAGAACAGATATTCTTTTCCAAACAAGATTTGAGTCAGTAACACTTTTCTAAAGTCTCTTTATCGAACCTATTCTGAATGAATACTACAAGCGAGTAGATTTTGGGGAAAAGGACTCCCATCCCAATCCAAAATCATTTGCTCGATATTATCAAAACAAGTCATTTTTGTTCGTAAATATAAATAAAAAGATTAATATAATTTTCAACAGTTAAAAACACTTGTTTTATTTCCTCAAATGCACATTTCAGAAGCAATGCTTCCATCGTCCGTGAGATTCATAAATTAAATTCATAAATTTATAAAATAAATTAAATCTCACTGACGATGGAAGCATTGCTTCTGAAATGTGCATTTGAGGAAATAAAATAAGTGTTTTTAACTGTTGAAAATTATATTAATCTTTCTATTTATTAGATTAAAAAACACGTGGAATATCTCTACTACAAAACTCATTCGTAAATATGATGAATTAGTTCTTCAATAAGATGATTGTTCATAAATATGAAGAATCAATTCATCTATATGATGATCAAGCTGCATCCTAATGATAAAAAAAGTCTATTTTTTCATAAATATGATGAATTTTTCATGAATATGATGATACGAGTATAATCAATTCATTTGCTCGATATTATAAAAACAAGTCATTTTTGTTCGTAAATGTGATGAATTAGTTCTTCAGTAAGATGATTGCGCATATCTATTTAAATTTTCAATGCAGAAATTCCAAGTCTATTTTTTCATAAATATGATGAATCAATTCATCTATATGATGATCAAGCTGCATCCTAATTATAAAAACAAAAGTCTATTTTTTCATAAATATGATGAATTTTTCATGAATATGATGATACGAGTATAATCAATTCATTTGCTCGATATTATAAAAACAAGTCATTTTTGTTCGTAAATGTGATGAATTAGTTCTTCAGTAAGATGATTGCGCATATCTATTTAAATTTTCAATGCAGAAATTCCAAGTCTATTTTTTCATAAATATGATGAATCAATTCATCTATATGATGATCAAGCTGCATCCTAATTATAAAAACAAAAGTCTATTTTTTCATAAATATGATGAATTTTTCATGAATATGATGATACGAGTATAATCAATTCATTTGCTCGATATTATAAAAACAAGTCATTTTTGTTCGTAAATGTGATGAATTAGTTCTTCAGTAAGATGATTGCGCATATCTATTTAAATTTTCAATGCAGAAATTCCAAGTCTATTTTTTCATAAATATGATGAATCAATTCATCTATATGATGATCAAGCTGCATCCTAATTATAAAAACAAAAGTCTATTTTTTCATAAATATGATGAATTTTTCATGAATATGATGATACGAGTATAATCAATTCATTTGCTCGATATTATAAAAACAAGTCATTTTTGTTCGTAAATGTGATGAATTAGTTCTTCAGTAAGATGATTGCGCATATCTATTTAAATTTTCAATGCAGAAATTCCAAGTCTATTTTTTCATAAATATGATGAATCAATTCATCTATATGATGATCAAGCTGCATCCTAATTATAAAAACAAAAGTCTATTTTTTCATAAATATGATGAATTTTTCATGAATATGATGATACGAGTATAATCAATTCATTTGCTCGATATTATAAAAACAAGTCATTTTTGTTCGTAAATGTGATGAATTAGTTCTTCAGTAAGATGATTGCGCATATCTATTTAAATTTTCAATGCAGAAATTCCAAGTCTATTTTTTCATAAATATGATGAATCAATTCATCTATATGATGATCAAGCTGCATCCTAATTATAAAAACAAAAGTCTATTTTTTCATAAATATGATGAATTTTTCATGAATATGATGATACGAGTATAATCAATTCATTTGCTCGATATTATAAAAACAAGTCATTTTTGTTCGTAAATGTGATGAATTAGTTCTTCAGTAAGATGATTGCGCATATCTATTTAAATTTTCAATGCAGAAATTCCAAGTCTATTTTTTCATAAATATGATGAATCAATTCATCTATATGATGATCAAGCTGCATCCTAATTATAAAAACAAAAGTCTATTTTTTCATAAATATGATGAATTTTTCATGAATATGATGATACGAGTATAATCAATTCATTTGCTCGATATTATAAAAACAAGTCATTTTTGTTCGTAAATGTGATGAATTAGTTCTTCAGTAAGATGATTGCGCATATCTATTTAAATTTTCAATGCAGAAATTCCAAGTCTATTTTTTCATAAATATGATGAATCAATTCATCTATATGATGATCAAGCTGCATCCTAATTATAAAAACAAAAGTCTATTTTTTCATAAATATGATGAATTTTTCATGAATATGATGATACGAGTATAATCAATTCATTTGCTCGATATTATAAAAACAAGTCATTTTTGTTCGTAAATGTGATGAATTAGTTCTTCAGTAAGATGATTGCGCATATCTATTTAAATTTTCAATGCAGAAATTCCAAGTCTATTTTTTCATAAATATGATGAATCAATTCATCTATATGATGATCAAGCTGCATCCTAATTATAAAAACAAAAGTCTATTTTTTCATAAATATGATGAATTTTTCATGAATATGATGATACGAGTATAATCAATTCATTTGCTCGATATTATAAAAACAAGTCATTTTTGTTCGTAAATGTGATGAATTAGTTCTTCAGTAAGATGATTGCGCATATCTATTTAAATTTTCAATGCAGAAATTCCAAGTCTATTTTTTCATAAATATGATGAATCAATTCATCTATATGATGATCAAGCTGCATCCTAATTATAAAAACAAAAGTCTATTTTTTCATAAATATGATGAATTTTTCATGAATATGATGATACGAGTATAATCAATTCATTTGCTCGATATTATAAAAACAAGTCATTTTTGTTCGTAAATGTGATGAATTAGTTCTTCAGTAAGATGATTGCGCATATCTATTTAAATTTTCAATGCAGAAATTCCAAGTCTATTTTTTCATAAATATGATGATATATGGTGAACATCAATTCATCTATATGATGATCGATTGACATCCTCATTATAAAATCGAAAGCCTATTTTTTCATCAATGTGATGAATCAATTCATCTATATGATCACCGGTTCACATTTGATGTGGTAAAACAAAAGCCTGTTTCTATCATTCGTTTGTTCATAAATATGATGAATTGGTTTAATCATTAAAATGATTGCTTAAATCGACACACATTCTCCATGTTAAAAAACCTCACTTTTGTTCATCAATGTGATGATATTGTTTCATCAATAAAATGATCACGCATATCTATTCAAATTCTCCATGATAGAACCGAAAGTCATCAATATGATGATTTAATTCATCTATATGACGATGATTTACATCATTTCACCTTCCCCTATCTCAAAATCGAAGTCCGTTTTTTGATGATTGTTTTCATCAGTATGATTAACTAATATTGTTCTTAAATATGATGAATATCTAAGTCATTTTAAAATAAATTCGTCATTTAGACAAAAAAATCATCAATAGGATGAAAAACCATCAAAAAAAGTGTTTTCATCACATGCATGAAAAGTTTTGATGAACTGATGAACTTAATTCATTCCAAATTACGATGAAATTCTCCAAAAAAAGTTGATGAACGCACTTTCATCTTATTGATGACTGACGAAACCGTCATCAAAAAGTTTTCATGAATTTTTGCATCATAGGGATGAAAAGTGCGTCATATAGATGATTTTCAGTTGATGAACGCCATTCTTCATATTGAAGATGATTATTTTTTTCAGTGTAGTGTCACCGATCCCCTAATTTTTATCTCTCCCTCTCCAACCGCATCTATGGTCAAGTTTGAATGACTTCTAGGGAGTCCTAAGTACTGAGCACAAGCCTCGGTTATGACAGAAATCTGTGCCCCTGAGTCTAATAAAGCACGACACGGCTTAAACACCCCCCATCCATTCTTCACTAGTATAATCGCTGTGGGCAACAAGTTGTACGTTTTTGTATTGGTACCAGACTGAATTGTGCTTACGATGTTGACTTTTGCCGATGATTGAGTTGAGTTTCCCAATAGTAATTGTGATGAGCCTTCTCTTTCCTCTTGTACATCACCTTGCTTACCTTCGCCAACAGTAAGTAGAGTAGACACAACACCAGCCGACGACGTCAGTGATTTTTGGTTCGTATGTATAAGGGTATGATGTTTGGATTTGCATTTTCTACAATGCGACGCTCTACAATCTTTTACCGAATGCCCTGAGTTCAAGCAATTGTAGCATAATCGATTTTGGGTTATAACTGATCTTTTCCCAGCTAAATCAAGTTTCATGAACTCAGGACATGTCCCTATGTAATGACCTTCCTTGCAAAGACTACATGCTGAAGACACCAAAGTATGTGCAAAAGCCTTATTCACCCTGGTTGTGAAATTCTGATTTCGTTTATGCGTTTGAATAGATTCCAATTCAAACTGTCTAGCCCTCAGGAATTTCATAATTTCATCAAATGTCGGATTTTCACTATCAGCAGACAGTCTTGCCCAGAGTTGCTTAGATTCCGCGTCTAATTTAGACACAATGACGTGAATTAACCAACAGTCCCAATGCTCTATCGGTACCTTTAAGGATTTGAGAGCCGATATAGATTCCTTTGATGTAGTGAAGAGATTTCTGATATTGTCTGCGCTAGGTGAACTACCTACACTTGGTTCATCCATTAAAGCTCGGACATGAGCCTCCTTTATAATTTTTTCCTTGTTGTACATGCTGTTTAAGTCAGCCCAAGCTTGCTCATAATTGGCATCCGAAACGTTGATATGCTTTAATACCGACGCAGCCTCTCCCTTGAGTGACATTTTCAAATATTGTAGCTTCTGTGCTCCAGTTAGTCTCCTAGACTGATGAACTATTGCCGTGAAAAGATCCTTGAATGTTGGCCATTCCTTGTATTCACCTCCAAACGAAGGAATTGGACACGGTGGAAGTTTAGGATTGTTATGCGATTGAATTGCGCTGCCGTCAGCGTTTATTCCCGAGAGTCGATTTAACGCTGAAGTAATTGTGAGCTTATTGTTAGATATAGCTCTTAGGGACTCTTCAAATTCAGATGACATTTGCGGACCTTGAAATGTATTCTGAACCCTGACTTAATTTATTTAAACACCTTTTATTGCAAAATACTTCTATTCAAATTCTTCTCTAACCCTTTCCTCTTCTGCAAACTCCTCGTCAGGTAACAGCGCTTCAATTTCCAGTTGAACTTGTTCGAGAGATAGCATAGTCTCCTCTAATTTTGTTAACCTCATTTGAGCATCTACCACCGAAACACCGTCTGTGCCTGCATTTTCCCTAATATACTTTTCCAATCTGCTTAAAATACCTTTATAGCTTCCTCTTTTCTTTCTTAGGCCTTCCATATTTTCGTTTATAGGAAGCAATATATATGTGGATGTGCATTAATTTTAACAAAAGAAAAATACTACTCACCGCGCAAAGGCTTTACTTTACAGAATTATTTAGCATGTACGTATACTTAGCCTTTGTGGTTGGAGAAACAGAAGCAGCAATGATTTTTTTATATATTTTTTTTTATTTTGGGAATATTCACTTGACACAACCAATATCTAAATTCTTTCCAGAATCATGAATCCACTAATTCTGGCCTTCACTGTTATCAATTTTACAGAAAGCCTTTTTTTCTGTTTTCCTTTGCCTTTCTTTCTGCACACTCTCACTTGCACACGAATTGCACCGTTTATCCCGTTTGTCTCAGGTTAGCTGATTTGCACACGATTGCACCGTTTATCCCGTTTGTCTTAGGTTATCTGATTTAACGTTATGATTTTCGATCGCCGCCGTCTTTTTATGAAACAACCGATGTATGTTTTTTGTATATTTGGTATTTTTGATAGATTAGGTATTTTTGCAAATAAACAGAATTTATACACTTATTGCGGCCAATATTGTTATGAGAAAACTAATCGCAGTACCGATCACCACTATCGTTCTATCGAATCAGAAACTATTACACCGATTAAAAGCACCACGCGCCGATTACTTTTCTTTTTTATTCCCATCCGGCTCGAAGGACCATATGTTTTATCCAGCACTTAGGATTTTGTATGACTATAATTTTAGTTCCAGCACTTAGGAGTCAAAGCACACCGCGAAGAATATTAATTCCAGCACCTAGGATCAACAACGAAAAACACAACCTTTCTGCTTGACGGCTAGTTTTATTCTGCTATGTTTTGTGAAATGCAGTATGCATTTGGTACATATGAGTAGCACATTTCAATTACTAAACAAGGGTTTTTCAAAGCGAACTGTAGATCCGGGATTCTCAATAGGGATTACGGAATCAATTCCTGATGATGTTGAAGGTTGATTACTTGTAACATTAAGCGTAGGTGTTTTTGCAATTGGAGATATTGGTGTGAACATTTCAAACATTTTAGCAGAAGCAGTGATGTCTTGGATTGGATTCTTACTAATCACTTTTGTGTGCGTCGTATCGTAAAAATCGTAGACCTTATTCTTTTCATCCGCAAAATACCAAAAGCGTTGTCCCAAATCCAGTACAATGCCGTTTTCTTCTAAGAAATCAATGCCAATTAATGTTCTGTTGTCGGTTGCTTTAGGGAGAGCTATGAACTTTATCGGCCTCAATCGATTTCCGATTTCAATTTGTTTGTCGGCTATATAAATTTCTTGTGAGTTTGAGTTTCCGTCTGCCATGGTTACGTCAGCTTTGATTTGGCTGAATTTAGTTCCATATCTTAGCAGGGTTAAGAACAACTCTCTTCCAGCAACACTTGTACGAGCTGCCGTGTCCATGTATGCAATTCCTCTTTCACCGTGGGCTTGTATAGTAACGGATGGAAGGTTTGTACCAAGTTGAGTTTTGATACAGTTAAATGAAACTGTCGCTGGTCCTTTTGGTAAGTCTTTGCAGGTAGGGCAATTGGAACACACAAAACCTGGGGCCTTGCATTTGTAGCAATGGATTTTTGACTCCAATGCTTTTGGTTTACATTTTTCAATCTCCTGTTTCTCCATCTTTCTGCATTCATCAATTGTGTGTCCAGCATGCTTGCAGAAATTGCATCTTTTCTTGACAATTTGTTCGCCACTTGAAGCACGTTGGGAACTTCTTTCCTTACTGGCGATTTCCACTGCTCTGGCTTTGTTAAGTAGCTCTGCAAACGAATTGACGTTGTCACGGGGAACTCCGTCGCGGATAGTGAGAGTCAGTAGCCCATATATCATATTTATCATCATTGATTCCTTGGGGATGGGTTCTGAAAGCTGCGAAAACAATGCACGCTTTGCACAGATGAAGTCATCAATGGATTCATTTGGCTTTTGTTTCTGCTCAAGTAATTCCATATAAATCCTATAATCAGGCTTAACCGGTGCGTAGGCATTACGCAGTAATGCTAAGACATCTTCCCAATTCCTAACTTCATTTTTCACCCCTTGCCACCAGTTTATAGCATTGTCCTGTAATAGGAGCGGGAAACCTTTTATATCATCGGCTTCAGAAATGCGTTCGATGTCTTTATACACGTTTATCTTAGATATAAATCCTTCAACGATCATGCTGTCACGGTCACCTTTGAAACGATCCGTACAGTTACTGAAACTACCATGTTCAGGTCTTAGGGCTTGCATAAGCTCGTTAAATTGTTGTGTTGTAAGAGCCATTTCGTCTCTTGGATTATTGCAAACCGATTGATTGAGTGCAGTAATACGGTTGCTTCTTCTAAACTCACTCGGATTCGTGGTGAAGTTTAAATTATAGTAAAGTAGCTGTATAAGCTCGCTAGCTTTTTTTTTTTTTATATATATGGGAGGGGCTGTTTACACTTCTTTAAAATTATTTTATTTTAAGTGACCCACTCGTTGGGCGTCAATGTAGCGGCTATATATCTGAAAAGGTAAAAGACCGATAGCTTGGTAAAATCTCTACCACGATCTATGCTGTCCGAGGACTGCAGTAGCTCGTTGAATAGGCAAATTAACAAACTTAATTAGTTTCCCGTATCGAAAATGAAAGATGAGTGTTTGCTCAGTAAAAATTAAGTTTTTCTCTTTATTATTTTCTCTTTCAATGTTAATCTCTAATATAAAAAAAAAATCAAAGTCGACAAATTGTGCTCACTCCACAAAATTATGCTATCCGTAGGACTACAGTAATTTTTAAAAAGAGAGGGCAAAAGTTGCACTACACGAGACAAATCATGCGAGAAGCGCAGCAACTTGTATAATACTTTCACTAGTGACGGTATTGAAAACAACCGTCGACCAGAGCGAGCATCACAAAAGTGCTAATGACTTGGGAAACTAATTTTCTAGAGACGGTATTGTATACAACCTTCGACTAGAGCGTTAGTCACCAAAGTGCGAATTGTCGTGATCGTGTGGGCCCTTTTATACAAATTCTAATGGAGCTTTTTCGTGGAGGGAGTTTACAAAAGCTTTTATCATATGGTTTTGTTCGAATTCGAAATAAAAGTTTACATCGAAATAAAAGGCATTGCCAGATCTAAATTTAATTTATTCGAACATTGAAATTGAATTTATTAAATTATGTTGAAAAGTAAAAAAGTATTATTGTTCAAAAATTACGTTAAATGTGTTTTAATTAAAAAAAAATAAACTTGGTTGTTACACGCTATGGATTTCGAGCTAAAAGGTGATAAGTATGGTTTACCAACTCTCGTTGTCATTAAGTCGTGAGTTTCAAAGAGTGAATTTAGACTTGGTCCAAACTATGGACCTCGCCAAAGATTTGAGGGATCAACTAAAAACCAACGGGCAGCAGCAGAAATGACTCATTTTCGAAAGTGTCTGTTCCTTGGTATTGACGTTAAACATGAACCGACAAAAGAATCGTTCGAAACCTTTGGTTCGCAGTACAGAAGAGTATTTTTGTGTTACTGTCTTCAACCCTTTTCTCGATTTCTATGTAATGTAACCTGAAACCTTGGAAAAAAATTTACAAACCATGAAAACACACTAGAAGGGTTTTCGATTCTTTTCAAGTATTCTTCATCTGAAATAGACAAAGCAGTTAAAAAATTTAATTAAACTGTTGAGTTTTTCCAAACATATTTGGTTACCGAACCATCTTCTGTTCTTGAAGGATTAAAAACTTGGAAGAGACATTTGATCCGAAGGATTAATACTTCCTCCAAGAATTCATTAGAAGCGCTCGATAGCTGCCCAGAAGAAAACTTTCTTAACAGATATATTTTATTCAGGATATGAGCTACACTGCCCGTTTCAAACTGAACTCCCGAAAGAACTTTCTCCTATTTAAAGTTACTCTCTTTAACAAAACAGCACAAAGAAGCATGACCAACGAAGTGAGATTCTTAAAAATATGTTTTTTTTAATAACAGTGTGATAAGCTTTGGATGTTTACTTATTTGCAAGACCGTTTGAATGGTTTGGCTGCTCTAGCTAGATTTTTTAGATTAGATTAGATTAGATTTTTTTCAGTTTTTTTTCATTTGTTCGTACAATCATTATTTTTACAAAATAAAAAATTATAAAATCATTAAATCC
The DNA here is from genome assembly GCA_914767635.1 of Melanostoma mellinum. Taxonomy (NCBI): domain Eukaryota; kingdom Metazoa; phylum Arthropoda; class Insecta; order Diptera; family Syrphidae; genus Melanostoma; species Melanostoma mellinum. Next base: position 87,426,472 of record OU612059.1, on the reverse strand, counting down.
GGCCGTCTGCGTCTGCCGGATTGACAATTATATTTGTACATATGTATGTTAAGATAAAAATAGTTATTTATGAAACGGTAACTATAAATTTTAATATTTTGCCCCTTAAATATATTCATGTAGTGTAACGATTTATATCTACCTACATAAAATGTTTGAATTTTTCAGGTATTTATATTATTAGGTTGTTAAAAATCTTCGTTTTGAATTTTTTCTCTATACTTCAAGGAAATTTTGCAGTACTCGTAAAGGCGTGAAACATCCATCTCATTTAGTTGCATTAGAACTTGATCCTCCGATAAGAAATCGCTTCCGAAAATGCTCCTTCTCGTTTCTCTCAGCGTTGGACATTTTCCAATGAAATGAATGGTATCTTCTCTTTCCCCTAGGTTGCATATACTACACTCCAATGGCAGATCAGGTCTGTGTGGTATATAATTTAGGTTGAGCAATTCGCTCCGCAACCTAACCATTGTACTAATGATTTCCACATTATTTGAGTCTTGGAAGTAGTTATGGCTTAACAAGTTGTGGTTGAGTCTACTGTAGATTGTTCTGTACAACGAACCAGTTGCTTCAGCTATGTATTCTTCTCTACATTGTTCGTCTACTTTTGTTATTATTTCGTAGAGATTTCTTCTACTACTTGTTCCATCTTCTATGTTGATGTTCAGGCTCATATTACACCCTTGCGCCAGAGCCAACCATTCACCATACCAGCTGTTTTTATCTTGAATAGCTTTGAGGACAACTTTCCTAATCAGCCGAGTCTCTTGCATATTGATAATTTTTACCAGGTAGTCTGCTTGCATCTTAAGCGTCTTAATGAACAACGGTGATAGACCTGTCTCTAACATGATGACATAATTTGGTGTGTTTGGTGGTAGGCGGAACATCCTTTTGACGAAATGCCTCAAAAGTTGTTCAACTGCGTCGAACTTTTTACATCCCCAAGCCTGTGATGCATACAATAAAATGGTCTCTGCAACCGCTTGAAACACTTTGTATTTGCTGCTATGCGCTATGTTTTGGTTCACAAAGCAAGTTCGCCATGACACATTTATTGCTGTTTTTGCCTGCTGCAACTTTTCTTTGAAATGCTTCGTCATACTCAAGCTCTTGGAAATATATACACCGAGATACTTAAATTCATTGACAATTTCAATATTTTCTCTGTTGAAGTTCCACCTTTCGTTCAGAGTGTTTCTTCCTCCACCTTTTTTGAAAATCATTATTTTAGACTTCTCGATGTTGAGAATAAGGTTCCATAAACGGCAGTAGTCATAAACCCTATTTATCATTAGTTGCAAAGTCTCGGGGGAGTTTGCAAACAAAGCTACATCGTCCGCAAAAAGCAGTGCTTTTATCGTACTTCTTCTACGCCTCCGGGAAGATAATCAACCAAATCGTCTATAAAAAGAGCGAATAAAGTTGGGCTCAAAGAGCATCCCTGTCTTACACCAGATAAAGTTATGAACCAATCAGAGAGCTCAGTTCCATCCCATACTGCCGCTTTTGTTTCCTTGTACATCTCTTCTAGAACTCGTCCAAATTTGCGTGATAAATATTCATGCTCTAGCTATTCAAAAAAAGTAAAACGTTCTTGATCTTGTTTTTACTAATGTTTGCGATAACTTTGTTCTAGAAGAGACTTCATCTATCGCTTTAAACAAAACCAGTGTTTTCCACAAGACATTAAAAATTAACTTTTTCTATAACGACAAGACTCGTCCGAATATTGATGAGAAGAAATTATTCTTTGATTTTAAAAACGCTGATTATCATCAAATCAACTTACATTTAAATAGCATTGAATTGTTTAGTGAATCCTCTATCTACAGTAAATGAAATGGCTGTTAAGTTGTATTAAGTTTTTAATTCTGTTTGTGAAAATTTTGTTCCTAAAAAGATTATCACTTCTTCTTAAGTCCCTCCCTGGTATGATAAAGTGTTAACAAACTTAAAAAATCGTAAAAATAAAGCTCTTCGTAAATAGACAGTTTCGGGCAATTCTCCTGCCTACGAAACTTTTCAGAGTTATGACGCTGAATTCAAATCGTATGACGAAACATGTTATGACCGATACGTGCTTGAATCAGGATCTCTTATTGAGAAGAATCCTCGTCACTTTTATAAATTCATTAACATTAAACGTAACGTAACTAACTTCCCTTCTACGATATACTCTCGAAGTAGTGTGAACTTTTTGCTTCTTTTTTTGAATCTGTATATTCAAATCCAATCACTTTTGATAGAAATGATTTTAATTATATTACGGATCACAATATTAACCGAAGCTCTGTTTCATTCAATATGGAAGACCTTATTCGTAACCTTAGAACCATCCATGTTAACAAAGGTAGTCGCCGATGGCATTCCTCCTTTGTTTTTAAAAAAACACCGCTGAAACTATTTCCAAGCCCCTGCTTCAACTTTTCAACCAGTCTTTTTCTATAGTGGTTTATTTCCTAACAGGAGACAGATCCAACATCAAAAATTATCGTGGTATTCCAATCCTGTCAGCTATTCCCACATTATTTAAGAAACTATGGTAACTGACAAGCTGATCGTGGAGCTAATTTCAGTCTAAAGCGAGCATCAACATAGCTTTCTTGAAGGTAGATCTACAACTATGTACCAATTTAGCAGATTATACCTCATTCATTCTTTTAGAAATAGAAAAAAATTGGTTTTAAAAAATACGTAGTACAACAAATGTAATAAATAATAATAATAAATGCAAAATAAATTAAACTAAACTAAACTAAACAAAACTAAACAATGGATTAAGACGCGTTAGCCTCAGAACGCGTCGCACAGCAGAAGTATAGTAGTTATGCGCGATTAATTATTTTGATCAGTATAAAGTGACTCTTTGTATTTTAAAGCCTTGTTAAGGAATAAAAATGAGTTTGAATTTAATTTGATTTGAGAAAAGACAAGAAAATCATTGGGTTATATATGATACAAAAAGCAACAATTGGTACACTTTAAATAAAAAAATTAATCATTTCAAGATCGCTTACTTTCACAGGAGGATTTTTTAAGGCTTTCACAATGATGCTAAACAAATTGTCTTTATCTAAATGTAGCTCAATGTCAGCTATCTGTCTCAGAAAAAAAAGAATAGCTAAATATAGTTATTTTCCTTTCAATGCAATTACATCAGGCAGAATTGAGAGGAAGCAAAAAAGATTCTCCAGACAAACCATTTCAAAACTTACTTACTGGAATAGTGAGATTCCCTGTTATAAATGCTAGGTGTTTATTGCTAGGGATTCAAACTCTCGTACTTCGGAGAAAGCATTTTTTTATTGTGTTTGGTCGTGATATTGTTAGTTTTCGTGTTAAGTGTTGGTTTCTTCCAAATGAATTTGACTTTCGTGTTCCACCAAGAAGTACAAGGACATCAGCTTTATTTTTTATATACGCTTTTATAGAACAATTATGGCTAATGAGCCAATTACAAGGTGTATCAAGGAAGCAAACTCAGTCTGCTGATAAGTTGACTTTTTTGAAAAGAATCATTTAAAAACAAGCTTTTAAGGGATGAGACCACTTTAGGAGTTAAATAACATGTTTTTTGTGTTTTTTCTTTTTAGAGGGAATTAAATAACCCAATCATTTTCAAAATTAAGAGGAATGTTTGTTAGAGCTGTCCAGCCTTCAAAAAAAAAAATTATCTATTCGATGACCAACAAAATGGTGGCGTTATTGAAGTTTTCCAGACGCCTGTTTTCGACGACATCGAAAACTGCTGCAGTTGCCACTCTTTTTCCGTTGATCTGAGAATGGCTTACCAAAGTTCATTCTTTTACTGGCATATAAGGGATACCTTAAAAATGAATGAAAAAGTGTAAAACTCTAAATTTGGGAACCTTTTTACTTCAAATTTTGAATTTTCGGCAATTTTTTCGACATATTTGACCCGCGAAACAGTGGCGGGCTCCCGAGTCGGCAAATCGAGGAAGAAAAACAAAGTAGATTTGTCGATTTAAGTCAACTCAACCAAAAAGACACGAATGGGAAGTGTTTGCGATAGTCGATTTGCTGCCCAAAAAAAAATAACAAGTCGGCAAATTAATGTAGAAAAACAAAGTAGATTTGCCAACTGCCGAGTCAAGTCATCTCAACCAAAAAAGACACAAATTGAAGCGTTTTTGTCACAACTCAGCAACTCTATATTCAGGGGCCTGTTTTACAGTTAGTACAACATTTTTTACAACAAAATGGGTATCGGTGGGTGTTCGTCTGTGGTACAAAATCAAAATTCGGGGTACATAAAAAGAAGGAAAATTGGTTCAACATTTCACTTCTGAATCACATAAGGCGGGTTTACTTGATTATTGCAATTTTGTTAATGGAAGAGCTCACGTTGTTACCGATTATTAACGCGAACTGAACTTTAAACTAATGAATAAAACACTGGAAATCGATTCCACACAGCCAGCGCGAGCAAAATAAAGAATTTATACGATATCGAAACTAGATAAAAAATATTAAATCGCGAAAACTAAATTGGGATGTCAACAATCCCGATGTGCGCGCAACTTATCTAATTAAAACGAAATGTCAAAATGACACAGGTTCGCGTTCGGCAACCAACAACACTTCAGTGCTGTCTCCCGTAGCTCAGTCTGATGGGTGCGCTCGATTTGATATTCCTTTTTAATCCGATTCGATTAAAAGGCAATATCAATTAATTATAAAATGATATCACGTACTAATAAAACTATGATGAGTGAGAGTACAAGGGCGTACTAGCTCTCTTCTAATACAGGCGCCAGGAAACCTTTTAAGATGGTGGTTTGCTTTAACCAAAGCTGAAATAATAGTTAAAGACGAAAGAAAAATTTCGATAGGAAAGAAATGATATAGTACGAAATTTCTGAAGGAAATTATAGATTTTTATTATTATATTTGTAGGGTGTCTGGGAAGCCGTGGCCGAAACCTGGATTTAAACCCAGAATCTTTTCAATATAAAAGAAAAGATACAGAGATGTTTTCGAGGTTGGCAGAAGGCCAATTCTCGGAAATAAAGAAAAGTTAAGAAAATTAAGTAAGTTAAGTAAAATAGAACAGATTAGTGTATCGTTGAATACAAGAAAGAATGACGTGAGGAAAGTTTCCGAAATAACAAGTAGTAGTAGAAATAAAGGAAACCGGTCGCGAGTCCCGCAATTTCGGGATAGAAAGCGAAAGGACAACGAAAGCCTAGCGGATCTAAGTTTTCCCCAAATAAGGCGACTCTAAATTCGTTCGAAAACCCATGATAATGAAGGATTTTTCGATACTAAAAGTAGGAAATCAAAGAAAAGAAAATACTTAGCTATTGTACTACTATCCTGGACTCCTTGAGAAAATATCCTATTCGCAATAATTTTTTGCACGCTTTCTTCTCTATCTTCACACTTTCGTAGCCAAAAGTCAAGAGACCATCAAGATGGCGGGTTTTTCTCGTCCATCCGGCATCGGCTTTGCAGCCATCCTCTTCAGACCTTTTAGCGTGGTGTTGTTCGGTCTCACTTGTTCTGCAGCCTTCCGCCATTAGGCTAAGATGTGCGAGTGAGATGTCACGAATCAAATACCTGCGGTCCTTTTCGTTCAGGTGATACGATCACCAGTAGCCTAGTGGACGAGTTCAACCCCTTTCAGAAAGACTTACTCCGAAAAATATTTAACTCGTGCAAAGTCCCCAGCCCAAACCGGCCCAAACTGAAATACAGGGAAGGTATTTTCCCGGAGAACGAAGAACAAAAGTTTGAAGCTTGACAGATTCTATCCGTAGACCTTCGTCCAGATAGTTAGAAAAGAAATAAAGTGAGGATAAAAACGGAAACACGTCCTTAAGTGATTCTTCCTTGTGATTCCTATTGACGATACTGAATTTAATTTTAATTAAGAGTTAATATTAAATTTAGGTTGGTGTGAATATAGTTCACACATTGCTGGACATGGGTCTCGATCTTCATGCCATTCATCCTTTATCGATTTTCTTTCGTAGGCCACCTGCCGTACGAACTTTTGTGGACCGACCGTCACACAAGAAAAGTGTCTCTAATTGTATCGTCTCCATACCTTGGCACCAAATGACTTGAAACCTTGCTTTTCGAAAGTTCTTGAAGAACAGGTCTCCGGCTAATGAACCAGGTTTCCACTGAACTCTTCTACATTCTACTGCTTTCGAGTAGAGAAAATTATGTTAGCGGGAGAAGAACGGTAGATAGAACTTTTTGTGGTAAATTTTACCGCAACAACGTCAGCATTTTGCTGGACAAAGCTGAGAGACAACAAAGCATTCAAGAAGAACAAGAAAATGCGTATCATTTAAAAGTGCTGCTAATTTTGGTCGATTTTGCGAGAACTTTGGGAAGGCAGGGATTACCTTTTCGTGGTCATAATGAGTCTGATAAGGACAATAGCAATTTTCGACAAATCACTTTACATACTGGTTTCACGACATTGCCCATTAATGAAAAAATGGTTGGACGGGTCTTCAAAAAGGTCACGAGGTGTGACGTATCTTAGTCCGACTACAAAAAATTAAATAATTGATCTCTCGGGTATTAAAACTCAAAAAATCATTGTGAATGAGATCAATAAAGCAGGTAGTTTTATCTTATAATTTATTACGTTTTTTTATTTCTGTAAGAGCAATTCTGATTGACAAATAAACTAAACTTAATTAAACACTGAGAATACCTCACTATTTTATGTAACGTATGCTTCAGAATACCGCGGCGGTTTTTAAATTGGCACCAGAACCCTCATTAATATGCTTGAAATCGTACCCAATGCTTTACGCAAAGATCAGTTTCAACATAAATGATTAGTGTTTCAATATTTATGGCGTCGCGAACAATAAATTGAAAAATTCTATATCCATATCGTCACGCACTTGACTCAATCAAAATATCTTTTCCTTTGTACCTATACAAAAAGGAACTTCATTTAATTTCTTAATCCACACAGTCGGTTGTGTATTTCGTCTAATTTCCTAACTCTAACCACAGTCACGAACTAATAAGTTTCCCCGAACAACATTAATATCTTTGAACTATATTTACGATTCATTGGCATATGAACACAAATACTACTACCTATAATAAGACTTTTTTGCACTAATCCTTACTCTATCCCAAGAGGAGCAAGAAACTTAACGATACAAAAGGAGAACATCATTGGGGATGTGAGGAATGCTACTGAAAGTTCATTGCATAGCTCTTGCTGAATTAGTCAATTATTCTATTTATGTCCTATTAATGAATAAAGGCAAGCAACAGAAGGGGCAATAAGTGAAGAACAATAAACCACACAACCATCTTTATTATTGCGTGCGAGATTCGCATTTCAGAGGACATTCCATTCTTTTATTCTTTCTCATGCTTTGAGTGACATTCATCTTATTAGTTGAGGACGAACAAAACTCAGTGATGGTGGTAAAAGAGTCAATAAAATGCTTCCATATTTTAGTCCTTTAGACTGAACCTGCGATACTCCGAGGGATGAACATAAGCACATAATAGAATAATAAGAGGATCAACATTCCTCTTGTCGAGGGTTGTTGTGTATCGGTCTCGGTATACGGGGGATACAAAAGGACCAAGAAACCAAGAAAGAAAGAAAAAAGAACGTCAAGGACGATTTCTTGCCTTTATACTGGTCTCTGCAGCAACCATTTGAAAAAAAAAGAAGCTGATCATCTCTAATCACTCAATCGTCAAAATCAACCCCCAGACCCATCAGAAGCAGCGGGTTGGCTATGGCTATGGCTATGACTATGTTACCCTCTTTAGAAAGACAATAAATAAAGAAGTCAATTCGGTACGATAGAACAAGAACGAAAGGACATTTTAATCTCGCTTTAATGAAATCCAAACGGAATCGAAATACAGGTTAATGTTTTGTGACGAGATCCGTTTTTACGGCCAGTAGTAAGAGCCAAACTGTAAGGAATCACTTAGGTATAGACAGACAGTTATGTAAAAAAATGTGTAGATTGAAGGAGCTTCATACTTTTGCAGGGCGGTATTCATTCGTATGTCCTTGTGTATTTATTCCTCCCTCTTGTTGTGGTTTCAATCACTAAATTGATATCCTCCGAAGAAAACGATGACGATGATGCTTCGAAGGAATAGCTTGCTACTTTGTATAGTTAGTTCCCAATGTATCGGTTCTCTATAGACAGTATTTATATGTGTAATTTTTATCGTTTTCAAAGAAGGATGATTCGAATGTAATGTTGTATCAATTGGACAACCCAGCAACGATACGATTTGAGGGTTTGACTTTTGAAATTTGTGGCTGCACACATGAAAATCCAATTTGTTTAATTTCGCAAAGAGCTTTTGGTATCAATTGTGGGGCCAAAGTGCATTTTACTTCTTTTCTTTTTTTTTAATCTGTTTAGAGGGCTTGACCGAATGAAGACATTTATCATTGTTGTCAGACACGCCTTCAGGACGTTAAGAAATTGCTATTTAATGAAATTGAGACTCCACAATAATTATGAATTGAAATTGGAAATCCTGTCTCATACAAAGGAGCAATGTGTTCATTTGTTTGGCATTGACACTAACTAAAATAATGCCCAGTGCACGGACGCTTGAAATCCTTTGACAAATCCGTTAAAATCATAGATTCATGCGGGATTAAGACATCTTCTTCTTTGTATTTTCCCTCGATGACGTTATTTATTTACTTTTCACAGCCAGTCTTTTTCATTGCACAGTCCTTTGGTGATTAAGATCATAGTTCCTACTTCTAATTCCGAGACTTCATGATTGATTGGTTTCGTACTTATTTGAAACATAAAACACAAAGGGTGAACTTATTTGATGTAAGTAGTGATATTAGGTCCATAAAACTTGGGGTTCCTCAGGGGTCTGTTTTCGGGCCTATTCTTTTCTTGATATATATCAACTCATTGTTCAGCTTACCTTTTAAGGGCCTTCTGACAGCATTTGCTGACGATATTGGTTTTACTTATGGCACTGATAGTTATTTGGACCTTGTATCCGATATGAATTGGGATCTAAGCTTGTTAAGGGTTTGGTTTGCTGAGCATAAACTTATAATAAGTTCGAAAACTAAGGCTATGTTTTTCAATTTGTGTAGACAGAACCGTCCAGATGTAGATGTCATTTTTTATTCCTCAGATTGTCAAAAGTATAGACTTTTTCACTGCACACGCAATTCATTCGGCTCTTTCTCTAACTCTAACAACTGCAGCGATAAATGTTTCAGATAGAAAATGTACATGAGTGTAAATATCGAGGATTAACCAGTTTGAGTTTTTTTAAACACACTGATAATTAAAGATAGTATCTTCGCTCCACACTCAGGAATTTTTATTATCTTAGCAAAGGTTGCTCCATTAATTTGCTTATGAAAATCTACTACGGTGTCTTTGATTCAAAACTGCAATATGGAATTGCTTGTTGGGGAGGATCCTATAAAAATAAAATCCATCCTCTATTAATATTACAAAAACACGCACTTAAAGAAATCTGTAGAAAGCCTTGTCTCTCTCCTAGCTTTCCTCTATTTAAGGATTTGAACATTCTTCCAGTTCGACATCTGTACTGCTATAAAGTTTTAATGGTTTTCTTTGTTAGATCGGGTAATCGCAGTTGGCAACCTTGTGTGTATCAACAAGTGTATTTCTTTCGCTCCATCAATTTTGCTATTTAATCTCTCCTGTACGGTCTAAAATAATACAAAACATATTTTAAAAACTCTAATCAAGTCAATTGTGTATTAAAATAGTGAAATTTCGCTGTGTTAACTAACTTTTTAGTGCATTTTTGAACTTTTGTATAAAACAAATTCGGTAAGAAGTAAACAGTCCTGTTACCCCCATATAAACAGTGTATAAAGTTTATCTTCTGAATCCTTTTTGCATTCTGTCTTAAGACATAATATTCGCATCGGTAGTGGCGAGTGCTTTCAGAAAAGTGGTAAAATACATTTGTAAAGTCAATATAAGTAGAGTTATTTGATATTTTATGAAAATAACCAATTATCTTTATTTGACACTTAATTTTATGGTTGCCAGATACCCTTAAAATTTTTAAGTACTAAAATATTATATCTTTGTGTAGCTCACGTAAAACGCCCTCATTATATAATTGTGAAAAAAAAAAACATGGATTGCTGCATGATTTGTAAAACTGAATCCAATGATGTAACTGTTTCCTGCGCAGTGTGCTTGCAGTCATTCCATGCTAAATGCATTGGAATTAAAGGCAAAGACGCTGACAAGTTTATATCAGTTTCTGGTTTACGTTTTTACTGTACTAAACATGAAAAACTCTCAGTTGATTATTTATATTGGAAAATTATTAAACTGCAAAAGCTCTTCAAAAATGTTTCAACGATCTTTTCAGAATTGCAAGCTACTTTTGATTTTGAAATACCAACTCAAATGACTTGTGCTTTTGATAGTATTGAGAGTACAACTCTGCCATTGAATGTTTCACAACAAAAACAACAGCAACAGCCTTTAATAATGCTGACTCCTACACCCAAACCAATTGAACGGGAATCTCTGAATCAAACTCAACCGCAGCAACACTTAAAACCAAACCAAAACCTGGTAACAAATCAGCTACAGATTAAAGAAAAGCCCCAACAACAACAAAAAAGGCAAGAAAGTTCTGAAAATCAACAAAAACAAATGTCTATTACTTCTGCAATGCAACAGCAGTCTAATAGAAAACTACGCTCAGGTTCCGCTAAAAAACCGGAAACGGTAATAGCATCTTCTTCTTCTCAAGAGACTAGTCGATTTCCCAATCGATCCAACGGAGTTTCCATTACCGGGCCTCCAGGTTCCCCAATAGCTTCCGTTATGGATGAGGGGATTTCTGACCAGGGAGTGGACTTCACTGTTGGGATTGATACCGGATCGAATGCTGTTGAAGAGCTTGTAGCATTACCTCCTGTCAAGAGTCTTTTCCTTTCTCGTCTTTCGCCCAATACTACCGAAAGTATGATCCAGAATTATATATTCAAAAAATTTCCGTCCCACGACCTTAAATGTCTAAATATTAGAAAGTTTGCAATGGCTCATCAAAAGGACTATTCATCATTTGAAGTCAAAGTTGGTAGAGATTTGGAGCTCTTCAAACTTCTAAATAATAATAAATTGTGGCCTTTGCACACAGTCGTTCATGAGTTTTTTCGTTCCAGAAAGCGTGAAATCGCAGAACACTAACAAAAATCATCTCTATTGCTACTATCAAAATGTTGAAGGATTGAAAACTAAATTAATTTCTTTGCATACATTAAGTTTTTCTTTGGATTATGATATAATATTTTTCACTGAAACTAATCTGGACTCAACGGTTCTTAGCTCTGAAGTGATGAATGATGAGTACAAAATTTTCAGAGTGGATCGTTCTTTAGAAAGTAGCAATAAGAAATCAGGTGGTGGGGTTTTAATAGCGCTCAGATCTAATCTAGAAGCTAAATACATCAAGCTGCGTGACTTAAATGTTGAGATGGTTTGTGTCGAAGTTGATGACAAATCCATCAATGCATATTTATTCAACGTTTATATTCCACCGAGATCCGATCCTTTATTGTACGAATCCTGTTTCAACAATATTGCAAATGTGATGGATCATGCGAAGTCATGTGATAAATTTATCATTTGTGGTGATTTCAATATGCCAGAGATCTCCTGGACGAAAAATGGAGACGAAAATATAAATTACTTTTTACCAACTTCGTTAATCTCAATTTATGTCGACTTTATGGACAAAGTAGCAACCCTCCCTTTTTTTCAGTTTAGTGGAATTCGGAACGAACTTCAAAGAAACCTGGATCTTATTTTATGTGATGATCCAAATGGACTTCTTGTCCACCGAGCTGATCCAATTCTAAATGAAGTTAAATACCATCCAGCCCTCGAGTTTCAGTTCGAAATATCAGCTCCTAAGCATGACTTCACAACTAACAATTTTAAACTTATATTCGATTTTAAATCAGCTGACTTCACTGGGTTAGACAATACACTTTCTGACATAGACTGGAACGTTAAGTTCCAAAATATGGACTTCAAATCCATGGTGGATACCTTTTATTCAACCCTGTTCGAGTGTTTTGCTTTACACATTCCACAAAAGCGGATTAGACCGAAAAGATACTCTTTTAGCCCGTGGTTCGGAGCTGAATGTCGGAAACTAAAAAACTATAAAACCTCTCTACATAAAAAATTGAAAAGGAGATTCTGTATAAATACTTACAATAGCTTCACAGTAGCCAGGAAAGAGTTGGCAAGAAAAACATCGATTGCCTATGAAAGGTATATCTGCACGGTTAAATCTAATTTAAAAACGAATCCCTCATTGTTCTGGAACTTTATTAAAAGGAAACGAAAGCAGACATCAGATCCTTCTTCCCTCTCTCATGAAAACAAATTATCCACGAGTGACTCCGAGATTTGCAACACGTTTGCAGAATATTTTAAAACAGTTTACAAATCCAGTGAGGATAATGAAGATGATATTTTCCTGACAACAATCAACACAAATATTTTACAAGCTCCGTCTTTTAATTGTTAAATTATTCCTATACTGATTATTTGGTGAAACTTTGTGTTTTTACTTAATATATGTAACTAAAAAAAAAATCTTCAGTTAAATTTTGTAATTTTCCTTTTTTTCATTTTTCCATTTGTTTACTACCGAGGGTCACCCCACCCGTTTATCAATATTATTTTTGAATTGTATAACATTTAATATTAAGTCAAATGTGACAATAACACTAGGTATTTTTACAAAAATATCTTTTGTCACATAATATTTCATTATATATTATAAAATGTTTAAAAAATTATGTATTGTTAAATAAGGATTTTTAAGAAATAAACAAACAACTATCTAAACAACATCTATCTAAACATTGGAAATTGTTAGGGCGTCAGTTCAGGAGAATTCAGAAAAGCTCTATAGCACAGTTGAACACGTCATCGTGTTTTGTAACTGATGAGGCAACTGATTTTTAAGGAAAGAATTCTCTTGAAAAAAGAATCCTGAAGTTTTAATTAGTTTTAAGTACTTTTAATTAGTTGTAAGTAATTTTAAGAAAAAACAAAAAATTTAATCCATGAAACTAAGTTTTTTAAACTTTCTAAGTTCTTAATATTAGCTCTATGTTGAAATATATTTATTGTATCTTTAAGCCGAAAGGCATTAGAAATAAGTTATTGAGTAATTTAGAGTCCTAGGGTCAGTAAGTTGATTAATTTATTATGTAAGTTAGTTTAAACATTTTTGTTAGCAAGTTATAAGTGATAAACAATAAAAATGAATTTAAAACTAAAAAAAGTATAATACAGTATTTTGACCTTACAGTATTTTAAAATACAGCATTTCGAACCGCTTCCCTTCTTTCCAAATCCAACAGTGGCACGGAAACCACTTATGTAAATCCTCTGAACTGAGGTTGTGGATTGATTCCGATTCGCCCTATTGCACCTTGCTTTAAAAAAATGGCTTATGGTTGCACTGCAGGTTACGCATGGAAGCTTTGGTTGCAGAAAACTACAAATTGTTTGCTCAATGTTTTGTAAAGAATGTATGGGAATTCATTGCGATAGTGTGCAAGTAGCCGATATTGTAAAAGAGGACATTTTTGAAGGTGTTGATGTCGATATAGACCTTCAAAATGTTATTGAAGAATTATAATATGTACTACCAGAATTATGCACTGATATTGTTAAGTAAAAAAAAATTCAAAAATATAAAACCCTTTTTTGTATAACAAATACCTACCTTTGAGTAAAAAACGTTTTTTTTTTTTAACAAAATAAAAATAAAAATAATGAAAAACAACAATAAATGTCTATGTTCAAGTGGCAATATTTCGGTGAATTTCAAACATAAAAAGTTTTCTGATATCTACAGCATTTTACAGGAAATTTTATTTACTTTTTTTTATGAAACACTGCCTATACCTATCTGCAACCAGAAAGAAATGCCATTAAAAAAACTGACAAAAAATTGCCTTTTTTTGTTGGGAATTTTATTATTTTGGAAAAAAAATATTTCTTTTATAATTTCTTAAAAGATACATTTCGATGGAAAAATTTGATTTCTACAAGAAGCATCCTGCGTCAAAATTTTGCTACGTTCTTGAGATATTTTGAAAAAACGAATGAAGATGGCTTAGAACCCATATCTCCGAATCTCCAAATATCTTGAAGAACGAAAGCTTCTTAATGACCGTCAGTACGGCTTTCGTAGCAAACGGTCCACTATTGATTTGATGGCGTATCTCACCGAAAAGTGGAACCAATCTTTACACTGTTTTGGAGAAAGTAAGATTATTGCGCTTGATATTTCTTAAGCATTTGATAGAGTTTGGTATCAGGCTCTTTTATCGAAAATGCGTGCTTTTGGTATCGATGAGTCTCTTCTTTGTTGGAGTAGAAACTACCTTTCCGTTATATTGGTATTGGATTACTTCAAGTCTGATACCCACTTCATAAATGCTGGTGTGCCCCAGGGCTCCGTTTTGTCTCCGACTCTCTTCCTCATTTCCATTAATGATCTCTTGTCTGAAACTTCTAATCCGCTTAACTGTTTTGCTGACGACTCGACCCTCAGCTTTTCATATTCGTTTCCAAATTCACGTCCCTGCTCTTCGGATGTGGAACTGGAACGGTTGCGTATGATAAGCTCATTGAATTCTGACCTTGACAGCATTGTTGCATGGGGTCTTATGAACCGAGTAGAATTTAAACTCAATGCTGAAAACTCAATGCTGTCTCTTGTCGTTGAAGCTTAACATTCCCCCATTGCCATTATCCATGAATGGTACCTGCATCGAAGAAACCGAAAAGCTGTCAGTACTTGGTATGTGTGCAAACGATGATCTTCGTTGGAATGACCACCTATTTGAAGACGCCAAAAACTCTGCTAAACGCTTTGGTTTCTTGAGACGATGCAGGAATCTCTTTACCCCTTCTGATCTGGCTACAATTTATAAGGCCTTCATCCGCCCAAAACTGGAGTATAACTCTCATATCTGGTTGGTGCCGCTCAAACATCTTCGCACTTGCTTGATAGGGTACAAAATAGATCGTTAAAATTGATAGGTGATAGTTCAATCGTAGAATCGATTGATTCCCTTGAACATCGACGAAACGTTACCTGTCTCACTCTCTTTTATCGTTTTTTCTACAAACAGTGCTCTAGTGAAATAGCCAGTTGCATTCCTCCCCTGAAACAATTTAGCCGCAACACCCGACTCGCTAGGAATGCTCATCAGTTTTACCTTGAGCCCAACTTCGGGCGTACAGTCAAGTATACAGATTCATATTTTAGTCGCACCACCCGCATGTGGAATGCTCTGCCCGACCCTGTTTTTCCCCCACATTACGATTTACAAAAATTCAAAAGCAACGTACATCGGTGTCTCCTTTCAAATCCTCTCCTATTTTCCTAAATGCTCGCACTGTGTTTTTACAACATTATAAGGGTAGTCATAACCCCTTGATGTGCGCGTTAATTATAAAAACAAAAAAAAAACAAAATCGCACACTCTAATTTAATAGCACTTTCGTTTTTTTCTCTTAAATTAAACCATTAATCGATTCATGCAATAAAAGTCCATTCAATGTTGTTCACTTTTGTTTTAAGTAAAATTCTGACGATAACTTTGGCGACAAGAAATAATAACGGTTTTTGGTGGAGGGTTTCAATACAAGCATTTTTTACTACGGGAGGGGGAGGGGTCTATCTCCCCCCGTTTAGGCGGTAGGGGCAATTTTATAAAAATTGACTTCAAATCTAAAATAAAATATTGTAGAAGAACGGGAAAACTTAAAGATACAAATTATACTTTTTATGAAAGCCAGAAATCTGCACTTTATAATAAATTTTAAATATAGTGGTTTGAATTTACAGTTTTTGAAATAACTGACTTCAAAGTCAAAATTTACGAAAGAAAAATTTTAAAAAGTCACTTTGTGTATTATGTTTCTCATGATTAAAAATGCCAATAAAAAATGATTGATGTAGTTAGTTTCTTCAATAAATTTTTAATCAAATGCTGTAAATTCCTTTTTTTTTTTCTTTGCCTTATAGTCTTATAGATAATTGAAAAATAGTAAAACTATATTTCTCCTTTAAAATCAAAAAAAAATTCTAATTTAAAAAGAAACTTTTCATAAAAAAATTTGCACCCCAAAGCTTATGAGGAGCCGAAGCAGGGGGTTGCAGGCATCTCACTGCTTACATCGTAAATCTCATGTATACTTTTTTTCACTGTAAAATGACATAACAATGTGTTTTTCTTTCTGATGACATGTACTTCATGGCTATATTTTGACATTTCATTTTGTTTCAGTGATACCAGATAAGGTTTTTTCGGATGTAATTAGGAATTGTTTGTCTTTTTGTTAAATTTTGAAAAAAGCAAAGGAAGTTATTGATCTGAAAACAATTAAAAAATAAAAATAAATAGGGTGGCGCAACAGAGCGAGGAAACCCTGGGCCTAGCGCATTTCTCACAACCATGCCTTGTGAGGGAGTGGAGGGGACCTACAATTTTCTGCCGGTTCCGAATGGCGAATCGAGAAAGCGCTTTTCATGGCAATGAATACTAACGGAGGACTTGCCAATTCCTCGCGAAAGGCGATACCCGTGGAAAAAACATTTTTGACTCTGTTGGGATTTGAACCACGAACCTTTGGATTAACAGGCGGACATGCTATCTATCCATCACACCAGGGGTACCATGATCCGAAAACAATTATTATTTTCATATTTAGCATGAGCAGCTTAACCCTGCGAAAAAGGGTTAAAATAATGAGCCCCGCGAAGCAGACCATGCGGAAAGCTGTTGCATACGGAAATTAATTGCACATAAGTACCTGCCTGATGAATTTTTATACTTTCACTAGTCTATTTCCGAACATTATTGTAAATTCGTACGTATTTCCATAATTTTTTGAAAATATTGCACACTTCAATAGTTTTACTATTTTTCAATAATCTCAAAAACTATAAGATATAGAAAAAAAGTAGTTTTCAGTGTATGATAAATTTATTGAAGCGACTAACTACATCAATTATTTTTTTATTGACATTTGTATCATGAGAAACATAATACTCAAAGTGATTTTTTTTTTCGTTTTTTTTTTTTTTTGTTAATTTTGACTTTGAAGTCAGTTATTTCAAAAACTATAAATTGAAACAACTTCATTTGCAATTTATAAAGTGCAGATTTATGGCTTTAATAAAAAGGATAATTTGTATCCGTAAGTTTTCCTGTTGTTCTACAATATTTTTTTTTTAGATTTGAAGTCAAGTGGTAGAAAAAAATGCTTGTATTGAACCCTTCCACCAAAAACCGTTATTATTTCTTGTCGCCAAAGTTATCGTACTCGTGCTAAAATTTGAATAAAACATTGCTTCTCATGGATTTTTTTATCCCCAAAATCCAGAACGCACCGTGAGATAAATAAGAAATACTAACACATTCTCTCCTATAGTACTATACTTTTTATAGAAAGTTTTTCAATCACAGTCAAATTGGGAATGAAAATACCAGCATTAAAGAGTCGCATTTTGAAGTTTTTTTTTTAAAGAACTACACCGATTCCGAATTTTCTTGAAAATGTTGCTTTAGATGTAATTCTCATAAATGCGGAGTTGCTTACTGAAACAGAAAATATTGATCCGCATAACCGCTGAGGTTAAAAGAACAAAACAAAATCGTTAATTTGTGGTTACCTTTGAGATCAAACAAAAGGAGCGGTAGCTTTGATCTTAGCATGAGATTTAATAGGGCTTATGGTGGCACTTTTTAAGGAAACCAATTTAAAATCCAACAGTTAAGCCAAAGTTTAGTAGCGGCCTAATTTTTATCAACATGGGAATCAATTGCAAGTACCAAGTGTGGTATTTTTAAATACTTCTCTCTTCTTTTACATAATATTTTTTTTAATTTACGACACTCGAGACATCTTGGAGAGGTTTTGATTTGCAAAGCGTATTTTTTTTTTTTTTTTGAGATTTTTAAAATACCAGCTGGAGCACAAAACAAAGCGTGCACTTATATATATATATACGTATACTATATACTTCGGTGGGTACATTGAACGTGTTTTTGAGATAGGTATAAAATATTTGTAAAGGATTCAAAAACAAAACCACACAAAAAAAAAATTGTAGTAAATTCAGCTGGAGCGGAAAAACTATTTTTTCTGTTGGTTGATTCTTTTTTAAAAGGAATTATGCTGTAGGCTCAAAGATCTTTTGTGGGATCGCTTTAATGGTTGACCTTGCATCGATTCTTGTATCGATCTTCAAATCTGCTCACCCAATCAGTATTATTTATTTATTGATATCACTATTGAAAGGGAACATACATAACATACATTACCTTACGTACGAGGAGCGTGGCCGGGAATATTTTCTTTAACACTGACGATAAGGGAAAAGCAGAATAATACATTAAAAAAAACTATACCATTTCTTAAAAATTGTTTTTACAGAGGCATTTTAAAAATAGTTGGCCAAGCATAAATAAACTTTTTCGAACAATCATAATTGTACCTACCATGTGGAGTTCCAAAATCTTTATAAAGTAGGTACCCTGTAAATAAGTACAAAGAACAACGTATATGTTACATACGTATACATTCTCTGTCCATATTGTTCATATAAGCACATTACTATATGACTAACGTATACTATTTTAATCTGCTAAGAAACAACAGCTATTAACAACCAAATGGAAATTCTTGCAGGTTGAAACACAGTTATGGCTCACACAATGGGTAGATGACAGATGGAAAATGGCAACAGACATTCAGCAGATGTCAGATGAGAAGTGAAAGATGACAGATGAAAGATATTAAAGCGGTTGGCGGCTTTATGTTATTACTAACTTACTTAGGTGGGTATTACAGCTCACAGTGAATCTGAGCCTCAACCAACATCTTTCGATAACGACTTCAATTTCGAGGAAGCTCTCTTTCTTTTTGCACTCTAAGTCGGTTGAGGTCTTCTTCCACTTGATTGAGCCACCTAAGATGGGGTCTTCCCCTACCGCGATTTCTCTGCAATGTGTGTTCCAATATCCGTCGAGCCGGAGCGTTGATGTCCATCCGCTCTACATGGCCAACCAACATCGTAGCCCCGCAATGCGTATTCTTCTAGCTATGTCAATGTCGAAGTACAGCGCATAAAGCTTGTTGTTGTATTTTCTTTCCGTTTTCGAATAGGTTCACAGTTCCGCGCCGCACAGTGGATTGACTCCATACAATCAGACGTGATAAAGTCAATAACTTCAATTGCAAGAAATTTTATTTCTTCTCTATAACGGATAACTGTTAAGTCTAAAAAAATTTTTTTTCCCTTGTTTAAACCAGTCAAGCATAGAATAAATCACCTACAATCTTGAAAGTGCAAAGTCTACTTTTAAGCAGGTTGATTTAATTTCTTTAAAAAAATAGTTGTTAAAACTTTAATTTTAAGTGAAATTGAAAAACAGAAAATGGCTGATGTTCGTGGAGGTATTAACTTTTATAAATATATATGGAAACTACCTTAGTGATTCTTTGTCAAATAAAAAAAAAATGTTATTGAAAGTACAACAAAAAGTTGTTTTTACTGTGTTTGTCTTGGAAAATCTAAATATGTGCCTAAGGTTGCTTTAAAACTTAGTTATATTTTTTGTATAGCTGAGAAAGTCTACTTTTTAGAAATATATGTGATAATCCTCGCAAAGCATTGCAAAGCCCTTTTTTATCCAATTTTTAGGAACAGTATTTTGCGTCTCAAGAAGGGAATTTTTTAAAGTTTGGTGTTCAAATTCCAAATCAACCCGGACAGAAAAACTTCTACAATATGTTTTGAACAAGTTAGATTCACCACTAATACAGTTAAGGTAAAGAGAATAATCAGTTCAAAATCAGGCAATTTTGATTCAGTCGGCTCGAAATCGCAAGGTTCGGTTTTTTTTTTTAAATATAAAGATTGGCTAGAGAAGTCCGAAATTTTTAAGAACTTGAATAATACAATGCACACTGAAATTTCATAAATTTATGCAAACTTAAGATTGAAATAGGTATTTTCCAAGAAGATTGGAATTTTTCACTTCTAAATGTATGGAGTCGACCCACTGTGCGCCGCCGCCGTAGAGCAGGACTGGGATTGTTAAGATCGTATAAAGGGTTACATTGGCTTTTCTTTGTTTCTCAATTGCCTTCGTAACCCAAAGAAGCTTCGGTTGGCAAGAGTTATTTTCCGTTTGATCTCCGAACTGATGTTATTTTCCGTGTCTTCCTAGATAGACTAAGTCCTGTTCTACCTCGAAGTTATATGTGTCTATTGTGGCGTTTTGTCCAAATCGTTGATGTTCTGTGTCTTTGTTTGATGACAGCATATACTTCGTTTTGCATATACTTCTGTTTCAATGCTCACAATAGCACATATGACACCACTCCTTTTTCTTCCCATTACGTCAATATAGTCTGCGTTAGCGAATAATTGTACAGACTCTGGTGTTGACATTTGAGTTTTGTACAATCTTTTCAAGTATGATGTTAAAGAGATGACGTTCGCCTTACCCAAAGCAACATCAAAGGTCTTGGTGAGTTCTTTACCAACCTTGATGGAGTAAGGTGAATTCTCCAAAGCCATCCTGCATAACGTAGAAGTTTTGAAGGGATGCCGAAACTGGACATGCCTCTGTACAGCTCGACTCTGTAAATACTATCATTCGCGGCCTTGAAAACGATAAAAAAATGGAGTATATCGATATTATATAGGTCTTTTCCCAGATGAGAAATTTTCTGGTCTACAACCATATTGATAAGGACCAATCAAATTGCTGACGTGGGGTTTCAGACGTTCACATATTACAGCAGACAAGATCTTATAAGCAAAGTTAAAATGGCTTGATTCTTTAAATAGCGCAATTGTGAGGTTCTACCTTTTTTAAGTTTCGACATACAATACTGAGGTTCCATTCTTTGGGCATGCTTTCTTCCAACCTTTACCTTATCGCTGAGTCTACCTCCAACGACAAATACACGTTGTTTCTGTTGTCTGGTAGTGTCACCATAGTAAATGTCGCAGTTTTTCAATTTCTTTACGTCCGGGCCAATTCATCGCAATTCTTGGATGAATCTGCATTGTAGCCGCACGTAAGCCGTTAAAGGATTTTACGTTCCACTCGCAGATTCGGTGGTCTTTGTGATTTTTTCGTGCTTTGCTTGGGTCGCCAACGATATGTTGTTTCGGAGCCGTGTAGTTTTTTCCTGAAGGGCCAGATCCTTTTGTGATCCCCTTCGACATTAAGGGCCGGATGATCCTGAAGCAGTACTCAACGGAAGTAAGTAATGACTTGGCAATTGCTCGTTTTCTGTTGGGATTGGAACCATGAATCTCCTGCGTAACAGACAGACATGCTAACCATGGCGGCAAGACTTTATGTTACTAAAACTCTCAATTATTGTCAAAAATAAGCAGAAGCTCAAGCTATCATGGTTTCCCTGAACACAAAATCTCTGACCTTATGTTTGACCATATTTAGCCTTGGCAAGGACTTGTAACAGACCAGATCTGCCTCTTCAGTGTTGTGTACTCATTTGATGCCACTGCATGAAGTATAAACACAATCACATGGTGTCGATATTGTTCGGGTGAGTGTTTGCCTTCCAATTCCCAGATGAAGATTTTCTCCCATCTCGAATGCAATTAGCATTCTGCTTTTTTGCAGCTAGAAATGGCGATCAAAAATGACATCTCCATTGAGAGGCTTGTAGCTTTTTTTACACAACACTGTTTTGAAAAAGGTTACCATTTTGTTTTTGCCACGAAAGCCAATTTTTTGATAAAAAAAAATTCGACAGTCAGAACTGTCAAACTTGCAAAGATATTGATTTCGATTGTTGTGACCAGGAATTCATTGCGGAGGGAATACGTTATTAAATTATGAAATTATAACAAAATCTGTCAAATGGCCGGAAGCCAGAAGACATTTAGAACTTCCAAAAATACTAGTCAGTCAAGCTTTTAGCTATTGACACGATATATTCGAATTGTTTGAGGGAATTCTATTTTTTTAATGAAAAAATTAACTTTTGTAAAGTCTCGTTAAAAATTTGAATAATTCAACACCTTTTTTTATTATTTATTAAAGTAAAAGGGGTAGTAGTAAAGTAAAGAAGCTTCTCTCAATTCTCGCTTGCGATTAATGTAAAAAAAAGCTAATTAGATCGTTTATTCAATGCGGGTCTGAAATCATAATCCTGACCTTAATATTGGAGAGCTAACCGTTTTGTTTATAATAAATACACAACACATTAAAAAAAACTATTTGGCAGATAATTTGTGAAAATTAATTAAATTAAATAATCTCGCCGATTGTGTAGTACCCCTCAATTGCATCTAAAAATAATACTGAAAATTAATTTGAAAACAAATATGCTTAAAGGAGCAAATAAGTACGATTCAACCAGATATAATTAAAACTCACCCTCCATCGCTGACAAATCTCATTTATCACTTTCCCATCAAATAGAAAGAAGTCTTTAAGCTTTGCACAAAATAATTGATAAATGAATGACAAACGGTTAGGATAATAATCACAACAATATCTGCCCATCACATGAATCGAAACAAAAGATGAGATAAACGTAAAGGAGGAAGAACATTAACTTAACCACCCCATCGGGTTTGCAATGACGGCAGGCCGTATTAATGCGGTTTGCGTTCGTGTGGCCTGGGAAGGAAAAAGTATTTAACTGGTTGTTATTGCTACTTTCCGATCGAGGAAATTAACGATGTTCGACGAGTAGAGTAGTGCGTTTCAGGATGTCAATGGTGAATTTAATAAGGATGTAATTTATTATCTGTCTCCGGATCGCGCGATTATTATGAAGGAGGGTATTTATGTCATGGGATTGTAAAATATGATATAAGCAAAGTGGGTGGATGAACAAATCAATTTCATCTGTTTATCAAATAAGTATAAAGTCTCATGAATGTCCACTTAAGGGATAATATACCCCTTTTTCACATGCATTTGTTAAATTCAAAAGAAGTCTTATTGGGGGGTTCAATAATCTACTAAAAGCTATCTAAAGGTATCCGACACTCTTTTGTATTCCTTTCTGTTCAAGTGATCAGCTGATTTATATTCCTTTGTTTTCATATCCGTTTTTTATTTTGTTTTTTTTTTCTATTTCGGCGTTAGAGTAACTTAAGCTGCGTTTGAAATCGAATAAACGAAATTGTAATCGTTAAGCAAACGATATTTAGAATCCTTATCTGTTTTTAAAAGTTGAATGTTTATATTTCACTGTTGTTTTCGGTATAGCAATCCAGATAGAAAGATATCTGAATCATTTTAAGACTCGAGTATCCGGTATAGCCCATCCGATAGGTTTTTGAACGCGCCCATTGTTATTGACAATACTAGAAATCTCCAAATTTTTATAAACTCTAGACATACAGCAGTATTTATAACCGAATTTTAAAACCTGCTAAGTTATTCATTTATTAAAACACAATTCGATTTTTTTCGATTATGAGTAGAAGTCGAGTAATCGCAGAAATAAGTTAATTAAGTTAATTTTGAGCAGTTTTTTTTTAAACTAATCTTAAAAATATGAATATGAACTCAAACTCCATTTTTTACC